>CM052442.1:6358198-6457077 GCA_028533085.1 Varecia variegata | reverse complement strand
GGGGGAGGGTGTGGTGACCAGATCACAGCACACGTCGGGGATGAGCAGCCTCCACAGCTACCCGGGAGGGGCTGATGCTCTCGGAACAGCAGCAAAACTCATATTCATTCAAGAACTGGAAAGTGGGCCAGGGTTCCTGGAGCCTGGACAGGGGTTCTGAGAGGCTGGCAGGGCTGCGCCACCAGAACCTCATCGGTGACAACCCTGTGATCAGCTCCAGCCTCTGCAGGTTTCCTGGAGAGCAGAGTGTGCTTCAGATGGCCGGGACTAGGGCCAACAAGTAGGATCAAACCTGCATATGTGTTTAATTTGGACCACATGATATGTAAAAAATTCATCTGCGTAGGCTACCAATATTGAACTTCCACATGGGAATCCAGGTTTCCAGCTTCCCTTGAACATCTGGAAGGTCTAGCAACACCGAGTCTGAGCTCACTCATTCAGCAGATACATACTGAGCATCTACTTGGTCAGACACTGTGTAGGCACTGAGGGCATGGCAGTGAACGAAGGAGAGGACCACCCCTGGTCCCCTTGGATTGGCCATCTGGGGCTCCCCCAGGGAGCTGAGCAGCAGAGCCCCCCGAGGACAGGGCACCCCCCCCATCAGTATCACACACGCATGGCCAGGTGCCCCTACCGAGAACCACAGCAGCCACACGGAGCAATGTGCTCATCATCTCATTTAACCGTCCGACTCCAATGTGAGGTCTATTCCATTATGTCCATTTTCCAGGTGAGGAAGAGGAGGCTGAGGAAGGCAGCATGTGCCCAAAGGGCAGAGGTGGAATTCACCCAGCTTGAAGGACTCTAACACCACTGTGACATCCAGCCCCCAGGCAGGAACTCAGTGGGCAGAGACTCCGCAGCAGAGTGGCGAGGACAGGCAGGACCGGGCAGGAGCAGAGCGCTGGAAAGTGCAAAGACTCCCTGCTCTCTCCTCCTCTCCCCGTGAACCGACCCAAACACGCCCTCTTTGCTCCTTTCTCTGCCTACAGTAAGCTTCTAGCTTATAAAAATCCCGTCTAGGGTTTGCAACAAACAATTGCACATTCAAGAGGAATGTGCTGGCCAGCGAAATCAGAGAACGTGGCTTGCAGGCCGCAGTGCAACGGTAGACTGCAAACACGGTCTCTGATCAGTCAGACACCTGATTTACGGAACACAGGTAAGTCACATTCACCAAAGCCCAGCAAACAGCCCCAGGCAGGAGAGAGACTGGCGGCCCGGCCCGCACAGGGAGAACTGTTGCCCTGGTGTTGGGAAGGTTAATTATTCATTTGAAGAGAGAGAAATTCCCGCCTTGGTTAAAAGGGTTGATGCTGTGTGAGAAGGTAATAGTTTTGAATTCCTGCAGATCTGGTTGACAGGCTAACCTGGCACGTTCCATACCTGGGTCCAGGCTCAGGCCACACCTGTGGCGTTCACACCTGGGGTGCAGTGATGTGTTACCAAATGGTCTTCCAGCATCCCTGGCTCCAGCACCCACTTAGGCTCCCACTTTCTGTCCGAGAAGGGCCCAGTAGAGAGAGATGTGGAGCTTCTTCTCCCATCCACTCCCAGCCTCGGCCTGCCCTGGGCCTCCAAATCATGGGATCACCAGCCATATCTCGCCTTACTGCTGTGCACGGTGGGCAAGGGAGTGAATGCACCCCTGCCCCATCCATCGCCCCATCCATCGCCCCATCCATCACTGGGACTGAGCCGCGCTAAGCCCTCCAAACCCCGACCCCGGGAAACTCCCTGATGTTGCAATGGCCACAGGCAGGTTCTTGTTCTCCGGAGATGAGTCATGAACTTGAAGAGGAACAGGTGGGAAGCGATCCCAGGAAATGTTCCTCTCTGCCCCCCACTCCCACCACAGCCCCCAGGCCCTGGGAATCCAGCCAGGCTGATTCGAACCCTTGGCTCCCAGCTGAGCTCCCCCTGGCCTCTGCACACCTTCAGGCCTTCCTGCTGTTCCCCTTTCCCAAGTGCCCAAGGCAGGGCACCGTGTGGGGCTCCCTGAGCCCGTCCCTTTCTCCACACCCTCTGGGTTCCCTCTCAGCACCCGCGCCTCCCCGAACCCCCCAGCTCAGCCCTATGTCCAAGAAGGGCCTCACCATGGGGCTGCTGACCACACAGCGTGGCAGGTCAGAGGGGCCTGGGGCTCCAGGGCAGGCAGGCTGTGTTCCAGTCCCTTCCACCACCGTGTGGGCCTGGCCGGGTCACAGAAGCTCACGGTCCCCTTGTAAACGGGGAAGCAGGGCCGTAGTACCTCACTGAGTTGTGAAAATTAAGTGCCTTAATGGGCTGCCTCATACCCTTTTTGGAAAGAGGTAACGAGCAAAGAAAGGGAACACGTGTGTGAAGTCCCAGGACAGCACCATCCCGCAGCAAGCACACAGCAAACGTCGTTTCCTCCTGTGAGTAGAAGAGGCTGTAAATATCACCAAAACCAGCATGCACCAGAGTGGTGCAATCTGAGTAAAATACAAAAAATCGTATCAGTGTCAATCTCCTGGTTGTGTGTTATGATACCATACTTGTGTAAGATGTTACAATTGGGGGAAACTGAGTCAAGAGTACAAGGAATCTGTCTGTATTATTGCATGTGAATCTACTAAACAGCTTTAAAAAGAAAGTATCATTAAGTTCAACCACTTCATTTTACAGATGAGAAGACCAAGGGCCAGAGATAGGCGGAGACTGGTCCATGGCGACCCGGTGAGCTGGGCTCTGGGGCAGGGCTCTGTCTGGACCCATGATGCCCACGAGGCTCTGGTGACAGACAGGTCTCAGGCTGTGCGGTCAGAGAAGAGGCCCGAGTGCCAGGGATCCCACCATCTCGGTGGCCTTGAGGGCGGCAGAGACTCCCTGTGGCTGGGATTGGATTTAAGGCAGTGAGCAGGAAGTTGGGCCTAATTTCCAGGAGCTTCAGAGGACAGAAAAGCATGAGAAAGGGTCGGCTGGGGTTCAGCAAGTATGAGGGGGAGACATTCCAGGGTTTTAGTTAACAGGGAGCTCAGTGTACTGTGGCTGCCAAAATATCTGTCAGCTCTAAAAGCTGTATTAATAGGAGTATATTGTCTAAAATGAGGGAGGTGATATCCCATTATCTTAGAACAGGGCAAAGTCCAAGAGGAGTACTGTGTCCAGCTCTTGGCTAATTCAGAAGAAAGGGATCAGACTGGTGAGAGGACCCAACAGCACACCCTCTAGACACAGGGCCTGAGGGGGCTTACCTGCAGGGGGCAAGACTTGTGGGGAGGGAGGAACAAATGCACTTGATGTGACCCTAGTAGGGCCAAAGAGGAAAAAATTCCTGAGAAATGCATTCTGGCTTAATTTGAGGAAGAGCTTTTTGACACAGAGAGCTGTGCCATGATAGAACTGATCCTCTTGGATAACAGTGGGTTCCTTATCGCTGGAGGGGTCCCTGCAAAGCTGCAGGGTCTTTTAGCAGGATGTTGCAACAAGGATCCACTCACCCTTGAGGAGCTTACTGCATGTCGGGGAGGCAGATAAGAAAAAAGATCATTCCTCAGTATGAGATGTGTAATCATGGGGTGACCAAATATGCCTGGGAGGAGTTCAAGAAGGAAAGAAGGTGCCCTAAGCTGGGTCTTGAAGTTAAATAGAACAATGAGGTGTTGGCCACCTGCAGCCTTTCTCTCCCCCAAGTTCCCAGCCAAGGAAATCAAGGACTGGAAGAATGATGCCAAGGCTAAGAGGGTGACTGTTATCCTCCAGGCCAAGTGAGTCAGTGGCGGATGAACAAGGGAGTGGTACGTTCAGAGTTGCATTTCAGAGAGACACTTTCACTGGAATATGGACAATGGCTTGCAGAGTGTGTTGGTTATCTATTGCTGCATAACAAACCACCCTGAAACTTAGTGGTTTCAAACAGCCACCTTAGCTCACACTTCTGTAGTCAGCCATTTGGGCTGGGTTCAGCTGGGTGGCTCTTCTGCTGGACTTGGCGGGGCTTACTCAGGCATCTGTGAGCAGCAGCCAGGCAGCTGGCAGCTCTGCTTCTGGAGAACAAGCAGGAGGATGCGAGGCTGACCTCAGATGAAATTAAAAACCATTGATGGGTTAGTGTGTGTCACTTCTGGGCAGAAGAAGATACAAGATCCTAGTTCTCCACTCTTTCTCTTTCTCTGCTCTAGCAATCCTGGAAGGCTTGTGTTAAGACGGTGATGTCATTAAGATCTGAAGACCCCATCAGCCTGGACCTCTGAGTCACTGAGAGGAGCAAAGTCCCCTACAACCTACATTGAGCATGTAGCATGAAGAGAAAATAAACTTGTGTTTGAAGCCACAGAGAGTTGGGGGCTGTTTGTCACTGCAACAGAACCCAGCCCATCCTGACTGAGTCATCAGGTTTCATTGAAGAGAGATTGTTCCCTAAACCCTTGGCCTCTTCCCTATGGTTTACTCCTTTCCGTAGAAGAGGAGTGACTTCTCTGATTGACCAATTTCAAAAACAGGAATTAAGCCCATAGATCTCAGTTCCTTCCTCCATTCTCATTCTTTTGGAAGTGCCTGTCTGCAGAGTGGTCTTCTCTCGGCCATGAGGTCAGCATAGAGTTCAAGGCTCTGCCCCAGTAGGGGGAGTTGTCAGCACTGCCTGGGCCTGATTCTGGGATTCTGAATTGAGAAGCCCATTGTGGCCACACACTTAAGTGACATCTTCCAGTCAAGCCCAATATCAGTAACAAAGATGACGTGGCGGTCCCTGTGCACTGACTCCTCTGTCTGCCTCTTTAGTTCAGAACTCCTGAGGGAAGACAGGAGTGTCCTCACAGCCCAGCTCCTATTATCTTGCCCATCACTGACTACAAAGGACTCAAGTCCCAAACACCTGTTACTCCTTGGGCACAAATACGAAAGCTTGATGGTAAACTGCAAATCTGAGGCCTGGGAGACTTTTCACAAAATCCTTGGTAATATCTTAGTGAGTTCTGATGCAGGGTTTCTTAGCACTACAGATATTTCAGACCGGATAGTTCTTTGTTGCGGGGCTCTCCTGGGCATTGCAGGATGGTTAGCAGCATCCCGAGCCTCTGTGTACTAGACGACAGGAGCGACCTCCCTCTCCAGTGATGACAACTAGAATGTCCCCAGATGTTACAAAGTGTCCCCTAGGGGGGCAAATCACCCCCTCCCCTAGCTGAGAACCACATTTTAGCTGATCTGATCCAGTTATTCAACAATGGCCTCAAGGAAAGTCTAGTTGTCTGAGGAGGCTTCTGGAAGGTGGTGGGACATCAGCCCTTGAAGGATTGAACCTCACAAAGGGAAGGGGGATGTCATGGTGCTGGGAAAGAAAGAATGCACAAAGGTGGGCTTGGAGGCATGCGCTGGCAGGGGAGCGGGAGGATCGCACAAACAATAGCTGGAGCGATTAGTCAACCTACAAAATGATCCAGAACCAGCTCCAGCATGCATTGCACACACAGTAAGCATCTGCTGAAACCATCAGAGTGGAATCTCTCCTCAAGTTCAAAACCTGACATTGGCTTCCAGCAAGTCAACATTATTGATTCTGGTGTCATTCCCTGGTGTTTAACACCTTCAGTCAACGCCTTGTGGCTTCTTTTCCCTTCACTGTCCTACAGCCGATCTCGTGGATGGGGAAAGGTAAGACTGGGAAAGGGGGACGGAAGGGAGGAACGGGATTCATTTGTAAGGAACAAAATGCCAACATCTGTACAACAAACAGGATCCAACGGGACCAGGACGACCTTGAGCGGAGTGACTTGAGCGTGGAGGTGCATGCAGCATTGAGTCCCGTCTTTATATAAGATTTTGAGGATTTGTTCATCATGGACGCTTTTGCATTAGTTTTGATTTTGAAAAAACATTGTATTAAATTATTGTTTGATTACTGATGTGCTCCCCCCGAAACTTTGTACCCCGATGAGTGCCCTGAGTGGGAGGAGAGGAGGGCTGCATTTCCAGTAGAGGAATCTAGCAGAGAAGCTTCCACAGGTACCCCTCAGAGAAAACAACAGCAAAAGACCTCTATCCGAATTCTCTCATGCCCCAGATATTCCGTTATCAGCCAGTTGTGAAAGCTCCTAGGGGCAACTTTCACAAGCCTCAGGGATTGGGAGAGGGTCTGGTGTGTGTTCACCCAGCCTGGTATTTACAGGGAGAAATTAATTATAAAATAAAATGACATTTTAATTTCCTCGACCAAGAGGAAGCTGTCACAGATACGCCTTGTGAGAGTTAGGATAGTTAGGGTTTTTCCCAGGCCTTCCCAGGGTGTGTGGGGCAGACTGTGCACAGGCTCAGACGCCAGGCTCTGCAGGGGGTGAGAGCCCAAACCAAATTCCCATCCGGAAGAGAGTGGACGCCCCCTGCTGGCGCCGAAGTTAGGTTGCTCTTTCCCCAGGAATTCTGCACACATTTTCAAAGCAAATCTGTTCCAACGTGAAACAGAGCACGGGAACAGGACGAGGCAACAATTCCTCTTGAACGGGGGTTGTTTAAAGATCTCTTCAAAGGAAAAATTTTTTAAATGATAAACCTTGCTGGTGGTGGTCTGTCCATAGATAAAACTTGTACAGGAGGGCAGCTGGCAATAACCGCCCAGATTGTCAATGGTGTCCCACATCCTTGACTTGCTGTTTCTTTCCCCTGTAGTGATTTGTCCAACAGATGCACTCACAGGAACTGAGGTGCAGCACAGGCAAGTGACTTGCTCGAGGTGAAGTTTTGGGGCAGGGTGGAGAATTGGCTAAAACTCCAGTTCTGCTCGTACCAAAGCAAGTAGGAAACAAAGACCAGGTCTCGGTCAAAGGGAATCTGGTAGGAAGAATGAAGAAGGGTTTTGAAGAGAACAGGATGTCCTGAAGGGGGCCAGAAACAGGAAGTAAAACTGTAAACTGAAATGGAGACAAGAGGGAGATATTTATTTGGCCTTCGAAGTATTTATTGAATGAAATGATTTCTGACTATGGAGCTATAAAATTGATACTATAGTTAAAATAGTACAGTTTTGAGGATTTTTTTTTCACTTAACTTGTACTAAATTAAATGTTAAGTGTTTTTTGGAGGTATTGCCCTGAAGTCTCTGTCACTGAAAAAAACTGAGCCACACCTGGGTTGACAAAATGCTCACATTGGGGTTTTGGAAGCAAAGTTAGTACTTTGCACTGAGCAGTCATGTTGTCCTCTGTGCCTCAGTGGAATCCAAATTTAAAAGAATGTCGTGTCCTCTTCTGGTAGCCTTAGAAATTCTTACTGTAAGGATGTGCTAGTGTTCATTTTTCCCAGTTATCCCAAAACTCGAAAGACTGTGCCTCCAACACCCTCTTTGAAATTTGTTTCTAAATACCACCCAAGATGTACCCCTCAGACCAAATTTCCCAGTAACAGGTAATCCTGAACATCAGGCTAAAAGGGGAGCCAGATCCCCCAGACCCCCCAACTCTCTGTTTAATGCCAGGGAAGCAGATGTCCGGATGGCCGTGGGACATGAAGAGACCAGGTGGTCATCTTCAAAACCAGGAATTCCAATCCTAAAACTGCTCTGAGTGGTTTATGTTCCTTTCCTCAGCCTCATGAAACAGGACTCAATCTCTTGGGAGCAAAGCAAATTGATTTACAATTGCAAAGAACAAATGGCTGGAATAAATAGCTGTCTCATCTGATGCATATTAGAGTTAGATGTCTTCTCACTGAGTTCTGGGCTCCCCGAGAGCAAAGACTCTATCTTTCCTCTTTAGCATGGGGCCTTGCTGTGTTCAAGAAACAGTAACAGTATCTCCTACGTGGGGCTTACTGTGTCAGACACTGTTCTAAGCACTTCACATACATTAACTCACGTAATACTCATAACAACCCGATTACTTTACCGAGAAGCTAACTGGAGCACAGAGAGATTAAGGAACTTCCCCAAGGCCACACAGTTCACAAGCAGTGGAACCCCAGGCAGCCTAACTCTAAGATCTACACTCTTAGCCACGGGACCAGTGGTTCCTGAACTTGTCTGCGCATCAGAGTCACCTGGGGAGCTTTAAAAATACACCCCAGGGATTGGGATTTAATTGGTCTTTGGTGTAGCCTCCTGGGCTTTGGAATTTTTAAAAGGTCTTCCGGTTATTCTAATGTGCAGACAAGTTTCGAGAACCAGTGTAACCCTGACTCATGCCCCTGCTGAATGTCATTCGTTCCATGTGGAACTGCTTTCAGGAATACAAACAAGCCCTGGAGAGGGGAAAAAAAAAAAAAAATCCTACCTCGAGCAACAACGAATTATCTTGAATGCAGTTGACTGTAATTCCAATAGAGTATGTAAGGACATGGGTCTGGGTCAGACTTTCCTGGATTCAGATTCTAAATTGGCTGGTTACGGGCTGCAGGTGGCAGGGTCTGGCTAGGTACTCAGCCTTCCTGGGCACACAGGTAGACACCATTACCCAGGGTCCCTTGAAGTTGGCTGTGACCACGTAACAGAATTCTGACCAATAGAATGTGGGCAAAGGAGTGTGTGTGTGTCTGTGAGAGAGAGAGAGACAGAGAGAGAGAGAGAAAGAACTGCTTTTGTGGCCAGGACCGAGGGAGGCAAACCATTTTTGGTATATCCAGTATTAATCTAGCTCCATAAGACCCAAACTATGAGATGTATTTGCCACAAGTGCACATTGTAGGGATAACTAACATAGTGATTATTATCCAAAAGGGGGGAAGTGGCAGATTTTAATATTATAGACACTGTATATCTCAGAAAGTGGTAGCAGACAGACAAAGTGGTGTCATCAGAACTACCAGGACCATAGGAACATCATTTCTCAATAACAGAGTCTGAAACAGATCCACTACCCCCCACCCAAAAAAAAAAAAACAAAAAACATTTTATACAGGCATTGAGAACAGTTCTTGGTGAAAGATAATAGTTTTTAAGGCAAAATCCAAAGAGTGAATATTTTAATTTTCTTCTAGAGTATTCTTAATTTCACATTTTAAATAGTCATACTAACAAGTTACATTTCCACAAAAATACTTGTACAGCATCATTATTCTTAAAGTTTTCACATCCATAATTTGCCATAACTAGGAAAATCAGGAAACAATGACAGTCAATGTATACACATATGTTCTTTTACTTGTAGCAAAATAAATTCAATGTCTAAAATAAGTCAGGATGAATCAACATAAAAGCTGAACTAGACGTCCCTACCAAATTTCTCAGGGAAAAAGCAAATAGTCCTATGTGACCAGTAAGTTATACAAACAGCACAAGACAAATCCAATCAGAAATTGGAAGTTGCCATTTCATATATACAAAATACACGTGAAACAGCAAAGTAAACATTTTTTTAAAGGGATGGGCTGTTATTTCAACCACATGGAGCATTAGAGACATAATTGAGCCAGCTGACGTCACATTTCTGATCTCTTGAAATACAGCAGACAACACTCTGGTGCTTACTAGGAAATGACATGCTTGAAACCAAGGGGCCAACAATTGCTGTAGGGGGCCAAAGTATCCCTCTAACACTTACATTTACAAAAACTGATGACATTTCAAAATATAAATTGTTGAAACTAACTTAAATTTCTCATCCCCAAAAAGGCCTATCATGGCAGTGTATTGGAATGATTCTTCTATCTCTGACTTGCAGGCACTATGACAAAAAGAAAATACTTCAAAACTGGCTGATTTGCAACTGTACAGATAATGTCTATTAAAGGAAGCAGTGTGCCTAGCATGATCCTGAAAATGTTCAAATAAGTTGGCATTAAAGCACTATTATCCTTATATGAAAAAAGTGACTACATCTTCCAGTAAACAAAAATAAGATTTCCTGATAATGAAAAGGAAATGTTTTTTCCATCATTATCTATGCACTATATAAATAGTTTTCCTTTTTAACATAAGACTCAAAAATTTATATTTGATTTATTCTATCTCATACCAGTTGGTATGTCCAGTTGATGCATTTGCAGATACAAAAGAATATCACACTTTGTGTTTGTACAGTCCCTTTCAAGGAACTTAAAGAACTTGATAGACATTCTCTCTAATGTCTTAAGTCGGTCAGAGGAAGTGAAGGGACCCAGGGGAGAGGAGCTCAGAGTCCCACCCACAGCCCTGCTATTCTGAGGAATTATACTCACTGCAGGTGTAAGAACATTGACGCAAAGCAAAGCTGAGTGATTTCTCTTAAGCTAAGTCACACAGCATTTTACATAAAACTTAAATTAATGTTAAGACAATTAATAGTTAATCTTGAAGCCATTTAGTGCAATTGTGGATTCCTCATTTAAAATCACCTCTGCCTGTTGTCTCTCTGCTCTGGTGAGGGTATGCATGGTGCACAGGCCCCAGAGCCAATGACGCTTGAGTGAGGAACGATGCCTGTGGACAGGCAGCCTCTGCAGGAGCAGACACAGCTGTTTGGACTTTTTGAAACTAAACAAAGGCACTAAATCTACAGAACAGTTTTAAAAGGAGATGGTTAAAAAGTCCCCTAGAAGCTTTTATACAGCTTTGAAAAGCAATACATCGAAGGAGGCAGGAAGCACTGTTTTTTTAGTATTTTGCCATCTTAGGCACATTGCTACTTAGAGTTTTTTTCTTAAAGTGAATTCTGCCTTATGAATATATTGATGTCAAATATATATACTTAAGTGAGGATCTAAATTGTACCCAAACTTCATTAAAAGGAAAGTCTATTGCTATGATGTCTAGAAGAAACATTGTGTTTTATCTATCCTACTAGGCAATGTTCAGTGGACCTTCCCCTTGTAAGAAACGGCGATCTAGGGGTAGACAAGAAGGGAAAGCTAGGGGTTCTCAATCAGCCCTGTTCTAGAGGGAGATATAGCTATGGCCTCGGCTGCCTATCCCCTTGTGATGTGAAGTGGTTTTAACGTGCCAATAACCCCGTGGGGTTCTGAAACTTGCTGGCAGACCTTAATCAAGCTTGCTCACTGGATTCCTTGGGGAGATAACTATAAGGACTCAATGTAGCAACAAGCGGACCTGTCCAGTCTACTCCAGTCATCAAAGTCCAACCACACAAGCACGTGGCAGTTCAGAAATGTATTACTTGGCGAGATCCCAGATCTAAAGTAGCCCACGGCTGCTCTGTGTGTGATGTGACCAGAGTGCTCTCACTCGACAATCCCACCCGTCTGAGGCGCCACCGGTCTGGGACACTCTAAAAGCATTACATCACATACCATTATTCTCACACACGCATGCATGGCCTAATCATCCAAAAATCCCCACTGAGCTTTGTTGTAGGAAACCCTCTCATTTATCCATAGGGTCACTGAGGCTTAGAGAGATTAGATGTCTTGGCCAAGTCATCCATGTGGTAAGTCACAGATCTGGCAACCCAAGGATTCTTCCAACACTCTTTTTACCGTGTCATTGTAACACAAAAGTTGGAAAGACACTGTAAAAAAAAAAAAATTAAGGATACTTAATAATGTAGAAGTGTTCAAATATAGATAAGTCCTTACAAACATCTTAAGTAAAGAGTATCCTGGCTGAACAGACGCTTGAGAATAAATCTTTTTTACACACAAGGACTCTGTTCCCAAATGATGATTCTATCAACAGCAGGTATAGGAGGGCAGAACAGAGAAAGAACCATGGAGATCACATTATAAAGATATATGTTTAAATGGGATTTGTAAATAATTTGTTAGAAGGGTCCATCCAACATTCACAATTTGGAGTGCAAAGAAGAGGATTATTACTTCTCTCTGTACTATATCTAATTGAACTTAAGTATAACTATGAAAAGTAATTTAAAAGAGATTTTAATTTTTTAAGTTTGATCAAGTGTTTTTCAGTTTGATTAATCATACTGAGGTGACACACACAGCATGTTTCATTATAAAAGCAAATGGAGAATACTGGAATCCATGAACAGGGTGGTCCGAACCTGCCCCAGAAGCAGGATGAACTTTCACGATAATAAAGTCCTGTTAGTGTTTAGTCAGGACCACCCCCCACACGGATTCCATTTAATAGGAACCAAGTAACAAAGTCACATGATGCTTAACAGGTGGTTACTCTAAGCATGGCCTTATTAAGTTTTTTAGCAGTAAAAAAGAAATAAAACAAAACTAAAATTAAATGCTATGTAACACTACTTTTATAAATTCTAGATGTTTGGTGTTTTTGTTTACATTGCTTTCCTGCTTAGAAAATTTTGAGAATGAAATTGATTTAACTTCATTTTCCAAACCCCAAACTGAAATGCAGTTTTGAAATCCAAATTCATCTCAATGATATTCCCCCGCTATTGAAAATGAGAAGTCGTATCATGCAACTTTAAACAGTGGAGAAATACAAAGTTCCATATTTTCTTCCTGCTACAATAAAGTCAGGGATTGAGAACGACTGCCTATCACTCAGGTAATGATTTACTTGATATTAACCAAAATCAATTGTGATAAAGTATTCCCAAATATTTTTGGGTAAATCATAGTATTGCATCTATGAATATGCTCTAAAAAAAGCAAAATATTCATGGAAGCATAAAACAATTTCACCTTTAAATAAAAATACTTTATTCATTCCTGACACGTTATCAAAATGTACATTGTTAACCAAGTAAAAATGGTACGTCAAAATAGTTGACTAGGGCATATTTGGAGGATTTGTGTTTAATTTTAAAAGAATAAAAACCACTTTCAATCTCCCCTTCGACATTCCTAACAAGCTTGCACTACCTGCTTAAAGTTGAACATACAAACAATTATATGGGCCCCAGTTCACTACAGAATGCACATTTTCATTTACACTTAAAATAAAGAAGCTATTACATTTAGATTACCTTCCTTTGCCAAAAACTCTCAGACAAGTTTACTCCCCTTTATATTTTGTATAACTGTAAATCACATGAAGAATATAGCACATGACTTGTATTAATCTAAACACACACATACACACACACATAGGATAAAGTGCAACACAACAGAACATGTCTGTGACATTCACTTTCTCAAACTCCCACAGAAGGATTTTCTGAGTAAATGGAAATAATGTTGTCCTCAAGTGCATGAACACTAAATCCAACAGAGTAGGTTATTTTTTTCACACTGATATTATATTGAAAATCCTATTTGTTTTGCTTCCCTGTGGCTTTTGCCTCTCATTCTCAATGCAAGTTTTGAAGCTGTAATTCTTTCTGCACCTTGAGAAAAATCACCTCCACAGAGTTACACAGATAGTGTTAAAAGGAGGTTTCCAATGATATCTGTAACAAGGAGAATTACAGTCATTTTAATAAAAGTGAGCATTCCACTAACTTGGCAGCAAATGCTTTAAGGACCTTTGACACTAGCCACGAAACATTTCTACAGGCAAGTACCAAACTAGCCCTAAAATGGCAGAAGTTTTTGGTTGCATGTTATTTTGACATTAAATTATTTAACTAAAAATGCTTTTGTTCCTGAGATAAGCACAATAAAATTAAATGAGTTTCCTCTAAAGCTGCACGGGGACGCTATGCTCCCTATCTGCATTCTCATCATCTTCGCAGAGAGTCTTGTTGGAGACATCAGTCTTCCCCATGGCGCCATTTCTGTGATTCATCTTGCCGGACATCCGGTCTGATTTGGTTTCTCATGCCACCTAACACGTTTGACGTTGCTTCCGTGGCAACAATCAGAGGTTTCACCACCGCCGGAGGAATCTGGCGCAGAACTTCCCCCACAGCACCAGTAACCCCTCTGCTCTCATGTTCTCGGGCCGCCGTTTCATAGATGGTCTGAGCCGTGTCTGTGATTCCCTGCAGCGGGGGTGGGGGAGGGAGGAAGTTACTGGTCAGGAGACTCTCTACGTTATCCTATAATACACACTTTTAGTACAGTTCATCAACATTATGTTTGCAACTAGATTGAAAACACTGTGCTTTTGAAGTAACTCAGGATAATTATTTTTCTGAGAAAATTCTAATTATAAGGGAAAGAGGGAATTATTATGATTTAGTATTTTGTTGTGACACTGGTGTGTAGAAAACGTAGCTAAACTACAATTTCATATAGGGAAGATTACAAAAATATGTAATGATCCAAGAGTAGCTTTGCTGGCACTATTAATCAATTCCAGTTAAATCAAACTTAGTAAACAAAGCTTCTTGAATAAATATACTCACTGAAGACATGGTGATAGCTCCCTTTGATTCAACACAAGAAAACTGAATTCTACTAAGCTCTAGGAAATTATTTAATTTGTTTTAAATTACTGGCTATGTATTAGAAAAAATAATTGTAACATTCAATTAAGATAAAAGCCAAATAGAACATTTCATTGGATTAAATAGAAAATTCTGAGAATAAAAGCAGGAACATGTTTAATAATTAGAAACAAAACTTCAGTAGCATTTTTGAGCTTTCTTATAACTATATAACATTGGTAAGCTTTGAAGCTGAATATATAAATGTGCGGTTCAAGCCAATGCAGTAAAAACGTCACCTGGCTTCCAAATCTCTACCATTTATCTAACTCAGAAATTCCCAGGGGACACAAAGCAATGTTCCACTGTGACAGCTTCAGTGATGGGGACAACATAAAGGAACTCTGTGTTCTCCAGGGAAATTGAGGACCTCATTCTAACTCAGAATCCAGCCATCATGTTGGCAAGTTAACAAAAGTATCATTTCTACCCATTGCGGTATGGAGTGAAGAAAAAAAAAAAAAAAGTCCAGAAAAACTAGAAGAAATACAAGTGCTATTTTAAAAGCTAACAAAAAACCACGGTCCTCAACTCTGGAGTTGGGCTGTGGACCAGTACCCATCCACAGCCTGTTAGGGACCAGGCCGCAGAGCTCCACTGCAACTCCGCCACCCCCTCTGTGGAAAACTGTCTTCCATGAAACTTGGGGGGGTGCACAGAAGAAGGTGAGCAGCAGGCCAAGGAGCGAAGCTTCGTCTGTATTTACAGCTGCTCCCCATCACTCGCATCACCACCTGAGATCCCCCCACCCGTCCATGGAAAAACTGTCTTCCATGAAACTGGTCACTGGTACCAAAAAGGTTGGGGACCACTGATCTGCAAAGATAACAGCCAATAAGAGAAACCATGAGTACAATGAAGAAAGTGTTCATAATTTATACATTTCCCTGCATTATCTCCTTCCCCTCCCTATCCCAGCACCAACGAACAAGTGTTAGTTTATTACCGTATAATGACTAACACCACCAAGTTTGGAAACAACAAAAGTAAATTCATATCTCAGCTCTATCACTTAGCTGTATGACCTTGGATAAGTCATTTAAACGGGGAATTAAAATATGGCCTTCCTTCTATGGTGATTGTTAGAATTAAATGAAATAATTCAACCCCACAGCTTGACATAGGTTGGAAGATAGTAAGTGTTCAATAAATAATTTCTAGTTAACTACTACTACCCTCACAACTACCTGACTACCACCAAATAGAATTATGGCTGGGCGCAGTGGTGCACACCTATAATCCCAGCTACTCAGAAGGCCAACGTGGGAGGATTGCTTGAGGCCAGGAACTTGAGACCAGCCTGGACAACACTGCAAGATCCAACCTCTACAAAAAAATTTAAAAATTAACCCAGTGCAGTGGCATGAGCCTATAGTTCCAGCTACTCAGGAGGCTGAGGAAGGAGAACTGCAGTGCGCCATGCTGATCAGATGTCCAAGCTAAGTTCGGCATCAATACAGAGACCTCCCGGGAGCAGAGGACCACCAGCCTGCCTAAGGAGAGGTGACCCGGCCCAGGTCGGGAAAGAATTATAAAAAGTAGAGGCTGTTATACTTTTTCTGTAAAGGGCCAGAGAGTAGGTATTTGTGGACCACATAGTCTCTGTCATATATTCTTCTTTGTTTTTGGTTTTTCTTTTTACAACCCTTTAAAATTACAAAAATCATTATTAGCTCAAAGGTCCATATAAAAACAGTCAAGGGCTATATTTGACCTGCAGGCTAGTTTACTGACCCTGCTCTAAAGGGCGAGCCTATCTGTGAAGCACATGAGATAACTTCCTTTCATCTTTGACTGACATCTAAAATGCAAAGAAATATTAATCACCATTTAGGAATGTCTATTTGAAAAATAATTATTAGAGAATTCAGATTCAGTAAGCACCACCTCAATCCCTGCTTACTATTCTCACCCTCCCTTCCCTCATTCTTCCTACTGACAATTGAGTTGTAGAGAAGGAGAGCTAAACTAGACCCAAGCACCCAGGTTCCAATCCTCTCCATTACCTACAAGCTGTGGTACACTGGGGAGGACACTGTTCCTGCTGAGCCTGTTTTCTCATCTGTAAGTTAGGAATATCGCATATCTTAATCGTTAACTATATATTTGGCACACAGTAAGCACACATTTATTTTTAAATGAATATAAGTTAAATTAGGCAAGCATGTTACAAATTGCTACACATTAAAGTGCTCTTATATCCTGCTGCCAGGTGCCCATGCCATGCCTTGAACCCAGTTATGAGTCTTACAAATCTGATTTCTAATATGTCTACTGATAACTGCCCCAGTCCTGACATTTGTGGAGCAAGTCTGTCTGGTAATTATCTCTCTTTATTCTCCCCACTAACTCTCTTTTGTAAAAAGCTGACCATTGGTCTCACCTTTATTTATCCATTAATACCTTTCCTGGGGCCCTACCTCAGTGGCCTTCCCACCATCTGGAACCACAGAGGCCACTTCTGTTAGGTAACAGACCAAGTATCCCAGGCACTTCTGACTATTGTCAGAATATGACTGGGAAAAATACCTTTAATGAAATCCTAAAACACAAATCTTAAAATGACCTCAAACTTCATGTCATATTAAAAAGAATGTCAAAAAGATTAAGTCAAGGAAAGCCCCTGACAATACCCAGAAAAAAACCAGGGTTCACTAGCACAACTATGTCAGAGAGCAATTTAGCAATGCTTAATAAATGTCAATTTCAATATTTACAACTCATCAATTCCACCCTAAAGAAATTCTTGCATGTATGAACAAAAAGACATTTAGATGAGCATTCCCCAAAGCAGTGTTTTAGGGGAATAAATGCAAACTAAATGTTCACCCACAGGAAAATAAATTATGGTATATTCATACAATGAAATACATAAAACCATTGAAATTAGATCTACATGTATCAATATGGATGTATATTGAAAGAAATACGTTGCAGAATGATACACATGACACCATTCATGCAAACTTTTAAAATATAAACAATAGTGTTTTGCTTATGAATACATACTCATATAATAAAACTATAAAAACATACGCAAAAAAAATATGTACCACCTTCAGAATAGAGAAGACATGGGAATGGAATCAGGGTAGATTACCTGAAAAGTTCTATTTCTTAAACAAATCTGAGGTAAACAGAGCAAAGTATAAACATGTGTTAAATTCAGGTGGCAAGTACACAGGCGTGTGTTTCTCTCAGGCCCTGCGTGCTTCTGTATGTAACGAAAGAGCACCAGTCTGTCCACACGGTCACTCCTCTCCATGTGAGCCTATCACAACCTAGTCCTCTTCTCTCACCCCACACAGACAGTGCACGTGTTCTTGGTGGCAGCTCCCATTCCACTTTCAGGGGTTTCTTTGGAATAGACTAAAACCACTGAATGCCCTGTAGGTGAAAGCTGGGAAAGCACACAATCGGGTTCTGACGCGTCCACACGAGTATTCAATTACCTCTTTCACAACACTGTAGGCCTTGGCCACACCTTCCCTCAGGTCTACTGGCTGGTGGGCTAGTCGGTGATGAGGAAACCTTTTGGTCTTCCTGGGCTCGATGGAAAGGGTACCGGGAGACACCATGTCATAAGCAGTCTCTGCTGCCGCCTGGATCATTTGTCAGAGGTAAGAAATGAATTAGAAGAAAGTCTGAAGAATTATGCACCCACAGTGCACGTCCTACAGGGAGTGAAGAAGAGAGGGACTCACATGCCCTAATACAGATACTTCTATGTGTTTGAATTCTTTACAACCAGAATTTATGACTTTTATAACAAGAACATTAAACTGTAAATTAAAAACTGATATCTGGATTGACCTGATTTTTTTAGTCCCTTCACTGTTTACTAAGAACACTCAACGTTCCCATGTCAGTCTATGGAGCTTAAGACTTAATACTACTACTGTTTAATCTAAAATGTTTACTTTAAATTTAGCTATGATATTTTCATACAATTGTGGTGAAATACATCCTCTGTAAACTTAATGGTTATGGTTAACCTGAAATAGGCAAACAAATCTGACACTGTATTCCACTGCTCGATTTTACTAATTTTTAACACTGGACATTTAAGCAATAGAACAAGCATGACATTAAATCTTTACAAATAAAGTATTACATCTACTCCCAACATTTTGAGTATTTGCACAGTATCGTTTTTAAAACAAAATAACCCAACTGTTTTACAATGGCGCTTCCTCTTTGTACAGATTAAGATAGTCTAAGGAAATATACCTGTATTGTTTGAACCATTCTGTTTGTGAGTTCCAGCGCAGCCATTGCTGTTGAGGTACCAAAGGAGGCAGCCCCTCTCTGAAAGCCTCTAACAATACGGCCATCCTTCCGGTACTGCTCTATTGGTAACCAGACCAGGTCCTTTAGGCCTTGCACTAGAACAGTCAACACACAGAAATCGATACGAATGCTGGAGTTCAGACCTCTGCTATCATTCTAATGCTGAGGTATTTAACTTCTGAAACTGGAGGCAAAGTTTTATGTGTGTGAGTACACATCTAGATTTTCTAGACTGATGGTCCTCATATAGATTCTCAAAGGCATCTACAATTCTAAAAGGGTTAAGAATCACTGATCCAGCAAAATAACTTCTCTTTTGATTAAAAAAGAAAGAAAGAGAAAGAAAGAGAGAGAGAGAGAAAGAAAAACTCACCTAATTGTACTAGTGAATGCATAGGCCCAACACCACCCAGTATTCCTGGTAACTGATTCTTCTTAATGTCATTAAGCCATTCAGTGATTGCATATGACAACAATTTGTCAACACCTAGCAAACTACAGCAAATGACTATTAGTGTATAGGAAGGAGAAATAAATTTATAGACATAGGTAAGTTTGGGGTTTTTTAACTTAAGACAAAAGAAAATTTATGAATTATACGGACAAATATTACAGATGCTCCAAAAACAGCTATACATATCATTTCACTCTCAATCTGAATTCCTCTTTATATATAATATACATACAATCCAATTATAAAGTAAATAATTTCTACAAGGCTTAGGTAATATGTACAAGTGTGCTTTTCCACTCTTCTTATTTCTTGAACATAAAAGGCTCTGGCACAGAATTAACCCCAAGTCTATAAATTGCCACTAATTGCTACTAAGAACCACTACAACCTTGTGAATTTCCAGTCTTTTCAATGAATAAGCTAATTTACAACTTTAGAAAATTATTAAAAGTATCCTAAACTATAGCTATTTTTGAAAAATACTACTCTGTTCAAACTGTTTCTAATCCCTCAGAATAAAAATTAGCACCTAATCAGTAAGGGTCCTCTAAAAATGAGCTCTCTGCAGACAATAGTGTAAAATTAAGTTATGTATGCTTGCTAAGAAAACTCAGTTTTTAATTTGTTGTAAAACAACTTCACCTTAAAGCTTCTTATAATAAATCAACTTACCCATGCCGATAGAAAAGCCTCTTCAGCTTTAGTTCAGAGCAGTTTAATTGAGCCAGACCAATCAAAATCCCAGCTAACGTACCCTTTAAAATTAAGAAAGGCCAGATTCATCTGTAAATTAAGAAACTCAACTTTTAAAATAATTTTTAACTTGAAAGTCAAATCAATATTCATTATTGACACTAAAACACTTAAAATATTTACAGCAAAAATATTTATATAAGATAATACATACCAATTTATAACAAATTTTACTCTTGATACTTGATATTTACTTTAAAAACAAATCTAAAAAGCTTGCACTTCATTTCAAACATATGTATAAACTATGACAGAGCAAAGTGAAAAAAAAAAAAACTTGAGTTCATTAGAAAAACAAATGAGATATTTTGTACAGTATATTTGTGTAGTTTCCAAACCTGATCCATTGATACGTGCTTGCCATGATAATCAAGTCGAATGGGAACTTCTGAAGTGAATCTAAATTCTCTGAAGATAAAGAAAGGAGGGGAGTTATTTATATTTCAAATTACTAATAGTTGACATTAGAAACAAATTAATTTGCTCAATTGGAGAATAAAAACAAAACCACAAAATAAATAATATGACTATCTTAAGGACTAAATAAAAAAGAATGTCTTTCAGCTCTACTTTTCTTAATGTAATATAATCGAAAAGATGTTAATCATCTCATAAATTATATTATTATATTTACATTTTCTCACAAAAACCTTTTCTTAGGTTATGAAATAATATTTACTCTTAGAAAAATTTATTCTGGTACATATTCTCAGTTCACACAAAGAACAAATGAGTAAAAGCAACCTCAAGATTAAAACAGATAATCACTACTGAGAAACAAAAAGAGAAGAGCTAAGTTCTCTAGTGAAGTAGAGTCAGAAAACCCAGGCATGAATCTCAGCTTTATCTATGGGATGCAGTCATGGGCAAGTAATTTAAACTCTCTGCTCCTCAGTGCCTTCATCAGTAAATGCTTAAAATGCCACCTACATTGGTAAATTTTGTCCAGAATTCCTAAAATTAATACTTGCAAATAGAATATCAACAAACAAATATTGGGAACCATGTGAGAAGAAAATTGTAATTACACAGTCGTCTCTTGATAACCAAGGAGGACTTGTTCCAGGACCCTCCTGGATACCAAACTCCTTGATGCTCAAGTCCCTTTCATAAAATGGTATACTGTTTGCATATAATCTACTCGCATCCTCTTGTATACTTTAAATTATTTCTAGATTACTTATAATATTTAATACAATGTAAATGCTATGTAAATAGTTGTTATACTGTATTTTTTATTTGTATTTTCATTGCTGTATTTTTTTTCCCAATATTTTTGAAAAATATTCAACCACAGTTGGTTGAATCTCAGATGAGGAATTCATGGAGGCAGAAGGCTGACTGTACACTGATGGGACACATCAAGCAAAATGAGCTGGCTTCCAAAAGTTGACTATAAACTGAATGTCTGGAACTTGAAACACATGTTTTTCCACAGAATTAATGTTGGTGGTTATATCCTAAGCCATCTCACAAAACTCCACTTAACCTACAATAAAATGGAAATGCTGCATTTACATCAATTCCTACAAGAAGCATGGGATCCCAGGTGATCCCTTATCCTCTGAATACTCATCTTCATTTGGTTCTCTGGGCAATACCCTCTCAATACCCCCCATTCCCTTCCCACTCTTTTTGTCTCCGTGGCACATATATTAGGACAAACCATTTATTTTAATTATTTGTAAGCTCAGCTTGTAAGCTCAATTAAGTAAAGGTTTTTCTCTACTTTGTTCACTGTGCCTAAAACAACACCTGGAATACAGTAAGTGTTCAATACATATTAATATTTGTGGAATGCATGTTTATGGGGAAGGAGGGAAACTATTATGACATCACTGAAAAATGCACTTGCTTTTCTGGATTGAGGATAAGAAGACCTGTGTTCTAGTCCTGGCTCGGCCACTAGTTGTGTGGTCTTGAGCAAATCATCTCACCTCTCTGGGCATTACTTTATCTGTAAGGTGCAGAATTTGGGCTATATCACTGTTTAGCATCCCTATGTCCTAGACCCTCTAGGAACTTTTGAGAGTAGAAATAAAAATCTAAAAGCTATTCTCAATATTTTAAATAGTCTAATTAAAAAAATAAATATTTGCCTAAATAAGTAGGCCTTGTGTACTTTTTTAACCTAAGTAAGTAACCCTACTCACTTAGGTTAAAAAAAAGTAAAATTTCTTGCTTTCAGGCCCATGTTTATAAAAACCAAATTGGTAGTTTATATGTGATTAATATAAACTAAGAATTCAAATTATCACTTAAGATATACAATTTTTGATAGGAAATACTTTAAATAAAAGATCAATGAGGGAAATTAATAGAAGAGGTTGGTTCTTCTTTTGTGGTAGAAAGAGTCAGAATCACCAGAGATCATCTATTCCAATTCCCATATTTCATTTTTTCCTGTTTTCATCTGTTTACAAGGTATTTAAAACATGGCAACACTTTCAAATAGTAATACTGCCCACTTTGGGCCATACCTAAAGTCTAACCTCAGAAACTGGAGGAAAAAACAGAGAGAAAGAGGGGACCCTGGATGTCCAGCAGAGGGGTACAGAAAACCAGGGAAGGTAGATAATTGTCCCTCACAAGGAGGCTTTGACCTGCAAGCCCTTTTTCCAGCAGTGCCAAGGCACCATCCCTACCATCGATGGCTGGGAAAGAAAGATGGGAAGAATGAATGGGTCTGGGAATGGGAAATAAACTCCAGTGTGCTATGTTCCAGCTGGCCGAGCGGTTGGGCAGTAGTCACAGCAGATAGCAGCAGCAGAGGGGACCTGGGTTTCCCAATGGTGTTCACTTAGCCAGGGGCGGAAGGTTCAGGAAAGACACAGCAGCGATGGGGAAGGGCAGACGGAGAAAACTAGGTGAAAATTCCCATAAGGGAAAAAGCAGGAATGCCCAAGTTGAGGTATGTAAAGGGAAAAAGGCAAAAGGATGACATCATGTTTAGGGGGGTACAAATACACCTTGACAATTACTAGGAAGAGGGGAACATAAGCGGGAAGAAAGGAAGAAGCTGGGAGGAAAAGGAAATTCCTGCTGCCGAGTCAATACAGACACGAATCCTCAACTGGGGTTACAATGTGTAAAAAATGAGGGGTGCCAGTTAGAAAGGGACCACATACAAATAATACACCAGTTGGTTATTTGTCAGTGCAAAGAAAAGCTGATATAACCTCACGAATACCAGTACACATACACATTACAGAACAATCTTCAAAACTGTAAAATAACTTCATTTGTTATCAAATTAAATTATTTACCTGAAAAACACAGGCTGATCACTAAATGACGCTTCCTCAGCAGAGAAGTCTTTCTCCTCTGCCCCATTAACCACTTCCACTGTACTGGCACTATCATTTTGGGAAGGTTGTTTTGGCCCAGGGAAAGAAACAACTAGATTTGGCTCCTTTGAGGTACTCAAATGCCTTGGCAAACTGCAGGTGACATCAGCTCCAGGAGACTTTTTAACTGAAATTGTAATGTGTACATTTGAAAAATTAGGTATGCTTCTTTAGACATCGGTTTAAATCAATCTTGATTTAACTTGCTTTGCTACGTTCATTTAATCAAAATACAATTTCTGTTACAGAGAAAATCTGCTTTCCCCTTTTAAATTATCACTTTTACATAGCCATATTTGCATAAATTAACAAATCAGAACACTTATATAAATGGGGATAAAGATTTTAAGTACAGACTTAAAAAAGCCTCATAACAATCATAATCAAATATTTGATACAGCCTTTTCACACTGCACATATTTAATACCTTCTGGATCTGGAGTCATTAGAAGCTCTACTTCTGTAGAAAGACTTGTGAAGAAATCCTTCAGGAAGAACAAGGCATCCTAAAATTAAGAGATGTAATAATAACAAAAGTCATCTATTTTTAAAACTATGAAACAAAGTATTTTAAACTCTCATATTTTACTTATAATTCAAATACAGCTATAATTTATTGAATCCTTATGCTGTGTCAGGCAGTATTCCTATTCTCCTCCTGTAAAACACACACACACACACACACACACACACACACACACACTCTTCCCTGCCAGTTCTCATAACTCTATGAGGAAATTAGTTTATAAAGGTGAAAACTGAGAAACAGAAGTTAAAGATTACAAAGCTAGGAAGGATTTCTCAGTCAAAGTACATTCTTGTTTTCTTAGAAATAGAGCATTCTTATTCTTTCTTGCCATTAGCTCTCACTGTAAATTGGCAGTGACAATATTACTAACAATGATAATAGTAGCTAGCATGTACCGGATATCTGTATGCCTTGAAAGTTCTTGATGACCTATTTCTACTTTTACCACTGAATTTTATTGTCGTGATACATTTCATCATTGGACATGATATTCAAAATAAAAATTAAAAACAAATAAAATTGTCCATTCAGTGCAGTCTCCTTGAAATTATATAATTACAAACAAAAGACATATGGCTCTGTCTTAATATTATATACACATGCCATATTTGCCCATTATTGGCAGTTTCATTTTGCCGACCTCACTCAAACCCAAAATACATTTGGGAATATATAAAAATTAAATGCCTAAGCCTGTTCTTTCTTAATCTTCCCTTCCATATAAAAAAAGAATCCTAAATTAATATAAAACATTAATACTGGACCAAAATGCAATGTAAAGGGTCAAAGTATCTGGTAGCACACTGACTGGCAATTCCAAAGGATGTGATTGCCTACTGATCACATTTATGACAAGTATAAATGATGCGGGTAAGATGTATACACCAGGTACCATGGCACATGGGAGACAGAGCAGCGGACTGCAGAGCAAGCAGGGAGTTTTGACAGGACTGGAAAGTTCTGGTTTACAAGCAGAGCAGCAGGTTCATGAATTGTTCAATATATTGTTATGCTTTACACATATATTCATGTGTACCTTTTATATATTCTTCACACTACACACATTTAATATATATTACATTTTATTTACACTATAACAAATGTTAATAAATAGTATATAAAATATATTCATTGGCCACTAGATGGTGCTATTTTAATGCTATAAATGTTTTGACTCCAAGACTGCCTTCAAAAAACCAGGAAATTTCAGTTATCAATTCAATGTTTAAGAAAAAAGAAGACTAAAGAAACAATGGTCTCTACACATTGTTCACCAAAAATGTACAAAACAACAAAGGGATGACAATTGCCAGCTTTTTAAAATGTTCTCAAAATTTTGGTATTTATGCTAAACTCTTTACAACACAGTAAAGATAAACAAGTCAATTTTAAAACTAGCAAGACACAGACACTTGATAATCACAAAAGATGATATACAAGCACCTAATAAGCATACAAAATGATGCTAAACACTACTAGTTATCAGGGAAATCCAAACTAAAACCAACGAACATGAAACAGCTAAAATTAAAAAGATGACAATAGCAAGTTTGGCCAAGATATGAAGCAGCTGCAGCTCCCATCAGTGACTGGTGGGAATGTACAATGTGACAGCCAATGTGGAGAACTGTCTGGCAGCTTCTTATGACAGTTAAATGTATACCTATCCTATGACCCAGACATTCTACTTTTAATATATATATCTATTTACCCAAGAGAAATGAAAACATGTCCATAGAAAGACTTCTATGTACATTTCATAATATCTTATTCACCAAACCCAGAAACAACCCAAATGTACACCAGCAGGTAAGCAGACAAATGGTGGTGTACCCACACGGTGAAACACTACTCAACAGTAACAGTGACTGCTGACACATGCCGTAACACAGATGCCCCGCACAGACATAATGCTGAATTAGGAAGCTAAATACCGTTCCATTTATATGAAGCTGTAGAACAGAGGAAAACTAATCTATGGTAATCAAAAGATCAGTGGTTGCTTTGGGGTGGTGGAGACAGACTACAAAGGGACATGTGCAGACCCTATAGGGTAAAGAAAATGTTCTCTATTTCAACTGGTGTAGTAGCAACTCAAGTGTATAAATCTGCCGCAGCTCCACTAAACACTTAAAAGTAGCACATTTTACTACATGTAAATTATACCTCAATACAATTGTTTTAAAGCTTAAAAAATTTTGTCATTATACTTATGCTAAATTTTGACAGTGAAATATTTATGCCTAGCTTTAACATCCTATGATAAAGGATACTAATAGTGCAATATGACTTAAATTCTTTAAAAAATTACTTTTCAAGTCATACTTAAGCAACAAAGCAATGATGATGAAAAACACAAACGTGCAAACTGGTGCAGCTTCGTGTTCACCCTATTCAGCCTCATGTTCACCCTATTTAGCCTCGGTTGAGCACTTCCTTATCTTACTTAGCAGAATGGTCTCCCAATCCCAATCCACAGGCAGAATTAGGACCTCAGTATCTTTGCAAAAACCTTAATTTGCCTAACTCCACTGCATTCCTTAAGACTCAGCTTGATAGTCACCATCTCCAGAAAGCCTTTCCTGGTCATCCCTCACCCCCTTCCAAACTCCCAGCCCAGCTGAGGAGCCTTCTTCTGGTCAGGCACACTATCCTACTATGCCTATCGTCATCACTTGCATGCACCACAGCCATTAAAACTACCTGTTCATGTCAGTCTTCCCCACTATACAGAGATCCCTGAGGACACAGATGTCTTACTCATCTTTGTATCCCCAGCATCCTAGTACAGAACCTGGGACAAGGTAAGCATTCAGCAAATGGTTTTAAATTAATTAACACATCTTCCCGACATAGATTTCTAGGCAGTACAATAGTAAAATGAACACTAGACTGAGAAAATCAGGAAATCTGGCCCCCTTCATATTTCAGATCTCAAACTGCTTATTTGTATGACCTCCACCATCCACTTACCCCCCAGATGGGACTCATTCCATCTGCATTGTTTACTGCCTACCCCGTGGGAACATTGAGCTTTGGAAGCAACTGCACTGAACTTCAACAGCAATGCAGCTTTTTAAAAACATGAGAAAATAATGCATTGCTGTCATACTTAATGTCTGTGGCTCAACTAAGATGAATAGGTTGGGATGTGCTTGGTAAGAAAAATATGACTCAATGTATTATTATTCATCAGCTGATTTGTTTTCACAAGAAAAAATGAACAAAAATATTTGGGTTTCTACTTAGATGATCATTTACTATCTTAAAATATGGTATGTCAATCTTAGAAGATGCAAACTACAAAGGATTTTTTATAAGGTAATGTATCTCATTAAGGTATACATGTTTGTAGCATGCCTTTGTTTTCCTGGGTTTTACGTCTAGGGAATTATTTCCCATACTTCCCCAACATAGTCATAAAATTTATTTCCCTGTTTTCTCTAAGATTAGTACTTCTCCATTTTAAAATCATAATGCTTTATAGTTCTAAATAAGAAATTATATCATATATTAAAAAAAAAGTCTACTAATCCAAATTGGGCTTGCTAAGTTTGATAAAATCAGGCCACAAACATGTATCTTATTCAAAGTCTTGCTCACACTGGTGATTTTCACAGATTAATTTTCCTATATATATTTCATTATATTTCTACTTTTTCTAATAGATAAATTAAATTTAACTGTAGATATCAAAAGATATTCTTCTCATGAGAAAACATAACTCTAAAGTACTAACTGGCAAGTCTCACCCAGCTCAGAAGCTACAAGCACTTTACAATAATGTAAAGTTATACTAAACTTCTGTACTTCACAGTTATATTTTGTTTATAATATAAATATTTAAGCTCACTCCTGAAATATCTGCTAATTTGCTTTTTAATAGTTATTCAAGTTTTATTTAAATAACTAATGAACATTAATCAATACTATATGAGCAAATGAATAATGCCACCCCACAAATACTCTACTTCCAAACCTGAACTCACATCAATATAATGTATATCAAGACAGTTTTGTTATTTCAAAGCATATTATTTTAAAACTACATTTATGTTCTGCAGTTGTTACACATTTCAGTTAATAATAACAACAGTTAACATTACTGAGACCTAACATAGTGTGCCAGGCACCAAGCTAAATGTTTTTCACACACTAGTCTATTTAATCTTCATTTTTAAAAAAAATATGATACGTGTATTACTATTTCTCCTCCCATTGTATCAATGCGGAAACTGAGGCTTGGAGATGGTAAGTAACTTATTCAAAGCCACACAACTAGTAGAAGTTACAGAACTAAGACTGGAGCCCCAGGTCTGCTTCAAACCCATGCTCTTCGCCACTACACTAAACCACCATACGGCATCATATTTTTTATATATCTTGAATAAAGTTCCTCAAAGAGGCATCAACTATGTCTTAAATAGCTCTCTGGGTCAAAGAAAAGCCAGAAGAATTTGATGGGATGCTTGCTAGAATATGGGAAAGTGGATTTTTTTTATGCCTTTTCCTAAATCTCTATTGTTTGTGACCTCTTTAGGTATACCAATTTACTGATTTGTCATCCTTCCCAGGAGAGAAAGAATTCTCTTCCAAATGCTGAGATTAAGACACAATCCTTTACATCAATCAATCCATCAGGGAGTCCTTTAATACTCTCTGAAAATAAATGTATATCCGAATAGAAGTATGTACTAATACGTAAGGATTAGTAAGAACAGAAGCAGGCATTAAGGCCTATGTCACAAAGACAATGAGTAGGAGACTGGGGGATAACAGCTATAATGTTGGGGTGAGAGATGTAAAATTACCTATGGGTATAATGTACAATGTACACTATTTGGGTGATGGGCACAAAAGCCCAAACTTCACCACTACACAATGTATACATGTAATAGAATTCAACTTGTACCCCCTAAGACTATTAAAATTTTTTTTAAAGGGGAAAAGAAAAACTTGTGAGCTTCAGCACCTTTAGAGAGCTCTGTGACTATAAACTTGAACAATCCTACCCTTTATCTGGCTGTACTAATTTCTGCCTCTATCCATTGTGTCTGCAGTATTATTTCCTCCCGTGTTTGTGTGTGTGTGTGTGTGTGTGTGAAATATAACATACATAAAGGTTTTTAAAATATATGATTTAACAAAAACAAAGTAATGTTTACTCACCAAGAGTTCAGATTCCAAACATCTAATGAACTTGCCCTGTTCTTTATCAGAAGTCTGCTTTAATTATGTAACTTGCATAAAGGTCCAACAGTAACAAACATCATCATTCCCTCATTCTGAATGTGGGGTGTGTACCTAACCGTAACGGCATGAATCCTGCTCACGCTACGAACCTGGTCAATGTTGAGGCGGAGCGGCATCAGCGACACTCTCAGGCAGCACTCTTGTGGTGACCTGCCAGACTCTGGACGCACGTGTAAGGCTTTCACCGTCAACTTTAAGTCAAGGAAGAGAAAAGCATTTTTCCCCAGTGATATAATGACCTTGTTCTCATTTAAAATGACAAAGAAATAAAAGAAAAAACATATTCCTAGCCTACGAGAACAAAAAGGAGAATTGTTTACCCTTTTCCCTTAAAAGTCTGAATCAAACTTTTTTGGGTCACACGTTCCTTCAAGAATCTGATGAAGGATACAGATTCTCTTTAGAGAAAAAATTCCAAATGGATAATGTTGTACTTGCAGGCTCAAAGGAGTTTACTGAGCCCTGAAGCTAATCCATAGGCCCACATTCCAAAGTCAGCTTCTAGGAAGAACCTCTAACGTCCTTCTATGTTACTAGAATTTGAAGTGTTCAAAATCTGGAATCCTTTCAGCAATACTAGATATTTTGCATAGATCACTATGGACTTCTGATTTATTAGCAGTTATAGTTAATGGACTCTAGAAGTCGCATGCAAAATAATTTTTAAACATAAAAATTTAAGCAGTACACTTAAAAGGATTTTTCATATTAAAATGAGAGAAAATATCCAGTACTTTTCCCCACTCTAATTCTCCTGCAGTTAGATATAATAAAAACACTTTTCTAAAACAAATGTAACAACAAAAAAATGAGGTTTTAAATCCTACCATGTTGGAATGAGCTTTTCGAGGCATTTCTTTACTGCAATACAGGTACAAAAATTTATTCATTTGTGATGTTGCCAGACGATCTCGAATTTCCAGATCCTGAACAATGAACACCTGCCGGGAGACTGGGTGTTCTAAGAGGCTGGAATCAAATTCTGGTTTGCATGGAGGGTAGACTTCATGCTGAAACTTCACCTTAATAAATAAAGAGAAGGAACGCAGAGCAATCCTTACATTTAAATTAGAATTCCTCTCTAACACGCAAAGTATCACTCATTGTTTTCTTTGAATTCTACCTCAGCTTACAATTCCACTTTCAAAGAACTAAACAACACATTCCTTCACTTGTTCACTTATTTATGTTTTGGTCCACAGTAATCCCCCCTTATACGAGGTTTTGCTTTCGAGGTTTCAGTTATCTGCAGTTTCAGTAACTGAAACATGGTCAACCAAGTTCCAAAAATATTACAGAATTTTGAGAGAGAAAGACCACATTCACATAACTTTTATTACAGTATACTGTTATAACTGTTCTATTTTATTAGTTATTATTGTTAATATCTTACTGTGTCTAACTCATAAACTAAACTTTATCACAGATATGCATGTGTAGGAAAAATCATAGTATATATTATAGGCTTCAGTACTATCTGCAGTTTCAGTCATCCACTGGGGATCTTAAAATGTATTCCCCACGGATAAGGGGAGACTACTCTATGTGTACCCTACAATACACAGATAAGCTTGACTAACATTTGACCTTGGTAAAACTTCTTTTCCTTTTCAAGGAAAATCCTCAACAGAAATAAGACATAAAATTATCATCTTGCATACCTACAAAATTGCTTGAAAATGAATCAAAGGAGGCAAGGTTAAGTTTCAAAAGGAGGTAAAGATATGATTAAATATATGGAATTGTCATCACTACAATATTTATATGCTATCTTAAAATATGACACTTGGTACAATCTCAGACACGCTGACAGAATTGAGCACACATGATGCTATCAGTAGTCTGGCCCTACTGGCGTCTAGACATTCACAAAGGACCTGTCACATGCACTATCCAAATGCAGCCCTTCCCACTCTAGGGCAGTGGTTCCCCAAGTGTCCTGGGAATAGTAGTATCAGCACCACCTAAAAGTGCAAATTCTTGCACCCAACTCAGACCTCCTGAATCAGAAACTCTGGGTGAGTGGGGATGGGGGAAGAATGTGTTTTAGGAAGCCGTCCAGGGGATCCTGAGCTCGCTCAACTCTAAGAACCACTGCTCTAGGGCTAGCCTGGGAAAATAAAAACAAAAATACCTTAGAACACTTGAGAAAGAAAAGAGCTAAGAGTTTTGTATAAGATTCTTACACTTTTCTAATCCAAAGGGCTGGGACTTAAGGCTCAAGACCATGCTGTGGTGGGTAAGCAAAGAATCCCCACTAATGCTCCTACCCAAGTGAATTTTTCCTTTCAAAGTGATATCTCACCTTGCTTAACTGTATTTCCATTAAAAAGTCATGGTTTCTTCCTTTTCCCCCACATACCGTATTACGTCCATGTCTCGTGGGTGTGTGAGAAGGTGAACTGTGGGTACTACTAAAAATAAGCAAAAAAAAACCCTTTTGTTAAAGGAACAAAGAAAGCCTATGAATGACATCAAGAAAAATGATAAGATGAAAAGAGAAAATAAGATTATAGAACTATCAGAATGTTATCACAAATATTACTACAAATGAAAACCACATCTTTTATACTTTGGAGATATTGAAAACATGTACTTTGTTACTGCCATCAGAGTAATCACCTGCTTGCCAAATATTCAGAACTACAGAAAAAGCTAATTATGATGCCGAGGTCCATATCACAGGACACACTTAGAAATGAGACCTCCTTATAAGATTCTTGTTACTACAGAAACCCTTTATAGTCAGAGAAGAAGTACTAGAAATCCCAGTTAGTACAGAAAAGAATTATAGTAAAGTCAGAAGAATTTCTCTGCTCAACATCTTGCTGGACATGTGGGCTCAGGGCAGGCCTGGCTCCTGCCTCCTAACACACTCACTTCACCCCATTGCCCTCGTTCGCTCACGTGACTATCTCTCCCTTTGGGACTGAGGGTGGGGACTGGGTCTTAGTCATTTTTGTGAATAGACATGTAGTAGATAGCTGAAAATTTTTGCTGAATGAAACCATATGTCAACATTTTAGTAAAAATACAAATAAGTTCATAAATGGAAAACTGTAAGAGTGACATTTAAATTACATAGTTTTTAATACTTTATTTATAATACTTAAAATGAAAAATTCTATGTATTTTTCTATAAAAAGATATAAAAAGTCCTGCCAACTTATATAGAAATTAACTTACATATAACTTTTAGCTGGAGAAGTAGGAGGAACTGTTCCAAAATCCTTTCCTCCATAAAGATGCCAAACAAGAGAAACTTCCTTAACAACATATCGAATTACAGGAATGGGAAAGTGTAATGGGGCTTTGCTTGTATCTGTCTTCTTAACAGGCAGACTGAAATAATTGTCTCTTATCACAATTGCATCATCAACCATGATTTTTATAACTGGTTCTTCTTCCTTCTCCTAAAATAAACAGGTAACACATACTCTCTTATCTCATTAGAAACAACTGATTATGCTGTATATCTCAAGGGGATTTCTTAATTCTACATTCTTTTTAATAATATCAATATATAAAATGGGGTAATTACTGACATTAATCATCACAGAAGATACTCTGCTTTATTAACCATAAAATGAACTTTCTATCTATGCAAATCACTCCATATGGATTTTATATAGTTTATAATTTGGCTTTTACTATTTGATAATAAAAAGGCACAGATTTGTGTGTGTGTATTTTATCATTTAAAGTCAATACCTCATTCCAAACCAAAACTTGACAAACTTCAAAATACTGATCAAATTATCATGTTTCTAATAATATATTTATCCTGAGTTTGCTTGTTTTGATTTTTTAAATTTAATCAGAAGATTCTCAGAACTTAGTAAACAAATACTCATCTAAGGAACAATTACCACTGGACAGTTTCCAAAAATAAAATACACACACCCACCCCCGACAACCATCAGCCTTCACACAAACCACATCTTATCTTTCTCAGTTCTTAGACTAGCAAGTCTGTGCAGTATATCTTTAGTTCAATAATCTATATGGGAAATTTTGCAAATATAGAGCATTTTTCTCTGAGTCTCTGAGAGATGTGTCACAGAAATAATAAAGTACAACAACCATTTACAAAGCATCAATGGTAAATTACAAAACAAAGTAATTCTGAATTATAAAGTGATAACAAAACCTAAAGAATCTTCTTCATGTACGCTTTGGTCAATTCAATTTGTAACATTATGCTACGTCCTCCATAATGTTGTCAATGTATTACCTGGATGGTTGCTTTTGGTGCAAAAAGAATGCAAAAGTCATCATTTTCAGTGGGCACACCTGTCATCGCATCACTAATCAAGTGGTGAGTGAATGAGGTGTAAGTGGGGCCAGACTCCTGGGACACATTCCCACTCTCATCTGGAAACAGGAAGAGGTCTGAACAACATGGCTCCTGAATTTGAGATTTTTCATCCAAAACACCTAAATAAAAAGATTACAACATTTTGGTACACTTTGAAATATCAATAACAATAACACTTACTAAGTTTTTTAAATCATGTGTCAGATACATGTTATGTTAAGTACTTTGACCTGCAATATCTCATTTCTTAAGATAACCTTTTGAATTTGAGACTTAAAGACAGCTTAAGTAACTTGCCCAAAAACACTTTAGCAAGTGGCAGAAATACATCAAAGACCACTAATAAAAAGACTAATGATAAATTTGAAGTTCTGTAAGAAAACAGTAAATGATAGGGTCATAAAGTAAAGACAGTTCCCTCCCAGTCATTTGGCATAGGAGAAGCTCAGGAATTCAGCAGCAGCTGGTTAGTGCTGACTGGAGTTTTGCTTTAGCCGGGATTTCACCTTGAAAATTCTGTCCTGTGGGTGGAGCTCTGGAAGGAACCTCTTGGGCAATATAGTGAGAGGATGGGAAAAGTTACATTTAGCAGAGCCTCACCTAAAACTATGGGAAATCTCTGCTGCAGGGAGGGCAGAACAGTTGCTGAGCAAGCTTTTGGTGGGGGGAGGAAGGCAGTGATTCCAAGCAATGAATAGAAAACTACTTCTTGGGGTACCGGACACCCAAATAGCTCAGGCAGCTATCTCAATAGGAAGTTCACAAAAGACTGCATGTGCACCAAAATCTGTGTATGAACATATATTTTTACACTTTTATAACACATAGTAGAGTCACTAATTCTTTCTCCATTCATTCATTCAAACAAGCACTATGAAGGGGCTGAGAATACTAAGATGAAAAAAGTGGTATTTTGGCCTCAAGAGACTCACAGACTAGATTTTAAATTCTTCTATGGCAGCACCTTGGACTTACTCATCCTTATAAATGCCCAGAGCCTAGGACAGAAAGTTGTATATTGAAGCCACTCAGTAAATATTCATTAAATATTCTTTCCATTGTAATTAAATAGCTGCTAATGCTTATCACAAATAACACAGTACATACAAAGTTAGAAGTTTCAATTTGCTTCCTTAGTCCTAATTTATCCTTAATTAGAATGAAAGCAACATTTAATGCTAAACTTCTATAATACCATGAAATAATGTTTTGAAATTAAGATTTCACAATATGTAAAAGTAGCTATGTCCATCCAATTAGAAAGAATACTTTTGAAACAGATGCTTTAAAATATTTAGATGCTTCCATTTGGCTTTCAAGGATCTCTAATCACCTGGTCTCTCTCTGCTTACCCAAATATATTGTCTAATTCTCTTTAATAAGAAGGGAACTTTTGTTCTAGTACAGCCTGAACATCATGGGTAAATAATTAAGGCTCATGCGTGCCTTTGTCTGCGTTCTGCTGATGTTAATGACCTTGCCAAGATTACCTTCTTCCTCTCTATATACCTAAATTCTATCCACTTTTTAAAAGCCAACTCATCTCACTTTCACCAAAATCTAATGAAATTATTCCAATCCTTTCCAAACAATGATAGAGTATATACCACATCTGAAGTGTTTTCTTATACCATTTATGAATCAGTCTCAGTACTAGCATCAGTCTAGTGCCCACTGGTCTCACCAGGCCATAAGCTATCAGAAAACATAAGATTTGTCTTCCACTTGCTCTGTATCCCCCATACCATCCCAGCCAGAGGTATTTATCTACTACTAGACGCACAATAAACATGAGCCGATTGACTAACAGACATCCACCAAAACTCAGACGTATCTTCTTTAACAAGTTACTTATTAAATTTACGAGAACACAAATAATGTAAGCCTCAACTACAACATCAGTGCTCCCAGAAAAAAAGCCCTGACCTTACCGTTAGCCTGCGGTTTCACAGCTGAAGTGGCTTGCTGCACGTCGACCTCCTCCATCGCGTCACTCATCAGATCTCGCAAAATCTGTTGATCTGCTTCAGGAAGGACTTGACCACGTGAGGACGATCGACCACTGGGATCTACCTATAGCAAAAAAGCCTAATTAAAAATAACTGCAAATGCTCTAAAGGAGCAAACTACTTACAATTATTTTAGCCCAGAAATACACTATATTTTACAAAAACATCAGAAACAGGAGGTCAGGCACGATGGCTCACGCCTGTAATCCTAGTACTTTGGGAGGCCAAGGCAGCAGGATCACTTGAGGCCAGGAGCTCGAGAAACAGGAACCTACTCATTTTTCTATATCCTGTCCAGCAGCTGCTATATCTTAAGTTTTAGTATCACTATTATCACCCTAACAACTACTAGCAAATAGAAATAAATGTATCATCACCTCAAAGCCAGTACAGTGAACTGGGACCTTGAAGAGGCAATACATTCAAAAAGAGGGAAATTTTTAAAAACTGCAGTAGGTCGGGTGCAGTGGCCACGCCTGTAATCCTAGCACTCTGGGAGGCTGAGGTGGGAGGATCGCTTGAGGTCAGGAGTTCGAGACCAGCCTGAGCAAGAGCAAGACCCGGTCTCTAAAAAAAATAATAAATAAATAAATATTACAAAAAATAAAGTTAAATAAAATAAAATAAAAACTGCAGTAAAGCTGGGACAGACGGGATAATTAAATAAGTCTGATCTACTCAAATCTGATGGTTGCAATGACTTTCACCCCTTTGAAACAAAGCCACTGTAAGTCAAAGCCTCATTTCTTGGGACACCTAAGGACAGCAGGAGGCATACACAGGAAGAGACACACTAAATGGCAATTCACAAGGTTCCATTCCAGCACTGTTACTTAACCATTTTGGTTAGTGAACCGTGGGTTCATTAAATCCAGACCACACTTTTTAAATGAGAACATGACTCTAAAATGAAAATATGCAAATTGAAAAGGATAATTTAAAATGACTTTTAATAAACTGGAAAATGTTTTTAAAAAGAGAATAAACAGTAGAGGGGGAGTGTCATAAATCACCTTATTACCAGTGAGAATACAGCAGGAGCAAACAGAAGTGTAACAAAATCTAAGTGTAAGATAATCCTCAATAGGCCCTTAAGAGAGTAAATCAGAGGCCCCATAACCTTAGGGGACTGAGAATTCTGTTCACAGAAGAGCCATGAAGAAGAATAACACTGGGAAAAAAATGCCACAAAAAAACTGGACATTGTTCAATATGGATATAAGGGAGGTCAGAAAGGTGACACTTGGGGCATAGCAAGCATTGAATTGGGAACCAAAATACCTGGGTTTGTTGTGGTTTCTGCTACTAATTGGAGAAATCATCTAAATTCTCTGGGTCTTATTCGTCTGTAAAACAGAGATACTAATCTTGAACCTCTCTACCTCACTGGGTTGTCACGAAAGGAAAAGAAAATCATAGATGAGAAAGTATAATGAAACTGGATAGTCTTAGAGATAACAAATTGGGAAGATATAAGTATATAAATAAGTCTCAGGTAATAATACTAGTGCCTGCCATCTATAAGGTTATTAAGTATGAAATGTCCAATTTTTTGATATCTCTAACATTTCACTTAGATATTTCTTGTTTCATTTTTATTGTGAAGGTATATCCTCAGTCTTGCAAACACATGGTTTGGCTTGTGATTATCTTTCAAATTTTTTTTTAGAGCAATTTTTGTGAAACCATGGATAAGTAAAAATTTCATGTTATTTTCAAATATGAGTTCTGTTATGGAACCAACGCAGCACAGATAGCTCAAAATATCAATAAAGTGTTTGGGAAGGATGTGACTAATGAAGGCATAGTACAACGATGGTTAGAGAAGTTCTGTTCTGATAATTTTAATCTTGAAAATGAGCCATGTGGGTGACCTAAGACCAAGGTTGGATAATGATGAGCTAAAAGCTACAGTGGAAGCGAACCCATCTCAACCTCCGTGTGAATTAGCAGAAAGGTCTGATGTTACTATTCCAACAATACTGGACCATTTGAAACAAATTGGCAAGGTAAAGAAGCTAGATAGATGGGTCCCATGTGAATTAAACGAGCATCACAAGAGAAATTGTCTTGAAGCTTGCCTTTCTGTGCTGTCACGGCATAAAGGTGAACCATTTCTACATTGTATTGTATGTAAGTGTGATAAAAATGGATTCTTTTTGACGATCACAAGCATTTAGCACAATGGTTGTGTAAAGACAAAGTGCCAAAACACAGTCCAAAACCAAATATTCATCAAAAAAAGCTAATGATGCCTGTTTGGTGGTCCACTGCTGGTATTCCTAACTACAGCTTCATGAAACCTGTTCAATTGATTATAGTGGATGTCTACTGCAACCAATTGGATGAAATGACGAGGATGCTTGAGATTAAGCAGCCGAGACTGGTCAGTAGAGACAGGCCAATCCTCTTGCAAGACAATGCTCACCCACATGTCGCACAAATAACGCTGCTCAAACTACAGAAGCTGGATGTGGAAACTCTCTGTCATCCACCGTATTCACCAGACCTTGCACCAACTGACTCTTCTTGCAAGGAAAAATATTCAGTTCTCAACAAGCTGTGGAAAATGCCTTTGGCGATTTCAACGTCACTCACTCTCCAGGCTTCTTCATTGCTGGCATAAACAAGCTACCGTTAAGATGGCAAAATTGTGTTGATAGCTTAGGTGCATACTTTGATTAATTGTACTGCTTCTTGTTTGAGATATAATAAACTACACTTTTGATTCAAAATTTCATATTTAATGACCTAATATCTTCTCATAGCATTTTTTTACCTGCAACTTGCATATAACAAGCTCTTCTGTGATAAATGTTTTCTTTCTTCCCTGAGGACAGATGAAAATAACTTAATTCTGGAAAAAAGTATGATGTTAGTGAAAAAGATTAATGTTAGGAAACAATAACAAACAGTAAAACTGGCCTTTCCAAAAAGGCCCATGGAATCACCTTTCCAGACCCCATTATGCTGAAGGCAAATGATAGACAGATGACTTTTCAAGTTTCTATTCTACCCTATGACTGTCATGAAGACCTCACTGATACAAACATGTCACTGACATGGCAGGGATTGGAGGAATAACATTGCTGACTGTACCTTTGACTTTCTTTGAGGGGCCCCAGGCTTCATTTCTGCCTTGTTAGGTCCATGCAGGTCACCATAGCTTGCAATGTACTGAATGAGGTTCATTAGTGCAGCACAAGAATCTGAGCACGTTCTGATATGGACAACATCACTGGAACAGTGTAACTCAAAGCGGGGCTCAGTCTGGACAAGACACAGGAAAAAAAATACAAAAATGTCTTCCACACAAGAGAAGAAAACTTCTTTTTTTGCACAGATTTAAATTAAATATATGATAATTTGTCTTGCCACAGGAAAAAATGTATCTATAATAACTCAATCTTAATTTTAAAATATTTTATCTATTTTTTGACCAAAACTAGGTGAATGGAAAAATGATTTTATGGTAAATTCAATTTTTTTAATCTTAAGAAACAGGACTCAAACAAAAATTTCCATTTATTTTAATAACTCACTTGCTCTCCATCAGAATCAGACTTCACTGCAGTTATGGTTAATTCCAAGAGTCCCATATCCATCACACGAACATAATCTATAATTTGTAAAAGTAATAAAATGTCTGAGTACAGCTTTCAAAAAATGCTTATCTAACCAGTATCTAATAAAACTGGCATTTCTCTAAAATCCCTTTCAGAGTGCTACATATTTATAATGCAATGGAAATACAGTTTTATTCTACAAAAATCCTACAATTCACTTTAGTTAGAAACAAAATTTGTCTTATACTAATATTTTGAGTATATATAGTAATTTGGTGCACTTAACTTATAAGAACGTTACAACTTCCAACTGAAAAACCAGTATCTGAAAAACTGAACTCTGAATACATGCCACATAATCACTATATAATTAAAGATCCTTTAATCTTTAAGAATCTTAATAAGATCCTTAGTTCAGTGGCATTACCTCAGGGTTAAAATGCTTTAAAATAGTCACACACAAAAAATAAAGCAGCATATATCTACACTGGATTTTGTTTTTCAACACTTACCTCTACTTAAATTTACAGTGACAGTATTACATTTGTCAGACAGATGTAAAGCAGCTTCATCCAAGATTATTCTGAGGCAAGAAAGATAAAACCAACATCTGAAAAACTTAAGGTTTGAATATTATACCACATGATCACTATATACTTAACTGCATCATTCTTTCTGTATGAACATTATCAAAATCATATGCTGTTTCTAACATAATTGTCATCTAACATTTTTTTTAAAACTCACTGTTCATGAGTGCTAGGGATATTTAAACAGCATAAAGAATGAGGATAAGCCATCTGCTGAAATTAATTCTAAATTTTGGGCAGGATTTTTTTTTAATAGATGTCCAAATTCAGAAGGTTTTCATTATAAAGATAAAAGTCTGTCAAATATTATGTGAAGTTTACTATATGTTTTAAAAAGCAAACTAAGAATCTCAAGAATTAATTTTTTCCTTAAAAATGAAATGCAATATTGAAAGGGTAGATGGAATGAGTCACCTGAGAAAGAAAAATTGAGTAACTTGGATAAAAGGATGTGACTATTAGTTAAAGAATGATTTTAATAAAAGATGGAGACTTTAATAAAATGGCTTAGGTAAACAACAATTAGTATGTTTTGAGCAGCTATATTTAGTATACAATAAAGTTTACACAGGTACCTGAGAGTAGAAGAAGATTTATCCAGCGCAACGCTACTAGAAACACTGAATGTTTCAACAGTAAGAAGAGATCGGATTGGCAAATAAAGGGGCCTAATATCGAAAAGAAACAACAGAGCATTGGTTTGATACAACATCAGAAACCCTCTTAAAAAAACACTTTGAACGTTAACTCTACTGAATTATGGGTTTTTTTCAAAAATGTTTTACTATTTTAATCAATAAGACTTTATTTTGGTCCATTTGTAAACTTACCTATAATCAAGTGCACAGCTCCAAAGATGAACATGAAAAGTTGTAAATGAAGTTGGAGGATTATAACCCAAAACAGGTTCATCAGCAATATTTAAGAAGTATAAAATCTACAATCACAAAAATATAAAATGCCCTGCTTTAGAAGAAAAAAAAGTTTTGATATAATATCCTTAATACCAATGTAAAACAGAGTATCTCACAGTCAAAGTAACCATTAAATTGGAAATCATAATGCTAAAAGAAAAATATCATCATTTTGAAGAAATTCATTTCAAAAACAACTTGCCCCCGACCTCACTAAAAGGTTAATATGGAAGGTGATGATGTTTATTTGTTTGACTATAGCAATCATTACACTATGTACATGTATATCAAAACATCATGTTGTACATCTTAAAATATATACAATAAAAAGTACTTGCAAAATCAGAATTTGAAATGAAGAGGCCCATCCAACAGTTGCAATGGTACAGAAACCTTAGAAAGCCGTACCTTATAAAATTAGTAACAAAATATGCATAATATAATTTCATATTATTTTGCTTGGAACAATTCTTGAAAAAATACGTTTTGCTGAAAACTTCTGGTTTTCTATTATATAACCCATTATAGGGGGAAAATCTGGTTTTCTATATTACTTGTTGTTGGAAAAAGTTCTTTTTCCTTAATTTATACCTACCTCAGTCTAAAGTCCCTCTCACCAACACCTATTCTCTTGTATTTCTAATCTGAGCAAAAAAAGAGGTTATGCCAAACCTCTCCCTTACGGCCAGTTAGTGTTCATTCTAACCATTTCTCCACGCCTACCAAGTACATAGACAGATCTCCTGTTTCCTAAATGCTTTAATGAGAAAAGCATTTTGAAAACATTCAAGTTTTAAAATTATTTTTTTCCCAGCACAACTAAAAAGTTCCTCTTTCCAAGGAACATGAGAAAGAATCAGTGCACTAGTTTTCATTCTCACATAAAGAAAAATTAACTTCTTACTCAAAGTTTCCATTGAAAAATAACCAACTGTATTTCATTACCATGAAGAGTTATTCAACTGGAAATTAATTCCAGAAATCCCAATAAAATGCCTTAAAGCAGTATTATATTATTGGCCTAGGGAATAATATGGAAATCACGGCACTTAAAGAACTTCTGGTTATAAAAGCAATTCAACACACCCCTCACTGCTCCTCTACACCAGGCACTCTACAGGTCCTTTGACACAAAGTCCCTTTCCTTCCTTTAATGACATGAAAGACAATTCCATCACTGAAGTTTTAGGACCACATTTCAAGGTAAAAAAATCAATTACATTCTGACATGATAATTATGTTCTGTATCTTAACCTAAGAAGGTAGTTACACAGTGGTGTTCACTTCACTATAATTTACTGAGCAAAACATTTATGACTTGTCAACTTTTCAGGATGTGTATTATATGTCAATATAAATTTTAAAATAAGTTGATACACACGTAACACCTCCTTTACCTGCTCATGCCAGCTAAGCCCGGACGGAAGTATTCTATGCTGGAGAGTGGCTCCCTTCAGTCCTACAGCAATGAGAAATTCCTACAGGGAATGACAACACAAAGAACTGTATTTACCACCCATGTAACCCTATAACCCAAAAGTTTTTCCAAGAAAACATACTGCCTAGTATGCAATTATTTTTACCTAGTAATCAAATCAACAGCAAGGTATTAATGGTATTAAAGTACAAAACACAAACCTTTGTATTGGACTCTGATTTATCAGACAATATTTTAACTGCAACAGAGAGCATATTCGAACTCTCTCCTCCAACACCATCTGAAGAACCTCTACTGAGGCCGTCTTCTTCAGAGGAATAAATAGTAGGTTCCAACCAATGTGGGCGGGTTGAACTGGGCAGTCGTGCTTCTGTGGGAAGAATCACTCCATCCACTATCCCTATATCCACATTGAAGTAAAAATATTAACAAAATGATTACTCGAAATTAGTTCATGGGCTTCCAAAATTCCAAACAAAAATCTATGTACTTCCAATGAATATAACATAATCCTGGAGGCATAATGACCAAAAACCAGCTTGGCATTAATAATCCACTCCTCTTTACTAATGTTGGTATGATTGACAGTGCACAACTCAAGGGGGGAAAAAAACAAGCTAGGATTCTGAAATGCTAGGAAGATTAAATTTAAATAAGACAATCTCATAAACATTGAGAAAATGTAAGCATCTCATTTCCATTCACAAGGTAACTCAGGTAACTGCTCAAAAAAGTTCTATATCTGAAATCAAAAGGGAATATTCCTTGAGAGGGAACAAAGAACATAAAGTCCTATCAACTGATAAACAGATCCATAAGATATGATATATCTATACAATGGAATATTATTTGGCAATAAAAAGTAATGAAGTACTGACGTAACTTGGATGAACCTTGAAAACATCATGTCAAATGAAAGAAGCCAGTCACAAAAGACCAAATATTGTATGATTCTATTTATATGAAATTTCCAGTATATGAAAACTCCACAGAAGCAGAAAATAGATTAGTGGCTGCTTAGGAGTGGTAGAGGGTTTTAGCTAAAGTATATGAAGTTTCTTCTTGGAGTGAAGAAAATGATTTAAAATCGACTCTGGTGATGGTTTCACAACTCTACGAAATATGAAAGACCATTGAAATGTACACTGTAAATGAGTAAATTGTATGGTATGTGAACTATATCCCAATAAAGCTATTACAAAAAAAAGAACATAAAGTTGACTTCTATTAATTTACAGTATTATTTTGACAATGAGATCAGAATCTCCCACAGAAAATAGTTCATAATATCAAAGTTCTGTTCTCAATAGATTTTCTTTATTAAACAAGAAATTTAAGCATGTCTAAACAGAAGTGAACAAAATACACATTTTTCCTACCTTTGTGATATAGACTGAAACTGCTAGAATGAAGGCATATGTAGTGCTTGTCATCAAAACCTTCGTATTTTGTCACACAAAATAATGAACCACTATTGAACTCTAACCAGAATTCACCATGTTTGTTTTCCAACATATCTCCATCATCTTGCTAGTAAAAAAGTCAGAAAAACATAGATGTCATTACTTAAACACAGAAAAGTAAGAATGTTCCTTGGGATGCTCCTTCTTGATTCAGCTTAGGAAAATCTCCTACATCACAGCAAAGCAGTCTAATCTTGATTCATTCAATACAGTGGTACTAAAAACTAAATAACTTATTAAATAAATACTATATGAGACCTCTTCTGCCAAATGAATCCCTGTACTTCATCCTCCTTCATCACAGATAAATTACCAGTCACCACCCTCAGGAGCAGAAAATTAGCACCTGTTTTCAAAAGAGAGGGCCAAAGTTGGACCTGCAATGAAAGCTAAATCCTCAAAGTTGCTGTCATCACGATGTGCCTCAGAACACTGTCTTCATCAGTCACTGAAACAACCTCAAACTACTTCAATCACTGGATGTATATCATAGTAGATTTATCTAAAATAAAATACATTTGAAAAAACACTTTGGATTTGTAAACCTTACCTTCATGTCTGTGTACACTGCCATTAATCCATGATTGATACTCAGCAGAACTGAGAGAAAACTCTGTGAGTTCTTGTTCTGAGAATCTAGTTTTTTTTTCCTACGGGAACGATAGTTGGGATCAACAGTGGAAAAATACTGCAAAGTTTCCTCCTCAGATCCACTCTCCTCATCTATGAGAAATTAATACACAATTACATGATTCTGATAGCTTATTAAAATAAAATACGAACTTAAAAATTATCACAAAAATATTTTATATTTATAACCTGCTTATTTTTACTAACAAACATGGCATGACAATAAAAATATACTTTCTGTTTTTCTTTTTTAGTCCTGAATTTCAAACAATGTACATACTATTATTCTAAAGATATTTAAGTGATAATGATATTCTCAATATACAGATAGAAATGGAGAAATATTCTTATAAACTACTAAAAGAAGTTATAAAATACAGTTACAATGAAAAACATACTAAAAGAAATATTTTTAAATCTACAACTGAAAAGGTTACTACTTTGTTAATTGATAAACTAGGTATTTTAATTCAGAACAAATTAAAAATATATTACCATAGTGAACTGTAGATTTAAATGGACTAAAACTATCTTTACTGAAGGTATTAATCAGTTGACTGGCTACTGAAAGCCCAATACCATAGGAAATATTTTCTAATGTCTCCACTGGTGAAGGAGCTGTTGGCTCCCATAGTAGCAAGTCATTAAAGATCCTATAAAGACAAAAGTTGAAAAATAAGTACATAATTCCTACTTCAACTGAAGGCAAACTAAAGTATCCTTTTAAGAGATCACATGAACAATAATTTTTTAAAATGATGAAATGGATATTAGATCCTGTAAAAGAATTTTAAAAACAGTAACAAAAAGAAGAATTGTGTTATTTCAACAGCAAAGAACTGATATGGCTGTAATGCAGGGCAGTGATAAAGGAATCTGCACAGATACTTGCCTAGTTTTACCTGTGTTATATGCACCAATTACAAATTCATAGTGTACTTCTGAATACACTTTAAAGACAGAAGTCAATTAAAAATAAAAACCCACAAAGAACAAAAGGAAGACTGTTCACATAGGACAGTACTTTGTAAACCAGAATTGATCAGGCATCGTCTCTTTTGACCCTCCCATCAACCCCTTGGGGCGTCTAGAGGAGAATCATCATTCTTACTTTACACTTCAAGAAATTGCCTCATAAAGGGTAAGTGACCTGCCCAAGGTCACACAGAGCTGAAATTAGAGTCCAGACTATGTCCACCTTCCAATTCTGTTCTTTCTCTAGAGATATCTGCTTTTATTTCTTGTCAACAGAAAGCCCAGCTTCACTGGGAAGATGTCATGAGATGAAGAATGCATGTGGAGTAGGCAACAAGGAGAGGAAAAACTTTCAGACCAGCTAGACTAACCCAATCGATACTGGCAACCAATGGGGTTGACAGATGTCTCAGCTAGGCTGCTACCACAACCTACTTTTTCAAAGAAATACTCATCACTACTCAGATGCTCCTCTGGCCTAGCCTCTTCCCCTCATTCACCCTCTAAGCTTTTAAGAAAATGCAAACTTTACAATGTCCTCTAGGAAGCCTTCTATCAGATTTGGACCCACAGCACATCTTCACACACACCTATTTAGATCACAGCTCCTGTAACACTCTCTTATGTTTCCTCATTTCCCCTTCCTGGACTGCATGCCCCCGACAGAGAGACTTGTGCCTCATCATCTCTCTCTGTGTCTAGCACAGTGGTGTCACCTAACAGGCACTGACAGTCGATGAGCAGAGGACAGGTGGATGACTCACATGGAAGGATTGTCAAAGCACAGGCTCATCGTAAAGCCTGGTGTGAACACCATGCCAGGTGCCAAGTGCTGAGCCGGCTCTGCCCCTCCTGTGAGAAGCCACTTCCCAGGCCAATTCCTGAGCTTCTGAAGCCCTAGAAAGTATAAACAGTACTGAGAGTCACAGTGGATTATAATCGGAATATACAGTATAATCTACTGTGACGCTCAGATTATAATCCCCACCCAAAAAGGTTTCTCTTTGGAAGCATCACTATGTTAAGAATACCAGGGATAAAGGACAGAAAGATGCCTTATCTCAGACACATTGACAACTATGCCCCAAAACTCTGTGGCACAAATGCAGCTTACTGCTTCTTTGGGCATATTACAGGACAAAGAAACAAGATCCAGATCTGGTATAAATCCAGATCTTGGCCTAAACTGCATTTAAATAATGAAGGTATGAAATGAAGAATTTCCTCAGGAAATGCTCTTCCTTTACTTTATTCCCTACCAGCATTCTCTTATCTTTTTTTTTTTTTTGAGACAGAGTCTCGCTTTGTTGCCCGGGCTAGAGTGAGTGTCGTGGCATCAGCCTAGCTCACAGCAACCTCAAACTCCTGGGCTTAAGCAATCCTTCTGCCTCAGTCCCGAGTAGCTGGGACTACAGGCATGCGCCACCATCCCCGGCTACTTTTTTCTATATATTTTTAGTTGGCCAGATAATTTCTTTCTATTTTTAGTAGAGACGGGGTCTTGCTCTTGCTGGTCTCAAACTCCTGCCCTTGAGCGATCCACCCGCCTCGGCCTCCCAGAGTGCTAGGATTACAGGCGTGAGCCACCGCACCCGGCCCTCTCTTTATCTTCTTATAAGTTAAAAGAAAACTATTACTTTAAATAAAATATCTGTATATGATATATGACCTGTAAATGTAAGTTTCACATGATTTTACTATGTTTCCTTATTTATATTTTAGTCTAAGCACCATCTTGACACCATTAATACTATAAAACATCGGATGGTATTTCTAATATTAAGAAAGAAAAAAATACTTAATATATTTAAAGACGTATCACCATGATTCTGTGTTCATGAGCCTGAAATACAACAGACACTCATTAAATATTTGATTTATAAAACCAGTTAGAATTCTTTTTTATATTCTTTATTAATGGACTTTTGACATAGGAAAAATTCTCCTGTACCTGAAATAGTCTTTCTAAAAAGAGCTGGTTGACCAAAGCACTACAGGAATAAACTGCTATTTTAAATGTATGAAGTAAAGGCAGAGTTGGTTATAGCTCCTGCTCAGAGAAAAAGATTAAAAAAAAAAAAAAAAAAGACAAAAGGACAGTATTGAGACATTTAGTAAAACTCAAAAGGGGTATGGGGATTACACAGTAGTAGGTTCCATATTAGCGTCCTGATTCTGATGGTTGAATTATAGCTATATAGAATGTCCTTGTTGGTGTGAAAGTCACAATGCCCGTTTAACAAACTACCCAGATTAACAGATAATCTAATTCCCTGATTTAAGCAATCAACTGCCCAATCACCCTCAACTGGCATAATGACTGATGTCCCCCATGTGCTAAGTGCGTGCTGCTGGTAGACTGCTCTCTATAGAGTTCTCACCTGAGAACTTCTGCTCCTATCAGTTGAGTTAGATATTTTATATATTTACCAAGGATCAGTTGTGTTTGGCATCAAATCTGCTTGTATTTGTTACTGTAAGTATAGTTTAATTAAACTCTATGCTGACTAATTTCAAGTATGCAGAATGAGGTAAAAAAAGAATCTTAAGAACTTATAAGGATTCTGCACTCTGATGACATTGAAAATATATATATTTTTTATTCTACCTTTAAGAAACTGGAACTAAAAACTGAAGGCAATGCCTTCCGGGTGTATATTTTATGCAAAAAAGACAAAGTGGAATTGCAATCAGTGACTCATACTCAAAGAAAAGGCCTTGCTAGGCACAGTGGCTCATGCCTGCAATCACAACTTGGGAGGCTGAAGTGGGAAGACTGCTTGAGCCCAGGAATTCAAGATTAGCCTGGGCAAGATAGTGAGACTCCATCCCTTAAAAAAAAAATTAGCCAGATGTGGTGGCATGCATCTGTAATCCCAGCTACCCAGGAGGCTAAGGATCACCTGAGCCCAGGAGTTCAAGGCTACAGTGAGCTATGATCACACAACTGTACTCCAGAGTGGGCAACAGAGCAAGACCCTGTCTCTGAAAAAACAAACAAAGGAAAGGCTTTGTCCTATATTTAGAAATGCAGTGAATGAATATACATTTATAAGTTGAATGTTTAAGGTATGTATTACTGGTCTTGATGTCCTGATTTAACCAAAAGCAATCTGCTCGATCAATGCAGAATAAGCCAAGCCCTTCTGACCTCTGGGCTGGGCCTTGAAGGAGTTATTTCATTTCCCTCCATCTTAGCCTTGCACATGCATTAGCTCTTAGCAGACATCCTTCAACTATAAAATAAGGGGAGAAGCCTAGAGATTAGCAGTTTCCAAACTTCAGATCATGTATAAACAAATCCCAACAGTTAAAAACAATTCGTGAACCCCTCTAATGTGAATTTATATGAATTTAGGTGCTACTATTTACCATGTAGATTATAAAACAAATATAAAAAACATAAATTTTAAAGGAGTTTTTTTTTTTTTTTAACTTAAATAGCAGTGGTAACATTTTCTTCTTATACCCTAATGGACTGTCTTGTGAATCTCATTTTTAAGACCACTGAACTAATGTGGACCCTAAGATCCTTCCTGGAACTTAATTTTCTAAGACCAACGGTCAATGGCAATCAGTTAAGGAATAAAGGGCCAGGGATATCTGATACCAAGAAAACCTAAATCAGAAACACAGTTTGGAGTTTTTGAAGACTAGTGGAAATCAGAATAACTTCTTTACATGTGGGAAGCTGGTGATGACAAACACTAGGTCTCCTTTTTCTAGGAAACCAAAATGACCATCCTTCAGGTATGCTATAGAAGAAATCCCTTCAGTGGGTGGGCATTACAATAAAGGACAATTACTAAGTGCTTACTATATGGCAGATCTGTTCTCAGCTTCTCCAAGTGTTCTGTCATTTAATCCTCCCAACAACCGTTTGAGGCAGAATCAATATCATCTCCATTTTACAGGTAAGAAAACTGAAGCTTATAGAGCCTAGGTCAACTGTCCAAGGTCATCAGAGTCTATGACCTAGAATTCCATTTATTTCAACATATTTGTTGTTGGTATATATGTTGAGGGATATTTAAATATAATAAATTTAAATTTTTATACACAAGTTTGTAAGTCAGAGTTTAGAATTCCAACAAAATACCTTTTTGAATTCTGATGAAAGCTGTTCCTTGTACAATGACTCTAGGATTCTGATTCTGCCCCAGTATCTGCTAGCCCTCTGCACAAGTATCTCCTAACTTTTCATGTCACTGAACGTGTAGAAAAGATAGCATTTGCTCGGTACCCTGCAGTAGGCTGACAGGGGACAACCAGCCAACCCGAGGGCTGAGGAAATAAGTATTTCACACGCCAGTAACTGGGCACCAGACACACTGGTTAGGAAACCGCTCTGACAATAGCACATCACAATGGTAACAGTACTATAGTCACCATCAACACCATACAAAGTACACTGAGATGGTAAATGGTATTTACAGCAAGGGAAAAAAAAGGAGAAGAGGGAAATAGGGAGGCAGATAGGAGAGAAAATGATTCCAAAGATGCAACTAACTGTGTTTAAACTTACCTATTATAAAGCTTCTCATAAAAGTTCTTATTAGGTAGTGTTATATGAATATTTGGTAACATAAGTTCCAGCACATAGTGAGAATTGCTGATTGCTTTGTCCTGAAACTCTGTCATTTCTACAGGGTCTCCTGGCATCACCATCTAAAACATAGTTTAGTGCAAAAAATAGCATCAAATAACTATTTTATGTTTAAAATAGTAGTAGCATCTTCTTCATATATCCATAGGACTTGGTATGTGAACAAATAAGCATGTAACATTTAACTGAGGAAAATATACATCAAGGAGAACATATTGTCCAATCTTGGAGTTAAAAACAACATACAAAGCATTTTGTAAAAGATAAAAAATTAAAAGCATTCCTACATGACAGAGGACAATAGTGCTCCTCTGTTGCTTGCTCACACTTTTATCTTACCTGTTCATTTTCAAACATTACTCTACGAGAAGAAAAAGGAGAGGGGGCTGGTCTTCTTAGATCACAAACATCTTTCAGGGAATGAGCACCTCCTTCCTCCTCTTCCTGGTAGTGACCATCATTCTCTTCTTCCTCAGCTGTTATTCTCTCCAAAATGGAATGCATGGCTGGTGGATTTATTTTCAGTACAATTCTGACAGCAACGACAATAAAAAAAAGACCAAGATGTAAGTGTAAACAACAAAACTTTCACTTTTGTGCAAATTAATACAAAGACTACAGACTGAATCTTAATGATAGGATTAAACTTCTCTACAAAGTCTAATTATATCTAACATAACCCATGTATGAATGTGTTGTAAACTTAACAGTATGGAACTAAAACAAGTAAATAAAAGGATATTAACATTTTACACTTGGCTACTGAAAGTCTGACCTTTCGAGGGCAAAAAGATTATTTTGAAATTTCATTAACAGCCAGCAAACTTAAGAATTCTGTAATAGTTATTATCATTAACCCAAAACCCTCTCACATACAGTCTGTTCTGCTTTAATGGAATACGTGCCTACATAAGAAACCCCATGCTATATAAATTGTTCAAATGGAAAAAAACACAAATTGATTTAGGAATGGCTTTAGAACTGCAACAACAAATTTATTTTCCTCCAGGAATTTCAACAGAAAAGGGCTTGTGTTACTGTTTTGTAGCCACAAACTTAAATACCACTGAGTTAATGCAGCCTTTGACTTGACTGCAAAAGCTAATGAGCTTTTGCTCCAGAGAAATCCCATTCTTTCCTAAATCTTCTGCAGGACGTCACTAAGCACAGGCTTTTTATTCTCCTTTTATCACCATATCAACCCACTGTTATGATGAGGCATGGAATCCTCAAACAAAATAACTATGTTGCATCTATAATAATTTTTTCCTAAGTAGGTGGTGTCATTTGGTTCTAGTAAACTATAACAAACTGTTTCCTAATTTATGGAAGTCCTAAAGTAAATTGTACTTCCAAATTACTTAATTGAAGTAGATCCAACTTTTATGATGAAAACTTGTGCCCTAAACACATGCTCATTATCAGGCACGTACTTACAATGCCTGTCCTAAGACTCTGATAGGTCCAATACACAGTACAGAGGAGGTATAAAAGAAAGGCAGGCAGGAAAATGCACAAAAAGTATCATTTCAATTCTTTGAGAGTCTACAAATAGTGTTAAATATAATAATGAATCATTATGTCAAGTAAACTAAGTTCTTTTAAATATTAATATGATTCAAGCCTACTGTCAGGCTAATGTAATTTAAAGAATGATTCCTCCTGCCTAAGAAATCCTGGAATAGTGGATCTCAAAGTCCAGCGGCATATTGAAATCACCTGGTATCATTTTTAAATACACTGATGCCCAGGCCCCACAGAATCTTAGAGTAGGGTTCAAGAATCAGTATTTTGTAAAAGCTCCCCAGATTTGAAAAACAGTCCTAAAGCAATAACTGATTGTAACATTCACTTGACAATTAAGTAAATGGTGCCTTCTATCTCTTCTGCTGTAGCCTTGAAGTGTTTTTAAAATGGTAAATGATTATTTTGTCTCTCTATTTAGACTATGTAACTTGAGATCAAAAAACAAATTTTATACTTCCTTCTCTCTCTCACACTATCTAACATACACATTTCATAGAGTTAGTGATCAACAGTTTTTTTTATTTGACTTGTTCATCTTCCTCTGGGTTCTCTCATCAAGGCTGAATATTTTTAGCTTAAATTTAATGCCAAAATGTTGGTTAAAGGATGATACTTATTTTTTTTAAAAGAAAATCCCATTAAACCTATATATTTGCTTCCTCACCGTGGCCAGTCAAAGTCATCTGATGATGTTGTATCTCCATCTACTCCACTAGACACATGGAAAAACTTTATAGATGGTTCTCCTTTATCTTCCTGGAATGACCCTAATAAAACAAGACTGATTTACTGAAAAGCATTTCTTCTCAAGTGCTAAGAGAAAAGATCCTCTCAATCAGGAACAAAATGCAGCATTAAGTTCTACAGCATTTATTCATTTGTTCCTATTTCATGCGTACATGTGGTAGACAGGATGAGCAGATAAATTAAAGATGCTGTTTTGTGTTCAAACTCAAATTCTTAAGTACCAATGGTAGACAGGATGAGCAGATAAATTAAAGATGCTGTTTTGTGTTCAAACTCAAATTCTTAAGTACCAATGTTTAATGTATAAGATGTATCATTATAACATAGTAAATAAAGCAGTTACCACATACTAAGTACTATTAATAATTTCTTCATAAAACAAATGTTTAAGCCGGGCGAGGTGGCTCACGCCTATAATCCTAGCACTCTGGGAGGCCGAGGCGGGGGGATCGTTTGAGCTCAGGAGTTTAAGACCAGCCTGAGCAAGAGCGAGACCCTGTTCCTACTAAAAATAGAAAGAAATTATATAGACAGCTAAAAAAATATATATAGAAAAATTAACCGGGCATGGTGGCACATGCCTGTAGTACCAGCTACTCGGGAGGCTGAGGCAGGAGGATTGCTTGAGCCCAGGAGTTTGAGGTTGCTGTGCGCTAGGCTGACGCCATGGCACTCTAGCCTGGGCAACAGAGTGACACTCTGTCTCAAATAAATAAATAGATAGATAGATAGATAGATATGTAAAACTCTTAACAAGGGAAGGGAAACTCCAGCAACCTGTTCCCACAGTGGGGGTGGAGGTAGGAACAGGAGTGGGGCAGTGGAGTGTGGTCATAGAGGGAGGGTGGCAGAGGCAGGTGGTTTAGGAACCACAAGATGAAAGATCTTCCAGAGTTCTTCACAGACTTGCTTCAATGTAAGTTTATATGTATATACGTGTGTGTGTGTGTGTGTGTGTATACATGTACATATAATTTTTTCCCCTTCATTAACTGAAAAGTAATGCAGAAAAACCCAAAACAGGTTTTACAAAGTAAAACTTTGCACCAAAAAAAGGAAAGTAATGCAGAAGAACACAAAGCAGGTTTTACAAAGAAAAGTCATGAGATTAGTTGAAATGATGGTTGAAAGCTCAAGCTCTCATGTCAAACTTGGGTTTGAATCTTGATTCTGCCATTGACTGCAACATGATCTTGGAAGATATGTCCTTCTAAGTCCATGGATTGCCTCATCTATTAAATTATAATTGGAAAAAATAAGCACATGGTGATTATGATGATTGAAGGGAAAAAGATAATGTGTGTGAAGTGCTTGGCACAGTACCTAACATACAGGGCTCTCAATACATTCTATTACAAGCCCTACAACAAATAAGTGAGAGGTGGCAATAAAAACATAGACTAAAGCACTGCATTCCCTAATAGAAAATAAGTATTTTAACAAAGTGACTAAATCATCATCCTTAATAAATTTTTTAAATGACTTGTATCATATCTACATACAATATGGGGGAAAAAGTTGCTGCTCTTGTTTCCTAACATAAGGTTCTTTAATTTTACTATACTGTGGAGCTGTCAGATACTCCTGTGATGCAAGTTTCGGCAGCAGCTGTTTGCGTCTAGTCTGGCTCTTTCACAGGCACACTGTCTTACCAACTAGTTCTCTAAAAGTAAGTTCCAATTTCATTTGCTCTGGAGTTGATCCTCCTATAAATTCAGTCTTAAATTCTAGATCTGTGAATGCTAAATGAAGGATCTCCTTCTGAAGTGACTTCTTAAACCACGGTCCTCTTTCTTGATCTGATCGAAGATCAGGTATTGGGAAGCGAACAGAAAGGTTTAATGCTGGTGTGGCAACTTGTACCGATATCCGACAATTTGCAGGGTTATGTGAATCATCTAGAAATACTTCAGTGAAAGCCTTGTGCTAAAACATAAAACATCAAAAATATGCCAAAATATTAATTCAGTAAGTAAACACAATGACATTAGTATTCAACATTACAGTATGTACAATCACTATTTCCCCACTCAGTATAATGCACTAAAATACAATTCAAATTAACTACCACCATACTAGTTTAGTGTAATGAAATTTTATAATGCAACAAGTATTGGCAAAAGTGAAAACTGCTGCAAAAGTTAAACTCTGATATATTACACAAAAACAAAAATAAATAAAGATAAAAACTGAACCAAAGTGAAGACAAAGGTGCTATAGATACATATATATCTTACTATTAATATAAACTGAAAAAGAAGTGTATAAATCAGCCTATCGACAAATTCAGTATGGTTAACAATCACTATAGTGTCCGACATTTAATCTGAAGGATTTATCTACCAATCTGCTACTTTAAAGACAATGTGAAATCAGAGGATTTATGCCAAATACAAAGGCCTATCTCTGACTCATCTTTGTATTTCCAGGACTAAGCCCAGAGCCTGGCACATCATAGGTTCTAAATAAATATTCACTAAATGACTCACCCTGAGCTCCTATCCAATCCAAGGGTATGATCTCATCAAATGGCTCTAAGAAACCACAATGTATGCACCATTTACTCAAAGCCATGTTACAATGAAAGGGTCAAAGAGCATGCCATTCAAATAGACACCTATTTCTAATTTTTCTCTAAAATATATTCGAACTAATAAAGCTCTAGTCCACTGAAGGTGGACTCCTCAATTTCTTGAATCAGTCTTTAACCTCTTAAATTAGAAAGCTCCCTTCTTACTCTAGACTTGGACTTTTAACAAAGCTATTCTGTTTCTCCTATTTGACTTTCTAATGCTAACCCTCACTCTTAAGCAAAAATAATTCAAGAAATTAAATCATCATCCCAATACATCTATAGCTAACAGCCAATATAGAGACTAGCCCACAATAACATAAAATAATTAGCAACTGGTGACAATAAAAAAAAAAAAGAATGCTAATTTTAATGTGAATACTCACCACTAAGGGAGAAGCGAGTAAGTAGAAAAATAAAATATCTTTTTCCCTTTCTTTTTAACTAAAGTTGTCTCTGTCTGGTCCTGGTTTTACAGTACCCAAATTCCAGCCCTAAAATTCCTAATAAACTTCTTGCAAATCTGACTTATTTAATTTGCTTAGAAAAGACCTCAGGCACCAGATCTAAGTAACAGTGATATAATGTGATGCTCAATAGATTATTTTCAAAAGCATATCCTATATTGTTTGGGCTATGTCTTTTAGGTGTGTCAAGTAGTTTATTGAATGTGTAAATAGATAAAATTTTATGAAGATACTATAATCACAGTTTGTAAAATTCAGATAAACATAGAAAAATAAAGAAAACCTAATTCTACTATAACTCAATCAAAGCTAGCAAATGGCATATTTCTATCCATTCTTTTTATATACATCAATTTTATTTACATAGCTGTAATAAAAGTTTATGTTTTACTTTTTCACCTAATACTTCTTGATGAGCCTTCTTCATGTTGCTATACCATCTTCATGACCATCATTTAAAATGACTGCATAATTTCATTCAGTATATTATCAAAAGTTACTTAGCTAGTCTACTACCAAGACATAAAAGATGTCCCCATTTTTTCATTTTTACAAATAACGTGGTTTTAATAATATATATTGTTTATTAAGAGTACTTAAGCCCAGAAATTATCTCAATAAACCTCTTACCTAGCAAGAATTATGATTAGTATTTGCAACTTTTTGAATACTTACCAGACTAATATGCTTATTATATGAAGTATACATGTGGGATGCCATCATTTCTACTGTAGTAAGTTTCTGTGGTTGAAGCAAGGAATTTAACCTGTCCACAATACTGATATCCAGTTCACAACATACTGGACTTAATTTAATTTGTAATTCTGCCTTCTGAGGAACTGAACTAAGTCTTGCTTGAGTACCCTTAAAAAAAAAAACAAAGGTCATTAATAGGATCACTAAAAATAATATGAAATTAGGTTAAAACCTTACACTTGTGACAACATATATCAAATGAAAATTTCCAGGTAGTCCCAATAAATTGGATATGGTTAAAAAAAGGAAAAGAGGCCAGGCACGGTGGCTCACGCCTGTAATCCTAGCACTCTGGGAGGCCAAGGCGGGTGGATCGCTGGAGGTCAGGAGTTCGAGACCAGCCTGAGCAAGAGCAAGACCCCATCTCTACTAAAAATAGAAAGAAATTATCTGGACAACTAAAAATATATACAGAAAAAAAAAAATTGCCGGGCATGGTGGCGCATGCCTGTAGTCCCAGCTACTCGGGAGGCTGAGGCAGGAGGATTGCTTGAGCCCAGGAGTTTGAGGTTGCTGTGAGCTAGGCTGATGCCACGGCACTCTAGCCCGGGCAACAGAGCGAGACCCTGTCTCAAAAAAAAAAAAAAAAAAGGGAAAAGAAAATTTACAGTTGGTAATTACACAAACAGATCTCTTACCTGGGGTCCCCTATTCTCAGAATGCTTATAATGAAGCTGAAGACACACAGGGGGATGGGAATCCGTTCCTTCTTTGGAAAGGAACATTAAAAGCTTAAAAATAAAGATGCAGATAAATTAAATATAAGATAAGCTATAATTAATCACAAATTAATAGAGGTGACAATATAATAGAGAAAAGAGCTTTTTGAAGTCAGAAAAGCTGGCTTTAAATTTCATTTTTGTTACTTACTAGCAATGTGAATCTTAGATAAGTTAGTTAACTTCTATGATACTTAGTATCTCATCTGCAAAATGTAGATGAGGATTCAAATAAATTAACACCCAAGAAAGTGCTTTAAAATTAAAACATATATAAGGGCAAAGTACTAGCAATAAATGTTATTTTGACAGTTTTTAAAAATTTTCCTAGGTTATTTTTATATTAGGAAAGAAAATCAGATTAACAGTAAATGAATACAAGACATTTCACTTGGCCGAGCGCAGTGGCTCACGCCTATAATCCTAGCACTCTGGGAGGCCGAGGTGGGAGGAACATTTGAGCTCAGGAGTTCAAGACCAGCCTGAGGAAAAGCGAGACTCCGTCTCTACTTAAAAAATAGAAACAAATTATATGGACAACTAAAAATATATGTAGAAAAAATTAGCTGGGCATGGTGGCACATGCCTGTAGTCCCAGCTACTCGGGAGGCTGAGGCAGAAGGATCGCTTGAGCCCAGGAGTTTGAGGTTGCTGTGAGCTAGGCTGACGCCACGGCACTCTAGCCCGGGCAACAGAGTGAGACTCTGTCTCAAAAAAAAAAAAACAAAAAACCAGACATTTCACTTGTCTTGAAAAGTGCTTAGCAAACAGTAGGCATTCAATAAATATTAATATTTGTTCAATAATAGAATTCTTCTGAAATGAAGAGTGATATGAAAATGAGCAAAATGAAGTCATTTGTCTCATGACCTGTCTGCCACTACTAAACAAGTCAACTCTAAAGTTCTAACAGATTCATAATGGCTTCGAATGCCATACTTTAAAATCTGTTTCAACAGAACACAAATGCAAAAAAAAAAAAAAAAAAAGACAATACTCCTCCTCCTATATGACTTCCCATATATTTCTTAAGAAAACTGTTATTCATACAATTATTAAAAAGATACATTTAAAGAATAAATCTAAAGGAAAAATATCCAATATTTACCTCTGTATAGTGAGGAGGAATAGAATGAAAATCAGTTGGAAATAGGCACTCCAAAAACTCCATTTGCCCAATGGACATATCAGTACTAAAATATCGGGAAGCTGATCTTTGTCTTTGTTCATAGGACACTTTGATGCCAGTACCTATAAATCTATTATAAAAAATACAGCATTTAAGAGTATTCATACTTTTAAATTAAACAATGTATCATAAGTAGAATAGTAAACAGATATTAACATATAACAATTATTCATCTGACAAGTTCAAATTGTTAGCAATAACTAATATTCCTAAGGATATTAAAGACTGCTTCAAATTTCCCATTTCCTGATGTAAGATAAAGAAATCAGTTCTGTTGATGGAAAATTTTCCAGGATATATTTATTTCCCAATACTGCTGTTCCTTCTTCCACATTTTAAAATTTACACTGCAGTGGATAAAAATCTTACAAATCTGTAAAATATTTGAAATAGCTTCTGAGAATTATCTAAAAACATCATGTAGTATTTTAAAAATCTCAGTCAGCCAGGCTCAAATGAAGTCTACCTCTAGTTTATGTGGCTCGTGTTTTATTTTCTACTGGCCGATATTTGGAACCTTGGCAAAAATGGGAAGGGAAAAAAAATGTTTTTACAGTTTGATTATAAATACTATGGTCCTAACTTGCAGGGTTCTTTTACTAGGCGTCAAAACTACTTTGCATATCAATTTTAATACTTCAAAAACATTAAAAAGATAAAAGCTCCAAGTATTTTCTAAGTATTAATATGTGCTAGACCCTTGTATAAAATATCATTCAATAATTTATAGATCACTTTCATGTTAAAATAAAGAGAGTTTGTACATTAACAATACTATACTTACAAATTCAATTGTCTTCTCAACACATGAAAGGATCACTGACTATTAGGACAGTTTTGATTTTTTTTTTAAAGCAGAAGTTGAAAATGTAGCATCTAATCTGAGAATCAGCCTTGGTGTTATTTCCCACCCCATGGCCAGTGGCAAATGGATCATTTCCAAGTTGCTTCTCACTAGTTCATTCTACTCTCACCACCATTGTCAATCTTTTCCAAGTTGCCTCTCACTAGTTCATTCTACTATCACCACCATTGTCATCTCTGCTAATGCCCGTGATGGTAAGAATTGTTCTCATCACTGTAATGGTGTCAATAGGAATGATGGCAAATGGTGGCCTAAGAAACCTGACAAGAGCAGGGCAGGGAGCTAAAGAGATAATTTAGAAAAGTACAGATTATCTATATCTACATTGTTCTGCATACCAAATAACCTGAATGAGAGATTCTGCACTAAACATTTTTGCAGCATTGCAAGAAAACTTCATTCATTTCATTCATTTACAAATAAAATGTGAATTAGAAAAACAGATGTTAATAGGTAGGTAGAGGGATACAAAAGTCCACATTTGGTTCTTTTTCAAAGATCATTAACAAATATGAGAGAGTTTACCTAAGGTGATCATGTGAGCAAGCTTCTGCAAATACTGCTCGGAAAGACTTAAAATCCTCTGTTGAAAATCTTGCTGGATCAATCTTTTCTATGCAAGTAAAGAAAGTTATCGCCATAGGTGTCAATGGATTAAGGTTCAGTGACGTTTCAGGTGGAGACAGAGGATCAATGTGAAGCACAGAGATTGAAAAGGTTCCCACAGCTAGTCTAAAAATAAGTTCAGGCCTGGATTCATCCACTGAAACAGATCTAGACGGGAGAGCTGAAATACATGTGTTAAAATTATACACTTAAAATACTTAAAAACAATCTATTGCATCAAAATTATAAAACATTTACTCATTTATTAGCTTTAAAAAACAGTTATCCCATGACAGTTTGAATGATATTAAACAATTAATTTAAATAAAATAAAATATGCTGTTATCTTGCTGTATCTTATATCCAGGATCCTTGATACTTGAAGTACCAAACAATGTGTTACAATAATAAATGTATGAACAAAGGTTTTCCATTAATAACACTGTATTGGAAAAGTCAAGATTAACAAAAAACTGCTACCAAATTTTCCTTTAAGCCTGTGTCTATTTCAATTAAATATTGCAGGAAAGAAACATCTGAAGTTCTCTTTCAAGGAATACGTAAACAGTGAAACAAAAACTAGACAGTTGACTGAGACTCCTAAACTGCAATAATAATATGAAACTTATAGTATACTTTTTCACTAAAAATATTTATGTATTTAAATACACAAAGAATACAATGAATGAGCAACTTTTCTAAAATACTTCACAGTGAATTGTTTGACAATGTTTCATTTTCCTTCTAAACTTTGTTAAATGGTCTAGACCAAAAAAAAAAAAAATTATGAAGGAAAAGAAAAGAAGAAGTAGAATAGCATTTTTTAGAAAGAAACAAAATTGAGGCCAGGCCTGGTGGTGTGCACCTGTAGTCCTAGCTACTCAGATGGCTGAGGCAGGGAATCGTTTGAGCCCACGAGTTGGAGGCTGCAGTGAGCTATGATCGCGCCACTGCACTCCAGCCTGGGCAACAGAGCGAGACTCTGTCTCAAAAAAAAAGAAACAAAATTGTTTCTAATTTTTAAACTTTAAAAAATTCCAGGGAAACTAACAACAAATGTCTTACTTTACTTACCTGTTTTCTGTAAAGTTGCTGGGTGGACTAGGTTAGATGGAAATGTTGACGCTCTTACTGGCTGTTCTTTATGGTGATCAAGGAAATCTCCCCAAGTTGGCTGAAGCTATAAAAGATTTTATTTTAAAGCACATAAATAAGGTGTAGAATTTTAGAAGCAACTTTTCAAGGATAGAAGAAAAATTAAATAATACTTTACCACAGTAGCACTTAATGGAGATCCTGCTGGGGTATTTGTGTATGTACTAGTTAATGATAACTCAAGGTCCATGTTTGGGGGGTCTCCCAGGGGTGGAAGAGAAGAGAGACTATGGGACATGTCCATATCAGCCATGGAGAAGAAAACTTCTTCTTCTAGAGAGAATTAAACTTGGTCACTTGTATTATAATTCTACCAATTCGAGTCTTAAAGTAAAATAATGTATGTTAACACAGTCTTCTTCCATCAGAGTATATGAGATAGAGTGATGCCCCAAATTTCATGTTACTTCCAACGCGGTAATTTATTTGAATCCAAGATAATACTGGCATGGCCGGGCTAGGTGGCTCACACCTGTAATCCTAGCACTCTGGGAGGCCGAGGCAGGAGGATCGATTGCTCAAGGTCAGGAGTTCGAGACCAGCCTAAGCAAGAGCGAGACCCCCGACTCTACTAAAAATAGAAAGAAATTATATGGACATCTAAAAATATACATAGAAAAGTTAGCCAGGCATGGTGGCTCATGCCTGTAGTCCCAGCTACTCGGGAGGCTGAGGCAGAAGGATTGCTTGAGCCCAGGAGTTTGAGGTTGCTGTGAGCTAGGCTGACGCCATGGCACTCTAGCCTGGGCAACAGAGCGAGACTCTGCCTCAAAAAATAAAAAACACAAAAAGAGCCAAATACATTATTTAAAATTCTATTTACATTTCAGTTCCTTTTTTCTAGAGATTGTAAATGCAAATGTAGTTTATTATGGCCAGTATTTCTTAAGGAGCCTCTAATTTTTATTTGGTTCAACATTCCATACTTAAATTGATTCTTATTATTTATAGTATTAGTGCTTATACGTTCTGAAATACCTATAATGTAAAGTAATCTGGGTAAAGAGTATATTTACATATAACTGATGGAAAGATTAGTAAAGAAAAGTTTTCTATTTAAAAGGATCTACTATAAATCATTATGTGAGCACATAATTTGACAAAATAATTACTCCCAATTTAACTTTTCTACAAATTTGTAGTTTTGTAAATTGACTTTCCTCAGAATAAATCATCATTTACAAAACTACACAATCAAAAAAAGATACTACAGCACCTGTGTACTAGTGTACCACTATAATGCTGTGGTTTGACCAACTTATAAACTAAAACTTTCTTACAGTATGGATCTTTTGTTCTTTCAATACTAAACTTCTTTTTACAGCAGCCAAAATTAAGTTTAATTTTTCTATGATGATAACATATGATTCTGATATCAACTGTTTGAGTTGCTTACCACGACTAGAAGGTGTACGGGCCGCATCTGTCTCATAAAAGCTTTGTTCTGAAGAAACACCCACAGAGAGGGAATCTTTTCTCAAATAATACCGGTTTAATTCCATCTGAATTCTATACTCATCTTCCTGTTGCATCGGTCGATTTTTCCTGTCTTTATTAGCTAACCCTATTTTGGTAGAATTTTCTACAAGTATACAAAAAGAAAGCAAAACAGTAATTAAATTTGGAGTTGCTTAAGCATTTCTTTCCCAAAACACATTTATTCAATACCAATAGCAACTTAACACCAGTGCAAAACCACTGCTATTTAATGAGTGATCTAAGCAAAGGCTTTAAGTAACTAGCCAGGAATCACAAATCTTATCTCTGATAGATGAGTCATTAAAAATATTTTTAAATGTGTGCTACTTACTATGTTCAAGAATTATACTTTCTCAGTTGTATGAAGTACTATTCCCAACCACAGAAGTAAATCAGAACAATTTTGAAAAAGTTAAGAATGTGACACAAATAATCTGAATGCAAACTTGTGCCATGGTAACACAATTCAAAAGACCCAGTCAAATTTAACTATTCAAGACTTATTTACAATAGACCTTTGATTTCACATATTCAAAAATAATAGACATTCCTATATGTATTTATATATTTTAATTTAAAAGTTTTAAAAAATTAAAGGTAATAATTAACAATTATACTTGCCTGGTCCAGCAATAGCTGCTAACATATCCAAAAGCAAGTGCACCTGTCTTGGTGACAGGAATAGATGAATAGAGTCTATCTGTCCATCAACATCCAACTTAAAAAAAAACAAAAACCATTTAGGATGAATACTCTTTATAACCTCACCACCATAAATATTGGTATTTTCATGCACTGAGATGACCACAGATTCTTTAGCCTTGGATTCTTTCACCTAAGATTCTCTCTACTAATTCACACAATCTATATGAAAAGACTTAAAGGTCACCAAACTGTTGTCCTAAGGGGAAAAATCACCTGAGAAATTCCATGTTTGCAAGTCCAATGTCATACTTTTTGTCTCTTTAAGTCTTCTAAGTATTTAAGGTATTTAAGGAAGCTGTAAGACTGTTTCCAAGAAAAAATATTAAGGTAGCAGTAGTACAGTATTCACTGACTTTCAAAAGACTAAGCCAAAAGCCAATAAAGTTGGCTTTCATGAGTCTACTAGGGATCGCCTTCTGTAGCAGAGCATGTGAGGACCTTCTCTGCCAACAGTGTGCCTCTCCCAAATGCTTCCTGTGTTCCACAAAGCCCGCTCTCTCCTGGGCATGGGAGACAAAGCCACGGCAGAGATGTGGATGGAAGATGGTGGTTATGTAGACTTCTCTTTTTCAACTCTTTGCCCATTTTTCCTCCTAGAAATAAAAGCTCCATCCCAATCTCATCCTGATTCCTATATACTCTGACAAAAGCAATTACTCTGTTCTTTATACTACATTCTAAAAAGTTGAATATCCCTGCCTTACTTTTCATTTACCTTCTCTTATTTCTAATATGCTAACGCTGACTCCTATTATCTTTGTGCTATTTTGCAATTGAAAATAATTTAATTAATAAAACACATTTATATTTGGAAAACAGCTTCTTCCTCGAGAGAAAAACAAATTCCTTCTGATTCTAAAAACAAAAAATAAATTACACAGTGACTTTGAGAAACTTCCATGATCTAAGAATACATTCTCCAATAATAATAATCATTATTATCACTTTTATTTTTGAGCACTGGGGTTCCATGCTAAGTGCTTTTATATATATTTCCTCTAATTCTTATTACTGTTCCTGATTTACAGATAAGGAAACAAGTCAAAGAGATTAAGTGACTTGCACAAGGCCATATAACAGATCCAGAGCTGGGTTTTAACCTAGGCTGATCTGGATAGAAAGCCCTCCCTCCTTCCACAGCTTAGCTCCCCTATTCTGCCCATAGACTGCTTGTTTTGTGGGCTCCGTAGTGACTGCTGATATACCAGACCAGCAAGTAATTAAGGCTGGGGGGAGTGGGAAAATGTGTTTCTGATTATATGCCAAATTTAAAAATTAAAAATTGTTAATTTCTTATTATTGAAATCACAATCTCTGACCTTCATAGGAATAGACGATCGTAATTTCTGATTCATAGAAATTAAAATTTTCATAGAAATATTTCATTATTTATACATTGAGTTTGGCATACAAAGAACAAAGTACATATTAATTTCTTTTGAAAATATAAAGGAACAACTAAAAAACAAATTTCAAATCAATTGTAACATGGTAACTGAGACAAAACATCTCTAAATTCAATACCAGTAGTCCCCTATTTTCATATGAATGCATTCCCAAAAACATATGCTAAAACTGAATACATAAAACACCAGACTTACTACTGAAGGGAATACTATTCTGAGACCTAAGGAAAAAACCAGGAAACATTTCATAACATTTTGAACCCACAGTTGATAGACTTAAGTCTGGAGAATATCAGAGACTAAAGATGTGATACTTTAAGTACCTCTAATTAATGGCATCTTTGTCTATGCTATATTGTTATAAGATCTTCTTGTTTCTCAATGCTCAAAGCATGTTTCTCAATGCTCTAATATCCAGAACTTTTGTTTTTCCACTTAGCACCATTTGCATTAAATAAGAGCAAAATGTACTCAAATACTCAAGTAATTACACAAAAATTACTGTATAGGAAAGGATGGTAATATCTCCAAATATTAAATACTAGCTGGCAGACAATGCCACCATGCAATATTTCCAGATGTTCATTTGTCATCTAATAATCAGAACTCTAAAAGTAATATACATTTATACAAGTGTATGTTGTATTGTAAAAGGCATTTACACAAATCTATACATAATGTGCAAAAGTTTGAGTTTACATTGATCGAAACATACAAACATTGAGGACTATACATAAATAACCAAAACAGAACTATAAAAGTCATTGCTGATTCTTTCTTCTTAAAGAAATAGCAAGTGCATTCCCCCAAGACACAGATGTCTTAGTTTCCCAAGGATGTTACCACAGCAGGGGATTCCCCGTAGTGTTTACACACACTTTTGACTATCTGCTCCATTAACAATCTCACGTGCTATTTTATGAAGAGGTTTAAGACCTTGTGAAAGGATTTTGTACCAGTTGAAGAAGGACAGAGCACTAAACAAAGGGAGAGGGGAGTAATCAATCAGTAATAGGAATGTCTTCATTCTAATCATCAGTTTCCTCCTCCCCTTCCTCCTCCAACTCTTGTCAAGTGTTCCAATCCAAGGAAAGATTTCTGGGGATTCTTCAATCCTCTAAAAATCTTTTTATGTTTATTCACATGTATAAAAGTGGCTCCCTTTTCCACGTTCCCATAGCAATGTCCATATCCCTTACCGCATCTTTTACTAAGGCAAAGATTGTATTCCACTCGTCTTTGCATCTGTCCCAAGAACTTGCACAGGGCCTGGCTTACCATAGTCACTAGAACATCTACAACTAGGTAGATCAGTAAATAAAATAAATAAATCCTGGTATCTTCTTAATTTAAACTACATTTTATAGAGATTATATAGAAAACTTGTTTTCAAAGTCTGAAAATAATGCTTGACAAATTCATTTTTAACTGACTAAATAAATTCAAGTTTCCTGGTTCTCCAAAAGGCTGATAAATATTGTTCCCTAAGAAACAGATACAGTTGTGTGTATATACTGTCTTCAAAAACTGTGAGACATAACGGAAAAGTCAATCTCTTTTCACAACTATATAAAAATGAGTTATTCTCCTCAAAATAGATGGGTAAATATTTTTATATATATAAATAAACATCTTCTATAGTCAATTTCTTCCTTTCCAAATTTATTTTCTTTTAAACTTCTTAAGTTTATGATGATAGAAAGAGACTAATACCTTCCTAGTTATCTGAACCAATGACACCATGCCTAATAGAAAAAGGAGGGGTATTTTGTTTCTACATTGTTAAGACAGGGGAGAGCAAGTGTAAGAGACAGCTCTTCATAAAACCTGAGTTGAAGCAACAGAACAAAGGCAGTCCTCACATACATTTTGTGACTTAAGGACAGAGGCACCAACTGACAGTAAAAATGCTAACTCTGAGTGGATTAACAAAATGTCGTATACGTATACCATGGAGTACTACTCAGCCATAAAAAAGGAAGAATTAATGCCTTTTGCAGCAATGTGGATGAACTGGAGACCATTCTCCTAAGTGAAGTATCTCAAGAATGGAAAAACAAACAGCACATGTACTCTAATAAATTGGACCAGATGGGCACACATGTGCACAGGGGGAAGTCATTGTACAAGTCACTGGAAATGAAGCAGGGGAGGGGTGGAGAGCAGAAGGACAAAAACCTACCTAGTGGGTACAATGAACACTATTCAGGTGATGGTCACACTTATAGCCCTGACTCAAGCACTACAAAAGCTATCAACATAACAAAACATTTGTACCCCCTTAATATTTTGAAATTAAAAAAAATGCTAACTCTGAGATAGCAGATACCTTAGTTTAGTGGTCCCCAACCTTTCTGACACCAGGGACCGGTTTCATGGAAGACAATTTTTCCACTGACCTGGGAATGGGGAAATGGTTTTGAGATGATTCAAGCACCTTACATTTATTGTGCAGTCAAACCTCTCTGTGGGCCGGGCACGGTGGCTCACACCTGTAATCCTAGCACTCTGGGAGGCCGAGGTGGGAGGATTGCTCAAGCTCAGGAGTTTGAGACCAGACTGAGCAAGAGTGAGACCTGGCCTATACTAAAAAAACAGAAAAATCAGCCAGGCACAGTGGCATGTACCTGTAGTCCCAGCTACTCAGGAGGCTGAGGCAGGAGGATCGCTTGAGCCTAAGAGTTTGAGGCTGTAGTGAGCTATGATGACACCATTGCACTCTACCCAGGACAACAGAGTAAGACTCTGTCTCAAAAAAAAAACACAAAACCTCTGTGCTAATGATAATCTGTATTTGCAGCCACTCCCCAGCACTAGCATCACTGCCTCAGCTCCACCTCAGATCATCAGGCGTTAGATTCTCATAAGGATAGCACAACCTTCCTCCCTCACATGTACACTTTACAGTAGGGTCCCTACTTCCATGAGAATCTAGTGCCTCTGCTGATCTGACAGGAGGTGGAGCTTATGCTGGGATGCCAGGGATGGGAAGTGGCTGTAAATACAGATGAAGCTTCACTCACTCACAATGCACTCACCTCCTGCTGTGCGGCTGGTTTCTAACAGGCCGTGGACAGGTACCAGTCTGCAGCCCAGGGGTTGGGGACTGCAGCCTTAGTTACAGGAAAATCTATAGTAATCAGTAAGTGTGTCACCGTGTATAGATAAAAGAATATTTGTACTTTTATTTTTGTTTTTGCTGTAGAAAATAAAACAAACACTGACCTTAGCTCCAGGAAGTACTTCATTCTGTTTAAACGTGAGACTCAACTCCAACCTACCAAGTAACCCTCCAATCTGCACTGGGTCAGAGGGTGCAATCTCCGGTAAATTTCTAGTTAGTTGTGGGTGTGGCTCATAAATAATTTTGGGATTCCAGCTAGGTGACAGCTTTGGCTCAGTTTCCTACAATAATGCAATAAAAATAAAAAAATTATTTAAAATATTTTAGTATAAATAACTTGAAATGTATGGCCGGGCGCGGTGGCTCACGCCTGTAATCCTAACACTCTGGGAGGCCAAGGCAGGAGGATTGCTCAAGGTCAGGAGTTCAAGACCAGCCTGAGCAAGAGCAAGACCCCGTCTCTACTGAAAATAGAAAAGAAATTAGCTGGACAACTAAAAATATATAGAAAATATTAGCCGGGCATGGTGGCGCATGCCTGTAGTCCCAGCTACTTGGGAGGCTGAGGCAGGAGGATTGCTTGAGCCCAGGAATTTGAGGTTGCTGTGTGCTAGGCTGACGCCACGGCACTCTAGCCCAGGCAACAGAGCAAGACTCTGTCTCCAAAAAAAAGAAAATAAATTGAAATGTAAAATACAAATGTCAACTTAAGAACAAAATATTTGACATGTAAAACCATATTATAGGCCAGGCATGGTGGCTCACACCTGTAATCCTAGCCCTCTGGGAGGCCGAGGTGGGAGGATCGTTTGAGCTCAGGAGTTCGAGACTAGCCTGAGCAAGAGCGAGACCCCATCTCTACTAAAAATAGAAAGAAATCAGCTGGACAACTAAAAATATATAGAAAAAATTAGCTGGGCATGGTGGCGCACGCCTGTAGTCCCAGCTACTTGGGAGGCTGAGGCGGGAGGATTGCTTGAGTCCAGGAGTTTGAGGTTGCTGTGAGCTAGGCTGACACTACAGCACTCTAGCCTAGCCTGGCAACAGAGTGAGACTCTGTCTCAAAAAAAAAAAAACCAAAAAACAAAAAAAAACACATTATACATATTATGTTACAATGGATAAACCAGTAGTGTATAGCTAAAATTAAACACAGTAACATGTTAGTATACTAACTTGTTAATAAAAGCAAATCATGAAAAAGGACTTTATTTAAAAGGAACAATATCTATTCAAGTTATAGCAATAAGAAAACCTAATAGACACTGTATAATTTTTTAAAACTTGATTTCTGAAATAACATAAAAGATAAATTATGGAATGACTGATTTGTAAAAGAACTCTGCTTTTGGAATGGAGCAACAAAGTCCCTTAATTATAAAGCTTTTTAAAGATATGATTTGTAAGATAAAGTTTCAGCAATACATGTACTATGTAAGGTAAATATGAACACTGCTTGATTTCCTCTGTTTTTATTATAAAATGATATTAGATGTTAATACAGGCTGAGCATCCTGAATCCAAAATGCTCCAAAATCCAAAACTTTTTGAGCACCAAAATGACACCATAAGTGAAAAATTTCACACCTGACCTCACGGGATGGGTGGTAGCCAAAACGCAGTCAAACTTTGCTTCATGCACAAAATTATTTAAAAGATTGTAAAAAATTACATTCAGGCTATGTGAATAAAGTATACATGAAACAGAAATGAATTTTGTGTTTAAACTTGGGTCCCATGCCCAAGATACCTCATTATGCATATGATAATATTCAAAAATCCAAAAATTCTGAATTCCAAAATATTCTGCTCCCAAGCATTTCAGATAAGGGATACTCAACCTGTATACCATTTTCCCCCAAGACACAGTATCCAACGTTTCTCTATCAAATTAATACACAGCACAATGGTAGGAAATGCATTAATTACAAATGAGTACTCAGAAATATATATCCCCATTACTGAATATTTGTGCTAATCCCCAAAATAGACAAAGACTCATTAACACATATATCCTGGCGAAATGTAATAGCCCTCATTTAAACCTTTTAAAAAATCCATGATTATGTTTTTGGGTTTTTTGTTTTGTTTTTCTTACCACTGGTGCAGTTGAACACACTGGGGAAGATTTTGCTGATGCAGAAAATTCATCCCAAAAGAGAGATACTCCAGAGAGCTGAAGTAACTTGTGAGCAAAAGCTGTGGGTTGATGTACATTAATTCCTGAGGATTCATCAGCAGTTTCATCACAGTATACAGTTCTGAAATTTAAAAAAAAAGAGAACATTTACACAAAGCTTCTAGAAAAGTCAGTTTGCAATAAGAAATATGCACAACCTTTTACAGTTAAAGTGATATTCAAGTGCTAGCACTTCTTAGAATATGCCCACAATGTGGTCAGCAGCATCATGCTTTATTACAGTTAAGTATTTACATGAACAGAACTTAACATCAAGAAAGATAATTTCATGAAGCTTAAATTTGGGGAAAAAATTAATAACTTCCTAAAGCTAGCTTTAAGGAAAACAATTCCTGCACTCCCCCACAAAACATCTCTTGGTAACAGTAAGACAGCATTTGGCTCCAAGTCACAAGCCTGACATGAATGACATTTAATTCTCATGTGTAACTAAACTTAAAATACAGAATGTGGTTCTTGGACACAGATCTATAGATATTGGGAGAAAAAAAGAATGTGTTTCTAAATGCATGAGATTTTAGATACTTTTTAAATATACCATTTAAGGTAATGTACTCTAATTCAAAGATCTGTTAATAATAACTATGTTACTAATAGGTGTGTTTTGTGAAAGACAGAAGCCATAACATGTCTGCTTAAAATTCCATAAAGACCCCCAGTAGATATATACACAAAGTGTCTTTGGTGCTCAGCGTGCATGCCTCATCTTGCTCATTTCTGTTGGCGGTTCATGCAGCATTAAGACACAAGTGAACAGTTGATATCTCAAATTAACACCCAGGTGTGTGTATGTAAATTAATCCCTGTTTTAGACCTTATTTATAGGGGCTCCAGGTGGCCATACAAAGAAAACCAAAAGCAACGTGTTTGTATCTTTTTAAGTAAATCATTATTGCACATATTGATTTTAATAGTCCTCTCAGAATCCTCAAAAGAAACAGTGGCCTTAGCCTTTCTCACTAAAGCAGTGTTTAGGTTAAACAGGGCAAAGCAAAAGTCTTTCATATTAAACGGAACATGCCTAAATATTTATTACATTGTTCACATGAAAAAACAGACACTCTCCCACAGGAGTGCCTTAAATTTAGCAGCAACCAAATAATTATTATTTTGATTTGATGGTAACTAAAAGAGAATTACTTGCTTTGAATTCAACATAGGATTATATATAATTATACCCCAACTGTATATTAAGTTTTCAATAATGGGATTAGAACATAACTTGGAGAGCAACACTTTACTCTGAAATTATGTAATATTGCAATAGTTTAATTTAATATCATCACCTCTAATCTCACAAAGGCATCCAAAAATTTAATGTGAGAGTTACAATAGGGTCGTTTGTTTTCAAGTGTAAGAATTCTTACCTTTCTATTCGAATTTCAAGTGCAGTTCCAGTTTTGGAATTTTCTGGCACATGTTCAATTCTCAAAACAGTGTCTATAAAAGTTACCTTTACTCTTCTTAGTACTAGAGTAAACAAGTAATTGTCAATGTAAGAGACTATATTTATACTAAATAAAACTAAATAAAAACTTCCAATAAAAGGAATAAATATTAGTTTGATAAGAACTTACAAAACAGACAAGCTGAATTTCTTTCCTTTCAAATCCCCAGATCTTAGATTTTGTAATAAATATTTTGCCTTACTGAGCATTTACCCATGTTACATCTCAACAGACACTTGGGACAATGACTAACACTGTTAGATTCTAATCCTTTTATTAGATTAGATTAGATTAGATTATTTTGCAAGAATAACAAAATAAGCAAAAGAGAAACTAAGGTATAAAAGAAACAACAAGCAATTAAATTTAATACTATATTTTAAATAACCTCAATTCTGAAGTTCTAAAGTGAGAACAGTAATTCTTTTAAAAAACACTCCTTTATATGCATCTAATTTCTGGCCTTGGGTAAAAAAAGATAAAAAAAAAAAAGAAATAAAAAAAAACACTCCAGTGGATTTGCCATATACAAGGCTTATTAAATAAAGGTACTAAATTATTAAACAAAATCTAAAATTTTGAAAATGCTTAATAATGCCAAACCTGTTTCAATGGTTTCAGCAAACTTTTCAAGTCCTTCAAAAGGCTGGGTTCCTTCTCCTTGTTCATCTGTTAGTTTCTGGCTAAGACATTCTTTTGCCAATTGCATACTGCTAGTCATAAAACTTGACCAATACATAGGCTCAGAACCGGTTGCTGCAGAAAACATAAATTAATCCTAAACAATTTCTCAGAGTTACAACAATGCCATTTCTGAAAATGCCATATTACAAACAGATGAATTCTTAATTCCCCATGAGAATATTAGCATCATGGTGTTACCACACCCAGGCAAACAACATTCTCAAAATTACTCTTGAGATTTAACCATTACCTTATAATTGAGAAGGACGAAAAAACAAATCACAGAAAAAAGTCCGGAGACATGTGTGATCATGACATGTTATATTTTTACCAAATATTAATTCATGCATTCATTCAACAAGTATTTAATGGGAATCCTACATGGTAGGATACATGGTACCATACATGGTACCATTCTAAATATTATAGAGCAAGGATTAACTTTTTCTGTAAAGGATCGTAATAATTTAGGCTTTGTAGGCCATATGGTCTATATCACAACTACTCAACTCTCATATTCTAGTGCAAAAGCAGCCACTGAAAGTAAATAAACAAATAAGTATGGCTGTATTCCAATAAAACAGATAAGTATGGCTATATTACAAAAACAGGTGTGAGGCCCAATGTGGCCTGCAGACCATACTTTGCTAACCCTGTTGTAGGGGATAGAAAAATAATTATGAATTCTGCCCTCAGAGAACCTACAATATAGTGGAAGAAGATATGATTAAGAAGAATTAGTAGGCAACTACTGAGCTTTCTTATCGTTGTGAAAGCTAAGAGAACAGGTTAATTCTTCTAGCTGAGGGAATTAACAGGAAATCTAGCAGAGACAGCAGATGATCTGGGCTTTGGAAATTAGTATAAATGTAGATAAAATAGAAGAGCATCCTTGGAGAAGGAAACACATGAACTGTGAAAAATCATTTCCAGATTTTCCCTCATGAGAAAATTCTACCACACATTCTTATTCAACACAAACTGACAGAGATTACTAGAATTATTGCCTTCCAAAATGGAATTTAAAAACCCTTCTAATGGAATATTTTCAAAGTAAGGGAAAAATACTTAAAAGTGTGACTTTCTATAAGGAAATATTATATCTACTCATCATGGTTAAAATATAGAATATTCTTATAAATTAAATACCAGATTATTAGAAAGGATTTCCATACATGTATTATCAATTTTTAAAATATAGGTCATGATAATTCTACCAAGCATAAGTTAAACTCTAGTGTTTTAGGCAGCACTTGGGATTATAATTCTATCATTTCATACCAACATACCTTTCCACCTAGATTTATCAATTCTATCATCTTTTCTACATTTATAAGTAGGTATTCTACGATAAAGAAAGGCATTCCCTCCAACCTATGGAGAAGCAGAAAAAAAAAAAAAATAGGAAAAATAAAAAAAAAGAAAGGCATTCCTTCTCCCTGTCCACCTCACATACTTATTTATTTGTATCAGTGTGGACTTAGGGATTTCTTTTTATTTGGTGTGTTATAATCCATTATTGTCATTATTCTTTTTAATACTCAAGTTGTCCCAGATTTGGCCAATGGAAGCCCAATTCTGTGTCCTTTTGACATTTCTCCATCAATCTTTGAGCACCCTTCCTTGCTTTCTGACACCATACTTTAATCTTTAAAATACAAATCTTTAAAACAGAAATCACTTTAGATAATTGGTAACAAATAATTACATAAACCAAATCATCTCTTTTACTAAAGTTTCTGTGAATAAATAGGGAAACAAGCAACTCTAAAGATATAATCATATCCTACATAGAGCCAAGTCCTACTATTTTATCAACTGAAAATCTTAAAAATACGAAGCAATGAATCAAATACTGAATTTAACGCAATCAGGTTACTTTTCTAATCTCTAAAGGATAAAAATAGAAACAAATAAAACAGAATCATATAACACACCTACCTAAGCGAGGCCTTGGTCGAAAGACCATTTCTAACCCTTTCACTTCCAGGGCACAATTATCCTGTAGCAAGGAGCCCCATGGAACTGACAAAGAAATTGACTGAATGAATCCTTCAGTGACTTCTAAAGGTGCATCTGCTGACTCCAGGATTTCATTGAGACACTAAAGAGAAGAAAAACCAAGTTAATTTTGAAATCACAAGAACACAAAATTGTTAACTTAAAGATGTCAAATATGCCCACACGTGTCAGGCACTACAGATAAAGAAAGCAGAGACCAAGATAAAGATGACTCCCAGTCCTCACTAAGCTTATAAGATAGTATACCATGAAAGATGCGTAATTAAAGTGTGATGAGTTGTATGACAGAGGACGTACACTGTGCTATTTGAGTACGTAACAGAACCTATCCCGGACATTCAAGGCAGGCCACCTGAGGGAGTGCAATTTTAAACTGAGATCAGAAGACTGAGAAGGAGTTAACCAGGCAAAGTGGTCCAGGCAGAGACAATAGCATGTGAAAGGATTCAAAAAAAGCAAAAGTCAGAGAACTACAAGCACACTCATTTGCCACACAGAATATTTGAGGGGGAAAAAAGTTGCTTTATTTAGGCTTTAGCGTGCCAGGGCAAAGAGCCAGAGATAAGGCTACAGAGATGATCCAAAGAGCCTTGTAATATACATTACAGAGTCTGAAATTTATCTTAAGGGCAATGTGAAGCCATTGAAGAATTTAAGCAAGGATGCCATGATGGGATTCAAACTTTTAGTGGACCCCTCTTGCTGCCATGTGCAGCATGAATTGAAGAAAAGCAAAACACAGGCAGAAAGGTTGTTATGAGTAGCGGAAGCTAGAAAAATTGGTTTGGCAAGGACAGCAACACTGAGGACAGTTAGAAGTGGATGGAGTTTTGTAATGTACTTAGAAAGTATGAGAATTAATCAGCATGATGAGGGGTAAAAAGCAGGAATTAAGAATGACACTCAAGATGATGGCGTGGGCAACTGCTTAGATAGAGGTGCCACTTACTGAGACAGAGAAATCTAGGGAAGCAGATTAGGAGGAAGACAGGGGGTTCAGTTCCAAAGTACATTAAAGGAGACATCTAGGTGGAGGTGTCAAAGACACAGCTACATTTTCTGGTCTAGAGCTCAGGAGAGCCATCTGGGCTGGAGATGCAGATGGGCATAACCTTAGAAGGTAACTGAAGCCACAAGGTGAGGAGAGATGCCTTTGGGAACTTACATGGAGTAAAATGATAGGAGGCCTAAGACAGAACTCTAAGAAACACTAACATTTAAGAAATGGGTTAAGAAAGAGGACTCTGCAAACAAAACTACAAAAAAGAACAAACAGAGACAGAAGGAAAGTCAAAAGAACTTCATGTCCCAGAAAATTGTGGAAAGAAAACATGCGCTTTTCTGGGTGGCTAAATGCAACAAAAGCTAACAAGTAGTCAAAGATTTTTAAATGTCCATTGGATTCAGTGATATTAAAGCCTTAGTGATCCCAATGAAAGCAATTTCAGTGGCATGGTAGTGCAAATAAGACTGTAACAGAAGGAAGATAGAATGAATGTAAATGCAATTAGCAGAACAATTCAATGCAAATTTTTTTACAACGTACTTTTTTTTTTTTTTCCTGAGACAGAGTCTCACTCTGTTGCCCAGGCTAGAGTGCCATGGCATCAGCCTAGCTCACAGCAACCTCAAACTCCTGGGCTCAAGCAATCCTACTGCCTCAGCCTCCCGAGTAGCTGGGACTACAGGCGTGCGCCACCATGCCTGACTAATTTTTTTTTTAATATATATTTTTAGTTGTCCAGCTAATTTCTTTCTGTTTTTAGTAGAGACGGGGTCTCGCTCTTGCTCAGGCTGGTCTCGAACTCCTGAGCTCAAACGATCCGCCCGCCACGGCCTCCCAGAGTGCTAGGATTACAGGTGTGAGCCACCACGTCCGGCCTACAATGTACTTTTTAAATTAAAATAACAAATATTTATTCAACACCAGCTTATATGTAAGGTACATCCTGTATGCTATGTTGCATAGCGGAGTATTATATTTCTTTGTCTACACCCTAAGTGTTGAATAGTGAGATTTAGATTGGCTCAGCACTTATTTTTGATCACTAGTTTAAAAGGCTTTCCTTAAGTTGGGGTTTGTGTAATCTTAAAGACTTTCCAAGGAGTACACGGGTATAGATGGTTTTAAGGTATAAACATCTTGATCCTTAACCTCCAAATATATTCTTTCCTAAAATTGACTGAGAAGAACACATACAATGGTGGCATTACATACAGTCTCCTGTCCCACAGTCCTTCATACAATCTTCCTTCTCCCACTTAGCCAAAAAAACCGTATCTTTCCCCTTTCCTAAATCCTCTCGTATGGTAGTGTCTAAGGTATATAAACTTCCAGACAGGACCAGTAGTACATTTTCTGTTCTTTCCCTATCTTACACATTTTTGGGGGCATGACGCTCAAAGAAATTCAAAGAACTAAGTGATATTGCTACTGCAAAATCCCTCAATTCTCATCTACTTATTTATGACATCAGTATTTCTCAAGGTTGTATCTATTTTCAAAATTTAGAATAAAATTTATGCTGAGTCCTGCTGAATTCCTGCTGTAAGTATATTCACCGACAGATGCATTAACTAATTAGGGAGAAAGGAAACACAACCCATCCATATTGTTAAGAAATTTATTTCCAATAAAAGTTTTTATATTTGATTATCAAAATGTCTAATTGTATTGTTTTGATAAACTGCGCACTTATAATAATTGTAATTACAACACAATCCAGAGGGAAAATCTTAACACTTACAGCCTAAGGATTATCTGAAGGAGATACAGTCAAATGCCATATAACAACATTTGGTCAACAACAGACCACCTACAGGACAGTGATCCTACAAGATTATAATGGAGCTGAAAAATTCCTATCATCTAGTGACATTGTAGCCATCACGACCTCTTAGTACAATAAACTACTCACGTTTGTATGAAGGTGGTATAAACAAATCTACTGCGCTGCCAGTCAAATAAAAGTATATAGCACATACAACTATTTACAGTACGTAATACTTGATAATGATAATAAATGTTACTGGTTTATGTATTTACTACACTTTCATCATTATTTTAGAGTGTACTCCTTCTATTTATATTAAAAGAAGTTAACCGTAAAACAGCTCAGGCAAGTCCTTCAGGAAGTATCCAGAAGAAGCCACTGATATCATAGGAGATAACAGTTCCTGCGTGTTCCTGCCCCTGAAGACCTTCCAGTGGGACAAGATGTGATGGTGGCAGACAGTGACACTGATGATCCTCACCATGTGCAGGCCTAGGCTAATGTGCGTGTATCTCTCAGTTTTTACAAAAAAAAAAAAAAACCTTAAAATATGAAAAAATTATAGATTTTAAAAATAGAAAGTTTATAGAATAAGGATATAAAGAAAATATTTATGTACAGCTGTACAATGTGTTTTAAGCTATACTTAGTAATAGTACTCTATTACAAAAGAATAAAAGTTTAAAAATGTAAACATTTATAAATTTTAAAAGTTACAGTAAATAAGGTTTATTAAGGAAGAAAGAAAAATAGTTTTTATAAATGTAGTTCAGCCTAAGTATACAGTTTATAAAGTCTATAGTAGTGTATAATAATGTCCTACACCTTCACATTCACTCACCACTCACTAACTGACTCACCCAGAGCAACTTCCAGTCCTATAACCTACATACATGGTAAGTGCCCTTTACAGATGTATAATTTTTTTAATCTTTTATATATTTTTACTATACCCTATGTTTAGATACACAAATATCATTGTGTCACAATTGCCTACAGTATTCAGTACAGTAACATGCTGTATAGGTGCACAGCCTAGCAGCAATATGCTATATCATATAGCTTAGGTGTGTAGTAGGCTATATCACCTAAGTTTGAGTAAGTACACTCTATGATGTTCTTACAGCTAAATGGCATAATGAAGCATTTCTCAGATTGTATCCCCTTCATTAAGCAATAGCATGACTGTACTGATTAGGTGAATATGGTATGCCCTAGAGCATCCATTAAGAAAATAACTTAGGGCCAGGCATGGTGGCTCAGGCCTGTAATCCTAGCACTTTCGGAGGCCAAGGTGGGAGTATTGCTGAGCTCAGGAGTTCAAGACCAGCCTGAGAAAGAGCGATACCCCATCTCTACTAAAAGTATAAAAATTAGCTAGGCATCGAGGTGTGCACCTGTAGTCTCAGCTACTCAGGAGGCTGAGGCAGGAGGATCCTTGAGCCCAGGGGTTTGAGGTTGCTGTGAGCTAGGCTGACACCACGATACTTTACTCAGGGCAACAGAGTAGATTTATTTGAGTCTGTCTCAAATAAATAAATAATAAAATGAAAAAAAAAGAAAATAACTTAAAAAAAATACTGAAGTATCAGTAAAGGAATTGAAATGCTATACTAAAAAATATTCACTTAATGCAAAAGAAAGCCTAATAGTAACAGGAAAATGTTGAATATGATCAATTTCAATTTATATACATGTTTTTATTATAGAGAAATGACATGTAAATAATAAAGGACTTAAGCATAAAATATATAAATTACAATAGAATTTTGCAGAGGAAGTAAAATGGACATAGGAGTTTAGTGGGAAAAGATACAATGTCAAGTTGCCAACTATTAATGAAGAGCTTGTTCAAGCATTTTTAAATGGATAATGGTGGGTATTTAGATTCTACTGGGCGAAAAAATATATATATTTTTAGAGACAGGATGTCTCGCTCTGTCGCTCAGGCTGGAGTGCAGTGGCACAATCATAGCTAGCTTACTATAACCTCGGACTCCTGGGCTCAAGCGATCCTCCCACTTCAGCCTCACAATGTTTTATATCAATATTTACAGCACAACAAAAGTCAACTTCTACAACTATTTAAACTTATAATTTAAAAAATCAGTTTTAAAATATACAGGGAATATGAAGTTTTTTAAAAGGGAAATTTAAGAGATAACTGAGCAAACATGTTTGAAGACCACTTCTTTAAGATATAGCATAGGTTCAGGTCCTAGCTCAGTCGATTACTAGCTGGGTGGCTTTGAACAAGTTCTTAACCTCGAAGTCTCAATTTTCCCATCCATAAAATAGAAACGGTACCTACTGCATAAGGTTATTATGACCATAAATGAGATAATACATATAAAGCTACCATCATAGTTCTTGGTACCAAGTCAATACTTCTTAAATGTTAGCCATTGTTCTTTATGTTTTACAGCACCTACCTAGTACAATGATGAGCTCTATTAGGAATTCAAGGTATATTTGACAATATGAAGAACAACAAGCAATAAATTATATGTTCCTTTTTAATACGTCATTCCATATGATTAACTAAGAAAAGAATTCCTTGTTAGTTTAAAACAAGGTATCAGAATTCAAACAGAGATAACACAGACCATAAAAATTTTCAAGAGCGGATTTAGATTAACATTTAATTAGCATCTACTACACACAGGACACACACCATACTATTTTATACCTATGCTATTGCATTAAGTCTTCACAATAGCCCTTTGAATTAGGTATTTTATGCCCATTTTACAATGGCAATATGGGGATGAGAAAAATCAAGTAACTTGCAAAAGGTCTTCAATTAATCACTGCAGAAACAAAACTAAAAGAGAAATATATTTTCATAATTGAAGGTTTTACAGGAGGCTAAATAAAATCACGTGCTAACATATTATAGTTCTCAAAAATGTAGTACTGGCTTAGGGGTTTGGCTTACAGAACAAGCTTTTAAAACTAAATGAAAAAAACTCCTCATCTTGTTAGTACTGGTATTTTTCAAAATGTAGTCAAATACCACACACATTAGAATCTCCTGGAATGCTTATTAAAAATGCAGATTCTTTAATTTCTAGACCCAAAATCTGTAGGGAAGGGACCAGAAGTCTGCATGTTAGTAAATTCCCAAGTGAACCCAGTGCTATTAATGTCTGAGAAGCCTAGGTTTCTTGAATCCTTTGAGGCAGTGTGATGTATGAAAAGGATATAGGAGTCAGAATGACTCAGGTTTCAAATCTTGCTGTACTGTTTACTAATACCAATTTAACCTCACATAAAAAGAAAATGCTAGTACCCTACTTACAGTAAGATAATGTATGTAAAAGCAGCCAATACAATATATAGAGACGGAGGGTGCTTAATAAACGGTCACTATTACTTTCAAAAGCAAGCTAGTAAACCCCTTAACTTGACTCCACGTCCCCACTAGTCATCAACCCCATTTTCTTTCTTTCATCAAAGTAGCTATTTGCTCAAACCACAAACTACTATCTGCCTTCTAACCCTCAGCTCCTCTGAAACTGCTCTTAACTGCCACTAAACTGACAAATGCAATGAACAATGTTTAGTCCTCATCTTTCTTGAATTTTCAACTCTAGCTCCTACGACCACTCTCCTTTTTGAAATTCTAACTTTCCTTGGCTTTTGTAACACTTCACACCCTCAGTCTTTTTTCCAATCCTTTACCACTTAAAATGTTGGTGTTCATCTGAGTTTCATCTTCAGCCTTTTTTTCCTTCTCAACCTAATCTACATATTAACACTACTCATGCACTTTGTGCAGTGCCATCTCCTTCCACTGTTTTATCCAGTACTGATACTCTGATAACTCCCAAATCTTTATCAACTCCAATCCTCCCATAGTTCCCACTGCCTTCTCTACCTGGATGTTTCAAAGCCCCCTCAAAAACCAATGTGGTAAAACTTATTCTCTATCCAATCTCAATTTCCTCCTTCCTCATCCCCCACCCTACTACTCCCCAAGGGTGGGGCCAAACCTGCTCCTTCTCTGATATTTTCTATTTCACCACCAACCTACAGCCTCAACTTACTATCATACAAGATTTTTCCCTCTACCTGTGTTTCAGATTTTTTCATATTAATTTTTTTAATTTAGAACATTTGGCACAAAAAATGATCTATCATATAAGACAAAAAAGGTAAATGCAGAACTGCTTGTTTCATGTATCAAGTATTTCCACAATTAAAACTCTGAAATTTTGTTCAATATTGTTATCTCTGGAAGAGATGGGATTAAGTTCTATTACTTCATATTTTATACATTTCTTTAATATTTGATTTTTTGCTATAAGCATATATTAATGTTTTAAAGCATATATTGGGAATGGCTTAGCCTTTGCAAATTGGGATTGTCAACATTAGATAACCATCTGAGAAACTGGATTTGATGGAATTCTCTACTGAGTAAATACCAATTTTGTGGCTACCTTAAACTTCTAAATATAATGGTTCAAAAAATTTATTACAGCATTGAAAAGTAATATTAAAAGAAAAAATGTGGTAAATGTTAAGAAAATCGTTCTAGAAAGAATCAACCGTTCAAGAATTTACACTGTACCACTAAGTTACAAAATAATTTCCCTAAGTATAAGATGTTTAAATAGGTTACACTTATGTACAACCTTATATTCACTTGGGCAAAACCCCTTATATCCTGTAGCATAAGGTACTTTGAAATTCATTCATTCTGTGAAAATCCAAAGTCTACTACAGTATATGTGTAGGACAAAATTCTCAACCTACTTGGTCAAATTGATTCCCTATTATCTACCCAGGCAACATTTTCCTCACTAGTCCTTTGAAGTATATCCAGGTGATTCACTGATTGTTAAAGTGAACTACTCATTGAACCAGTCAACAAATAAATGCCCTACTGTACGGTCCCTTAGAGTTTTTATTCTTCTGTTTAAAGCTATTTTGCTTTTAATCATCATCAATGAGTTTCATGAATATAAGCAAAAAAAAAGAAGGTAATACACTAGTCTCTATGTAGCATTTGACAAATAATTAGTAATCAATGTTTCTTGAACTGAAAACAATTTTATTATATATACTAATAAACTATAAGTAACAATCAAAAACAGAGTATTAAAGTTAAAAGGCCTCAGTGTAATAAATTGTTAATGTCTACCCTCTTGGACATACTGAGTTCCTGTGAGAAAAAAGTATTTGTTTAGTTCAATGCTATATCCTCCAGCCCCTCACAGTGGCACATGCTAAGAATTCAATACATGTATTGAATCAATTAATGGAAGAAATTCCATTTAAAAAATAAAAATAAAGTCACAGTATTAAAGAGCTAGAAAGGAGTGAGTCATTAAATCCAACTTCTTACCCAAACAGAATTTCCTCCTTTCCACATTTGCAGTTTCAACCACTTCTAAAGACAAGGAACTCATAAAACTTTAAGACAGCCCATTCCAACCATGGAACAGTTCCAAATCCCTTGCCTCTATTACTCCCTCCACTTCAAGCCCTGTTTAAGGTAGTGATCTCCATAGTGGAGTGTATATATATCAAAGAGTATATCAGATGATTCACAGGGACATGAAAATTAGAGATTCTATATTAAATTTTTCAAATTTTAGATTAGAAAGTTGTACTAACATTAAATATACAAATGTGCACCTCATTCAGGCCAGTCTGACATATCAAACTGGTACAAAGATTGTAGTTCCATAATGGAGAAAAATTAAAAGCAGTGCCCTCAGTTGAATGTTCCATTTTAGCACATTGAAATTTACTTTTGCGTACATTCTACATAATAAACAGACCTTTAAACAGTAGAAGCTTTGTAAAGAAACAGTAAATGACAATAATTTTCTAGTTTCCTTGTTTTATGGCCAAGTATTTAAGAGTTGAATATAAAGAAAAGCAACTTCCTTTTACACAGAGTTCTAAATATGCCAACCATTTATGTGATGATAAATGACTATCAGCAACACTACCTAGCAGATATTTTCCAAAAAACAAAAACATACTTAATCTATCTTTTCAAAATAGAGATAACACTTTAATAATGAGAAAGAGCAACTGTTTTTCAAGAATACTTGTACTATGCGGAGAATATTTTTAAAAACTATTTATTTGAAAATGTTTCCATTGTTCCTTGATTTTGTTGCTGAAAATGTATGTTAAAGACACCATCTACTTTTTAAGTGATTATCTACACAGGTTACAAAAGGTTTGAAAACAAAGATTACTTCAACCGATCTAAACGTCTTCTGAACAGTGAGTTTGAAAAACTGGGTTTTAAAAGGTCAGGAGTTCGAGACCAGCCTGAGCAAGAACGAGACCCCCGTCTCTACTAAAAAAATAGAAAGAAATTATCTGGCCAACTAAAAATATATATATAGAAAAAATTAGCCGGGCATGGTGGCGCATGCCTGTAGTCCCAGCTACTCGGGAGGCTGAGGCAGTAGGATCGCTTGAGCCCAGGAGTTTGAGGTTGCTGTGAGCTAGGCTGACGCCACGGCACTCACTCTAGCCCGGGTAACAGAGCGAGACTCTGTCTCAAAAAAAAAAAAAAAAGAAAAGAAAAATTGGGTTTTAAATCTAGTTTTTACATATGTGTGTGTGAACACATCTTCCAATTATCAAGAATAACACGGCCGGGCGCAGTGGCTCACACTTGTAATCCTAGCACTCTGGGAGGCCAAGGCGGATGGATCGTTTGAGCTCAGGAGTTCCAGACCAGCCTGAGCAAGAGCGAGACCCCGTCTCTACTAAAAATAGAAAGAAATTATATGAACAACTAAAACTATATATAGAAAAAATTAGCTGGGCATAGTGGCGCATGCCTATAGTCCCAGCTACTTGGGAGGCTGAGGCAGAAGGATTGCTTGAGCCCAGGAGTTTGAGGTTGCTGTGAGCTAGGCTGACAGCACGGCACTCAGCCAGTGTGACAGAGCAGCACTCTGCCTCAAAAAAAAGAAAAAAAGAATAACAGAATAGCTAATTGAGATCAGGAAGGAAGGGAATGTCTTTACCAATTTCAACAAAATCCTTTGCATAATTGATAGTTAAGAATTGAAACATTAGTAATATAGCCAATGATGCAATTCTTCCAACATAGGTATCTTTTTTCAATCATGAAAGTCATTAAAATCAAATGTCAAAAGTAACTGAATTTGGGCCGGGCGCAGTGGCTCATGCCTGTAATCCTAGCACTCTGGGAGGCCGAGGCGGGCGGATCACTCGAGGTCAGGAGTTCGAGGCCAGCCTGAGCAAGAGCGAGACCCCCGTCTCTACTAAAAATAGAAAGAAATGATTTGGACAGCTAAAAATATATATAGAAAAAAATTAGCTGGGCATGGTGGCACATGCCTGTAGTCCCAGCTACTCGGGAGGCTGAGACAGAAGGATTGCTTAAGCCCAGGAGTTTGAGGTTGCTATGAGCTAGGCTGACGCCACAGCACTCTAGCCACGGCAACACAGCGAGAGTCTGTCTCAAAAAAAAAAAAAAAAAAGGGTAACTGAATTTGGAATCAGAACTTTGAATAATTATATCTAAGGGTCACATCAAGATTTATCTTAGTAATCAACACAGCATACTAAAATAAACAAATCAGCAACAGCAAGTGTTTACTGGATGCTTTGACAGTATCATTTTAGTTGACCACTTACAAAGAAAACAAAACATAATCTTCAGATGAAGTCTAGTCATAAAGTATTTTGCCAACGATACTAAAGTCAAACTATAAAATTCAAATATCACTACCTCTGATTTCCCATGAGGACTAAATAAAACCACCACACAAATAAAAGTGCCTAGCATAGTGCCTGACATAAATAGATGCTCAATAAACTTTAACTACCTTTCTCTTGATCTGAGGCCATGTGATGTAATGAAGAAAGCACAGGCTCAGGAATTAGATAGGTTTGAATTCTCATTAACCAATTGCTAAATGTGTGACTGCAGTAAATTATTTAACTCCACCTGTAAAATGGAAATAATAATGTCCACCTTACAGGGTTACCGAAGTCATTAAAAAGTAATGCATACAAAGTCCCTCCACCCACAAAGTCATTTAATAAACGTCCAACCCTCCTCCTTCAAGATAATCTATTCATAACTGTACCAAAAGTATGAAATCATAGGTTGCTGAATTTTAAAATATCCATCAGAATCCCTATCTTCTGGTAAGAATCACAGCAATACAATGCCCTGATAAAGTACCTGGCATGAAGTGTATGCTCCATTAATGTTTACTGAACTCAGGTGAATTATTATGTCCAACATGAATTGGCTAATTGTGGCAGCTTGGACTACGCTGCTGAGAGACTAGGTCTTTCCACTATCTTGTGTACTCTCCCTAGTTTAAGTCATCTAATTAGTGATAAAACTATATACTTATTCATACGCTCTAGTACCAATTAAGGGTCATAATAAGGTGTTATCATAATTTAAGCTTTTCTGTGGCTAAGGAAGTAGGGGTTGGGCAAATAGGAGAAGCCACTCCCTTCTTGTCAAACCCAAGGCTGAATTACTTTAAGAAAAATACTACACATTGAATACACACATGCAGGTACAACTGCATGTGGTGAGTTCAAATACACATGAAACGCCTGTAAGACACAATAAGTCAACTCACAGACGCTGAATGACAAGTAGAAAGCAGGTTTTATAATGTCTGAAAATTGCAGCTTCAGCGCTTTTGCAACACCTGCTTTTACGATCTGTCACGTGAAGCAAAGAGGCATAACCAAACAGCACTACTAGAGCCACACAACCATTCACAGGCTGGGTACACAAACTGCTCTTGCAATCATATAACAAGCAAAAGCCGGCCAATCGACCAAGGAGGCCCTCACCTAACTTTCTTCCAGATGGTAAACGCGGTACGGAGACAAGGCAAAGGCGGTGCGCAGGTAGCCAACCCAAAACAATTAACTAGGGATTCTGACATCCCAAAGGTCCTCTGCATCCTTAATCTTTCCGAAATGTCATCCCATGAAATAGGGTTTGTATGCCACAGAACGCTGCGGCCCCTCACATCCCAAGGGACACGACTGGTCATCTCCTTCCGCAGACCCCGAAGCAGTGACTCAATTATTTCCATAATGTAGACTCCATTACATCTGTTAAGTTTCTGGAACACGTGATTTGAGGGAGCAAACTCGCTACAAACAGATTAAACAACACTCTAACACGTTTCTCTGTGCCCTCCCACACTTGGATCCAAACACACCCCAGGGAGGGGCTGAACGTCACCAGTTTTGGATAACACTCGTTCGAATCGCCCCGAGGAGGGGAGTGACTCCCGCCCGGCTCTCCGCCGGCAGCTCTTACCCATTTGTCCAAGGGAACCTGGGCGAGGGACCCGGTCCCCTGGTACAGGTCAAGGCTGAGCTGCTCCAGGCTCAGCTTCTCCTGCAGGAAGTGGCCCAAGTACCTCTGCAGGAGGTACCGACAGGCCCTCTTCTTGATAGATTCCGAAAACGGCCACGGCATGGTGAGGGCTGGCAGCTGGGCTGGCTGGAGCTGCGGGCGGCGGCTCCGGCCTTGCGGCGGAGGCTCCGGCTCCAGGCCGCGGCAACTGCGCCTCGGGTCCCGGCCGGTGTCCCCAGGCCGCGGCGGGGCCTAAGCCCTGGGCGTCCCCTCCATGCCCGCTCGGCGACAGGCGTCCCTCAGGGCGACCCCATCGCCCGCGCCGTGCCGCTCGCGCGAGGCCTGGCTGGGTCGAGGCGCGGAGGGGTCCCCGTTGCCCGAGGCCGGGGGCGTCCGAGGGGGTCCTAGTCGGCACAGAGAGAGGGTGCAAGGGAGTGCGACGGGGGGCGGCAGGGGCTCAAGCAGAGGCAGACACCGCCACCGCTGCCGTGCGACGAACTTGTTGTCATCCGCGGGGCGCGCTCCCGACTCTGGGGACGCTACGCTCCCGGCGCGTTCGCGAGACCCACACTCCCTGCGCGCGGCCGGGCGCTGGCGGAAGTGACGCCACACTGGGGGCGGAGCGGGGCGGGGAGGAGGGCCAGGACGCGAGCAGTTCCGGCTCCGAGAGGCGGGTGAGGGCGGGGAGGGAGGGGGCGGCGCCGCGGGTCGGCTCCAGTCGCCTCCGGAGGGAGGAAGAGGAGGACGTGGGGTGCGCAGGTAAGCGGACGGCAGGCCGCCCGTGGCGAGCGGGCGGCAGCCGAGAGGGGCTTGAGGGCGGGCGGGACGTGGGGCGCTCTGGACGGGCACGCGACGCAGCGGGCTGGGTCGTGAGGGACTACGGCTGAAGGGGCCCCGCGCCCGGACTGAGAGGGGTCTGGGGGCGGGTCCGGTGTGGGCTCTATCGGACCACTGCCCCCCGGAAACGGGCATTCGGGGCGCCGCCGGCTCCACGGGGAGGACTGGAACCCCTCTCGAGCATCTCCGCTTGCCCTCCGAATATCGACCTGTGCCCATTGTCAGCAAGTTATCCGTCCCCCGCCTCATTCAGGTATTGTTTCCAAAGCTGCTTCTTCGTTACTGCGGTCTGCAGTTTGCGGAGAGCTTCTCACACACGCTTTCTTAATCCTGGGTGTGCTACACCAACGACCAGGAAACTTGGATTTTCGAGGCATCGGTGGGCAAAACTGCTTTCTCTGATAAATACCAGAGCCTCCTGACCCCGCGGGCACCTCCGTGAAGTACCTGTGCTGTTCTGGCAATCTGCGCAATCGTGTTTCTGCCTTTTGGGAGGCAACTCCTGCAGAGGCGGAGCCGGCTCTTAAGTTAGTCCACCTCTGAAGGCCTGAGTGCCGGTGTTCTGTGGCCCCGGAAGGCAAATGTCCTGGGTTAGAATCCTGGCACTGACCCTTATTAACCAAGCCACCTTGAACCGGCCGATGCCCTCTGAGCTCACGTCACCTCCTTTGCCAAGCGTGAGCGGATTAATATCTTATGTCCAGGAATTGTTAGGAACATTAAATGAGTAGGGCATGAACCTAAACAGTCCTGGACGGAGCCCTGAAACGTACAGCTGAGCTGCTTAATTCAAGAAAGTGAATTAAGATGACCGGTTTAAAAAGTTAAATATTTACTATCTTGGTAACTGTTTCAGGAATGCTTTAGAAATACTAAGCCCAAAATGTTGGCAGATGGAGAAAGATCTGGTTCCCCTTTCCACACCACTTTTTCATTTAGAACCAGTGTGCTCTCCAGTGTATGTAGTTGCTTGGATTGTTGATGCCCCACATTCTTTGCAGACTTATCCCAAGTATTCTCAGTAACTTCAATTCCCTTGCACTTCATTCGTCGAAAAATATTTGCTATGGGTCTGTTAAATGAAAGCAACTACAGTTGCTGATGTGAAAAAATGTAAAGAAGAATCAGGCAAAACCTTCAAGGCATGTGTATCCTAATGTGGAACGTTCATTCATTTATTCAGTAAATATTTATCGATTGCCTGCTATGTGCCAGGGTCTTTTCTGGGCGCTGGGGATACAGCAGTGAACACAAGTCCCTTCCTTCACGGAGATTACATTTTATTAAAGGGAAGGGAAACAGTAATCAAGTAAATAATATGCCATATGGTGATAAGTGCTGTAGGAGAAAAATAATGCAATGTAAAGAGACTGGAGAGATGGGGGAGAGAGGAGCGATTTGCCATTTTTATATAGGGTGGTAAGAAAAGGCCTCTCTTATTTAATAGGATGATGATTTAGCAAAGATTTGGAGAAAGCTGGGAAGCAAGGCACATGTATACCTGGAAGAGTTGTTTTCCAGGCATGGGAACAGCAAGTGTAAGGCTCTGACACAGGAGGATGCTTGGTGAGTTCAAGGAACATCAGGAGGGAGTGAAGGAAAGAGTAGAAGCTCAGTGAGGGAATGGAGAGGGAGCAGGTCCCATAGGGCCTTGTAGGCTGTTTTAAGGACTTTGGCTTTCTGTAGTCAGAAGCTCCTACTAAAAAAAAAGAAAAGAAAAAAAAAAGGACTTTGGCTTTTACTCTGGGTGAGATGGGTTTGAGGAGAAGAGTGACATAATCTGGCCTAAATTTTTAGAGGGTCATGCTAATTGCTGTGTGGAGGGTAGGCTGGTGTCCGGGTGGGAGGGCCAAAGGTGAAAAAAGCAAGAACAGTTAGTTAGAAGGATGTTGCAACAATCCAGGCAAAAGACAACAGTGGTTTGGACCAGAGTGGTAGCAGTGTAGATGATTAATAGCAGTTGGATTCTGGATTTATTTTGAAGATAATAAGGTGTGCTTGCAAATAATGATTATAATACTTGCCATAAAAGGAATATAAACAAAGTGCTACGAAAAGTCAAATGTGGGATCTCATCCAACCAGGAATTAGCACAGGCTTTGAGAGGTTTGAACTGGACTTCTGACAACTAGATATGATTAGGACTTCTTTCAGAAACTTAAATAAGTTTGCATGTAGAATGACATTAAGGCTGTCCATAGGATGCTTGCAATTTCAAGTATCAGAAAGGAAAATAAAAATGGAAGATTTTGCAAAAACAGACATACTCTATTCAGTAAAGTCTTAAGTGTGTTGCCTTGTATATTTTATGCTTTCTAGGAGAAATTCAGCATAAATGTTAAGGTTTAGGACCTGTCACTATGATACTTTTAGCTCAAATAGTATATAAACTCATCCCAAGTCACAGTGCTGTTTTTGTGTTTTATCCAAGACAGAGTACTTATCCCAAAATGTTAACACTTTTTTCATTGATTGAGGAAGATGAAAACAATTACCTATCCAAATACTGTCAACTCCTTAAGAATTATATGAAGGAGTTTGAAGTGACAGGTTAGAAGCTATATACCAGAGGCTAAATGGGTCATGTCAAAATCATTTTCCTCCCAATGAGATGGTATTGGAAAAAAAAAAAAAAAAAGAAAAAATAATTTTCCTTTAGAGAAATCCATGTTAACATGTGAAATAAAAGAAAAGCCAGTGAGATTTTTTTGACCTTTTTTTAAGACTTACATCTGAGGTGACAGGAATATGTTGTCAGGGCTCCCATGTCCCACAGCTCCTACCAGATAGCAGCAGCTACCACCCTGTGTAAGGTAAAGAGCATTGAACTTGTAGTCAAACAGCTTCAGTTTCAGGGTTAGCACTTTCCTCTTTAAAGATACTTCTAAATACTTTTAATATATAATAATTAGCAGATAATATTTCTTGAGCTTACTGTATGTCCACCATTTTAAGTACTTTCCATATATTCACTCATTTAGTTCTCTCAATATAACTTTAAGATAGATACCATTGTTAACCTCACTTTAGTGAGAAGGAATGTGTAACTGAGAGAGATTAAAACATCTTGCCCCAAGTTTCAGAGTAAACTAAGTGGCAGAGCTGAGGTTCTAGCCCCAGTCTGCTTGAGAGCCCATTAACCACCACACCACACTGGCCGTGTCTTGCTCATATTGAGAGGGTTTTCCAGATTGTAGTGTGATACAAATAAAAGTAATCATGATTAAGATACTGCATTCTAGCCCTCAACTGACTGTTGTAATGTCAACTGAAAAGTCAAACTTTCTTCCAAAGTGAATATCCGTAATCTCTATACAGCTCTTGAAATCTTTCTGGCACTGTTCTTTTGTCAGGCTGTATATAAGGCTTTCTGTGCCCATTCTTCTGTCATCAAGGATGAAGCTCTTTTACATTGTGATGAAATAAAATGAAGCCTAGTAAATTGAGTAGAGAATAGGACTGGTGGGGATGGAGTAGGGGGGGGGTGGGAGAAACAAATAAAAATTTAAAAAGTAGAGAATAAAAGATTTAGTAATCAATATCTTAACCAGTTTCATGAATTTCCCCCAAAACACTAACATAGTCCAAAAATTATACCAACAGATGGAGAAAGAGCTGGTTCCTAAATAATTTATGTATGCTGTTTTAAGGAGTCATTTTTGGAAACTTTATACGAGGTGATGCAATCCACCAGAATAACTAATAGCAATTGTAAGATATTCCAATTTTTGAAGGTGTTGGCAACAGCATATTGCTCAGAATCTGGTGTAAAACCAATTTAGAGTTTAAATGGAAAACAATGAGGTTTTTGTATTATATTCCTTTGATATTGATTTGTTTTATGTTGGTTAGAATGTACTTTATTTAAATATAGTGCCAAATAATCCTTATTAAACATTCAATTTTTGCATCTTTTCTTAGAATCTCATTTATAGTTTCTGGTTTTGAAGGAAAGGTTTACAGGGTTATAGTGTTGCTGCTTATTACAGTTTTAAAAACTCAAAGTAGCACTGTCTATTACTTCACCCTGAGCTCCCTCCTTAATCAACAAAAGCACAATACAATTCTATTGGCTTGATTTATCGTTACTAGGTTATATCAATGTATAAATGGAAAAATAGCCAGTTTTATGTTAATTATAAATACTTTATATTTGTGATGCTACAAATGAGTCTGATTTCAAAATAAATATGTCTCAGAGCTATTCTAAACAGATCCAATGTTATATGTTACAAAAAATAAAGACTAAACTAGGTTTTAGCTTTGCCTAAATTCTAAATGTTGCTAATTATAATTATTTTTATTCATCTTTACTTTCTTTCTCTTTTTTTTTTTTTTTTTTTTTTGAGAGAGAGTCTCACTCTGTTGCCCGGGCTAGAGTGCCATGGCATCAGCCTAGCTCACAGCAACCTCAAACTCCTGGGCTCAAGCAATTCTACTGCCTTGGTCTCCCGAGTAGCTGGGACTATAGGCATGTACCACCATGCCCGGCTAATTTTTTCTGTATATATTTTTAGTTGTCCAGCTAGTTTCTTTCTATTTTTTTAGTAGAGACAGGGTCTCACTCTTGCTCAGGCTGGTCTGGAACTCCTGACCTTGAGCAGTCCGCCCGCCTCGGCCTCCCAGAGTGCTAGGATTATAGGCGTGAGCCACCTTTACTTTCAAAACAATTGTTTGAAATGCAGATACACTAAGACCTTTTGTTTTGTAGCATCGAAACTGATGCTACCAGTTACTTTACCTGTTTAATGGTAGCCTGGCTTCTGAAAGAAAATTGTTTCTGCTTCCTACACCCTGTACTTTCCAATATTTCACAATTTTTTAAATTGTTCTTTCTTACTGCAAACAATATATTTTCTTTTTACCATAGAAAAAGTTATCCAGCTGCACTGAGCATTGGGAACAAAAAAAAAAAAAAAAAAAGAAAAAGTTAGAATATTAAAAAACTAAAACTGTCAATAATTATCTTAACTTTTAACAAGGAACAAAAGCATAACTGAAATGGAAAGAGATGTAAAAACATGGAGAAATCCTAACTCAGTACTCACCTTCCACCCTTCTACCAGCCCCCGTCTCTACCTGTTGACATTGCACTGCCAGACACAGTGCCTGGAATTTCCATCATGTTGAGTTAATTCCTTGGGTAAGGTAGTACTTCTCAAACTTACTTTTCACTCAGATATTCCTATCAGAGGCAAAGGAAACCCTAGAGGTATAGGAGTGTAACCTAAAGAAGACATGGCTTGAGACTTCCCAACATTTGTGGTTTTTTTCTTTAAAATTCTAGGCAGTTTTGCAATATTTCGTAATATCGATACAATAATGGTGATGTATATTTTCCAAGCGTGTCTACCATGTTTATCATGTGGCTTTGTATACCCTTTGTAACAGAGCTGAGTACCACAGCTTCAGAAGCAGAGAGTTAAAATTTTTTCTGTGGTTTGTTCATTTGTAAAATATTTAATGAAGACATGCTTTATACCAGACAGTATGCTGGTTATGTAGACATCACAGGCCCCCATCCCCATGGGCCTGTAGCAGTACCAGACACAAAAATTATTTGCGATGAGGTTTAAGTACAGTAGTACCAATACAGAGATATTATTAAGGAGGATAGAGTAATTTAACTCTATCTTGAGATCAGATAATAGAATCCTGAAATAGATGTGTCTGAGCTTAATTTTGAAGGATTAAAAGTCTTCACCGTATTGTCAGAAAACATTTTTTTAAAGTTAGAAACATAGGTCTCATATAAACATATGGTAAGCATGTGTCAAAAATTTATTTAATTCATTAATAAAGGAGCCGGCAAAATGGTAAACTTGGTTCAGAATAGTATAGGAGAGACCAAAGTCAAAGAAAGAAAAACTGATGAAATAGGATTGCAAAGTTAGCTCAAAACTGACTGGTGGGATTTCTACTGGCCAAGATAGAGTGACAGGGACCCTACCACCTTTAACAACAAAAAAAAGTGGACAAAAATATATGAAACAATGGTTTTAAAGACTTTGGGCATCAGGAAATGGACAGTGATCCCTAAGAGGCAAGATACAAATGAGGTGAGCCTATTTCCTCATTGTATTACCCAGAGAGGTTCCCGGTATGGCACCGGGAGGAAAACCCAGGTAAAAAGCCTGGTGGTCACCCTGAATTGAAAACATGGAGCTAGAAGTCCAGGAATGCCAAGGCAGCTAGGTCAGAGTACCAGAAAGTAGAGAGTTTCACAGAAAATGAAAGCTGTGGTTTTGCCTCTTTAGTGGGGCAAAATTAACCAGAAATTAAATGCAGCTTTAGTACTGCCTAAAAAAAGCCTGAAAGCAAGACTTAGAAAGACCTAGATGTTTTCAGATAACCTAACTATATCCCAGGACAATGCTTAGTAATATTTATAGGTAGGTATATAAAAATATCCAGCACCAAATACATAATATCTGGCATCCAATCAAAAATTACAAGACATGCAAAGCAGCAGAATATAAACTATAATGAGGAGAAAAATCTGTCAATTGAAACTAACCCAGAAATAACACAATAAAATTAGTAGGCAGGACATTATAACACTTATAACTATTGTTCCTTTTTTTTATTTTAACTGTTTTATATGCTTAAAAAGCTAGAGATGAAGCAAGTTAAGCAGAGACATGGAAAATATGTTTGTAAAAAAAGACCCAGATAGAATAAATTAAATACAGCAGAAGAAAAGATTAGGAAACTTGAAGACATAGCAGTAGAAACTATTCAAACACACACACACACACACACACACACACACACAGAAAGAGACTTAAAAAATGAACAAAGCAATGAGGAATAGGACACCTTCACTTATACTAATATATATGAAATTAGAGTCCCTAGAGAGGGGAAGGACAGATAAATGTTTGAAGAAATAATGACCAAACATTTTCGAATTTGTTAAAAACTATAAACCTATAGATGCAAGAATCTCAACAAACTCCAAGCAAAAGAAGCATGAAAAAAACTACACTAAGAGGAACAAAGGTAACAATAACATCACATTTCTTATGGACAACAATGCAAGCAAGATGGTAGTTGAGAAACGTCTTTAAAGACTTCAAGGAAAAAATATCTAACAACCTAGGATTCTATACCCAGCAAAAGTATATTTCAAAAATGAAGATGCACTAATGTTGAAAGAAGTTCTTCAGGCAGCAGGAAAATGATACAGATCATATGAATAGATATAGATCGACATAAAGGAATAAGGAACACCAGAAATGGTAACTATAGAAATATTTTTATTACCTAAATCTCTCTGAAAAATAATTGACTGTTTAAAGCAAAAATAATAACATGTATCATGAAGTTTCTAACTTATGTAGAAGTAAAATAATATTATAAAAACAACAAAGGCTGTATAGTACTCTCTTGTTAAGTTCTTATACATAAAGTGTTATAACATCAATTGAAGGTAAATTATGATAAATGTATACTATAAACTCTAAAGCAACCACCAAAAACGTGCAACAAAAAAATACAGTTAATAAGCCACCAAAAATCTAAAATAGAACACTAAAAAAGGATCAGTCCAAAGTAGGCAAAAAAAAAAAAAAAAATAAGGAAAGGGAGTAAAGTACAGATGGGACAAATAGAAAACATATAGCAAAATACTAAATTTAAACTCAACCATGTCAATAATTACAGGAATCATATTAAATGTAAATGGTCTAAACACCCTGTGTTAGTCCATTTTCTGTTGCTTGTAACACAATACCTGAAACTAGGTAAATTATAAAGGAAAGGAATTTATTTCTTACAATTATGGAGACTGAGAAGTCCAAGGTTGAGGGACTGTGTCTGGCAAGGGACTTCTTGCTGGTGGGGGACTCTGCATAGTCCCAAGGCAGTGACAGGCATCATATGGCAAGAAGGCTGAGAGTAATTAGCTCAGGTTGCTCTTTCTCTTCTTATAAAACCACCAGTCCCACTCCCATGATAACCCATTAACCTGGATTAATGGATTAATCCATTCATAAGGGCAGAGCCCTCATGACCTCAGTCACCTCTTAAAGGCCCCTCCTGTCAATATTGCCACAATGGGGATTAAATTTCAACATGAGTTTTAGAGGGGACAAATATTCAAACCATAGCACACCCTAATTAAAAGGTAGCAGTTGCCAGATTGGATTAAAAAGCAGGACCAAACTATATCCTGACAATAAGAAACTTACTTTATTTTATTTTATTTTTTGAGACTGAGTCTCACTCTGTTGCCCGGGCTAGAGTATCATGGCGTCAGCCTAGCTCACAGCAACCTCAAACTCCTGAGCTCAAGCGATCCTACTGCCTCAGCCTCCTGAGTAGCTGGGACTACAGGCATACGCCACCATGCCCGGCTAACTTTATATATATATGTATATATACATATATATATATATTTTTTTTTTTTTTTTAGTTGTCCAGCTAATTTCTTTCTATTTTGAGTAGAGACAGGGTCTCGCTCTTGCTCAGGCTGGAAGAAACTTATTTTAAATATAAAGAAATTGCTATTTCCGTTCTCAAGACTTTAAAACAGCTTGTTATGCCAAAATTAAATTCTCCTGTCTAGGTGTCAGCACCTTGTCAAATTGGGCCATCTCTACCTATCCTTGTATTTCATCGAGGCTAGTCTCCATATAGTTCCTGCCACACCTTGTGCAGACCCTTGCCTTTGGTTTGTTCCCAATGCAGATTCCTTCACAACTCACAAGACCTTTCTGCTTATCCATAACACTTTAACCATGCTCATTCTAGACCAATTTTGACTGACCTGTTCCATGAGTCAAGCCCCATTGTAACTAACAATTATGTCATAGATCATGGAATGTCAGAGCTCTTAGAACAGTAAAGAATTTCCTGTCCATTTCCCTTACTATACAGGTGAGAACATCATGATTCTAATGAGGTTATATGGTCAATCCAAGTTCATACAAGTTTAGTGATAGAGTTTGTAATAGGACCAAGACTTATTGTTTTCTGTAAATTATCTGCAACTCACAATTAAGTACATTTTTTGGTTGTAATTATGGTGTGTGGTGCATTAATATTCGTGTAAATATTTCAAGTGCCTGTCTTATTTCCCAAATTAGAGTGTAAGCTACCAGTAGACATCTTTAATTAGTATTCTAGCACTTATTTGGATAATAAACAGAGTCCAAATAAACAAGATTATAAAATGTAAGAAGTAATGCAATAGTTTTTGTTATTTGAAACAATGATGATTGATTCCCCTCTGTAGAGTAGTTAGTATTCAATTGTTTCTCAATTTTCAGATTTTGCTACTCATATGTAAAGTAAGTTTAATTCATTGCCTTTACATCTACTGAGTTTTTCAACCATAATATTAATATAAACTCAGTTTATTATATCATCTACAAGTGTTCACAGAGGTCTAAACCTGTGCTGTCTGATACAGTAGCCACTGGCTATTTACATTTAAATGAATGAAAATTAAATAAAATTTTAAATTCAATCCCTCCATCACACTAGCCAAACCTTAGGTGGCTAGTAGTTCCTGTATCGGACGGCACTGATAAAGAACACTCCATCACAGAAACTTCTGTTCATCTGTAATTTCTTATATGATGATAAATTATTTTGCCTACAGAAAGAGAAACCAAAGATTTTTTACAGGAATCATATTGATGAGTCAACCATTCTGGTAACCCGACAGCAGCTCTAATATGTCAATAGTATTAATAATTCTTGCAGTTGTCCCTTCACTAGGCATGTATTTCTTCATCCTCAATGGCACAGACTTCCACGGGTACACAGATAATTCATTGAGAAGTAAGAAAATATATCTATATTTTGCACTTGCGTGTCCTCACTTCCAATATGACAAAGGCAAAAGGAACAACATTTATGCCAAAAAGGGCCATGGCCACGTGCAGCGTATTCACTTCAGGAACTGCGCCGGATGCATGCCCAAGGACAAAGCTATGAAGTTTATCATTCAAAACACAGTGGAAGCTGCAGCTCTCAGGGACATTTCTGAAGCAAATGTCTTCAACACCTGTGTGCTTCCCAAGCTGTACGCGAAACTACATTATTGCATGAGTTGTGCCATTCACAGCAAGGTAGTCAGGAATCATTCTCGGAAAGCCAGCAAGGACCAAACACCTGATTTAGGCCTGCAGGTACTGCCCCACAATGACCACCAAACCCATGTAAGGATCTGAGTCCTTAAGGACTGGAAAAAAACTATCCTCTGGAAAACCGGAATGGGCTCTGGCAACATTTCTCTGTAAACTTAACTCTGTTCTTTTCCCACTGAAAGCATTGACCTTGGACTAGTGTTCCCATCTCAAGATGGCTTCCAGGAACAGCTGCAGCTGTGTGCTCTGACTGAACTATTGTGGATTAAACTGACCGGAAAGAATTTTGTGTATTGATTAGTTTAGAACAATCTATAACTGGGAAGTGGAGTGAATCCCAGCCACATTGCTTGGTTACTTTACTTAATATGGGAAGGGAACATTATGATTGCCCTTGGAAAATCTGCATGGTATTAGACAGGGGAAAGGATATTAGTAAATAATCAAGAATCTGTTATAATCTACAAAAAATAAGTTGTAATAATACCTTAAAATAATAGCTAAAAATATTAATTTGTGTAGTGCTTCAATAAAATCTATCATTTTAATTTATATGTATCATCAAAAGTTCTGAATTTTATCTGTCATCATTTAAAGACATTTCAGACAAAATCTTTTAAAAGTTCAGTCTTAGGAAAGGTGTCTTTCTCTTTTATTTATTTATTTTATTTTTTTGCAGTTTGTTGCTCATTACTACACAGCAACAGTTTGTGACCTACTTTACCAACCTGTGAGGATTTCTTCCATTCTAGCACTAGATTCTTCATCCTTCAGCATCATTAAGGTCCTAATTGCAATGAATTAGACTCTTGCTTTAAAAACTTTATAAGCATCAGACTTTATGTTATGATCATTATTTCTGACATCGATAATTGAAGTACTTGATTACTTAAGCAAAATAAAGATGTTTGGTATTCATGATATCGAGATTCATAGTAGCAGTCACATACCTAAATCTTCAGAACTATGAAAAAATAAAATAAAATGGGTTCATTTCTTGTATGTAAAACCAAGTATAGTATTAAGCAGTATATTGATTATTTTTAGAAAATAAAATATTTTCATTTTCCTATATAGTAAGTCAATTTTAGCTTTTGATTACCTGAAAAATTGTTCTAGCAATAATTGGTAATTTTATAATTACCTTATATTATTTATAGTGAGTCACTAATTCTACAAAGTGCTATGGGAGACAAGATAAAGGATCCTTAAAACATATCATTAATTGAAATATAGGATTGGAGAAATATATTGTTTATATACTTGCTATGTTATTTTTGAAATAGTTTTACATAGCTTATCATAAATTGCCTTTAGCAAATAGTTTTGACTTTTATAATGTGCAAATGGCATGCATCTATAGGAACTCTATAGCTCCTTAAGATTTTTGCTGATAATTTGGAGTAGTGGCTGCACAGCAAAATCACCCAGGAACTCTGAAAAAATACCTGTTTCCCAGAGATTTTGATTTCATTGCTCTGCAGTGGGGTCAGTGCATCTGTAATTTTATAAGCTTTCCCAGGTGATTGTAATGAGGAGCCAAGGTAGAGAACCGCTAAAGGACTTTGAATATCCCACAAATAGGGCACAAGTTAATAACTTCAGAAAAAGAAATGAATGTGTAATGTATTATACCAGACAAGTGGTGTAAATAAATGCCCGTGAAAGTTATCAGCATTGTCAGAACAAAAGTTGTTAAGGCTCCATTTAAAAAATGAGTTTAAGGCCAGGCGTGGTGGCTCATGCCTGTAATCCTAGCACTCTGGGAGGCTGAGACGGGCAGATCGTTTGAGCTCAGGAGTTCGAGACCAGCCTGAGCAAGAGTGAGACCCGTCTCTACTAAAAAAAAAAAAAAAAAATAGAAAGAAATTAGCTGGACAACTAAAAATATATAGAAAAAATTAGCCGGGCATGGTGGCACATGCCTGTAGTCCCAGCTACTCGGGAGGCTGAGGCAGGAGGATTGCTTGAACCCAGGAGTTTGAGGTTGCTGTGAGCTAGGCTGATGCCACGACACTCTAGCCCAGGCAACAGAGTGAGACTGTCTCAAAAAATAAAAATAAAAAGTGAGTTTAAGGGCCAGGTGCGGGTGGCTGGAGTCCAGAAGTTCAAGGCTGTACTGTAGTTCACTGTGATCACACCTGTAAATAGCTACTGCACTATAGTCTGGGCAACAAAGCAAGACCTCATCTCTAACAAAAAAAAAAGAGAGAGTTGATTACTAATCTAGTCTAACTCCAGTGTGGTGAGGGGGAGGGACTATGCCTTAATGTGAGACCACAGCACTCGAGTAGATAGGCAATGAATGTTTATTAAATATGTGAATGAAGGAAGAGTCATGCTTTATTCAGGACAGTGGATGTTTAATCCATATCAGAGAAATGAAAATCTTAATTTACTTTTAAAGCCTGCCAAGTACAAAGAAAGCACAATATCCCTCCTGTAAAGCTCCTTTTACATTGCAAAGCAATTTTGTATTTATTAACTTATTCATACATTTCCAATTTTAACAATACATGGTCAGGAAAATCCTTTTTAACCCCAGTTACAGAAGAAAAGCTATAACTACATGGGAGCCTGACAGTAATATTGGATCAAGTTAGTATGAGAAATAATACTTTTCAAAATACAACATTTGGGCCCGTTCTAATAAGTGTTAGAGAAGATGTGTTATTCAGTAAATGGTGTTTGTATATTAGACTATCGATTTGGAAAATAAAGGTGCACAAAATAAGTTCCAGATGGCTCAAACAGTTAAATACAGATAGAATGAGAATTTAGAGGACAATTTAGGAGATTTTTTAAAATGTGATCATTG
>CM052442.1:6338100-6358098 GCA_028533085.1 Varecia variegata | reverse complement strand
AAAGGAGCTACTAAGAGGTACTGTGCTGTGGTAGGTAAGGAATCTGATTTCAGACAACTTGGGTTCATTTCCATTTCTGTTTTTTTGCAGCTGTATGAACTTGGATCTAAATATCCTATAAACATCTAAAAAGATATTTACAAGGAAATGCATATTAAAACAATGCACTATATTATTCTTTGCCTTTCAAATTGGCAAAAATTTAAAAGAATTGGAAGGAGTGTGGAGAAAAAGAGTACATCCCTCATATTCTATTGGGAGAGTATAGATCAATACAGCCTTTTTTGAAGAATGAATTGGCAATATCTATTGAAAGTTAAAATGAGCTTGTCCTTTGACTCAGCAATTCCAGTTCTAAATATCTATCCTAGAGAAATAATTATAAATTTTAAAATAAATATGTACTAGGATTGTTAGTGAGGCATGTTTAAAATAGCTAAAAACTGTACTATTCCAAATGTTTATCAATATGAGAATTAACTTTTTGGAGGTAAGTGGGGAAGAGGGATCCTTTTTTTTGAAAACCTGTAGATATCTGTAATTTTACTGTGAAAAACTACTAGAAATGGTTTTAGACAATATTTTTCCTAAAACTTGTTAGCTAATGTTTTATACTAAGTAGCGATTGTAAGACATAGCTAATTGTAATCATACCATATTTTGAATGTCTTTCAATAAACAAATTTTTTATCTACTTTTTTGCAGAATGGAAACAGATTGTAATCCCATGGAGCTAAGCAGTATGTCAGGATTTGAAGAAGGTTCAGACCTTAATGGTTTTGAAGGAACTGATGTGAAAGACATGAGGCTGGAAGCGGAAGCAGTTGTAAATGATGTTCTCTTCGCTGTTAACAACATGTTTGTCTCAAAAAGCCTACGCTGTGCAGACGATGTGGCCTATATCAATGTAGAAACAAAGGAAAGGAACAGATACTGCCTGGAGCTCACTGAAGCAGGACTTAAGGTAACTCACTTTTCTTTTTAGAAAAAAAAAGTATATCTTTACCACTTTATCAAAAAGTTGAGGGGAGTAGGGAAGTGGAGGGTGTTAAATGAGAACACTCAATAGCTTTCAATTTTTTTTTTTAAGGAAAACTTTTCCTAGGGATTTTTATTAATTTTAGAGTCTTTTGATCAATGTGTGGAAATTGAATTTTTTAAAAAAGAAGATTTGATTTGCAGAGTAATACTTTGTTTTAATCATCACCCCCAAAACTAATTTATTTCTCACCTATAGCTAAATGTGTCCACCAAAATTATTATGCATTCTCTGCATTGAATGAGTTTTGCAATCATTGTGTTGAAAGGATCTTTGTCCTAATCTTAAAAATGTCTCTTCTATTAAAACAACATACTTGACTTCACTGTTTTCCAGCTCTTAGATCACAATTAAATCAGAATAGAACATTCCGCCCCCAAATTTCCAAGAATGTCCTATCGGCCCTTTATTACGAGTATATCTTTATTATGAGTGAGCTCTTCTAGGCAGATTGACCTTTCTATGTTCTTTAAATGAGAATCATGAGTTTAGAATAGTAGAAAGCATCACCTGAGAGCAGCTTTTCATTAAAAAAATATGTGTAGGCCGGGCGCGGTGGCTCACACCTGTAATCCTAGCACTTGGGAGACCGAGGCAGGCGGATTGTTTGAGCTCAGGAGTTCGAGACCAGCCTGAGCAAGAGCGAGACCCCGTCTCTACTAAAAATAGAAATTATCTGGCCAACTAAAAATATATAGAAAAAAATTAGCCGGGCATGGTGGCACATGCCTGTAGTCCCAGCTACTCGGGAGGCTGAGGCAGTAGGATCGCTTAAGCCCAGGAGTTTGAGGTTGTTGTGAGCTAGGCTGACGCCACGGCACTCACTCTAGCCTGGGCAACAAAGCGAGACTCTGTCTAAAAAAAAAAAAAAAAAAAAATGTGTATATTATGATAATCTTTGACATACTAAACAAAGGGATAGACATTAGAAAATCTAAAATTTAGTTTTAACTTTACTAATCAGTGAATCTTCATGCTTGGTCAAAGGTTGCTAACTTTTCTGTTTCTCTGTATCCGTTAAGAGTACTTGCACATTATCGTAAAGTAGAGGGCAAGGCCTAAGCAAGTAAGAATGTCACATAATATTGTGTTAAACAAGTACATGAAAATCTCTTTATTTCACTAGATTCAGTTCACTGAAGATGAATCATGTGTACTATATATTCTTGATAGAGTAAATTGCAAGACTACCATCTTTTACCACTCAGTTCCCTCACAACTGTCGTGTAGATAGCTGCTTAGCTGTAGGAGTAGTGCCTGAGTTGACTAATTTTTGTGCACTCCTTTTCAAATCCTTAAATTTGTACTAAAAGATTGTAATGTTTAGAAGTGGATCTTGCTGGGCGTGGTAGTGCATGCCTATAATCCCAGCTACTTGGGAAGCTGAGGCAGGAGGACTGCCTTGAGCCCAGGAGTTCAAGACCAGCCTGGGCAACATAGTAAGGTATGTTCACATAAGGTAGCTATGGTAAGGTATAAGTTCTGATCAGAGAGTCAGAAGTCTTAAATGTGAATTTGAGTGATCTTGGGTGAGTCAGTCTACCCTTCAGAGTCCATGCTACTTTATCTATAACCCAGAGATTAAAAAACTAAAAAGGATTTTGAGGATGATTATATGACAAGTGATATGGAAAGATATGGATCAGTCACAAAACCTGTCATGTACTAGGTGCTCAAATATTTGTTTTTTAGTCTGATTGAGTTAACATTTATTGAGCAACTGTCCTGTGTCAGCAGTTGGAAATCAAACCATGAGTGAGACATGATCCCTTTCCACCAGGAAGATCACAGTCTAGCAGGTATAAGAGGAAGGCAAGCAGAACTGTACTCTACTACACCTATACAGAGTGCAGTGATCGAGCATGGCTTTGAAGAGGTGGGATTCGTTTTCCTTAGGTGTCTGCCTGTGTTTTTCATTTTAAAACAATACTCAGCTTCTTTTTCTAACATAAACTTTCATCTTCAGTGGCTTAAATGTCATAAAAATTTTAAATTTATATAAGGAGTTTACAAGCTTTAGTTGAGTTACCAAAAACAAAATTAATTTTACCCTATACTGTGCTGGGGAACCATGATATATCTTATTAATATAATTTTGTCAAAGAGAAGAATTTTAGCTATGTTTACAGGAGGGAAACCCAAAAGGGAAGAATAACATTCCCTTTTATCTCATAGTTGAGCATTTGTTCCCTGTCAGGTAAACATATTAGGTGAACATAGCCTTTCAGATTACTAATTAGAAAGTTAAAGAGTTATTGAAACTAATAATTAAAATAATTATTAATAAACTAAATTTCTAGGAATAAAGGATTACAAGCTAAATATAAATAATGATTAAAATATGAACTAATAATATATTATCTATGATAGTACTTTAATACAGTAGACCCTCAATATGTGGAATTAAATAGGGTGAATAATAGAAGCATGTTTTGAAATACAAAAATGAAATACTGTTTTTGTGTAGTTTTTTAAATTCTTTCTCTACATTTTTTTTAGGATCAAGAGTAGGTAAATCAAATCTTTTAAATTTTGAAAAAATTCTATAAGGAGCATTTTACTGATATTGTTTCTATGCTATATGTTATACATTATAAGTTGCTTAAATATTAAAGGTTGTAATAAAAATATGGATATTCTGACCTGTACTGAGAAATAGTGTCATTAGATAATTACCCTTATAAACACTTGGTTTTCGTTCTGTACCAAGATGAACTAATTCCCTGTTGCATTTCTCTTGCAGGTGGTAGGTTATGCTTTTGACCAGGTGGATGATCATTTACAGACTCCCTACCATGAAACTGTCTACTCTCTGTTGGATACGCTCAGCCCTGCCTACCGGGAAGCATTTGGAAACGCACTCCTTCAAAGACTGGAAGCTTTGAAAAGAGATGGACAGTCATGACTAAGCTTTTTATCTTTTAGAGGGGACTGGTGCTGGTACAGAATGTTGACATAAAGCTTGAAATTCTTGCATATGGTCATGCAAAGTGCATCTTTGATTTTGTGTCTTTATCACTTGCTTCAAACTTAGGCTTTTGACTCAGATGATTATTGAATAATGAATTGGCTTAGTTTCAGATTCACTAAAGGCATTCTGAGGCCATTGCTGTGATACCATCATTAAGACATTCACATTTCTTCATATACTATCTCTGCATTTCAAACCCTAATCAGTATTTCATTTTTTAATTACAGGGCTTTGATGCTGCCGGCACTCTCTTTTACATAAGAAATTCTAGATTTGCACAGTAATGTAGGAATTAGAATTACCTAACTATAAACTTTGATTCAGCCTGCTAAATCAGGGGTTCACTACTAGCTTGGACTGACTTTGTAGTAATTATTTTGCTACTAGCCTTATTGGAAACAAATTATCAACTAGTTTCCCCTGCACAAATTTTGAAATTCACTGCTTCACTTTATTTATATTACTATTAGGAATTGATAAAGATGAATTAATTATTAATATATATTACTTAATTAGTATTAAATGAAAAACAGGGACGGAAATAGTTCTGTATTCCGTGTTTGCAACAGCCAGCCAACTGAGCAGAGGTCGAACCATTAGCAAATGAATGTAATAATCACTCGTATCCAAGATATCTAAGCACATAAGCAAATACAGGAACAGTCTCCATTTCTTTTCTTAACAAAAACATCATCAGTGTGTGATTTAAAAGAAGATTCTGGTTTCCTAGAAGACAATATTTTGGCCTGTGTTGATTCTTATTCTAAATGTTTGTTTACATAATGTACAGTATATATTCAGAAAGTATTTTTGCTTCAACGTTTACTGTAGTGCTTTGGTATTCCCACGGCACCCCACCCTCCCCAATAGATGTACAATGTTCTGTCTCAATGCTAAATCTACAATGTAATATGAGTGCATTGTATGGGTTTGAAACCAAAGGATGAATGAAGCATTCAGAGACTTAATATTTGAAAAAGGGATACTCTGTATTTTGTATTTTATTATAAGTACTGATATTTGTAAACTTAATAAACTGTACCATGCTGCCGCATGTTTTCAAGTACATGTTGAAAAATAAGGATTGGGGAGTTTTTTTAATGGTCACCTAAAGCAGCTGCTGTAACAATGTTGAACTAAAGCTTCTGCATCTGGACACACCTTCATAAATTTGTCATCTGCACATTTTTTTTGTCATTATTAAAAAATAGATACTTTTAGGCTGTGAAGATCATGCGGACCAGAATAAGTTAAATTTCATTTCGCCTCACAATTCATTGTTAAACTTCATTGGAATGCTTTAATTATGTTTGGTAATATATATTCATGCTCAGCTTTATTTTCAGATGCTTAACTGGGCAATGAAGTCTAACTTCAGGTTGAACTTTCTCATGCTTAATCTCAGGCTAAATGTAAATGATATTTGTAAAGTTTGAATAAAATTCTGTTTACTCATTTTGAGTTAAGTATGGAGAAAAGTGATTGTATGTTTAAAAGTTAAAATTGTTCATTTTGTGATAAATGATTGATTCCAAGAGCTTCTGTTTCCATTTTTTAATCCTGCGTTGTTACATTTTTATTTGAAGTGAGTTGCTCTTTTTATTACTATGAAAGAGGAATAGGAAGAGAGGACATTAGTAAAACTATACAGATATACTGGAGAAAATAGATACAAAAACCTCCATTTTACCTAGACTGTTTTTTTTTTTTTTTTTTTTTGAGACAGAGTCTCACTCTGTTGCCCAGGCTAGAGTGCCATGGCGTCAGCCTAGCTCACAGCAACCTCAAACTCCGGAGCTCAAGCGATCCTACTGCCTCAGCCTCCCGAGTAGCTGGGACTACAGGCATGCGCCACCATGCCCGGCTAATTTTTTCTATATATATTTTTAGCTGTCCAGATCATTTCTTTCTATTTTTAGTAGAGACAGGGTCTCGCTCTTGCTCAGGCTGGTCTCGAACTCCTGAGCTCAAACAATCTGCCCGCCTCGGCCTCCCAGAGTGCTAGGATTACAGGTGTGAGAACTTTACCAGATAAATTAAGCCTGATTTCACTTCCAAAGGAAAAAAGGAAAAAAAACTCTTACAAATCAATAAGAAAAAAAGATGAGAACAATGGGCAAATAATATGATCAGACAACTCAGGAAAAAATGCAGATGTATTTTGTTGCCACTTGAAATATGTTCAGCCCAACCAATAATTCAAGACAGGAAAATTAAAAACAATTGGGCCAGTTCACCTAATAATTTTGTGATTTCTCTTATTTAAATATAATACCAGTAAGGGTTTAGTGAGGGGGCATTCTTACATTCTTTTGGAGGGTATATTGGTGAAGTTCTTCTGGAAACATTGGTAATAGAGCCTTTACAAAGTTGATAACTCCTGAACTGGCAGTCTAGCATTGGGGAATGATTCAGCAAAAGATAAAGTACAAGGATGTTCATTTTCTCTAATGAAAAATTGGGAAGGCTTTAAAGAGTTCATCTTTTATATCTTTTTGATGGAAAAGTATGCAACCATTAAAAACCAAGAAAAATGGTGATGGGGAAATATTAGGCTACATGAAAAAAGCAGGATATAAAACTCTACATGTTATATTTTGAAAAATAATCATATAACAAAATTGAAATAAGATTTTAATAGTAGTCATGAGTGGGTGGTAAGGTAATTTTCACTGTCATGCTTTTCCACATTTCCTACATTATCTTGTATTTTACTAATTAGAATGGAGAAATGCAATAGATACAACAGGATTTAAGCTAGCTGAAGAATGTTTCTCTAGCAAAAGCATCAAGCCTTGCTGAATTTTATCTGCTCCCCAGATCCTTGAAGAGGCAGTATGATGATGAGGAGAGAAGAGTGCACACCTCATTTCCCATAATGACAGTCTTCCCACCTTTGCTCCAGGTCCAGAATCAATCATACTCACACAGCAAATCAGCTGCTAGTGGTGTACTTATAACCATTGGTTCCTTCCATTGCACACTGTGCTATTCTTTCTCCAGTGTTCAAAAACAAAATGCTGTTTGACTGTTAAGGGAGAGGAGAAGAGGAAAGCACTGAGATTTTGGTATGTACCACATTGACTTTAGAACTTTCCCTTCAATTATTTTGTGGGTGACATAGCCAAGACTTGGATAGATTGAGAGACTTGCTCAGCAGCCCCTCCAGGAGCAGTAGAATTGGGTCAGAACCCAAGTCTGATTCTGCCAGCTATCCCCATACAGTATAGGTTAATAAAAGCCATCACATGAACTTTGTAGTTTTATGAAAGCTGATTTTAAGAGAAGGAAGGAATAACAAAGGAAAGATAAGTTAGTTGGTATAAAAGAAGTAATAGAATCTCCTAACTTACCAATATATATAAAAAATGTATATCTGGAAGCCATAGCCCCTGTAACTGTGGAGCAAGCTCATTTACCAGTAGTATAACAGTAGTATAAACAATAAGAATGAAACATGGGGGAGTTACAGTATTTTATTGTAGCATGAATCACTTTCAAAGTATTTACCTGCTTAATTGCATATCAATAGGGAATGCAGAGAAAAACTAAAAATTTGAAAATAAGGATTCAAGCAATTTTTTAGAATATTAGAACTAACAAGTCATTTGAAAGAATGCTGAAGTATATTTACTTCAGATTTTGCACTGGTCTTTCATGAACATTTTTACATTTAAACTGACAGCACTTTCTTGTTGATAATAAAAAAACAATTTTGCTATGAGCCAACTGTTCCCAAACAGTTGGCAAAATTTCAAAGCATTAATTGGTTTATCAAAACAAGTTTTAATGAGACGTGTGTATAAAAAAGAAAAGGGGATGAGGACAAGAAAAATGGAACAAAAAGCCTCCCTGTTTGTAGAAGTGTGCCTTAGCCTTGGAGAAAAACAGAAAAAAAAAAAAAAAACTCAGTAATTTCACCTTTGGAGGCCACTTCAGAAAATACTTTCAAATATATCTTATTTAATCCTAACAGCTCTGTTAGGCTAGTGATATCACTCCTGTTTTACAGCCAATTTAACAGCTTGCGGAAAGTGAAAAGATTGGTCCCAGTCTCCCACAAATGTCTGCAGAGCTGGCACTCAAAGCCACATCTCCTGAGTGCCTGACAGCCCAGAGCCTCCAAGCTGTCTGGGCCACCTCCACTTTTTGAGGCAACTAGTTTGTTGTTGTTGTTGTTTTTAAGAACACTCACAAAAAAAATTGCTGCATGGACTAAATATTAACTTTTACAAGTTAATGTTTAAAGGACAAAAATATTTCAGTATAATCAGGCTGTTCTGAGATAACTGCAGTATGTTCATAGTCCACCACAACTTTTGTGGTCCTGTGAAAAAACAAGTTGAATGTTATCTTTTAATTTGTGGGTGTATCTCAGCAACTGCATGTATACTCTCATTTGAAAAGGTCAAAAGTCTAAATTTCATCCCTTTGTGAACGTTGAGTGACTCGAGGGTACAAGAGGGTCTCTAGGCGCCCCCACCCCACCCCGGGAGGTCTTTCCGGAACTGCTCCTGGAAACAGACTCCAAGCCGGGGAGCCCCCTAGACCAGCAGCAAATTGGCCGCACAGCGGGGGCCACGCTCGCTGTCGCTCGGGTGTCGTGGGCCCCGAAACTCCATGGCAACAGCTTTTCTTTGCAGCGGAGGATTATGTCACCCCGGTCAGGCCATGCCCTAGGAGAACGTTAAGTACCCCCACATTTCAGAGGAGGCCTGGGCTGTGGGGCTTTTCCTTTTCATCGGATTCATCATCGGTTTTAGCCATCCTGGGATGCGTTTCCAGAGCGAAGAGAGATCGGGCGGCCCCTGTGACACAGGCCCCGGGCGGCTCCCAAGGGGACGCGCTCTGCCTGCGGCTGGCAGTCGCAGCAGGGCGCGGCGGGGAAGCGCACTCACGCGGGGACACCCTCGCGCACGTCCCGGGAACCGCGGCCCGCACGCCCCGCCCGCGGCCGAGCCCCGCCCGCCAGGGTCGCCGGCCCCGCCTCCTTGGCAACCGAGGGGACGCTTTCCCCTTAGCAACCAGAGCGGCTCCCGCCATGGGTGACGAAGAGGACGTCGCTGTCCGGACGGAGAAGGTTATCCGCATCCAGCGGGTGTTTATAAACCTGCTGGACTCCTACAGCAGCAAAAACATCGGGAAGGTGAGCGGGGACGGCGGCGCAAGCTGGACCCCCAGCCCTCAGCTCCTAGCTCCCGTCCCGCGTCCTGGGCACCGCCAATGCCCCCTGGACCCCAGTCTGCTAAAGTGCTCCTACCTAGGAGCCCGGGTGTTTGGAAATCTCAGGTCCAGGCCGTTCCTCCTCCTTTTAATGAAGGGGAAACTGAGGCTCAGAGGGAGGGAGGGACTTGCCCAAGATCACAGAGCGATGAGGGCAGGACCTGGACATAGATCCCAGGTCTCCAGCCTCCAAACTAGGTTCCCTTTCCACTCCGCCACCGCATCTGAAGGAGGCAACAGACAAGACAACAAATCCAATCTTTATATCGCCCATCCCTTCAATACATGGCTTTTTAGCATCTATTATGTACCAGGCACTGTTTGGGGCCAAAGTTCCAAAGTGGGAATAAGGCTGGCAGCTCTTGAGCGCACGATGGCTAGGGCGCGGTACACCCGGACCCCAGGGCAGACTTCCTCATTAGGCACATCAGGCACCATGCCCAGGGCCCAGAAGATTTTTAGGTACCCAGAAAAGTGTTTCAATTTCTTTTAAAAGCAGAAGGAAACAAAATCTTAAGGTCAAAGATTATGTTTGTCTTTATAGCATGTAGTCGTAAAATACAATTTTTAATATTTTTTATGGAGAAAGGGGCCCATACAAGTCAGAATGTAGCCTTACTCAGCTCCAAAACAGGAAACGCAGATGGTCAGCACTCCATAGATATTTATTACATAAATTAATGAAGCAAAGTCAAGCACAGAGGGCCAGATCATGGGTGGCCTTGGCCAGGAGTTTGGTTTATGTTCTAAATTCAATGGAAAGCCACTAGAGCATACACTAGACCTTTAAACAACACAGGGCACCGACCTCCCTCACAGTTGAAAATTTGCATATAACTTTTATTTATTTATAGAGACATGGATCTATGTTGCCCAGGCTGGACTCAAACTCCTGGGCTCAAGCGATCCTTCCACCTCAGCCTCCTGAGTAGGTGGGACTACAGGCTGCATATAACTTTTTTGACTCCCCAAAAACTTAACTACTAACAGCCTACTGTTGACCAGAAGCCTTACCGATGACATAAACAGCCAACATATATTCTGTGTTATATATATTGTATACTTTATTCTTACAATAAAGTAGAGAAAAGAAAACGTTATTAAGAAAATCATAAAAGGGCCGGGCGTGTTGGCTTACGCCTGTAAATCTAGCACTCTGGGAGGCCAAGGTGGGAGGATCGCTCGAGCTCAGAAGTTTGAGACCAGCCTGAGCAAGAGCAAGACCCCGTCTCTACTAAAAATAGAAAAACTAGCCAGGTGTCCTGGTACATGCCTATAGTCCCAACTACTCAGGAGGCTGAGGCAGGAGGATCACTTGAGTCCAGGAGTTTGAGGTTGCTGTGAGCTAGGCTGATGCCACAGCACCCTACTCAGGGGAACAATGTGAGACTCTCTCTCAAAAAAAATAAATAAATAAAATCATAAAAAAGAGAAAATATTTTCTGTCCATTAAGTAGAAGTGGCTCATCACAAAGGTCTTCATCCTCATCATCTTCACGTTGAGTAGGCTGAGGAGAAGGAGGAAGAGGAGGGGTGGGTCTCAGGGGTGGCAGACAGAAGAAAATCTGGGAATAATTGGACCTACGCAGTTCAAACCCATGTTGTTCAAGGGTGAACTGTATAAAAGAGGTGACATGATTGAGATTAGGAACAAGAGAGGGAAGGGAGTCTAACCTTTTACTTTATCCCCTTTTGATCTCTATTTTTTACAACATAATATTTTTATAATAAAACTTTGTCTTTTAGTAAGCAGAGATCTTTTTCAAAAGCTTTCTTTCAATAACAGTTTTATGAATAGCCCTTAATTAATCAGGCCTCTCTAAAATTCCAGGTAATTACTGTTAATCTGTTCTAAGTATTGCTACTTGGCCTTTTGGCCAAGATGAAGTGCAGAGTTTTTTGTAAGAAACCTGGGAGCAAGAATATGAAGCATATAAAAGAAATGGAAGCTGTGTCTCTTGTTTTCAGGCTTGCAGCCTGGTTGGGCAATGCCACCCCAGCCCCAACTCCTTAGTGCTGGGCAACAATTTCTGCTTCTGTGAAAGCAGATAATAAAACTGAATATTTATGTTGGAGAGATAAATGAAAATATATATAATGTACTTGGGAGAAATATATTCCAATATGAGGTTGAAGCTGACAACCTGGCATGCTAACTTGTACTGTTTTTTATCAAAATAAATGAAGTGGGTCTTCTTGTATGTTTGGTTTTACTGTATTTTTATTTCCAAGATGTGTTAATGCCATGATTATTTATATATGTTTAATATATAAATTAACATAAAATGATTAACATATATAAATGATTATTTACGTATACGTGAATGAAACTCTGAAACATTACATAAGCTACTCCCAAGGATAGCTTTTGTAAAACAAGAAAAGAAACTTCACCAACTTCATTCTATTTCATTATTCAATACGGTAGCCACTGGCCACGTGTAGCCGTTGAACACTTACATGTGGCTAGTCCAAATGAAGACTGTCAGTGTAAAATGCACATAGAATTTCAGAGACTTAGTATGAAAAAAATGTAAAATGTCTCATTAATAATTTTATATTGATTACATATCACATTGATATTATTTCAGATATATTGGATTAAATAACACAGTATATTAATTTCATCTGTTTCTTGTCATTTTTTTGAAATGTAACTATTAGAAAATTTTCAATTACCTAAGTGGCTCATATTACGTTTCTGTATTTCTCCTGGACAAGAGAAACATCTTCAGGACAGCCCAGCTCTGCCTGTCGCAGGGTAGAATCCTTAAGCAAGTTATTTAAGCTCTCCTAGACTGAAGTCCTTGTCTATAAAACGGGGAATCATCACAGTGTGCACTTCACTGTGTTATCATGGGAATTAAATTAACTTAAAGGAGGGGACAGTGTGCAAAGCATTTGTCTTGCCTGTGTGGCACCTAGGAAGCCCTCAATAAAGGTTAGTTCCTAGAATCATCATTCATTGGCTGCCCTTACTCTGAATTGTTCTTAGTAGTTGAGAAATTTGTTTTCTTGCAGTTTCTTTTTTCTTTTTTAAGCAAATGTTTTTTAACTATATAGTTGCCACTGCCTTTTATTTCAAAGGGCAAAAACACGATGATTACCAGTTTTAAACATAGAGAAGGAAAGAAGAGAATCATGGCAGGAATTACTCCAAGTAACATGCGACAAGTGTAGAAGCTCCTTTTTGTTACAATGCGGACAACCACAGGGAAACGGGACAGCTGGGTTGGTGGCAGGTTGGAGCGCCCACTCCAGGCACAGCCCGGCTACCCAGTTCAGTCCCGTCTCCTGCCTTGGATACCGATTTTCACCATCACAGCAGTATTTAACACACACTAGTACATGTCACGAAACTTAGGGATGCTGCAGGTAAACAGCATTGTCTCCACTGCTCAGACACAGGAACCGGGGCTCAGAGGTTCTTGTTGCCCTTTCTGGGGATGTTGCTGGCGGTAGGCCCACCCTGGAGGGCACCTGAGACCCCCTGAGAGCTGCACGCTCCCCACCACTTCCGAGGGCTGCTCAGCCAAGCCACGGCAGGGTCGGGGCCATTCTAGGGGGAGGTGGGCCAGGGTCTGGGGTCTGGAGGGAGGTGGGCCTGGGCCTGGGGTGTGGAGGGAGGTAGGCCGGGGTCTGAGGTGGGGTCTGGAGGGAGGTGGGCTGGAGTCTGGGGTAGAGTCTGGAGTCAGCACCAGATCTGGGGCCAAGAGAGGGATCTGGGGTCTATGCGGACGCGCCCCCAGTGCCCCCCCTGTCCCTCCCCCAACCCCGGCCCGCGCCCACCCTGCCTCCCGCGACGCCATGCCGCGACCCCCGCCCTCCAACCTGCCTGCCGGCGCCGGCCGGCTCTTTTCTTGCAGTTTCTATCTAACTGTGTCGTTGGGGCTTCACTTGAAGAAATTACAGAAGAAGAGGAAGAGGAGGATGAGACTAAGGCAGGTATGCCGGAAGCTTCGATGGTCAAACTGAAGGAAGGCACGTTCCAGATCGTGGGCACGCTGTCCACGCCCGAAAGCCCGCGGCCCGACTTTGCCGTGGAGACTTACTCTGTGAGTACCGATGGGTTTCATGGGTTTCGCTAGGAGCAAAGGGAAATCACCTTCCCCCGACGCCTCTGCAGTATGATGTCACGCTTTGCCTCTCATTCCCTCTGGGCCACTTTGTGCCAGGCCTCCGGGCGTGCCTTTCTCCTAGGATAGAGGTTAGCCATGCTGACTCCACTTTAAATTTTTGGCTGAAGCAAAGAATTTAAATTAGTCTTGGAAAGGATGGATCTGATTTGGACTTTCAGACTCACAAAATTCTTCTTCATAGTGTGCTTAAAGCACATTCTGCCCTCAGTCATCCAAGACAGCTCTGTGCCATGGTCACCATCTGTGAAAGAGAAATATCCTTTGGTAATAAGTCAATCAGGAATAATACACCATTACTGAGAAGCAGTGCTGCATTTAGGTGACAAATTCTGCATAGTCCTTATCCTGAGATCTTTAAATACTAGAGATCTCTAAATACTCTTCTCCCAGGCTAACTCCTCCCTTTACCCTGCCTGCTACTCTCTAGACCCTACCATACAGCTTTGCACAGGCTATCACCTGAAACAGCCTTCCCTCTTTCTTCACCCAACCAGCCTTATTCATTTTTCAAGATTTAACTCATGAGATCACCTCCTCCAGGAAGCTATCCATGATTCCTACTTCTCCCAACTCCTGGTTTGGATTCTGAGCTCCCACAGCATCCTTTACCTGAATAGATCATTAGATCATAACACTTTTCACACTCCATTGTTATCATCTGTCTATTGTGGGGCCCATGAACTTTAACTGTCAGGTCCTTGCAGGTAGAGATTGCCTCATTTATCATTGTGTTTATCCCTGTGTCTTTGGCACTAACACACTACTGGCACAAAGTGGCCCTAGAGAAACATTTGCGAAATGGGTGCATGAGTCCTCTCCCAACATCTTTGGGACCTTTCTTTACCATTCACCCCCTTTCTCTCACTCACCACCGGCTTCTTCCTTTCTATCTATACATATGCTCAAATCACTTCTTATTGTAAAAAACACTTAATTTGGCCTCCCCGCTGACCACCAGCCTCTTCCTCTGCCCCCGGCCCCCACCACCACTGAACTTCAGAAGGGGACTGGCCACATTTGCAGGCCTCTCTCCTTCACCCCCCATCCCCTGGTCTGTGCAATAGCAGCAGGCTCTGCCTCCACCACTTCACGGGAAATGCCAATGTCACCAGCCATCTCCTGACTCCCAAGGGCTCATCTCACCTGGCTTCCGAGCAGCAGCGTCCTGGTTCCCAAGAGAAACTCTCCTCCCCTCCGTGGGCAGCTGTTATGCCCTGACTTTCCTACAGGTTCTTTCACGGGTTCCTTTTCCTCTTTCCACCCTTTAAATGCAGTTTCCACGGAGCTCCCTCCTTTCTCATAATAAGTGTGTTTCCTAACTCTTTTCCAGTCCTGTGGCTTCAGCTCCCCATATGAACCAATGCTTTTCAAGTCTTTCTTCAGCCTGACTCACAAATCCAGCTGCCTGGGCTAGACCACTGCCCCAGTTGTCCTGCAGGCACTGCTGAATCAACTTATTTAAAGCCCTATTTATTACACTCCTCTACAAAAGCACTCTGCACTTTGCACTCCTGATTTCACTAAGGACTTTGCTATCTCTATCAGTTGGGGCTGTTTTGGGCTGCAAGTAATAGGGGGAAAAAGGCAATGCAAGCTGGCTTAATCAATAAGGAAATTCATCAGCTTATGTAGCCGGCAGCCCAGAGGTGGAACCAGCTTCAGGGCTGACATGATCCAGGGGCTCCAGCTCCTTTTCCTGCCCCTTCCTGGGCTCTGCTCTCTTCTGCGGGTGACTTCATCTTCAGGCTGGCAGCAAGGCTGCAACAACCCAGTGCCTTACGTTCATAAGGCAACACCCTGACAAAGAAAACTTCCAGAAGGTCTCAGAGAAAGGATGAACATTCCCAGCAGATCTTGGCAAGCATCTCCTTGAATCTCACTGTTCTGAATTGAGTCATATGCCCTTTCCTGAACCAAACATTTACACTTTGATCAATAAGACTCATCTCTTAAGCCAGAAGATGGAGCTAATTTCCCACAGGCTGAGAAGGGGGTAGTATTTGAACAAAATTGGGATTCTGTTGGGAAAGAAGAAGAGGAAACAGATGTTTGTAGAAAACTAACAGTGTCTTTGATTGCATTCATCATGCACCACCCTCCACCAAAGCTGAACAGCTCCATCACCGTGGGCTCTTCACTTGCCCTGGACTTCTACATCCTGTCGGTCATGGAATCCTCCATCGATCGCTATGATACTCTCTAGCAGCCCCTCCTTCCCATTCTCACAGCCATTTGCATTGGTTCAAATCTCCGTCACCTCTCAGTATTTACCTGAATTTGATTCAGCAAACGTGTATTCCATAGATGAACGTGGAGCTCACGGCCTGGCAGGGACTCCGCTGCAGTATAGCAAACATGGTGACAGAGGTGTGCACACAGCAGCTCCCAGAGCACTCTGAAAGGGACAGTCGATGAATTCTCAGTCTTACCTATAGAACCAGGCAAATGAAGCTTCAAACCACTCCCGGCTAAACAGATTAAGGCCCCCTAAGCTCTTCTGATCTTTAGATCTGTCTGAAGTCTGCAGATGGCCTGCTTTGGGAGCCTGAGACCTACTGGAGATGGTGGAGCTGAGACTAGGCCTCCAGGGCCAAGTAGAGCTTGCAAGACAGACAAGGGAGGGAGGAAACACCACACAAGGGAAACCCCTGGGAAAGCGTATGGTGTGCTTTGGACTAGAAAGAGCATGGGTTAAGGAGCCAAGGCGAAGAAACAAGGGTGGCAGAAAAGGTGAGGGAGAGTTGAGGATGGAAAACATTATGCTGGTGCAGGTTGTGAAAAGTGCCTCTACCTGGCTCAGCAAACCGCCTGCTATTCCCTGAACATCCCAGGCTCTGCCAGGTGAGCTCATATTCACCCTTCCAATGCAACTCAAATGTCAACTCCCAGGAGACATAATCACATCTTCCTCCTAGTCCATCGATCCTCAAATGAAATCTATGATAACCCTTTCCACATTTGGGGCTGCCATGCCAAGCTGTACAGGTTGCACACTATACAAGGGTGCCTGGATAAGGGTGAGTAAGGGCTACAGAGCAGCCTGTTTTGTTGGCTGCTCTGTGCCGCAGAGTGTATGCCTTATTATAATTTTTAAATGTATACAAAGGTTTCATATGTGCTTAGTATGAAACCTAAATATGTAGGCAAGGACTTGTCCATATTAGACTATAATTATTTGCTCAGAGTTTTCTTTACAACACACGCACACACAGGATTCTCCTTAGTATTAGCAGCCATATATTATTCATTTTGCCTCTATCGCTAGGGTCAAAAGCAGGGCCCACAAATGTCTGTTGGGTGAACAAATGGATGCAGAAACACCATCAGTCATATCTGGTCAGGACCACTATTGTCTTGAAAATGTGGCTGTTTTGTCCTAAATGGATCCAGCCATCAGTTAACAAGTGTGCATATTTTTCTATGGACACCACTTTTACCTGTATTTACAAGCTGGAATCGTAGATGCTTTATCTTCTTTCTCTCGGACACATCTAGAACACACATCTTTGATTCCTCCTATTCCTCCAGTGTTCTCTCTTCTTTTCCTTGGTGTGTCATTCCTGAATCTAGATCAGTCCCAGGTGTACTGGGAATGTAGTGTCCTTTTACATTGTAATGCTATTGATAAAGTAAATGTTGATATTTGGATCAATATTTTCAGAGCATCTTCCCTCTTCCACATTCAGACCAGATAAGGAACTGAATGGTTGGAGAATGGGTTGAACTGTGCCCCCCCACACATAAAAAAGCTGACGTCCTAACCCCCAGGACCTCCGAATGTGAGTTTATTTGGAGATAGGGTCCCTGCAGAGGAAATCAAGTTAAAAGGAGGTTGGTAAGGTGGGCCCATAATCCTGTATGACTAATGTCCTTATAAGAAGGGGAAATTTGGACACAGCACACGGGGAGAATGCCACGTGAACATCAAGGCAGAGATTGGGGCTTTGCCTCTATAAGCCAAGGAATGGGAATGTTTGCCAGCCGACCAGCAGAAGTAGGGGAGAGGCATGGGACAGATTCCCTTACAGCCCTCGGAAGGTGACAGCCCTGCAACACCTTGACCTTGGACTTTTAGCCTCCAGAACTATGATGCTCCTGTTGTTTAAGCCACTCAGTTTGTGGTACTTTGTTCCCATAGGCCTAGCAAACTAATGCAGATGGATACAAAGGGACCTAGAGAACAGGGCCAGAGAAGCCAGCAGTAGTGTGTGCTGTTGAATTTAATAAGGATGTGTTAACCTTGCCAGGGCAGTCCTGTCCTTTCATAAGGAAATGCATCTACTTTCCTTTGTTCTCCAACCAAGTTGTATTGTAAGAGACCAAGTTTGACCTGAGAGGTTCTACTTTAATGCAACTGGTCAAGAAACTGTTGAGGAATATCTGATGCGTGGGCCAATGGGAATAGCAACAAATGCAAACCTGGTTTGCAAATCCAGGGTCCTTTTTTGATTATCTTAACACCCACCCATGGTATTGTACTGTTGGGAAATGGGCCGACATGCATGCAGCAAGGAAAAACTGGTTAAAACACAATGATCACCAAAGTTACTTCTGTTTGATGTAAAAACTTTACATCTTTAAACATTAAAAGTTTTTGTATTTTTAAAATATTCCCAAGAGTCAACTGTAATAAGCTACCTTACATCTAGAAAGAGAACAGATTAATTCTGTCTTGAGGATTGCGAAACTATCCAAATTAATCACCCATCAGCACTTCTAAGTGATTCATGATATATAATTATTCAAGTAATCTTGCATAGAGTTTGAGTCAGTTTTAAATGCTTCACTCATTTTCTTCCAGTGTGTTCTAATTCTTCTCTTCTGAATTGGAGTTTAAATAGCGTGCAGAACTAGTACCTAAGATCATTATGCAATTTTTCTAATCACCTGTTCCAGGCTATTTGCATAACCTTCTTTGTTACTTGTAAACTACCCACAGAAGACAGCAAAATTTCATTTTAAATAGAAATCCTTCCACAACTGTTTCCTGTGGGACTCTTCAATGTAGTGTATCTATTTTGGAAACTGTCATTTCATCTATATATTAAGGTTACCTTGTTAGCTTCTTGCTGCCAATGACTGCCACTTTTCTTTTCCAGACCATCTCTCGGGAAGACCTTCTCCTGCACCTGCTGGAGTGTGACGTTATCATTTACAACATCACTGAGAACGCACAGCAAGCAGAGGAAGCCACGTGGGCAGTCTCTGGTCAGTGGGGTGCACTCTTTTATCTCCAAGGACTATATTTTTGTACAGCTTACTTTGCTGAAGAGTCATTTAATGAACACTGGGCAAATTAGGGCTGTGGAAGAACTGGTCTGAGACTTACCTGAACTATGAAATCCATGCTAATGGATGTGCTTGTGGACAGGTACTTTTGAAGAAGAGAATAGTTTCAATCATCAAAAACAAAAGAAACATTTACTTTCAATTATTCAACCTTGATTCATTCCACAGGCACTGCTTAGGGAGGTAGGGCTAAATGTACTGGGGAGATACAAAGATTAATAAGGAAAGGATTATACCCTCAAGGCACTTGTAGTCAGGCAGGAGACCTAAGCCTCGGAGAAACCTTACTGCAACACAGAGGGCAGCATCACAAAGCACATGAAAGAGTGATGTGACTTTAAGAGGGGAAGGATTATTTCTAACTGTAAGGATTCAATTCCATCCAACCAATGTTCTCTGAGTGCAAAGGTCAGGGAAGGATTGCAGAGAATGCCTGCATTTTGAAAATGCTTTGAAAAATGTGATGAACGCTAACTAAGGACCTCAGGTCTAAGAGAACAGGGTGGTATTTAGCAATTTGGTGCTTTTGTGATTTATTTCCTCCTTATGTCTGGAGCAAAAAGGAAAGCAAATCAGCTTATTTGAATAATCATTTTAAGCCAGAACAGGCAAAAAAGACACACAGCACAGTACATCTCAATGCCTTCAGTTTCAATAAAACCTTATTTACAAAAACAGGCAGTACTTTACCAACCTTTAAATTAGAGCAGCAGCAAAGCTATATTTTGGCTTAAATTCAAAGAAATGGAATGGAGGCTCAGGAATGACTGTACCATATTCAGGGAAACGATGACAGAAACACAGATGTGTCTATGGATGTGTGGATTCTCGGAAGCTTAGAATGTTTGATTTCTCATTTATAACTTTGTGCCTAAATATCATTTAGTAAGAAACAAATAAAAAAAACATGAACACTGTCATCTTTTGGAAAACAGCTTATTTGAAGTCTACTTTCTGCATTTTGTCCCTTTGCAAATATTTACAGATAATATATAATTGCACCGCCTACAATAATAATCAGAGCTAATGTTTACTGAGCACTGTTTCGAGCAAAGCTTTGAAAATTGATTTTTCTTATAATGTATACTTGCGATTTTCATTAAGTTTTTAATATTTTTTTCTGTAATAAAACCTGGACATTTTTGGCCGGGCGCGGTGGCTCACGCCTGTAATCCTAGCACTTGGGAGGCCGAGGCGGGCGGATTGTTTGAGCTCAGGAGTTCGAGACCAGCCTGAGCAAGAGCGAGACCCCGTCTCTACTAAAAATAGAAAAAGATGATCTGGCCAACTAAAAATATATATAGAAAAAATTAGCCGGGCATGGTGGCGCATGCCTG
>CM052442.1:6317446-6329370 GCA_028533085.1 Varecia variegata | reverse complement strand
CAGGTCAGGGTGAGGAGACGTCCAGGGTGGCCAGGTACCTAGGGTGGGAGATTTTCCCAAAACTGATTGAGCAGAATTCTTGCTCACACTGGATTCTGCAAGGACCAGGAGGGACTGGCCTAGTAGAGCAGAGAGCTCCCAGGAGCCTGAGTCTCTCAAAGGAGAGAGTATTTGTCAGGTCAGGTGCTTTGCTGCATAGTACATGACCAGTTGTTTTTTGAGGTTTTTTTTTAAAAATATAATATATGGACTTAATATATGGACTTATGGACTTATGTATATTTCAAACTCTTGGTGCAGAGTTCTGTGTATGTCTACTTAGGTCAAGTTACTCAATGGTGTTTTGCAAACCTTACTCATTTGGGGTCTCCTTAATCTATCAGTTACTGAGAGGTACAGTACTAAAAATCTCCCACTGTTAAGTGAATTTATCCATTTCTCCTTTAAATTGTGTTAAATTTTTGGCCTACACATTTTGAGGCATATTCTATTTAGACATTGTAGGAATGAAATTTAAAAAGTATTCTTTTTCTCGATAACTGCCACTAAGACAATATCACTAGCCAAGTCCACAGCTTTTCAGATCATTCTCGGGTATTAATGAAGTATTTTCAATTCTTAGAAAAGCTCAGACCAGTTTAACACTAAAGCGTCAGTCTATCATTTAATTTTAAACTTCTCTCCTCCCAGCTGTGCCTGACTCCGCTCAGACACAGGCAGCAGGAAGGGCGGCTGTGGCATAGCCAATTCTTTCTCCTCCTTGCCTACCTTACTCAGCCTCCTGCCTCTTCCTTTTTATTATTATCTCATTCTTTTCCTTACTTTCCATTTTGTCATTTTTCAACATTTTAAACAAATACTTCATAATCTCTGTTAATTTATTTTCTGAAGGCAATTCGAGTCCAATTTTACTTATGGTGGATTATTTCCACATATTTTGTAATTCTGGTTTGTGAGTTCATCCTTAGCAGGTTTTTTTAATTACAAAAAATTTATTTCTTTTAGTCAACATAATTATATTTTCTTGTGATTTATACAACTCCAATTTAAAAATATCTTGTAATCTTACATGGATTTTTTTTTTTTTTTCCCCAGAGACAATGTCTCACTCTATTGCCCAGGCTGGAGTGCAGTGGCATGATCATAGCTCAGTATAACCTCAACTCCTGGGCTCAAGCCTCCTGAATAGCTGGGACTACAGGCACACACCACCATGCCCAGCTAATTTTTAAATTTTTTGTAGAGACAAGGATCTCACCATGTTGCCCAGGCTGGTCTTAAACTCCTGACCTCAAATGATCCTCCTGCTTAGGCCTCCCAAGGTGCTGGGATTACAGGTGTGAGCCACTGCATCTGGCTCTTACATGGATTTTTAAAAATAATATGTCTTTGAATTGTTAACATCCATCTCTTTTTATAGCTCATTATGTCTCCTAAAAAAACTCATTTAAAGGAGTTCTTAGACTTTGCACTAGCCCACTTTTTTTCTATCTTTCAAAAGTACTACTACAGAAGTCTGAAGTATTTTGATAAATTGGGGCCCTTCAGGATTCATGGAGGTCAGGGTGAAATGGGAATTCACGCTGGGAACACACCTTACACTTGGGGAACTGGCACAACAGACACTACTGCGCTCTCACATTCTTTTGTTTCCATGAAGTAGCCACCCTTGTCCCAGCCGGTGCCCCTCTGCTGGGGTTTGACAGGGCAGGGAAGGTCCCTCCAGGGGGCTTTGTATTTGCCTCCATAACATGCCCCAGGTTTCTCCCTGCCTCAAACTGGTTGTTATGTTAAATTCTTGGCTCTGGAATCCCTGGATGAAGTGGGCTTTCTTTTCTCCTTCCAGAGCCTTGGCTGAGTGTGAGAGGTCTCCTTGTTTCCCTCTGCCACAGGGGGCCTTTTTTTCTAGTTCATCCTTTCATTGTAGACAAACCCTTCTTTATTGTGGTCCAACGCCCCTTCTTTATGGTGGTTCAAACTCCCAACCTGACAAGGTCAAAAGCTTTTCCTCCTCTGTTTATGTGTCACTCACGGAGACCAGCAACCAACCTCCAGGGCTTTCCCAATTACCAACCTTGCTGTCAGTTTGCTCTTTATTTATTATTTATTTATTTATTTTATTTTATTTTTTTTTTTGAGACAGAGTCTCGCCTTGTTGCCCGGGCTAGAGTGAGTGCCGTGGCGTCAGCCTAGCTCACGGCAACCTCAAACTCCTGGGCTTAAGCAATCCTACTGCCTCAGCCTCCCGAGTAGCTGGGACTACAGGCATGCACCACCATGCCCGGCTAATTTTATATATATATTTTTTTAGCTGTCCATATAATTTCTTTCTATTTTTAGTAGAGACGGGGTCTCGCTCTTGCTCAGGCTGGTCTCGAACTCCTGAGCTCAAACAATCCACCCGCCTCGGCCTCCCAGAGTGCTAGGATTACAGGCGTGAGCCACCGCGCCCGGCCGGTTTTCTCTTTATTTTTGACCCCTGGGGGTATCCCTTGTTTTCTTGAGAATTCTGCCATACGTGAAAGGAAGTTAGTGACGTTTTATTTAGCATTTGTAAGTATTTGTGGTAGGAGAAATTGTAGATTTTTTAATCCACCATATTGTCTGAAGCAGAAGAGGGAGACTCTTCGTTTTCCTGAGTATCAGTGTTATTAGTTATCTTTAGTCACTGGCAGCTTTCGAAAGTAACTCAATTTTCTTATATCTTTAGATAAATATAGTATTCATGATCTCAGTCATTTGCCAGGGTAAGTTATCAGAAGCCGATTAAGAATTAATACCAAAAGACTTTACAACTTAGTTGTTCATGTAGAATAATGTCTGATGCCCTCACAGTTTTCACACTGTCTGGGTTCCACAAGACCCAACTCGTGGAAGATGTCCGTGTCCGTCGATTATGAATTATGACACATTGGAATTGCAATTTTATGTTTATGTTTTATTTGTACACCTTCCATAATCAATCAGTGAGCTGTACACTTTTGAAGTTTTCTTCTCTAGCAAGTACAGGATAGCCATGGAAAGGTCTAGTACAGATATTTGTAACCCTAATTAGACTAAAATGTTCAATATGGGCCGGGTGTGGTGGCTCATGCCTATAATCCTAGCACTCTGGGAGGCCGAGGCGGGAGGATTGTTTGAGCTCAGGAGTTCGAGACCAGCCTGAGCAAGAGCGAGACCCCGTATCTATGAAAAAAAATTGAAAGAAATCAGCTGGACAACTAAAAATATATAGAAAAAATTCGTTGGGCATGGTGGCACATGCCTGTAGTCTCAGCTACTGGGGAGGCTGAGGCAGAAGGATCGCTTGAGCCCAGGAGTCTGAGGTTGCTGTGAGCTAGGCTGATGCCATGGCACTCTAGCCCGGGCAACAAAGCAAGACTCTGTCTCTAAAAAAAAAAAAAAAAAAAGTTCAATATGTGTGTCTTCAATTTTGCATTCTGTGATGACTTTACCACACAAAAGAAGAATAAGTTTCTTCCCTGTAACTTGGTGTTTATGGCTCAATAAGATCCCCAGATGTGGGATATGGTTTCACCAAAATCCACACAAGCCAACCAGACTTTGACCTCCTTCTTGAACCTGGTCTAGATTGATGTCATTATGTTGTTCTTGGCCGGGCGCGGTGGTTCACGCCTGTAATCCTAGCACTTGGGAGGCCGAGGCGGGCGGAACTGAGCTCAGGAGTTTGAGACCAGCCTGAGCAAGAGCGAGACCCCGTCTCTACTAAAAAATAGAAAGAAATTACCTGGCCAACTAAAAATATGTAGAAAAAAATTAGCCGGGCATGGTGGCACATGCCTGTAGTCCCAGCTACTCGGGAGGCTGAGGCAGAAGGATCGCTTGAGCCCAGGAGTTTGAGGTTGCTGTGAGCTAGGCTGACGCCACAGCACTCTAGCCCGGGCAACAGAGTGAGACTCTGTCTCAAAAAAAAAAAAAAAAAAAAAAATATGTTGTTCTTAATCACCCACGTAAATCACAGGAAGTTAACTGCTCAGGTATTTGCTTGGGGCATAGTTCTTCATGCTGTCTCACTCTTAAGTCTTCTGTTCCACTTATTTAAAGAATCCCTGGTCTCCCGGGGTAAGAACATTTAGTAGACTTCCTTCAAGCTCTTGGTACAAGCAAAATAATTGTATGTACCCATTTAAGTAAAATGGGAAGTGTCTGAACCCTGATTGTAGCCAGTTTAGTTCCCAGTGCATTTGTCTAAATTTCATTCTCAAGCCAGAGTGATCCATAAGGGAAATGATTCAAAGCATCCTAAAACAAAGCCACTTACAATGAACAATTTTCAACTGGAACCAATTTCCTCCTGAACTATTTTATTGGGGAAGGTGAGTGAGGACAGAACATTACTTAACTTTATCACCCATCCCCTCACCCACATTTAAAATCTTTGGCCTCTAATTTATTTCTCTTGTTTTGTAGCCCCCTTCCCCACCTCCCAATTTCTCAGCTACACTCTCCCTTCCCCCACCTACACCTCAGCAGTTACCTAATTTCTTCCTGGAAAGCCACTGCATGCCCATCTGGTTGGGGTTTGGGAGGATCTGCAGGATTACCTTAAGCTCATAGGCTTTGAAAATCCTTCTGAGAATCTTCTGTTGTCACTTTACCTAGTACAGTTCAGAAAAGCCAAAGAACTGGGTCACCTGGCTCTTGCCTAGCTTATCTACTGGTCAAGATGTGGAAGAATGTGGATCAATTGCAATGATATAATTTCTCCTCGAAACCTCATTCAGTGACCCCAGTTCTCCCACACTGGCATTTCCTGTCTCTACTTGGGCTCCATCCTCAATTCATCATTCCCTCTTTCATTTTACCAACATCTAACCTTCCAAAATCTACTAACGGTGTGAGGGAGCGGTCTTTATTTAATAATCCCACTGTTGGCACCAACTGCAGTGTTTTAATCTGGTGATGGACTAACAAGAAGAGACAAGTCTCTCTCTCTCTCACACACACACACACTCTCACAAATCACTCTCTCTCAGGTATGATTAAATTCCTGATTTAATTAACCAAAGATTTAAAAATCTGATCTGAATTAGGGCAGCCTACAGTAGTGTGTGAGTCAAATGCTTAGTGGAACTTAAGGAAACCTTCTTATACTTGGACCTTACATCAGTAATCCGCAAAAATTTGCACCAACCATTACACAAGGTCTCTAGGTTTTTTACTTAGATATTATCCAGACCACATCGTTCCTAGATCATGAGTGGGGGGACCATTACAGGAAGAAGAATCAGTGCCCAGGTATCACTGACTATTATCTCTGCCTTAAGCTTTTCAACATGTCAGAAAGTTCATTTCCCCACAGCATATCTGCTAGTACCATAATGACTTTAAAAAATGGTTAAATATTGAAGCAAATTCTTTTAGTGCCTAAATTACTTCTCCAGGATAAAGTGGACACTCCATGTCAATTAAAATCCTTTTGTTAAGGCCCATTACCAAACTCCTTGGTTTTATGTGTGTCTGCCTCTCCTACTAGATAATTAAAGATCTTCGGGGGGATGATAGCATTTCAGACAGGAGTCTCCATCCTCCTCATTTGCTGGCAAATTAATAAACTCCTCTTTCCTTTTCCTCAAACCACTTGTCATCATTCTTCTGATGTAGCCTCCAGGATAAGTGCTAAACTTTCAGTAAGAGATTGGGCATCCCTGGGTGGGCCAACAGCTTCCCAGTAGAATGGCACCCTGCAACTGCTAAGAGGCAGGGAGCAGCTCCAGGTCAAGCCTTGGGCAGGAGCATCACCTTTTTGGGTAAGAAAGAGAGGGATTCTCTCAGCAACTGCTGGGGCCCATTAAGCTCCAGGGAAGTCCTATCTCTTTCTCTCCAAATGGCCACAGCTCCAACCACTCTGAATTTCCTTGAGGGGAAGGAAACAGATTTGGGAAGTGACCGGACACCATGGTCATTTGTTTCTTTGGTAATTTCCCCAGGATTCACTTCAAGACCCCTGATTTTACCCATTTGGGAGGTTTTCACACCTTCCTGTTGGCTATATATGTTTGTTTAGAGGCATACCATCTGGGGGAGTGAAATGAGGTTGAGTGGAACTAGGGAACCTGGTTTGGATTTGGAGCTTATTTGTGGTTCCTAGGGAATGGAGGTTGGGGGGAGCTAGACCACCATTTGGGGAGGGTTTTGAACCTTCTAGCCCTGTGGTAGGGCAGTGGTTTGAAGCCCTATGGCAGGGCATTTGGGGGTGGCGTCTGTCCCCTTTGGATTCCCATGTGTTTGATAGGCCTGGCTGGCATTTTGTGTTGGGAATTACCTATATTGTCTGTGTGTGTTTGTTTTTAAAATTTTGTTGCAATGTGAGAAAGTTCCCTCTAAAATTTCCTTGGGAAGAATTTTGGCTGAATGGTCAACTTAGAGCTAAGAACCTATGTGAAAAGAGGATGTTTTTATTGTAATCCAATGTACGTGCTGGAGTGTGAGGAAAAGTGGCTGTTAAATGAAACCTTAAATTATACTGAAAAAAAAATTAGCAATCCTGGTGGAAGGACCTATTTTTATGTCTCCCTTTCCCCTCAGTGCTCAGCATAGAGCTTCCAGGTATTCAGTTTTCACAAATAACAACTTCTGCTTTAATTTAATTAACAGTCTCCATTAAGTTTTATTAGTGGTCAGGGACATTCCTGAATAGTGTGAGGGGTATTGTTTCCCCCTGTAAGGGATACTATTTCTATCCTAAACAATAACCTTAGTAGCCTGAAAGAGTTCCTGAAACTCCTAAAGTGCTCATTTTAACTACTAAAATAATCTGGTGTGTTATGATTAATAATATTACATTCAGCCTTTTTTTCTGTATTTTATGTAATAGGCCAAAAAATTCACAACTTATGTAGTTGCTGCTGGGATTCAGTATGGAGCAGAAGGAGGCATCTTGCACAATTTTTTTAAGGTATGACTTTTCAATGACTGGGTTTTTTAAAAGTGTTTTACAGTAGGGATATACCATTTGAAGGTGTTTTTTTTTTTTTTTTTTTTTTTAAAGCCAGTCAAATTTAGCAGTGGGGGGTTGAAGGTGTTTTTGATTGCTTTGGGATGTGGCTAGTTCAGTATAACAGCAGAAAATGAAAGAAGGTGTGGATGTTGACCATGACCACCTACATTTCTTTCCCATTATTGGCAATTTGCATTCACCACACTCAGCATAATAAAGGAAAAGATGGATCTTCTTTCATTCGTGAAACAGATATTGATCATGTGCCAGAAAACTGTTGTAGGTACTAGGGATTCAATAAAATAATAAAGCCCTTGCTCTTGTGGAGCTTGTGTTCTCATGGGGGTAGAGAAAGATACACGTATAATAAACAAATAAGCCAGTAAATACCGAGTATTTCAGGTGCTGAACATACTATGGAAAACCGTAAAGCGGAGAAAGGCAGAGAGTGCCAGGCTAAGGTTGGAGGGCAGGGTTTGTTCCTTACACACGAAGGCTGACGAAGGTCTTTCTCATGATGTGACATTTGAGCAGAAAGTGACAGGCAGTGAAGGAGTTGGCTAATCTGCTTTCTGGGGAGAGAACATTCCAGGCAGGGGACTGTAAATGCAGTGAACTGAGGCAGAAATGTACCGGCTAAGCTTGAGGAACAAGAAGAACAATGCGAATGAAGGACGGGGGAGACGTTGGCAATGAGGTCCACAGGGAGGGGAGGGTCAGCGCGAGGCTGGCCCTCGTAGCCCCCCGGGAGAGCTTTGGCTCTATTTCTGAGCGAGCTGGGAAACTCTTAGACTGTTTGAGCACAGAAGCAACGTAATGTGTCTTAAGTTTAAAAGGACAACTCTTTTCTTCTGCCGTGTTGAGGTCACACTACACAGGACAAGGGCAGGAGCAGGAAGCAGGGAGACTAGTCAGGAGGGTAGTGCCTAAGACATGGGTAGAAGTGGGGAAATGCTGAAAATTGTTCAGATTTTGGATATATTTTGAAGGGAGAGTCAATGGGATTGTTCAAAGCATGGCTGTAAGAGGGACAGAAAGAAAGTAAAAGGTAACTTCAAGGATTTTGGTCTAAGAGGCTGGAAGTATGGCATTGCCATGTACTGAGATGAGGAAGACCGTGAAGGAGCAGGTCAAGGTGGTGTGTGATGGGCAGTTCAGGGCATGTCACGTGGGAGATGACTGATGTCCCAGTGTAGATGCTGAGCAGGCTGTTGGACACAGAGCTTGGAAATCACGGGGAGGTCAGGACTAGAGAGAAAATGTTGGGAGCTGTCAGCATATGGCTGGTATTTGAATCCATGGGGCTGGATGACATCGCCGGGTGAATGAATATGGAGAAAGAAGAGGTCTGAGCACTGAGTCTTGGGACACTCCAATATTGGAGGTTACAGGGAGATGAGACAGAATCAGGAAAGGAGGTTGAGAAGGGTGCCCAGGAGGAAAAAGGATAAACAAGAGGGGGGCTGGGTGCGGTGGCTCATGCCTGTAATCCTAGCACTCTAGGAGGCTGAGGCGGGAGGATCACTTGAGCTTGGGAGTTCGAGACCAGCCTGAGCAAGAGCGAGACCCCGTGTCTACTAAAAATAGAAAATTAGCCAGGTGTGGTGGCACAGGCCTGTAGTCCCAGCTACTGGGGAGGCTGAGGCAGGAGGATCACTTGAGCCCAGGAGCTGGAGGTTGCTGTGAGCTAGGCTGATGCCACAGCACTCTAGCCTGGGCAACAGAGTGAGACTCTGTCTCAAAAAAAAAAAGAGGGGAATATCAAAAAATCCAAGTGAAAAAGGTGTTTCTAAAAAAGAAACCATGACCAATTGTGTCAAATACAACAGACAATCAAGTAAGGTGAGATGTGAGAATTGATCACTGGATTTTTTTTTTTGGCACTGGGTAGGACAAAAGTCTGATAGGAGTGGGTCCTAGAGGGAACAGAAGAGAAATTGGAGATGGTGATAGGAAAGGTGTACTCTGAGGAATTAAAGGGAAAAGTGTAGTCAAACAGGTTGGTGGATGGACTTTTCAGTACTAGAGAGAGATATGGCAGCCAAAGAGGATAAGCTCAAGGAGGCTCTTTCTCACGGTTCATTCTCAGCTACTCCTCACCCACCTGACCATCGAATGTTGGCATTCCCAGGCCTCGGCCCTAGACCCTTTTATCTTCTCCCCCTGTGCTTTTTCCCATGACTGGTACCAATGACTCTCCAACTTAGGTCTCCAGCGAGGCTCTCTTTCCTAAGTTCTGGCTCTGTAGGTCCAGCTGCCTACTCAGCACCTCCACCTGGACGTCTTTCACAAATGCAGACTATGTCTACAGTCATCCACAAACCTGCTCCTCCTCCAGGGCCCCATTCAGAAAATGAGACCACGCCCCACCCAACTGCACAATCAGAATCCAACGCCTCCCTCCGTCTCACCCATCACAAAATCCTCCAGGACTGTAATCAACCTCCTCACTACCACCTTCTCTCCAACCCCACTCTTCCCACTCCCCACCCTCAGCCAGGATGAATCACCTCTGGCCTGCACACCTGTCACAGCCTCGTCTCCCCATCAGACTCTTACTTCCCACCATTCCTCCCAAGGCAACTGCAGTGAAGCTAATGGTGTCACTTCACTGTGTCTAAACCTTCAACGGTTCCCCAAAGTCCGAAGTATCTTACAAGACACCATGGTCTGCTGTGACTCCCACTCCTACTGCTTTCACTCTTATTTTTCTTTCTTTCTTTCTTTTTTTTTTTTTTTTTTTTTAAGAGACAGGGTCTCACTCTTGCTCAGGCTGGCCAGCCCGGCCACTTCTTTTACTCTTAACAGCAATTTAAAATAATCTAAGACCGGGCGCGGTGGCTCACGCCTGTAATCCTAGCCTTCTGGGAGGCCAAGGTGGGAGGATTGCTTGAGCTCAGGAGTTCGAGACCAGCCTGAGCAAGAGCGAGACCCCGCCTCTACTATACATAGAAAGAAATTAGCCAAACAACTAAAAATAGAAAAAAGTAGCTGGGTGTAGTGGCACGCGCCTGCAGTCCCAGCTACCCGGGAGGCTGAGGCAGGAGGATTTGTTGAGCCCAGGAGTTTGAGGTTGCTGTGAGCTAGGCTGACGCCACGGCACTCACTCTAGCCCGGGCAACAGAGTGAGACTCTGTCTCAAAAAAAATAAATAAATAAACCAAAAAATAAAATAATCTAATATGTGACACTTAAACAGTACTCAGTGTGTCTATTTGGTTACCGAAATACTTAATGAGAAGAAAAGACAGGGATCTGGACTCTGAAGATTGAGGCCCCAGTGCAAGTTTGGGGCCTCCCTGCAAGTGTAAACTCTTGCCAGTGTTTATCCACTAAACACTTCATATATGAACTGATGGTCATTATTCCCCCACCCTCATCCCCACCAGTAACTTGATTCTCTTTTTGTGAGAATTAAAGACATCATGCATATGAAAACATTTTTTCTCTATGTAGCTAATATATAGATGACTACTACATATAACTGAGGAGATTATAGATTTCTCAAAAAGCATTTCAGTCCCAAGGTTACACTTTATTTCTCTAGGTAGAATTTTTTTTTTTTTTTTGAGACAGAGTCTCGCTTTGTTGCCCGGGCTAGAGTGAGTGCCGTGGCGTCAGCCTAGCTCACAGCAACCTCAAACTCCTGAGCTCAAGCAATCCTCCTGCCTCAGCCTCCCGGGTAGCTGGGACTACAGGCATGCGCCACCATGCCCGGCTAATTTTTTCTATGTATATTTTAGTTGGTCAGATAATTTGTTTCTATTTTTAGTAGAGACGGGGTCTCGCTCTTGCTCGGGCTGGTCTCGAACTCCTGAGCTCAAATGATCCGCCCGCCTCGGCCTCCCAGAGTGCTGCGGATTACAGGCGTGAGCCACCACACCCGGTCTCTAGGTAGAATTTGATCCTGAATCTCATCAGGACTGATTCACAAAACATCTCCTAGAGGGAATTACTTGAGCAGGTAGATACATCTTTTGGATACCTCTGACTATAGACTTGTGTGTGAGCTATTAATATAATAGCCAGGCCGGGCGCGGTGGCTCACGCCTGTAATCCTAGCACTCTGGGAGGCCGAGGCGGGTGGATCGCTCAAGGTCAGGAGTTCGAGACCAGCCTGAGCAAGAGCGAGACCCCCGTCTCTACTAAAAATAGAAAGAAATTATCTGGCCAACTAAAAATATATATAGAAAAAAAATTAGCCGGGCATGGTGGCGCATGCCTGTAGTCCCAGCTACTCGGGAGGCTGAGGCAGTAGGATCGCTTGAGCCCAGGAGTTTGAGGTTGCTGTGAGCTAGGCTGACGCCACGGCACTCACTCTAGCCCGGGCAACAAAGTGAGACTCTGTCTCAAAAAAACATATATATATAATAGCCATATACATATAACTGGGGGGGATGCTTTTGTTTTTCTTTCTTTTAGATGGCTTGGTTGGGTGAGATTCCTGCATTACCAGTTTTTGGAGATGGAACAAATGTAATTCCAGCAATTCATGTTCTTGATCTAGCAGGGTAAGTATTCTCCCAAAGATATGACCTGTTTACAACTGATTAATGTGCTTGTGGGCTAGCACTTATTGAGCACTTACTATGTGTTCAGACCCTTACATGTGTTATCATGTTTATGCTTCACAGCAACCCTCCACGGAAGGTACTATCATCTCCATTTTGCATCTAATAAAACAGTGCCTACCATCTAAAAGCTCCACGCTTCTGATGACAAGTCCATGTTCATCTCTTAGAAACTTTATCAGCAGAATAGCAATGCACTCCAATTTTAAAAAAGAAAGAACTTGATACGTACATTCTGGGGACATAGTTTTTATTCCTTTGTCCCACATAAGAGTGCTAAGTCCAGCCCAAAGACTTAAACTCCAGAAATCAGAAGGCAAACTCTAGGCCGGGTGCGGTGGCTCACGCCTGTAATCCTAGCACTCTGGGAGGCCGAGGCGGGTGGATCGCTC
>CM052442.1:6298289-6317346 GCA_028533085.1 Varecia variegata | reverse complement strand
GCAGTAAAGCCAGACACCCATGAGAGAAAGAGACATTTACTGCATGGCGTTGAGAGAGGAGAACGAGCCTGGACTCCCTGATAGCTCCCAAGAGGGGTTTTTAAAAGCAGAGGCTCATTTCAGGAAAGCAGAAGTTGCAGGCCAAACTAAACCACTCCATGGAGGTTACAGGTTGGTTTTGCCCATGGATGTGACTCTCTCCAGGCCCCCGGGGAAGATATTTAGAACAGTCATAGTTCAGTCCTCCCTTCCCCCTTATCAGAGGTCCATGTGATAGTAGTTTTCTGGTGAGGGATTCTGAAAAACAACTCAAAAGCCTATGTTGTTATCTTTTAGTTAGGGAACCAAAACACCTCCTGACCCTGGCTTGCTTGAGAGACTCTGGTTACTGTCCTCTTGCTTATCAGGTGGTTCATTTACTTTGCAAGGCTAGCTACGTGCCTGGAATTTCCCTTGAGGGGACTCAAGATTTTCCTTTATCTAGTGGGAGGAAAGGTGGGGGGCAGCAGGCCCCTAAGAGAGGTCCCTGTTCCATCTCATCTCCACGTTTCAGGTTCCAGGGACTTCATTCTATCGCCCTGTGGCTGACACCCCAGAAGGGAGCCGTTTCTGCGCTTCCCTGGGGCTCCGGTTCCCAGATTCCTACCTTTCCCCTCCCCCACTGGCTGCTGGTAAATCGGTCTCGATCTCACATGAATATACAGGTCTACTGGGAAATGAAGGAAGCTTAAACTTCAGAGTCACACACCTGTGGGTGTCCCTTCCAAGGCCCAGAACCTAATTTTCATTATTTTAAAAATTGTGTAATTTTCCTCTAAATTGTATAAGCTTCAGCTCCTGCAAAACCTAGATCTGCTCAAGCACAACATTAACCCTGGGCCTGGAGGGGCCGAAATGTGCCCTTTTTTGCAGAGATTTTACATTATTACATTTACAGGTTTCAAAGATGTAAAAATGTCTTTTACATTATTAAAACGACGTACTTAGCCTTAGTCCTTAACATCTTACTTCCAAACAGAAAATTAGAGGGTGAAATCACTCCCATTACAGAGGGACTCAGGGCCTGTTAAACAAAAATTACAGGAGGCCGTTGCTTTGGAGGAAACTCCCGTACGAGGCTCCAACAGACAAGACTAAACATCAAAGTGGAGTCACCCACGCTACAGTTCTAGTCACCAAATTGAAACTTAGTTGTCATCTGACGGTTTGAGAACTCAGGAGCGATGGCCAATTGCCCAAACAGGCCAGTTTCCATCCTCAACAGGCAGGATAATGAAGGTCCCTGTGTTTTAATCCTCACAGCAAAAAGTAAACTGAAGTAACCTGATGTTAACCAGCCAGTTATCTTTCTATCGTTCTTCCTGTCCCTGCTTTACAAGGACAGTAACTTTGCAATGATCGATTTGCTTTTTGTTCTCGTTTTTGCTTTCTTCAGCCCTTTCTCTCTATAAAACCAATCCCCTCAGCTCAACTCATTGGAACACTTATTCTATTTTATGGAATGAAGTGTTGCCATTCTAGAATCACAAAGAAAGCCAATTGAGACCTTTAAATTTGTTGTAATTTTGTCTTTTGACAGACCCCTTTAAGTAGCATTTTTTCCTTGAGGTCAAATATGATATGCACAGCTAAAGTGTTCTGAGACATTAACATAAATGTGAGATGGACATTTAGAAGTTTGCATTTGGTTTATCTTTGTTTTACTGAAAAGGGAGCTAAAATGGAGGTAGAATTGATAAGGTCACTAGACTTCTATTCATTATTGTTTCTTTCCAAAATTCTTTAATTTGTGTTCCAATCCCTGCTCTGCCTCCCACCAGCTGCGTAAATTTGGGAAAGTTACTTAATCTCACGGTGTCTGATTTTCTCATTTGTAAGAGGGGTATAGTAACAATATCTACATGATCTGGTTATTGTGAGAATTCATTGGGGTAAAACCTGTATAGCCCTTAGCACGGTGCTGGCACGGAGGTGAGCACTCGGAAGTGTTAGCAATTCACAGTAGGAAATCTTGGGCTCAGTCACTGTGTTGCTACGTGACTTCCTTAAAAGAGCCAGAGCTTGTTTGAAACTGTGTCTTACTTTGTAAAACACCTACCCCAGAGCATCGCTTTGAGACTCAAAAGAGCCACGGGGTGGGCAGGGTTTCCTTCTGCAGTCCTCTCGGGGCCAGGTCGTCTTTTTGCGAGGAAGTGCAGGTTGCTAGAAAGAGGCCAGGATCCGGAGCCAGGTGGGTCTGACTTCAAATGCTGGCTCTCTGACTTTCCCTCCAGCTCTTCAGCCAGAGAAATGTCACTTACCCTTTTCGCATCTTCCTCATCTGTGGAGTGCAGAAAATAATCCCAACCCTGACCTGGCTGGAAGTCACGCGAGATAACTTATTAAAGCATCAAACACTGTGCCTGTCCCATGGGGGTGGTGTTCAGGGAATTCTAGTTTACGACATCTCTTTTGCTTTTTCCCTCTGGTGAGCATTTTATCTGTCGGTCTGCAGAGTGATACAAAACGTAATAGACCACACGCCGAAGGTTCACTACCTGGTTGCTGTGGACGAGTCTGTTCAGACCCTGGAAGACATAGTCAAGGTACAGTGGTTTCCTCCCAGGCTTCAGTGACATATCTTACATAGTTTTACCCCCTAATGTGTAGTTATGGAATCAGTTGTGCTAAAAAGACTGGGACTCCTAAAATATTGATAGAATATCCTCAAAGTCTGAACGTGATATCTGCCTTTGCAGTATATGCTTTGAGAAATTACTACCAAAATAGACTTTCTCTTTGAAATGCACAGAGAGAAAGAAGAAAGGCCACCACCACAGGGCTCAGATTGAGAAGGTGGGGATCATTGTACCTCGGACACATACCAGTGACACACCGAATACTAACGTGTCAATGGACACTCACCCCTAAGTATTGACATGGTCAAGTTCACCAGACCTGTTGGCCACTTCCAGGAGCTCTGGATCCGTGAGGCTGCTCTGACTGGAGCTGCCACCCTGTGGCCCAGCTAGCCGGCTAGTGCAGCCTTCTCCTGCCCTTCCCCTGGGCACTCCCTACTCGTCATTAAGGTTCAGCTCAGATACCTTCCTCTGCGCCCTCCCCGCCTCCTTCCTACCTTTTGCACAGACAGGTGCCTCTCTTCTGTACTCCCAGTGTGTCTCAATCTGTTTGAACTGCTATAACAAAATACCATAAACTGAGTAGCTTAAAAACAACAGACATTTATTGCTATTGTTCATAGTTCTGGAGGCCGGAAAGTCCAAGATGAAGGCAGATTCAGCGTCTGGTGAGGACCTTCTCACTGTGTCCTCACATGGTTGGGGGGGCAAAGGAGCTCTCTGGGGTCTCTTTTATAAGGGCACTAATCCCATTCACGAGTGTTCCACCCTTATGACCCAATCGCTTCCCAAAGGCCCCACCTCCTAATACCATCACCTTGAGGGTGAGGATCTCAACATATCAATTTGGGGGAGGGACACACAAACATTCAGACCATAGCACAGAATCCCCTTTGCTGAGCTGCAAACATTCCACATGGTAATTATTTTCAAACTGGGAGCTCCTGGAGGACGAAGCCTGGGCCATACTCATCTCCAGCTCCACTGCCTGACACTAATGGTGGGATTTTTTTTTTTCCTTTGTATTTAGTTATGTCCGCATTCATTTGAAATTTATATAAAATAAAACCTTACAGGTAAATCAAATGATGTTTCTATTTTCCCCTAACAGTGCATCAGTAAAAGTACCGGCCCTGGGAAAATCCACAAATTACCCAGAGAAAATGCTGCCCTAACCAAGGAGTTAACAGTCAGTATATAAGAGGTTTTCGTTGTTGCTGTTGTTTAACTGTTTTCCTAAATAATATTGATTCCTGAGGGGTTTGGACTCAGAAAGCCTGGCTTCAGCTCCTACTGTACCACCAGATCTACCCTAAGACAACCTACCCTCCTCTGCAGTTTTCTTTTCTGAAAAACTCTCAGAGGTCATGGTCAGAAAATGTACTTGAAAGCTGTTTGATATGTAAAATACTATGCAAACACTGGGCGTTGTTTTCTGTGGCCTCTTTCTGAAGGTCAAATTGTAGTATCACAATGAGTGCTCTGTGCTCATACCTAATGCTGGATTGACTTTCATATTTAGTGAATGTGTGTCATTTTCCTTTAATAGCCCTAGTGATTTTGGTCTGGTACAACTGTCAGAGTGAAACAAAACAGATAAATCTCTAACTTTCCTCTATCTTTTAGCAAGATTGTCTTGACCATTTACTGGTCAACCTAAGAATGGAAGCGCTCTTTGTGAAGGAGAATTTTAATATTCGATGGAATGCCCAAACAGGATTTGTGGAAAATATCAACAATATCCTCAAAGAGTACAAGCAAAACAGAGGATTATTGGTAACTATAACCATTTCCTGTTCAAACTTCTGATTTAAGCAACGTAAATAAAAACTTTAGTGTAATTATGTCAATGAAAAATTTTCTTTTTCAAAAGGCCAAATTTCTAATTTCAGGTTGTTTTTCAAATTTGACAAATTTATCCTGGTCTAACAATTTACATGTATATTAAATCAATACTGGTCAACCGAATACTAGAAATTTTAAAGTTAACATATGTATTAACTGTCATGCAAATTGAACATGACAGTAAGCTCAGAGAGTGACTGTCACAGAGTTGTCTATATAAGTTGGCTATATCTAGTGCCCTACTGGCCCGCCTGTTTCAGCCCTGGGTAATTAATTTTAATTGGCAAATAAAAATTGTATATATTTATCATGTACAATATATTTTGAAATCTGTATACATTGTGGAATGGCTAAATTGAGCTAATTAACATATGCATTACATCACATACTTATCATTTTTTATGGTGAAAGGTAGGTATTGTCATCTCCACATTATACATGAGGAAGCAGAGGCTTAGAGAGATGAAGCAACTTCCTCACAGTGACACAGCTACTCAGGGATTCCAGCCAGCTAGGATGCAGACTTAACTAGAACAGCCGCTTCTAACCACAGGGCCTCCACACCTCCCTCTCTGAAGTCAGATAGATGCAGCACCTGCATACATCTTTAGATTTATGCCAGGGATGCATTCTAAAGACAAAAATGGGTCATACATGAGAAAGTGTTTTGAAAACTGTAAAGTAGCATAAGTAACAGGTGTCATCATAGTTGTAATTACCGTCGTTCACGGGAATGCCCCATATAAGCAAGTATAGTGTCACTATCATGTCCTAAGGACCATATTTTCTTGAAAAACATGCCTAGTTAAGAATAAGTACAGGGTATACCACTTAGCAAAAAAAAAAATAATAATAATGATGATCTCTTTAAGCATCTAAGATCCTCATGGTGGCTGTACTTGTGCCTGAGGCACACCAACCCAACTCCAGAGGTCAGGCTGGCATTGTCCTCTGCAGGTCAACTGTAAAGAACACACAGTGAAAGCAGAAAAATGATAAGCCTCTTTAGAGAGATCGTATGGTTCCTGATTGGCAAAACCGGACAAGAACATGATAGAAGGAATCGTATATCTAAAAACTAAACAGAGTGTCCATCCCTAGGGGTGTTGGTTAGCCACAGCAGCATAGAATAGGAGACACTGCTGAGGCCAGTGTAGACATAGCAGTGTCATCCAGTGACATCCCAAAAAGATGGAGTCTCAGGTCATGTACTTGCATGATCCCAGTTCCTTTAGCAAGGTAAAGTCATCATGCTGCAGAGACAGGGACACTCACTTGTTGCCACTAAGCAGTCGATTCATCTGACTTCCCTTGTTCTGACCAAAGCTCATGTAGCAACGTGGATGTGGCTCTTGTTCCGAGGGAGGAAAAGCACCAGATGCTTGGGCTTGGAGTGTTCCAAGCTCAGTGACAGTCATACTTCTCATCATAAGTCAATGAACAGATTGGCATTCTGGTTTTGTACCTGGATAAAGTGAGCCCACCCCAGGAGACAGGCTCCGCCCTTGATCTATGGACAAAATGAGGCAGGTGAACCTGCTCAGTTGGCAGCTGGATCTCAGGCCTTGGCAGACACACCAAGCCCATGCAGGGCCCAGCCGAGCCTGTCGGGGCTCAGCTCCAGAGCTTCTCACCCTCACCCCTGCCTCCTTGCACCTCCTCGCCATATCCCCAATCAGACAGGACCGGTCATGGCCAGCGCTCCTCGCCCAGAGCCTCCCCCGCGTGCCGGCTTATCTCCTGGACAGCCATGGTTTCCGTGTCTGTCAGAGGGCGGCAGTAATGATAAACAGCTTCGCTGCTGAAACGATGTAATCTTTAAGCATTTGGACACCCTGCCAATGGGAATCCTTTCCATGGGCATAATTTTTAAATTTGCCTTGCAAAATTCTAGGCCTCAGTTTCACAGCTGTTTGGACCATTCTGAAAGACATGATTATTTGTTACTGATATTTTGATTTCTGTTAGAAATAAACAGTTACTCATTGGTTATGTATGCCACAGAGCTTCTTTAGCATTCAAGCAAGTTTTTTGGCAGATGAAATGGTGTTTTTTAAAAGACATGAGTGTGTATATATATATATATATATTTTTTTTTTTTTTTTTTTTTTCTTTGTGAGACAGAGTCTTACTCTGTTGCCTGGGCTAGAGTGCCATGGCATCAGCCTAGCTCACAGCAACCTCAAACTCCTGGGCTCAAGCGATCCTACTGCCTCAGCCTCCCGAGTAGCTGGGACTACAGGCCCCCGCCACCATGCCCGGCTAAGTTTTTCTACTTTTAGTAGAGGCAGGGTCTTGCTTTTTGCTCAGGCTCGAACTCTCGACCTCAAGTGATCCTCCCGCCTGGGCCTCCCAGAGTGCTAGGATTACTGGCATGAGCCACCACACCCAGCCAGAAATGAGTGTATTTAAAAAAATCAGAATAATCTGTGTTAAAAGTTCAATCCTGAAACAGTGTTGTTCAGACAGTAAGTTAGGCCCTTTGTACGCTGGACCAGAAATTCTTCTGTTTCTTTGTTATCTTTACAAGGCGAGTACAATACACTGTATTGTGCACTGCGTTGTGAAACTGGTAGCGTGTGATGCCTGAGCACTTATTCTTTAGTAATGTTTTAATTTTTTTCTTTTCTTTTTTTTTTTTTAGACAGGGTCTCACTCTGTTGCCCGGGGTAGAGTGCAGTGGCGTCACTATAAGTCACTGCAACCTCAAACTCCTGGGCTCAAGCAATTCCCCAGCATCAGCCTCCCGAGTAGCTGGGACTACGGGGGTGCACCACCATGCCCGGCTATGCGTTAGTGATTTGAGGTGCTCCTGAGCACATTGTACCCCCCCAGGCCCAGGCCATCACACACTTATTAAATACCTACTGAAGAATGACCATGAACCAGAATGTGAACTATCCGACTAGGGAGCGGGCAGTTTCAGGATGCCAGGGCAGCCACAGTGGTGGCAGGAGAGGGGCAGCGACTCTGAACTCTTGACAGAGGAGCGAGAGAGCTAGCTACAGGGTCCACAGACTTTAACAAAGACACATTCCTGAAATAAAAAACCCTCTGTCTAGTTACAGATCATTCAGAGCTCGGTACACGGTCCCTATTCTGTTTCAGCCGATCAAGATCTGTATTCTGGGTCCTCCCGCTGTGGGGAAATCCACTATTGCTGAAGCACTGTCCAAGCACTACAAACTGCATCACATCAAACTGAAGGATGTCATTTCCGAAGCCATAGCAAAACTGGTAACACTTTTAACTACTTTATCGAGAAGTTTTGTATTTTAGAAATGCTTTTCTTAGTCTTATAATAAACAAGTAACTAGTTCTACATGAGGGTGAACGAACAGGTTTGTTATTTTAATGGGATTTTCTTATTGGCCCCCGTTATGAAAACACAGACCCCTGCAGGGCTTCCTCTGTGAGACGGAAGCATTCATAGGTTGACCTTGGAATTGAGTCTACCTGCAGCTGTTGCTTCAAGTATGCGGGCTAGCTCTCGAGTCAACTTTTCTGTTGACTGGAGCGTTTTAGGGTTTTTCATCCTTGAGGTATGTTTCTCAGGGCATTATCAGATGTTTATTTGTGAATTGCTTTTTATAATTTTATTGAGAATGGTGAATACTGAGGTATGTTTCCATAAATGATTACTAAAACTCTTGATTTCTACAAAATATGTTTCCTTTAAGGTACAATGTATTAGTAATATCTTAGAGAAGTGTAGCTTCTTAAGCAGTTCTGGCATTAGCGTAGAAATATGTTATTCTCCTAAAAACAGAGGAAGAAAAACCTGAGGCTGTCATCCATCTTTGTATATACACACATCCTGCAAACTTTTGCATGACACCTGGCATTGGGTACGTTCCCTATTTGGGTACCAGACTTTTTCCAGGATCACTTGCCAGATGATTTGTGAGTAGCAGGGCATCATCCAGTTTGAATATCCCTGTGGCATGTAGGAGTCGATTGTCACACCTAAGTATACAGAAGAAGGAGAAGAAGAAGAAGGTGAAGAGGAAGAAGAGGAGGAGAATGTGGAAGATGCTCAGGAGCTCCTAGACGGCATCAAGGAAAGCATGGAACAGAATGCAGGTAACGCAAGCATAGCATGCAGCTGCACTGACCTTTTCCTCTTTTTTTTTTTTTTTTTTTAGAGATAAGGTCTTGCTCTGTCACCCAGGGTGGAGTGCGTGATCATAGCTCATTGTAACCTTGAACTCCTGTGTGCCGATATTTTTGAACAGTGGCCATTTTTTTAATATGCTTGTAAAAGACTGCTTGTTTGCTATTAAAAGCAAGTATGGAAATTATAATAAAAACAAAGAAATTTCATTCATAATCTCACCCCCCAGAAAAAAAAAAACATCATTGTTAGCATTTTGGTGACTCTCTGATGGTAGAATAGGAAAGAGCTTCCTAAGCTAAAAAAAGTCAAATGTGTCTTCATAAGTAGTTTTTAAGAGTCAAACATCATTAATTGAAACATAAAGGACAAGTCAAGAAAGAAAAATACTTGCCACCAATATGATAAAGTTAATATCCTTAGTATATGGAATACTTGGGTAAATTGATAAGAAAATCATTAAATCCTTAAAAGGAAAAAAATGGATGAGTAACATTGGACCAGTAATTCATGCAGGAAGAAATATAAATAAATGGGAAAATAGTCTTACTCACTTGATAATTAATTGTAACCAGTTTGTTGAACAAACTAATCACACTAAGGTGTCCCTTTAAATTCAAGGTCTGTATTCATTCTTTCCAAGCCCTTGGATAGCATTTCAGGCTGGTCCCATTGCTACTCTTAGATATTAAATGACCAGTCTATGACCATACCAGCCTGAACACGCCTGATCTTTTCTCATCTCAGAAGCTAAGTAGGGTCAGGCCTGGTTAGTACTTGGATGGGGATAGTAAGTGAGAAGGCCCTTTGTTTATACATGGCTGAAGAAGTCTATTACAATCAAATAATTACAAACTGAGTTTTATTTTTTAATTTTGTATTTTTAATTATTATGGGTACATAACAGTTGTATATATTTATAGGGTACATATGATGTTCTGATACAGGCATAAAATGTGTAATAACCAAATCAGGGTAAGTGGGGTATCCATCACCTCAAGCATTTATCATTTCTTTGTGTTAGGAACATTCCAATTCCTCTTTTTTAGTTATTTTAAAGTCTACCCTAACTTATGGTTGACCCTAGTACAAACTAGGTTTTGAACTGCAGTCTCTAAGGGAGCTTGCTACCTGGTAGGAACGCAGTTGTAGCAGTTATTAGAAAGATAAAACCACTTCATTTTTACACTTAGACTGCTGACATCCTCCATCAGACTGGTTATTCTAGTATATGCCAATACTTTGGACTCTTGCCCAACACAGAGTTTCTCCCTCTGCCATCCTCTTGACCATGTTTGTTTTCTTTCCTCCTCCTTCCTCTTTCCCTCTTGCTGGTGGCTGTTTCTGATCCTCCAGAGTCAGGATGGAGAAGTGGGGATTAGGAGAGAAGGACAGAGGCACATGCCACTGGCTCAGATGTAGGGTGACAGGTGCTCCTGCTTGCTGCTCCTTCCTGGGTTGCACTTGCGTGGGTTCTTCAGATTCTCCCACTGCGAATCCCCTCCGTAAACTCCACTGCACGCCCTGGGGGCACAGCTGGTGCCTGCCTCCATGGCCATCCCTGGTCTTCTGGCTCTCCACCCGTTGCTCCTCAAGGTGGTCCTCTTCCCAGCTGCTCATCTCCACTGTGGTTGGGGGCCTAGTTTCTTCCTCCTAACTTCATCCCACCCCCTACACAGTGTCCGAGTCACCCACAGTCCACTTGGGGGCGTGCAGCTGTCCAGAGCTGTTTGACAGTGGCCAGCGTGAGGAGGGTTCACACTGGTCCCTGGTTTTTAGTCCCCAAGTTTGCCACTCTCCCCTTCCACTTCGAGGCCTCTAGTCCCTCATGCCTTCCTCTGAAGTCCAGACTATCCCTGTACTTCTCTTTGTCCCCCCAGACCAGTCTGATCTAGTTTCCTGAGATGGAGAAAATGTGTTTTGGAGGGTTTTATTTGTTGATGTTTTGGGTTTCTTTAAAATATTGAGACAGGGGTCTTGCTATGTTGCCCAGGCTGGTCTCAAACTCCTGGGCTCAAGTGATCCTCCCACCACAACTGCCTGAGTAGCTCAGAATGGTTTAGTATTCAGACACCTGAGTGTCCACTTAAACCAGCCGATTATCTGAGTCTTGGTTTCTGCTTTGGTGTGGGCTGTGTGGGAAGGAAATGGAATTTAGAATCCCAGAGAGATTTCCCAGAGGGGGAAGGAAGTACATAGAAAGCACAGGTGAATTCTTGGAGATACATTTCCTCTGCCTCGCCCATGAGACATTTGGGAGTCACGATTTTGGTTTAGAGAGTCTAACAGAGTCCTGGCACCCACTTTTGGAGCAGGCACAAGAAAACCAAGATAAGACATTCTGTTGTGAGGACACCTGTGGCAGGAAATTGTTCAAGGCCACATTAAGGGGTGGGAGACTGGGATTTTTAGGAATCCACAAGTGTGGCTGGGCATGGTAGCTCATGCCTGTAATGCTTCTGGGAGGTCGAGGCAGGAGGATTGCTTGAGGCCAGGAGTCTGAGACCAGACTGGGCAACATAGTGAGACCCCATCTCTACAAAAAATGTTTTAAAAAAGGGGACTCCACAGGTGTACATGGCCATGTGTACATAAACCTCATGGCTGGAACATAAGGCTAGAAACAGGGGGCTGGGGGCAGTGAACTATGCCACCCCTTGGAGGAAAGGCAGGAACATCTGATATGCAGGCTAAGAGGACTAGGCAAACATTGAACCTTACTTATTAATATTAATAGAGACATATAATTGGTCTTTGCAAGGACCCAAGAATCTTATCCAAGGGGTTAATGTAACAAGATGGTGTGAAGTACTAACTGAACTCTTTTCATGCCCAGGGGGGTGACCACATAGAACAAGAATTATAGTAGAGACAGTGCCAAGCTGAGCACAGGCACAGAGTCCCCCAGGCTCAAGAAGGGCCTGTCCTTGGCAGGAGACTCTGTTCTTCCCCCAGGGGCAAGAGAGCCCAAACAGGTTCACAGCCTCTGTCCAGCAAGATATAAGAGGGGCGGGGGAAGGGAGCGGAGGAAGTGGTCTTTGGGGAGAAAGTAAGTCTTTAGAACAGCCAGCGTCCCTGGCCACCCCCACCCACTTCCTGTGATATTGGAACGGTTCATTCAATCCCTTTTAACCTTAAGAAGATATTTTTTTCTTTCTCAAGTTTGTCCAAAAATCCTTCCTATTCCTATTTACCTGAAACTAGAACATGGACCTTGATTATATCTGCAGAAAACAAGACCTTTGAACCCGCTGCACAGAGCTTAGCTCACCTTTCCCTCGCATGACTGCATTTGCTGTCATATGGTTTCAGTGATTCTAGCAACACAAGTTTCACAGTCCCACGTGTGGCCTCCCCACCTCCTACTCATAATTCCACTCCCATCGGCCCCGACAGTGTTGCCAGAAAAAGGCCTTTGTTAAACCATAGAGTGCGCTGATTACGGATTCTTAGTGCCCACTTTATATATTTCAAAAGTGTTGTGCAATTATTGAATCTAATTGGTGAGATTCCCGGTGATCCTTGGACTAGTCTTTCAACTTTTCTGTGACTTTGAAAATAAAAAGTTAGGGGGGAAAGTCTATAAATGTATCAACATCTTAGTGTCTATACTATGCATGGATTATTATAAACCCTTGGCTTGCAGCTATTTTTTTTTGTTTGGAAACCAAAAGCATTTGTTTATTATTGCTCCAATCACGGCAAAATTTCTTAAAAGAGCCTTGGCAGTGGAAGTGTAATCAGAACCATTACTCATGAATTTATGGTTTGTTCTTCTCTGCTGTTGAGACTTACTGTTTTACACACACCATCCCCTGCAAGACCTTTGTTATACCAGAGGATGAAGAATGCACCTGGGAGTCACAGAGCATGACTTGACCACTTGCCTAGTGCCTGACTTCAGACCAATCACTTATCTGCTCTGAACCTGTTTCATCCTGTATTTAAAAAATGGGAGAGAGGTGGGAGGTGGTAGCTCATGCCTGTAAACCCAGCACCACGTTGGGAGACTGAAGTGGGAAGATCATTTGAGGCCATGAGTTTGAGGTTGCAGTGAGCTGTGATTGTGCCACTGCACTCCAGGCTGGGCAACAGAGGGAGACCCTGTTTCTAAAAAAAGAAAAAGCAAACAAACAAACAAAAAAAAACAAAGGGAGAGGAGGAAAGGACAGCATAAACAAACAACCTCCCCCACTTGGAGAATCAACTGAGATAACTTGGGTAATAACAGACAGAACATGAATGAAAGTGCACTGTAAACGCTAAAAATGTATATAATATACAGTATCACTAATAACAGGGAGGAGTAGGAATCATCACTGAAGGCTGCATGACAGTCACAGAGAATCTAAAGCCTGGGGCAGGACAAAAGATATTCACGACCAAGTCTCCAAACTCACTAGGGAAGGGTCTGCCTTGACAAGCCGCCTAGTATGGATCCAGCTGTACCCTAGAACTATTTTATTAGTTTTATTTTACCTTAATTTACGTTTTCTAAATTTCTAAATATTAAGGGGTACAAATGTTTTAGGTTACATGGATCGGTTTTGTAATGCTTGAGTCCCGGCTATAGGTGTGCCCGGCACCCAAATAGTGTTCATAGTACCCATTAGTAGGTTTTTTCCTCTCCCTTCTTCCCTCCTCCCTCCTCCCCCTGGTTGATTTCCACTGAGTTTTACTTCCCCCTGTGCACATGTGTGCTCATCGGTTAGTTCCAATTTAATAGTGAGTACATGTGGTGTTTGTTTTTCCATTCTCGAGATACTTCACTTAGGAGAATGGTCTCCAGTTCCATCCAGATTGTTGCAAAAGGTATTAATTCAGCTTTTTTATGGCTGAGTAGTATTCCGTGGTATGTATATACCGCATTTTATTAATCCACTCATGAATCGACAGGCACTTGGGTTGATTCCACATCTTTGCAATTGTGAATTGTGCTGCAATAAACATGTGAGTACAGGTGTCTTTTTGATGAAAAGTCTTCTTTTCCTTTGGGTAAATACCCAATACTGGGATTATTGGATCAAATGGTAGGTCTACTTTTAGTTCTTTGAGGAATCTCCATATTGTTTTCCACAGAGGTTGTACTAATTTGCAGTTCCACCAACACTGTGTAAGCTATTCCTTTCTCTCTGCACCCACACCAGTGTCTGTTGTTTTTTACCTTAACATACACTTATAGAGGCAATAATAAGAAGGCTATTACACAGCAATTCAGTGAGTTTTACCTAGTTTCAAGAATAATGCATGCAGTTACAAATAAGAGGTAGAAACACTGTACCTAAAAATACAAACATCATATAAATAAATAAATGTTCCAATTAACTGCTGAAATTCAATACAAATAAAGTAAAAATTACATCACTTCATCAAAATAAAGGAAAAGCATATTTGTTTTTGTTTATTTTTATCAGTACACTAAAATTAGATTAATGCCAAAGAACAACTGTGTAATTTGTCAAAGTGTTCAAATTATTTATGTCAAAGGATTAAAACTGGTGAATGGTTTATCCAAGTATTCAAGTAGGTAAGTAAGAGAAACTAAATAATACACAACAGGGGAACCATTCCTGGTGGGCTGTTAACTGCCTACATTCGCCATGACTACCTGCCTGGTGAGTTGCCAGGATTAGCATGAAAAATCCACATTAGGCTGGACAGAGCTACCTACCTATTTAAGAGAAAATAAACCTCATTTTTCATGAATTTCATGTAGAAACTCCACATCACTAATAACCCTTCAGATCACCAACTTTGTTTTGGCCCTATTAAAATTCTTGAAAGTTATCTCTTGATTCAAGATATGTTTTTCTAATACTGCCAAAATAACACTAGCCTCTAATAGACCTAAGGTCGTAGGCATCAATGTGCATTCTGCATGCACAATAAAAAATGCAACCAAAAGCAAACACTCAGCAACTCAAAATATTACAGAAAATGTCTGTAGCTGTGGATACATAGGTTGAAAAAAAAGATGAAAAGATTCCCATGAACACAAGTTTAGACCATTTAAAAGTTCACTAGAGATTACATGTGAATTCTGGAAAGGGTATATGTATATAATCACGTAAAATATTTTAAACAAGTCTATTGTGCCTTACTTAGTTTTAAATTGCAAAATCCAATACTCAGTAGTTTTAATAAATCAGTGTAATATGAAGGATTTTGGAAGATTAACATGTATCCATATTAGATCAAATTGAAGATTCAAAATTTCTTCCAAGAAATTCTCTTCCTCCAAGAGCTATCTTTTGCTTCTTCTTATGTTATTCCTTCCTAATCTGTTTAAGGATGCATGCTCAGATTTAGACACACTTACCCCAAATATCAAACTGCCTGGATGAGATGGAGATTTTTTTACTTTTAGACCTCAGCAAACACATGGAGTTTCACATGTTGCTCCTGTAAACTGAGTGAAGAACCGCTCACTGTGTTTCATTCTTAATTATCCTAAAGAACGACTGCACTGACACTTCTAGCTTTTTTTTTTTTTTTTTTGAGACAGAGTCTTGCTCTGTCACTGGGGCTAGAGTGCAGTGGTGTCATCATAGCTCACTGCAACCTCAAACTCCTGGGCTCAAGTGATTCTCCTGCCTCAGTCTCCTGAGTAGCTGGGACTACAGTTGTGCATCAAAACACCCAGCTAATTTTTCTATTTTTTGTGGAGACAGAGTCTTGCTTTTCCTCAGGCTGGTCTTGAACTCCTGAGCTCAAACGATCCTCCCTCCTCAGCCTCCCAGAGTGCTAGGATTATAGGCATGAGTCACTGCGCCCGCCTGACAATTCTAGAAGTCCAATGCGCTATCCATTGCGCCACAGAGCCGACACCTGACAATTCTAGTTCTAAGCTACATTTATTTACCAAGTTCGAGCTGGGAGCCAAGTGGAACACTCTTGCTTCTGCTTCTACAGAAAAAAAGGAAAGGGGTGACTTCTCCCATAAGGCAGATTGCCTATAAATATGTAGGTTTGGATGGCTATTCCTTTTTGAAATTACTGCTTATTCTTTGGTATTTAGCAGTTAAAAACTACAGTTTCCTGTGGATGGAGTGACAGAACCCAAGCTGTAATCCCAAATATATCATCTCACGTTCCCACCACTGGTCCACAGGAGCAGCTATCTATTTTTAAACCGTGTTTTAATACTTATGAATATGGGTTCATATTAACATTTTAAATATCGTTATTACTATTTACAAATAGTATGACAAATACTATTTTAAGTAGTATTTGAAAGGTAGGCTTACAATTAGACAAAAAAGGAGGGTGACTTAAAAAGCTATCTAGGAGGTCTGTGCTCATTTTAAAACAGAAAGGGGCAGTCACCTGCCACAGAGGCCAAAGGTCATGGGAGGAGCTCTGGGAGGTCACAGTTCTCTAGAGAAAGGCACTTGGGCTTGGCCCTTTGTGTACTCAGTCATGCCTCGCAAGCATTCCATTATTACCAAAAACTGCTCCTAGCGCTGCCTTCTTCCTTGCTGAACACTTTCGTTCTGAATCAAGCAGAAATGAATGGCTAAGCTCAGAGCCAAATAAACCAAGGGATGTGTTGAAGGAGACCTCAACTGGATTTCTGATTATGTGCCTTTTCCTTAACAACAAAGCTTTTGAAAAATGGAAATAGACTGCTTAAGTAAAACCAGTGTTTTAATGTTACTGAATCCCTTGACATTTTTTATTTGGCTTCATGTCTTTGCACCACTGTGAACCTTACCGGGAAGTAATGTGAAATCATTTGGAAGAATTTCATTATGTTGAATAACACCTTTTATCATTTTTTTGTCTCAACCATAATATTTAAATTTCTGAAAGACACAATTATTTTCTGAATCCATGACCGCCTATTGGTTTGTGTGATCCTGAAAGGCAGAAGAAACGAGAGATGTTTTAATTAGATCATTTATTGTCATTAATAGACTGATAAAAAGAGGCCCCAAATTATTTATTTTACATTATGTAGAGACCCATTGATAAATTAAAAATATGGTAAATACTCTGGAAAGAGCTTCCGAGATCAATATCTCTAACTTGCCAAGTTTATGTTACTGTACTATATACGTTAAGCAACGTCAGGACAGGGCTGTATCTTTTTTTTTTTTTTTTTTTTGAGACAGAGTCTCACTCTGTTGCCCGGGCTAGAGTGAGTGCCGTGGCATCAGCCTAGCTCACAGCAACCTCAAATGCCTGGGCTCAAGCGATCCTCCTGCCTCAGCCTCCCGAGTAGCTGGGACTATAGGCGTGTGCCACCATGCCTGGCTAATTTTTTCTATATATATTTTTAGTTGGCCAGATAATTTCTTTCTATTTTTTAGTAGAGACGGGGTCTCGCTCTTGCTCAGGCTGGTCTCGAACTCCTGACCTTGAGCAATCCACCCGCCTCGGCCTCCCAGAGTGCTAGGATTACAGGCGTGAGCCACCCGCGCCCGGCCAGGACAGGGCTGTATCTTGAACGTGATAGCTGTTCAGTAATTACGACAGAATGACAGGAGGATATTGTGGTAGAGCTGTATCATGTTGTCTTTCAACCACCCTGCCAGTTTTAGAATAAGCTCCTCTCCCCTCAACCTACCCAAGCAATTCCAGGAATTCCCAAGGAATTCTGACACTGGTAATTGCCAGTGTTGGGGCTTGAGAGGGAACTGTCCAGTAAGGCCAACGTCAGAAATGCCAACTGGAAAAGACAGGGAGCAGAGGGCCAGGTTCTTTTCTGTAGCTTTAAAGAAAAAAGTGGTGCTCACTTTGGCAGCACATACACTAAAATTGGAACGATACAGAGAAGATTACCATGGCCCCTGCACAAGGATGACACGCAAATTCGTGAAGCGTTCCATATTTTTAAAAAGTAAATAAATAAAATAAAGACGAAAGTGTCTTTGAGAGTCAGGTCAAGTTTGATTGTTATTTAGATCTAGCAAGTATTTATTGAGCACCTACTTTTAATAAATCATGTACTAGCAACACACATGAACAATATCTCATGTAATTCTCACAACAGAAGCATTTATTATTGCATATTAAGGTTATAGAGGTGAAATATCAAAACATAATTGAGTAAATCCTACAAGCTCTCTGCATTACTCCACTTACTCTTCAGTCAACGTCACCCCAAAGTTGTGATTACAGAAGAACTTTTTATTTTTGGAGACAGAGTCTTGCTCTGTTGACCTGGGTAGAGTGCAGTGGCATCATCATAGCTCACTGCAACCTCAAACTCCTGGGCTCAAATGATCCTCCTGCCTCAGCTTCCCAAGTAGCTGGGACTACTGGCACTTGCCACCACGCTCAGGTAATTTTTCTATTTTTTTGTAGAGGTGGAGTCTCACTTTTGCTCAGTCTCGAACTCCTAAACTCAAGCAATCCTCCCGCAGCGGCCTCCCAGAGTGCTAGGATTACAGGTGTGAGCCACCGCGCCCGACCCAGAAGAACATTTTGAAAGCGCAGGTGTCTGTGTTTTCATGTATTCTTTGTTGTAGAAAAGCTTGTTGTGTTCTCCTACTTTATTGTGCATTAGAATTCACATGTCATGTTCAAAATACAACATCACATATTTTTTACTTTAAGGGCAAAATAGGGATTTCCAATAGTACCTTTGACTACACAACAATTTTTTAGATATCTTTAGAACATAGCCCTTATGTAGAATGTGACTTCACAGTAATATATTTTTTCTTTTTATCAGGCCGAATAGAAGATCAATATATAATTAGATTTATGAAAGAAAAGCTAAAATCAATGCCTTGCAGGAATCAAGGTTACATTTTGGATGGATTCCCAAAGACCTATGATCAAGCAAAAGATCTTTTCAGTCGTAAGTTTGAGTGTTCCCTTCATTTTGAGTATTTATAGCCAGATAAATTGCAACTTTATTGTTCAGAGAAATAGTCACTCAATTAAAATAAACAAATCCTTGGGGAGACTATTTTTGAATCTCAGCTCACCTTTTATTAGGTGCATCTTTTTTCTTTTTTTCTTTTTTTTTCAGATGTGAAACTATTTTTCCTTTTTCTTTTTCTGGACTTTAAAATTTTTTAAAATTTATTTTATTTCATTGTGGCACAAACACAACACGAGATCTACCCTTTTAACAAATTTTTAAGCTCACATAAATCATTGCTGACTATAGGTGCTGTGTTCATCGGGTCTCGAGAGCTTGTTCATCTTGCTGGATTAAAACGCTATCCCTGGCCGGGCGAGGTGGCTCACGCCTGTAATCCTAGCATTCTGGGAGGCCGAGGCGGGTGGATCATTTGAGCTCAGGAGTTCGAGACCAGCCTGAGCAAAAGCGAGACCCCGTCTCTACTAAAAATAGAAAGAAATTATATGGACAGCTAAAAATATATATAGAAAAAATTAGCCGGGCATGGTGGCACATGCCTGTAGTCCCAGCTACTTGGGAGGCTGAGGCAGAAGGATCGCTTGAGCCCAGGAGTTTGAGGTTGCTGTGAGCTAAGCTGACGCCACGGCACTCACTCTAGCCCGG
>CM052442.1:6287330-6298189 GCA_028533085.1 Varecia variegata | reverse complement strand
CGCTATCCTTGTTGATTAGTAATTCTCCTTTTCTCCCTCCCCCTGCCCCTGGCAACCACCATTCTGCTCTTTTCATCCTATCAATGTGACTATTCTAAGTACCTTACATAAATGGACTCATGTATTTGTCCTGTGACTGACTTATTTCACTTAGCATAATGTCCTCAAGATTCGTCCTTGTTGTCACATATGGTAGGATTTCCTTTTTTTAAGGCTGAATAGTGTTCTGTTGGATGTATATACTGTATTTTCTTTATCATTCATCTGTTAATGCACATTTAGGTTGTTGGACTATTTCTAAAATACATGTTCTACTTATGGCTAGTTTTCATTAGTGATTGCTACTTGAGATATTTGAGTATTTTGCTGTAATCCATAGTAGTAACATGTGAATAAACATGATGATGAATATTTTGTTTTATCAGAGGAAGATGAGGAGGAGGAAGAAGAAGCCAGAGGCAAAGTGTCTCCCTATGATAAGTTAATTATACCTGGTAAGTTCAAGCTATTTCTCCAAGATCACATTTAAGGGAGGAATGCTGTTCAACATTTCTTTTGTGCAAAACAGTCTTTTTGAGTTAAATAGATTTTTCTTTTTTTTAGAAAAACATGAAAAAGATACACTTAGGCACAAAACTTGCAAACTAGATAATGCACTGGGGCTCCACATCAAGGATATTAAAGTTCTGGGATGAACAGAAATCCCTGTGAGAGTATTTGTTTCTGCTACTGTATCCTGTAACAAAGCAAAAGGCAGCAAACCTGTTGATGGTTTGACTTCTGGGTCGGTTGGCAAGACTGCCAGAGCCTGGGCCACCACAGCCCCTTCCCCGCCCTGTTTTTGGTGCTAGCGATGCCGTCATCTTTTCCAGAAGACATTCAGACCCTGACCTGAGACTGGGCAGGTAAGAAGCTTTCTGCTTCATTGTTAACTCCACAGTAGTTTTGGTCTATCAAGAGAGTATCACAAAGTACTCTTGAAAGCAAAGCATAAACAGCTTGTCCTATGCAACAGGGTTTACTTGGTGCTGAGCAGGCATTTCTTGTGACCTTCCCATGAACGTTAGAAAGTGTTGTTTTTAGTCAGTTTGCATGAAGTGTACTCACAGGGCATCGTTTATCTTGAGTCATGTGGTCAATATAAGAACAGCTGTTTTCAGCAACTTAGCACAAGGCTGTAACTCACAAGGGTCTGCTCCTGGCTGTCAAGTTTGTGGCTATAATCATCTCCTCCTCTTGGTCCAGACACAGCTTTCAGAAAAGCTTCTGGAAGCACTGAGAGCCCCAGATAGCAGTCATCCTTGGGGATGGATAGTGCCTGTTTGCCTGTGAGCTCTGAAACCAGCGGCAGAACCGTGAAATGTCACAGGGTTGGATTGTCTCAGATTTCCCCCATTAATTTAAATATATGCCTCAAAGTTAAAAAGTAAAGTTGATTACTCTAAATGAGCAAGTCTGTCCGGTTTATGAGAGTTTATCACTTCTGGGCAATATTCACTCATTGCAGACTCCATGGTAAATCATAAGGTTCCCTCTGAGGTAACTGGATACCTTTCGGCTCAGCTAACAATGTGTCCTGCGCCAGGCACTCACTGAGCCCTTCTACAATCCTGCACGGCAGGAATTACACCTGTGTCTACCCGATCCAGAAGCTGAAGCCCAGGGATTTACCCATTTACCTGGTAAATGGGAGAACTGAAATTCAAACCCACTGTGCAGTGAGTGTGTCTCTGCACTGCACTGCCCTGCCTCCAGAACACAGAATGAGTGGAAGACAAGGAGATGGAGACACACAGGTAAAGTGATCAATGATTCTCAGTCACAGTCCATTGGGCTGCCCTCTCTTTGTTGGACAGAGTCACCGTGGTGGGGAACCTGCAGCCTCAAGGCCACATGTGGCCCTCCGGATCCCCCAGTGCGGCCCCTCGACCAAATCCAAAATTCACAGAACAAATCCCTTTATTAAAAGTATTTGTTTAGGCTGGGCGCGGTGGCTCACGCCTGTAATCCTAGCACTCTGGGAGGCCGAGGCGGGAGGATCGTTTGAGCTCAGGAGTTCGAGACCAGCCTGAGCAAGAGCGAGACCCCGTCTCTACTAAAAATAGAAAGAAATTATATGGACAACTAAAATATATATAGAAAAAATTAGCCGGGCATGGTGGCGCGTGCCTGTAGTCCCAGCTACTCAGGAGGCTGAGGCAGGAGGATCGCTTGAGCCCAGGAGTTTGAGGTTGCTATGAGCTAGGCTGACGCCACGGCACTCACTCTAGCCCGGGCAAAGCGAGACTCTGTCTCAAAAAAAAAAAAAAAAAAAAAGTATTTGTTTTGTAAAATTTAGATTCAGTCAAAAGACTGCACTCAAGGATCCAGAAGACTATATGTGGTCCCAAGGCTACAGGTTCTCCACCCCAGTCTGCTGTTAGTAAATCACCCTCTTTCCAGAAATTGTCTTTATTTTCAGTCTTCCTAAAAGAAATCAGAGCATTGTCTCATTTGTACCTGTTGCATTTTAATTGATGGAGGTCACTGAGCGAGGACACAGACAGGTCAATGCCATTGAAAGAATTTATTACTTACATTTCCCAAGAGAAGGGGGAACATCACGCCATGAGGGCCACGTGGGGAGCTCCGGTTTGCTCAGGAGGCAGAAGCTGGAGCGTGGGGAAGGTCTATGCCAAAGCCTTTACTGGGGTTTCTGCAGGAAAGGCAAGGCAGGCCAGAGAAAACGGCTTAGGACTGGCCAGTGTGAGCTATGTGGGAGGTCTCTAGTGCCTGGTCTTAGTCCCGGGATGATTTGGGGCAAGGGAAATGCTGGGTTGGTGTGTGAGAGTTAGATAAAGGCCGTGGGTGGCTTGCATACGAGAGGCATTCTCCCAAGCATTTGCTTACTATGTTTAGGTGTTAGCTAGCCCTGAGAGGGGCAGTCTCTCCCCAGTTCTGTAAGGCCCTCCTCAAGATAATAAAAAATATGATTAACACAAGCATCCATGCTCGATTGGAGTGATGAAACATTCCACTCTATGGTAATCCAGTGCTAGCTGGTATTCTGTCCTTGATCCGTCATTGTCTTTTGCCACTGCTATTAGCCTATATCCAGTTTGATTCTTTCAGATCTCCTAGTTGAAGGAGACAAGTTTAAAGTTATATCTACGTGATGCATATGGAAAAATTCATTAAAATGTAGACTTTTACATGACTCTAGATAGCCACATAGCCACATACAGGGACCTCCTTGCTACATACAATGTTACCAAGCAGAAATGTATTATTACTTGCTATCCACAGTGAGCCAGTACAATGACAATAGATATTCTGAATAATTCAAAATCCTGAAGTTCTGTCTGAATCACAAAGAGAATGAATGGACATTTTAAAAAAATCATTTAGAGGGAAGTATATTTTATCATATTAAAATTCTTTTAAAATTGGAAAGCCAAAGATGTTTGTATTTGCAATATTTGATTAACTGGAATCTTCCAACTCCCAATCACTCTGGAAAAAAGAAGATATAATATTATAGTTTGAAATTATTAGGTCATTAACAGAATTAATATATTTTCATCTAGGGTGCAGTGGTTTGCATTTGTAGTCCCAGCTGCTACTCAGGAGGGTGAGGCAGGAGAATTGCTTGAACCCACGAGTTTGAGCCCAGCCTGGGCAATGTAGCAAGACCTTGTCTTTTAAAAATAAATAAATAAATTTCCATCTAGATGTCTGACATCACGGAGCTTAAACAAATTCAATTGCCAGCGAATTTATTGACATAATTTTGATTTCAGTACTATACCAGCATTTGGGGGTTCAGATGTTTCCCTTCCTTTTCAAAATGTAGCTATTCATGAAAATCATGAAAATCCGCTGGTCAAAAATGAACAGAACAGGTCAGACCATTATGGATTTATAGAATTTTATTCCACATGCTCAGTCTTCAGCCCTTGTTTTCCCTGTTAACACACGTGATGTTCACATGCCTTCCACATGCCTCACGGGTGCACCCTTCTCTGGGCTCTCTGTAGTACACTTACCTTTCTCACCTCCTGAAGAAAGCTTATTAGAATGTATCTAAATGAGAATGGCATTATTATGTGCTCACCCAATACAATTTTAGAGTAAAAATAAAATTATTCCCAAGTTTTGCTGGGCTCTAATAGGTAGCAAGATATTTGCGACACACCTGGACACTGATCTAGGCCCCAGTATACCCTGGTCCTGCTGTTGAGAACACCTGAGAATAGCAACCATTTCACTCATGCACATTTCAATCTCTCATTTACTCAACAAATACCCATTCAATTTGTACTAGAAGCTGGAGAAACATTTGCTTTTATAGTTTAAAAGAAAATCACAGGTGGGTATAATGATCACCATCATTAATATGATCTGTGTGTTAAATTTGATAAGCGCTGACCCTGTTGTATTGAATATTCTTTTATTAATTTGGCAAACTGGCTATCAAAGCCGTTTGCTCGTAACCACGGCTGTCTTTGGGAGCCTGTGATAATTGTACCAGAAGGATTGACCAGGAAGCCGATGATATCACAGCGTTGTCAGAAATTTGCTATTTATGATTTCTGCTGCTTTTATTGGAAGGAAGGGAGGAAGGGAGGGAGGAAGGGAGGGAGGGAAAGAGATTGCACAAGACACCAGTTGGTTGGGTTTCACAGGGTGGTCTCTGGAAACGTGCTGATTTGCATGTATTTATCATCCAGGAAAGGCAGCAAGAAGGCCAATTTGACAGGCCATTTGTGGCAACAGGAGGTCCCAGCTGGTAACCAGACATTCACCGTTTGGGTTCACCAGCACCCTTCTAGCTAGCACCACTGTATTGTGCCAACTCTGGAGCTTCTCCTTGTCCCCAGAATTTGTCTGTGCGCTGGATGCTTCCGACGAGTTTCTGAAGGAGCGGGTGATAAACCTTCCTGAGTCCGTCGTGGCGGGGACCCACTACAGCCAGGACAAATTCCTCCGGGCTCTGAGCAACTACCGGGACCTCAATACTGAAGATGAGACTGTGTTCAACTATTTTGATGAAATTGAAATCCACCCGATACACATGGGTATGAAATGAATTCAGGGATAAGGTGAATGTGAGAGCCAGAACCGCCTCCCCCAACAAACCCTGGTGCACGTGGAACTGGGATCGTGGGGCTGAGGGGGGGTGGGGAGTGCACCATGTGCCAGGGCACAGGAAACCACAGGATGAACAGAGCGTGACTCCCGGGGAGTCATTTTACATGGGGATTTGGTGGTGGGAGGGTGTTATTATTACATGAAAACATACAGATACATTATGCATTCATATGACAAATTGGCATATTTTTTGAAGGCCACTTCAAAGAGGTATGTTTTTGCTGCCGACTGCTTTGGGCCATTCCTGCAGGTTCCTTGGGGGCAGCGTTCTGTCCCTATCATATTGCCAGTTACTGGTGCTCTTCACAGATGCCCTCCTGGCCTTTAGACCAGCCAGCCCACCCCCATAGCTACCCAGAAAAGCAAATAGCGCTTCATGGCACTCCTCCTTGTTTCCTGTAAACACATAACTCAGAGCTTAGCACACACCAGGCACTCAGTAAACATGATCTTGCATCAGCCTCATCATCATTATCGTTCCTGGCTCCAAATCTCCTGTGCCCTGGCACGTGGCTGTTTCTAAAACTCCCCTTGGCTTGGTAAACCCCTGAACTTCCTTTCTGGTTTTCTGGATCTTGATGCTAATTCCTCACCTGGGACTGGTGAGAAAAAACCAGCCCCTGCCCGGTGGAAGCTCACTGGCCAGGCTGACCCTTTGGGCCTCCTGGGGCTTCTTTCTACCCTCAACAGCTCTAAGCCAGGAGTCTTAGAGCTAAGGGACAATGCCAGCAGGAGGCAAGAGAGCTGATTCCATATTGGCTCTGCTTCGGTTTTCTTATCTGTGAAATAGGAAAGGAAGCCGGCTTATAGGGTTGTTACACATGATAGACATGAGATATGGGCTGGGCTGGTGGCTCATGCCTGTAATCCTAGCACTTTGGGAGGCTGAGGCTGGAGTATTGCTTGAACCCAGGAGTTCAAGACCACCCTGCACAACGTAGTGAGACCTCAACTCTACAAAAAGTTTTTAAAAATTAGCTGGGCATGGTGGCATGTGCCTATAGTCCCAACTACCTGGGAGGCGGGGTTGGAGGATTGTTTGAGCCCATAAGTTTGAGATTGTAGTGAGCTATGATGACACCACTGCACTCTAGCCTTGGCAACAGAGCAAGACTTTGTCTCAAAAAAAAAAAAATAAGGACACTTCATCAAGTGCCTGACACATTGAAGGAGTTCAACAAGTGGTAATTTTGTTATTACTACCAATACTAAGTTATAAAATGATATGCTATTAAGAAATATAAAAATAACAATTTATAAATTTGCAAATTCTTCTCTGTTTTGCACCCTCAGCAGCAATTGGGTTTTGCCCTCATCTGGATGTGTTTCTGCATGTTGAACATGTTTTAGATGTAAAAGCTAAGGATTTTACACCTCCTAATATGGAAATTAGTTTACACCAATTAGAGAACTAGGAAAGAATTGTGAACAAATTTCAGAAGAGTAGTGATTGTCATCTTTTCAGTAAAGCCCAAAAAATTATTTAAAGAAAGATGAGGAGCGTCCCCAGGGAGAAACATTAAGAGAAACAGAAGTGATGGGGAGGAATGAACGAGTGGCCATTGCGTTCCTGTCTCATTCTCATGACATTTGGCCTCATCTCCACAGTGACAACTGAGAGATAACATGAAAGCAAAGGGGAGAAGTGTGTCACAAAGATAGTAGGGGGAAGGTGTCTCAAGGCCAGGAATGCAGCTGGCCTCAGAAGGGTCTGGAATGGAGCCCTGGAAAGATGCTGGGAGCCACATCCTCTCTCTGCATCTAGACCCCACTTCTCTGTCAGTGTCTCTTTCGTCCTCTCTCTCTTTGGGCCAGCGTTCCCTCCGTCCTCTCTAGCCCCTATGGTAGACTGAGGCCACCCCACAGACCCAGAGTTGCCATGTTATACTGGGAGCCAAGCTCAGAGCTGGACTGACTCTCTCTGTCCAATTCCACATTCCTAGAAGGGCAACTCTGCCAGTCACAGTTTGGTCAGGTGCCCACGCTGGTCTGATCAGCAGGTCCTCCGCTCCAGTGTCAGGGTGGAATATTGCTGGGGGGAAAACTCTTCCCTATGAGCCCCTTCTCCGAAAATAGAGCCTTTCCCAAAAAGTTTTAGGACACTTAGTGACATCAAGGTTGTAGTTACTCAGAGGAATCAGAGAGAAAATATGTTTAACCGTCACAGGTCAGGTAATAAGGAGGTACCAGATATGACTTTGTTTTTTGAAGGTTTTCTTTGCTTTTTTCCTTCCAAACAAAAGATCTCACATATTCTTTACTGAGCCAGCTTACTAGTGCAGAGCATATAAACAATGAGAAAAACATTTTCGCAATAAAATGTGTCCAGCTGTCCAGATAGTGGTGACATTTTCAGCTTGATGGTGAGATGACAGTGACCTTGATGCAGCATAAATACATGTACCAGCTCACGTGCAGTTCCTTACAGACTCAGTTTGGTTCTTCTCCAGTGTCTCCTCTTGGAGTTGTATCTGACTTTATTGCCAGTTTTCATCTAAATCCACAGGGGAATGGGACGATTTTGCTTTTGTTTCCTGGCCAGGAATCGCTTGATCCTGAAAGTCTCATGAGAAGACATGGTGAGAAGTGGAGCCAACCACACACACCACGATGACAGAGAAAGGGAGAGGTTCTTTGCTTTTATAAGGGCTTGCTTCTGCCACTCCCCTCTTCCCATGTTAGAACCTGGTGGTGCGTCAAGGTCAAGGCCGCACAGACACTGGGCGGGCACGACAGTGGCTGTGGGTGGGGGAGAGGCAGGCACTTACCCAGAGGCAAGCCTGGAGGGGCTCGGTTCAGATGCTTCTGCTGTAAGGTCCTCTGCAGACACCCTCCAGGCAAACCCAGTGACTTTGTGGAAATCTCATTATTTATGAATAAGTCATTTTTCTTCTTCTTCTCTTTGACCTTGATATTAACATTAGTCACATATTCTGGAGTTTGGACATTTTCCTATTCAAGTAGGCTAACTAATATGGTTAATTTTTTATGAATCGAAAATGTATCCCAGAATCACGGAGCCTCAGAAACAGAAAACAGGAGGAACCTCAAGGTTATCCTACCTGGCCTCCAGCAAGTGCAGAACCTTCTTCTGTAGACAGCTGTGAAAGAACTGTCCCAGTCTTTGCTTGAGTACCTCCAGGGATGGAGAGCTCCTTACTTTTGAGGTGACCCGTCCCCCCATCCATCCACTCCAATTAACAGTGATTGTTAGGACTCAGAGACACAAGTCCAAATCTTCCTACCCATGACTCTCAGACTCTGGTCTGATATTTGCCCGTGAGAGAAGAAATTCTGAACTATGTTGGCAATTAGAAAAGAAAACCCCAATGTGGTAATTTACATAATTTACTATCACAAGTTTATAGTAAGTAATAAAGAATTTTCCCAATTGCAGGCAGCCCTAGAATATAAGTATGTGTTGATCTCCTCCCCCTTGGTATTTAAAGATGTAGGAAAACTGGAAGATGCTCAGAATAGACTTGCTATCAAACAGCTCATCAAAGAGATTGGGGAGCCTCGAAATTATGGTTTAACAGATGAAGAAAAGGCAGAAGAGGAGCGGAAGGCTGCAGAGGAAACCCTGGCCAGGGAGGCTGCTGAGGAAGCACAACGTGAACACAACGAGGCGGTGGAGATGGCGGAGAAGCTGGCTCGCTGGGAGGAGTGGGTGAGTGTGAGAGTGCGTGGGCGTCTGTGTTGGGGGAGGGGCGCCTGGCAAAGCCACTTAGGCCACTTCCACTTCCCATCCTGCTGCAGAGAAATGTCGGGGAAATACCCCAAACAAGTTTTTTTTTTGGTCATATGTGCCATTTAAAAAAAGATATCCATGGTCTTTTGCTAAGTATCAATAACAATGTCAACGGAAAAAAAAAGCCAAACTCTGTAAAATAATTTTAAAAAGATTCATTCTGACCCAAATTTGAGGACCATGACCTGGAGCCATGCTCAAGAAGTCTTGAGCAAGTGGACTCGCTGAGGTTGGGTTACAGTTTGGTTTAATACATTTTGGGGAAGCAGGGGTTACAGGTAAAGTCATATATCAATATGTGGGAGGCATACATTGGTTTGGCCATAAAAAGTGGATTATCTTGGGGGGGGCTTACAGGTTATAGGTGGGTTTAAAGATTCTTTGACGTGTAATTGATTAAAGACATGAAGCTTTATCTAAAGGCTTGGAATGTTTTAACATAAGGAGCTGTTTATCAGAGATAAGCCACCCTGGACATATATTTGTTGTGTAAATTGAGGACCTGCAGGTGTGTCTTGCACACCCTTAGGCCTGTTAATGGGTTACAAAGGATGTCCCCAAGAAGGCAGCGGGGCATGATGAGGCATGTCTGAGCTCCCTCCTCCTGGCAGGCAATTTAGTTTTAGGATATTCCTTTGGCCACCAGGGGATCCATTCAGTCAGCTGGTGGGGTGGGGGGGTGAGCCTTAAGATTTTATTTTAGTTCACAAAAAAACTAACCATTGTCAGTAGTATAATAATACACACCTGTAACCTGGGCACAGTGGCTCATGCCTATAGTCCTAACACTTTCGGAGGTCAAAGCAGGAAGATCACTTGAGGCCAGAAGTTCAATACCAGCCTGGGCAATATAGTGAGACCCCATCTCTAAAAAAAAAAATTAGAAAAATTAGCCAGGCATGGTGGCACATGCCTGTAGTCCCAGCTACTTGGGAGGCTGAGGCAGGAGGATCACTTGGGCCCAGGAGTTTGAGGTTGCTGTGAGCTATACCGATGCCACTGGACTCCAGCCTGGGCGACAGAGTGAAACCCTGTCTCAAAATAGTAATATTAATAATAATCATACATATCCTTGTAAATGTCTAACATTTTATTACATGTTGACTTTGTGATTTGATTTGATTTTCCTCCATTTACCCATCTAACCTGGGTGTTCCACCTCATTCCACCCCTCTTTAGTGCCCAAATCACTGAGTCTAGTAAGTGATTTTGCTTCCAAAAATAGCACCGAAATCTGTCCACAGCTCTCTACTGCTCCTGATCAGGGTCAGTGTTTCTCGCTGGAATTAGGCAGTCTCCCCATCTCCACCCCTGTCCATCTCCAATCTGTTTCCACGCTGCTGCCAGGTGATTCTTCTAAAATGCAGATCCACCACCACTCTTCCCTGCTTAAAACTCTTCACAGCCTGTCCATCAGCATTAGACAAACATCCCTACTCATTATTGTGGCCCATGGGGTCCTTTGTGACCTGGTTGCTCCTAATATTTCCCAACTTCAAATACTGCTCCAATGGCATTCTTGGGTCATGTGCCTGGCCAACTTCCTCAGTCATCTCTCATTTTTACTTAAAGTCATCTTTCCAGTGAGGCTTTTCCTGACCACTACATGGAAAATTTCATTAGCTGGTTGTGGAGGCACGTGCCCGTAGTCCAGCTATTCAGGAAGCTGAGGAGGGGCCGGGCGCGGTGGCTCACGCCTATAATCCTAGCACTCTGGGAGGCCGAGGCGGGCGGATCGCTCAAGGTCAGGAGTTCAAGACCAGCCTGAGCGAGACCCCGTCTCTACTAAAAATAGAAAGAAGTTATCTGGCCAACTAAAAATATATATAGAAAAAAAAATAGCCGGGCGTGGTGGCGCATGCCTGTAGTCCCAGCTACTCGGGAGCCTGAGGCAGGAGGATCGCTTAAGCCCAGGAGTTTGAGGTTGCTGTGAGCAGAGGCTGACGCCACGGCACTCACTCTAGCCCGGGCAACAGAG
>CM052442.1:6268567-6286830 GCA_028533085.1 Varecia variegata | reverse complement strand
CCTTGGACATCTTTTTTTTTTTTTTTTTTTGAGACAGAGTCTCGCTTTGTTGCTCGGGCTAGAGTGCCATGGCATCAGCCTAGCTCACAGCAACCTCAAACTCCTGGGCTTTAGCAATCCTTCTGCCTCAGCCTCCCGAGTAGCTGGGACTACAGGCATGCGCCACCACGTCTGGCTAATTTTTTCTATATATTTTTATTTGGCCAGATAATTTCTTTCTATTTTTAGTAGAGACGGGGTCTTGCTCTTGCTCAGGCTGGTCTCGAACTCCTGACCTTGAGGGATCCACCTGCCTCGGCCTCCCAGAGTGCTAGGATTACAGGCGTGAGCCACCGCGCCCGGCCTCCTTGGACATCTTGATCAGAGCTCTTGGGTGACCAGGTGCATTGTCAATGAGCAGTAATATTTTGAAAGGAATCTTTTGAGCAGAAAGACTCAACAGTGAGCTTAACATATTCAGTAAACTAAGCTGGGCATCGTGGTGCACACCTTAAGGCCCAGCTACTCGGGAGGCTACGGCAGGAGATCCATTCACCCGAGTTTGAGGCTGTAGTGCATGATGATTATGCCTGTGAATAGCCAGTGCACTCCAGCCTGGGCAACATAGTGAGATCCTGTCTGTTAAAAAAAGAAAAATTCAATAAACCATGCTGTAAACAGATGTGCTGTCATCCAGGCTTTGTTGTTTCACGTATACAGCAGATTAAGCATAATTCCAAGAGGCCCTAGGATTTTTGGAATGGTAAATAAGCACTGGCTTCAACTTAAAGTCACCAGTTGCATTAGCCCCTAACAAGACAGTAAGCCTGTCCTTTGAAGCCAGGCATTGACTTCTCCTCTGTAGCTTTGAAAGTCCTAGATGGCATTTTCTTTGTTTTTATTTTGTCTGCGATGAAAATCTGTTATTTAGTGTAGCCACCTTTATCAATGATCTTAGCTAGATCTTCTGGATAACTTGCTGCAACTTCTATATCAGCACTTGTTGCTTCACCTTGCACCTTTATATTATGGAGCTAGCTTTCTTCCTTAAACCTCATGAACCAACAACCTCCACTAGCTTCAACTTTTTCTCTGCAGCTTCCTCACCTCTCAGCCATCATAGAATTGAAGAGAGTTAGAGCTTTGTTCTGGATTAGGCATTGTTTTAAGGGAATGGTGTGGCTGGTTTGATCTTCTAACCAGACCACTCAAATTTTCTCCATATCAGCAATAAGGCTATTTTGCTTTCTTATCATTCATGTATTCACTGGAGTAGCACTTTTAATTTCCTTCAAGAACTTTTCATTTGCATTCACAACTTAGCTAACTGGCTCAAGAGGCCCAGCTTCAGCCTGTTTTTGCTTTTGACATGCCTTCCTCAATATGCTTAATCATTTCTAGCTTTAGGTCGAAAGTGAGAGACGTGTAACTCTTCCTTTCACTTGAACACTTAGAGGCCATTCTAGGCTTGTTAATTGGTCTAATTCCAATAGTGTCATGTCTCAGGGAGTAGGGAGGCCTGAGGAGAGGGAGAGAGATGGGGGAGCAGTTAGAACACACACATTTATTAAGTTCACCATCTTTTATGGGTGCAGTTTGTGGCACCTGAAAACAATTACAATAATAACATCAAATATCACTGATCACAGATCACTGTAACAGATACAATAATGAAAAAGTCTGAAATATTACAAGAATTACAATTGAAGTATTGTGTGACACACAGACATTAAGTGAGCACATGCTGTTGGAAAAATGGTGCTGATAAACTTGGCTTGATGTAGGGTTGCCAAAAACTGTCAATTTGTAAAAAATGCATTATCTTCGAAGTACAATAGAATGAGGTGTGCCTGTATATTCAAGTCCTTTGCTCATATTTTATTTGGATTATTTGTCTTTTTGTTCTTGGATTATAAGAATTCTTTATGTATTCTGGATATAAGACCCTTATCAAATATAAGATTTGCAAATATTTCCTCCCATTCTGTGGGTTTTCTCATTCTGTTGATGGTGCCCTTTAATTTTGATGAAGTCCAACTTACCTATTTTTCCTTTTGTTTCACCGCACTGTTTTTGAACCTTATATTTTACTTGAAAATTCCAAGTATAAAACTTGTGTAAGTTGTGTGTAGAAATATAGATATAACAAAAAAAATTAAAAAAAAGAATAAAACAAGGAAAAAAAAGAAAATTCCAAGTAAATAATGAGAATGTATTTTGAATAGCTTAAAATCATTAGTCTTTATAATAGTTAACATTTTCATGCCTTCATTTCATAACGTTGCTTATTAGTTGACTGAAAAAACCCAAGCAATCAAAAGACAGCTTCTACATCCTCCCACTAGAAACCTACCTCTGCCTTCCCTTCTGCTGCAGAGAACTGTCTGTGCTCCTGTCCAAGGTCAACCCCCAACTTGTGCCCTGGAGCCTACCCCTTCCCACGTAATCAGATTCTGCTCCTATAATTGCCCATTCTCTCTCTCTCTCTTTTGTTTTTTTTTGAGACAGAGTCTGGCTTTGTTGCCCAGGCTAGAGTGAGTGCCGTGGTGTCAGCCTAGCTCACAGCAACCTCAAACTCCTGGGCTCAAGCAATTCTCCTGCCTCAGCCTCCCGAGTAGCTGGGACTACAGGCATATGCCACCATGCCTGGCTAATTTTTCATATATATTTTTAGTTGCCCAGCTAATTTCTTTCTATTTTTTTTAGTAGAGACAGGGTCTTGCCCTTGCTCAGGCTGGTCTCGAACTCCTGAGCTCAAAGGATCCACCGGCCTTGGTCTTCCAGAGTGCTAGGAGATTTGGAGGGGCCAAACATCTAAACCATATCACCTAGTGAATCATCATAGGTTATTATTGGGATAAAAAACTTTGTCACACAGTATCTCCAATTATTACCTCCTATATGACACCAAAACACAATCCAGGTAGTTCTCAATATATGAAGAAGTTCTGCTCTCAAAAATATTTTTGTGCATTTTGTTTGTCTGAATGCACTATGGACCTTTGTGAGCCAGTTTTGGAATTCTTTCTGCTATTTATGACATTGTTCTGTGGAAAATGCAATCTGAATGATACAGTAGTTCTCCCTTATCTGGGGTTTCACTTTCCAAGGTTTCAGTTACCTGCAGTAAACCTCAGTGCAAAAATAGTAGATAGAAAATTCCAGAATAAACAAATCATAAGTTTTAAATTGTGTGCTGTCCTGCTCCATCCCACTGGATGTGAATCATCCCTTTGTCCAGTGTATCTAGTCAACACTCCCACCCCTTAGTCACTTAGTAGCTATCTTGGTGAACAGATTGACTGTTGCCGTGTCACAGCACAGTCCTTGTGTTCAAATCACCCTTCTTTTACTTAATAATAATGGCCCCAAAGTGATGCTGGCATATTGTTATAATTGTTCTATTTTATTATTATTGTTTTTTTTTCTTTTTTCCTTTTTTACACTGCGTGTTTCCAGTAATTATTATTGTTATTGTTAATCTCTAACTGCATCTAATTTATAAATCAAACTTTATGATAGGTATAGGAAAAAACATAGAATACATAGGGTTCGGTATTATCCATGGTTTCAGGCATCCACTGGGGGTCTTGAAACATAGCCCCCACAGATAAGGGGGACTTAAGCTACTTAAGATACCAGTACAGGCCAGGCACAGTGGCTCATGCCTGTAATCCTAGCACTCTGGGAGGCTGAGGTGGACGGATCCTTTGAGCTCAGGAGTTCCAGACCAGCCTGAGCAAGAGTGAGACCCCGTCTCTACTAAAAATAGAAAGAAATTATATGGACAACTAAAAATATATACAGAAAAAATTAGCCAGGCATGGTGGCGCATGCCTGTAGTCCCAGCTACTCAGGAGGCTGAGGCAGGAGGATTGCTTGAGCCCAGGAGTTTGAGGTTGCTGTGAGCAAGGTTGATGCCACAGCACTCCAGCCTGGGCAACAGAGTGAGACTCTGCCTCCAAAAAAAAAAAAAAAATCTATATCTATATCTATATATAAAAGGAAAAGAGAAAAGATACCAGTGGTGCAGGTCTGGCATGGTGATAATCCCAACACTTTGGGAAACTGAGGAAGGAGGATCGCGTGAGGCCCAGAGTTCAAGACCAGCCTGAGAAACATAGTGAGACTCCATCTCGACAAAAAATTAAAAAATTAAAAAACCATCCAGTTGTGGTAGTGTGTGCCTGTAGTCCTAGCTACTCAACAGGTTGAAGCAGGATTGCTTGAACCCAGGAGTTTAAGGTTGTAGGAAGCTATGATCGTGCCACTGTACTCTAGCGGGGGTGACAGAGAGAGACCCCATTATCCCCTTCTCAGCGGCCAGTAGAAAACAGGCACTGGGTGCAAATGCAGTAAAGACAGGCAGCAGCTGGAGGAAGGTGTGGGCAGGAGGACAAGCAAGGCAAGGGTAACAGTATATTGTTTTAACCATGTAAGTGGTCTTTATCTCACTCTTCACTTCCCTTGGCTAACATTATATCTTTAATTGTGTCCTAAACACGATCTGTGAACTTTTAACTCATTGTTTTTTTTTTTTTTTTTTTTGAGACAGAGTCTCACTCTGTTGTCCGGGCTAAAGTGCCATGGCGTCAGCCTAGCTCATAGCAACCTCAAACTCCTGGGCTCAAGTAATCCTACTGTCTCAGTCTCCCAAGTAGCTGGGACTACAGGCATGCGCCACCATGCCTGGCTGATTTTTCTATATGTATATCTTTAGAGCTGTCCATATAATTTCCTTCTATTTTTAGTAGAGACGGGGTCTCGCTCGTGCTCAGGCTGGTCTCGAATTCCTGATCTCAAATGATCCTCCTGCCTCGGCCTCCCAGAGTGCTAGGATTACAGGTGTGAGCCACTGCGCCTGGCCCTAACTCATTGTTCATTTGTGAAATTTGAGTTGGAATAGTTGCTAGCTTTATGTGAGGTCCTTCCATAGCTGAAATATGACTCCAAGTCATGATTACTGCTTTCAGAGTTTATAATCTCTATTTCCAGTCCAGATTTCTCTCCTTAGCCCCCAAAGGATATTTTCATCTACCTTATAGACATTTCTAAAGGTCCCACAGGCACTTCAAAATCAAGACATATCTAACTACTCTCCTGATCACATCCACTCACCCAGCTACCCTCCTCTGCTTCCTATTTCATTTACTGGTAGCTCCATACACTGTCACCACTGCACTCCCACGACCTTTGAAATCATCTTTGTTTTCTTCCTCATCACCTCTCACCTCCAGGATTAACTGTGCCTCCTAAAATTTCTCTCAAATTGGTTCCTTCTTTACTTCTTTATTTCAAGCTTCATCATCTCTCACCTGAACTACTGCAAGAGCCCCCTCACTTATCCTCCAGCTTCAAAACCTCTCCTGGTTCAAATTCATTTCCTACACTTTCCGAGTGATCCTTCTGGAACTATAAATGTAACTTCACTCCTGTTTTAAAACTTTCTATGCCTCCCTCATTCACAAAAAGATAAAATCTCTCAGGATTAGCTTCAGGTCTCAGTTCAAAGGTCAGTTCCTCTGAAAAGTCTTGTCTAGCTGATATCACTACTCTATCTGAGGTTGACCTCCCCCATAATTCCATCAACTCGGTTTAAGTATGGCACTTATCATAATCCGTTAGTCTTTTTTGTTTTTTGAGACAGCGTCTCCTTCTGTTGTCAGGGCTAGAGTGCTGTGGCTTCGGCCCTGGCTAATTTTTTCTATTTTTAGTAGAGACAGGGTCTCACTCTTGCTCAGGCTTGTCTGGAATTCCTGACCTCAAGGGATCGTCCCACCTTGGCCTCCCAGAGTGTTAGGATTGTAGGTGTGAGCCACCACGCCCAGCCAAAAATCTGTTATACTCTTGGTCTATTTGCTTATGGATTTATCTGCCCTCCCACCTCCCCTTTTGTAAGATCTATGTGGATCAGAGATTTTATTTTTCATAATGGAAAGTCATTCCCCCAGCTTAGCACAGTAATGGGGCACAGCGGGCACACCATAACCATTTGTTTTTTTGTTTTTTGTTTTTTTTTTTTGAGACAGAGTCTCTCTTTGTTGCCCAGGCTAGAGTGAGTGCCTTGGTGTCAGCCTAGCTCACGGCAACCTCAAACTCCTGGGCTCCTGATCTTGAGTGATCCACCCACCTCGGCCCCCCAGAGTGCTAGGATTACAGGCGTGAGCCACCGCGTCCGGCCCACACATATAATTGAAAATTTTCTAGTAGTCACATATTAAAGTTAGAAAACACAGGAGAAATTAATTTTAATATAATTTCCTTAATGTAACATATCCAAAATATCTTAATTTGTAATTAATATAAAAAATTATCAGTGAGGTATTTCACATTGCTTTGTGCTAACAACTCCAAAATATGTGAGTATTTTGCATTTACAGCACATATTAAGTGGACTAGCCTCATTTCAGGTGCTCAATAGCCAAAAGCAGTAAAGGGCCACACTGCTGGATAGCACAGGCTTAGATCCTGTGCTTTTCCCATTCTAAGCCATTAGTTCTAGAATGCTAGTGCTGCCAGACATTCTGTGAAAAAAAGGAAAATCCTTGTCAAATTCCCTGAGGTTTTACAACTGCATAATAATATATTTAAGGTTGGCTTAGAACTCAGGCTTATAAAATAAATATTTAAAGAGTTTCGAACTTTGGTTAACGTTTTCTCATATTTATGACTCCTTCCTCCCCCATCCCCCTCCAGCAACCTTCTGTGTGACACTGTATAACTTAGAAGAGAGAAGGAATATGAGAGTAGAGGTTCTGCCTCAGGCACTTTCTTAAACTTTTTCTGGGGGTGGCCGGGAGGAGAGGAGGTAGACTCCCAGGTCTCACCCGAGATAGATTAAGGGCTGGAAACACAGCCCTGAGTAAATTATGGCCAAAACAGCCTTTGCTAAAATCCCAGTGGTTATTGCCATCAATGTTTCTATTGAAGGACAGCTTTATCAAGAAGTTCCAGTGCACCGTTTGTTAAAAAGTAAAATTAGCTCATGTTCCAGAACTCGCTGTCATCACAGTCCTAGCCTGCACAAGTATTGATTCAACAAATATTTGAGCGCCTACATACAAGGCATCAGGAATACACTGGTGGATGAAACAGACGAAAAGCTCCTTTCGTTAGCAGTCTGGTGGGAATAGAGGAAATCCTAGCAACATTTCTGCACCAGGCTGTGTGCTAAACACCTGTCTTGCATTATCACATTCCAACAGACACCACAACCCTAGTAGGCATTACTCCTACTTTGCAGTGCAAAGCATGAAGCGGTTGAGTAACTTGTTCCCACGTGACCCCGTTCTAAGCCCCGCGCTCCAGGGTGGCCCACAGTGGACGCGTGGGCGCCTCAGCCCTCTGGAAACGCCTCCACAGACGCGGTTCTACGCAGAGCAGCCGCCGCGACCTCAGGTGGCAGAAAGGCGGGACCTCACAATGCACCGGAAGCGGCACCTCGTGAGCCTGGGGGGGTCTCTCCGCGTTCTTCCTCGCGCCGTCCAGGCTGCGTCGCACACGAAAGCGTCCCTGCCGGAGGGACAGTCCGTCGCCTAGAGACTCCCTGACTACTTCCACCCTTCATCCGACACCCACCTCGAAGAGTGAGAGGGTCTCGGTGGAAATTGCCCGGTCGCCGGCCGCCTCACGAACTACGCTTCCCGTGAGGCTTCGCGGCGGCGGGTGGCTGGTGCGCAGGCGCACGCACAGCGTGCGTGCCGGCGTCACCGGTTCTAGAACGTTGCTGTGGTAGCGCTCGGGCGCCATGTTAGGACGAAGGGGAAGGAGGAGAAGCGCTTAAAGCGGCGGGAGCGGGTGCGGGAGTGGGGTTGGACCCAGGGCTGAGGCAAGCCCCCCCCCCTCCCTCCCGCCTCAGTGGATCATGCCCAGGGCGGCAGCGGCGGCGGTTGCGGGGGGGAAGTGACTGGGCGGTGCCGGCGCAGGAGACGATGCCGTTGTAAGTGATTTGTATTCTGTTTTCTCTCGCACGCCTGCTGGGCCTTGGGGGCGTCCGGGAAGGGGGAGGGGGCGCGCGTGAGCCAGGCCTTTGCCCCTTGGGGGAAGGCAGGCTGGACTGAGGCCCCTCCTGTTTCCTCACCCGTTCGCCGCTGCACTTCCCCCTTCTGCTCGGTTCCCGCGTTCCCCCACCCTTCCTGGCTGGGTCAGCTGCCGTCGGGCCCGGGGCCTTCCCCTTCCGGAATAGCCGGAGGAACCCCTAACCCTACTTAATTTTACAGCTTCTCCGCCCCGTGGAAAAGAAAAAAAAAGCCAAAAAACAACAAAAAGCAAAACTGCTGGGGGGCGGGGAATGAAGGCCTGGATCCACGCGGCATCTGCACTCAGGGTTCGGTCTCGCCCTTGGCGCCTCTCGGGCCCATTTCGATGCTTCTGGTCTTGGTTGCCTCCGCTTGGTTCCTCTCTTCCTCGCATTTCCAGGATGCCCATATTGTGCGCCTACTTTCTATTTTCCTTGTCCGAATGTGCATAAGCACGAGTTAAAAGCCCAGTCGGGAGCGTCGAGCCCCACAATTTGAGCTCTTTATCCCCACGCCCGCCCCAGTCCTCCCCAGCCCTTTCAGCGTCAGGGGAGAGTGCACATCCCGGGGTCCCCTCCTCCGAAATGTATTGTTGTACGTTTTACTCTCCCTGTTTTGTTTTGATCAGGTGTCTGGGTTTCTGTTTGTTTCTTTCTTCCTTCATCTGTAGTGATACTTTGTTTTTCTGTAGCTTAAAGCTACCTTTATGCCTTCTAATCCCACTAGGCCTATAGTTTTACTTTTTTTTTCCTTAGAGGGTTTTTAAAAAGTTTTTTTCTTTTCTCCTTTCTGAGAATGAGATGTAATTTGATAGCTCATTGTTGGGATCAAAAAGTAGATTACATATTTTTTTCTGTGTATATACAGCAGTGCAGAGGCCTAAATAGTGAGACTGCATTTCTTCCGTTTTTAAAGATTGAAGTGTAAGAGTGCCCCGTTGAGAGGAGGGACCAAGTTTTCTTCATTTCGTAGCCCCTAAATGAAACATGTAATTGACACTCAAAGTTTTGCTTCAATTAAATCCAAAATAAAGGTCTTTATGCCTTCCAGACACTTAATGTAGTACCTCAAGGTTGTTATTTTATTTTTTAAGTGAAGACAATTTCTTTTTTGCAAATATCATGGGTTAGTTTTACAATAACATTTATGTTATTGTGTGTATATGTGTGTGGATGTGTCTCCTCACCGGTGAGACTCTTAACTTTGACACAGGCCATAATGACATCTTTCAAATGTTACATATTTTAAAAAGGGTTTTCATGGCGCCTTCCTTCTCATGCCTCAGCCCCTCTCACCCACCTCTGTCATTTTGTTAAGAGGCCTATTCATTTATTCTTTCTGTGTTGAGAACATTTGTTAGGCTTAATTAAATATACAGATCTACAATCTTAGAATTTTCAAGGTTCCTGTTAATTGAGTCATCCTTTCATGGAATGGTAAGAAGATGCACAAGGAGAATCGAATCTAAAGATTTTAGTGGCATATCTCAGGATTTAAAATAAATTTAAATGTTTGCAGTGATGCCATGTAGTGACCTTGTTAGCTCACATTTTGTTGCAGTTTTTGAGAAGGGACTTGTCTTTGTGGTAATCATGTTGGTATTAAAAATGATAGGAAACGTACACTTTAAGGAAAAGACTTAAGGCCGGATGAGGTGGCTCACGCCTGTAATCCTCGAAGTCAGGGAGGCCCAGGGGGAGATCGCTTGAGCTCAGGAGTTCTAGACGAGCCTGAGCAAGAGCAAGACCCTCTCTACTAAAAATAGACAAAATTAGCCGGGCATGGTGGCAAGTGCCTGTAGTCCCAGCTACTTTCGAGGCTGAGGCAGGAGGATCGCTTGAGCCCAGGAATTTGAGGTTGCTGTGAGCGGGGCTGATGCCACAGCACTCCAGCCCAGGCAACAGAGTGAGACTCTTTGTCTCAAAAAAAAAAAAAAAAAAAAGAAAGAAAGAAAGAAAAGGCTTCAATGAAACAATAACATAAGTAATGTGTCTTATTTCTAGGAATTAAAAGTACTTTTGTACACAATTTTTCATAACATTCTTTGAGGAGGGAAGGTATAAATTTCCATTAAACACTGAAAGTACTTCAAATTCTTTGTAAGTTAGCTCAGATGTATAAAATGGAAGACACAGTCAGAACAGCAGATTTGCACACAGATATGTGCTTTCCTGTGTGTTTCTTGAAATTTGAACCATATTGCTAGTTTTTCATTAGCTATCCTTTTTTTTCACTCAGATTTTGAGATAGCCCTCATTTTAACACTAAGTGTACTATAATTCTTTTAAGGTAAATAATAAACAAAATCCTGCCTAGTTAAAGAAAAGTAGACTTACTTCCTCATTAATTTACTATCGTGTTCTGGTGCCACAGTCGTTAATTTTGTTTCTTTAATGTGCTGAATTATGATTTCCTAGCTATAGTGTGTTTGACTTTCATTTTTAGTATGCCTGTCCTCTTAAATTTGCATGAGTGAGTGAGGTTGTGGCATGGACCATAGGTGAGTTGTCAGGATCAATTAAATAAAAATTATTGAAGTTTAGGGTATGACAAAACATTTTGATCGAGTATCCATGTTTTGTCTAAATTTCGTATGTAACTACATATATAATTTTGAAAAGACTGATATGATTTAAGAGTCATGGTGGTGAAGCTTCCAAAGATTTTGATTGTCTTAGGGTCTGTTAATACATAGTTTCTCACCTAGGTACCCTTGACAGGTCAGAAAATGCCTTGGAGGGATTGTCCTTTGTCTTGTAGGCTGTTTAACAGCCTCCTGGGCCTCTGCCTACTTACTATACTACATCGAGGAGCCCTACCCTCCATCTCCCCAGTAGTGACAACTAAAAATGGTTCCAAATACTGCCAGATATATTCTGGTTGAGAGCCACTGCATTAATAACAAAGTATCATGCCCTTATGGAAACTATGTATTTTTGCTCTACTCTGTTGGTAAGATCACTATTTGCATCAACTCAGTTCTGGCTATCATACTTGTAATAAAAAAAAAAACCATAAAGGAGAGTAACCAGTATCAATCAGTGGTCTAGCATTTATGCCACATTCGTAGAATGTCGTTGAAGTACTGAAAGAGATATTTAGCAAGACTTAGGGGAGACGATAGCTTTCCTCCCAAATGTTTGTGGGGGCTGTCACAGGAAAGAGGAATTTGGAGTAGTTTCTTGTATTCATAACTGGTAGAACTGGGGCCTGCTGGTGGGTGTTATACTGTATAGTAGTGGTTCTCAGAGTGTGATCTGTGGATGCTTGGGGAGGGGGTCTCTGAGATTCTTTCAGAGAGTACATAACGATTCAGACTATTTTCATAATACTTGAGATGTTTATTCTGTTGACTTGAGATGTTTATTCTGTTGACTTTTACACTGATGATGGAAAAGCAATGGTGGGTAATGTGCTTGTGCTTTAGGAACAATCAAGGCAGAGGGCCCATATTGTATGTCGTCATTGTGTTTCTTCACTACTGCAGAATCACACAGTTAAAAAAGGATCCTTGATGAAGCAGTAAGAGAATGTTAATTTTATTAAGTCTTGACCCTTGAGTTTGTCGTTTTAGTATGCTGTGGAAAGTATATGTAATATGAAAGTACAAAGTAGAATGGTGGTTTTGAGGAAGATGACTTGTATGATTTGATTTGTGAGCTAAATAGTGTTTTTTTTCACGCAGCTCCAATTTTATCTGAAAGAGCAAGTGATGAATTGTGGATATTCATACTTTAGTATTTAGCGGACATTTACTTGAGAATAAAGTGAGCCTGTCACTTCAAGGAAAACAACTGACAGTATTTGTGGCCAGTGAGAAATTTCAGCTTTGAAGCAAAAATTAGGATTTTGGAGTTTGTTTCTTCATTTTGAGCTTGACAGCTTCCTAATACTTAAAGATATTGCTGATATTAATGAATATAGTTGTTGATATTGTATGATGTGTGCTAATATTTGGAAGATATGTAATTCAGTGAACTCTTATTTCCCAAATGACAAATCATGATGTAATAAAAACGTGGGTAAAAGGCACATTCGAAGTGCGAGGTAAACCAGATTTTTTTTTTTTTTTTTTTTGAGACAGAGTCTCACTCTGTTGCCCGGGCTAGAGTGAGTGCCGTGACGTCAGCCTAGCTCACAGCAACCTCAAACTCCTGGGCTCAAGCGATCCTACTGCCTCAGCTGGGACTACAGGCATGCTCCACCATGCCCGGCTAATTTTTTTTCTATATATTTTTAGTTGGCCAGATAATTTCTTTCTATTTTTAGTAGAGACGGGGTCTCGCTCTTGCTCAGGCTGGTCTCGAACTCCTGAGCTCAAACGATCCGCCCTCCTCGGCCTCCCAAGTGCTAGGATTACAGGCGTGAGCCACCGCGCCCGGCCGTAAACCAGATTTTAATGCAACAGAGTACAAAGGGTTTATTGATAAGGTTTTAGCTTTCATATTGTGACTAATATATAAGAAACTACCACTTGTGGAGTTCTGGTGTAATATCAGAGAAGACTGTCCACAGTTATTTGAAAAGGCTGTTAAATACTCTTTTCCATTTATAATATCAGTTTGATGCCAAGTTTTCTTCATATGCTTCAACCAAGATGATTTATCAAAACAGATTGAATGCAGAAGCAGATATGAGAATGCAGCCATCTTTGATTTAAGGAGAATCAAAGAGATGTGCAAAAATGGAGAATGCTATTCTCACTAAATTTTTTGTTTTGGAAAACAGTTGTTTTTTTTTTTAAGTTATTTTATGTTAACATGTAATGGGTTTCTTGTTTTTTAAATGAATAAATATTTTAAAAAGGTTTTTGGTTATAATGTCCAATGCAGTAAATATTGGTAGCCGTAATCCATATAAATACAAGATCATTGGGGTGCTCAATACATTTTAAGAGTTGTAAAGGAGTCCTGAGACTAAAAAGTTTGAAAACTTGAGAACTGCTTCTTGAGAACAGCTGCTCCAAGATTGGAGTAGGCTATTTCCAGTGGTGGTGTAAGTTGCCCTCTTGTAACATCTGTGGTGGTTTTTGAACACAGTCTGGAGGGATGGACTCCCCCCCACCCCCCATTTTAAGAATTTTTTTTTGTTGTTAATGAAAAATGGTGTAGTAGATAACCCTTAGGAAAGATAACTGCTAACTCTGGGAGATTTTTTTTTTTTTTTAATTTAGTAGAGACTAAATTAAAAGGGTGGGGGGGAGGGGGTCTCGCTCTTGCTCAGGCTGGTCTTGAAGTCCTGAGCTCAAATGATCTGCCCGCCTAGGCCTCCCGAGTGCTAGGATTACAGGCGTGAGCCACCGTGTCCGGCCTTCTGGGAAATTTTGATTGGCAGATTTTAAGATTTGGAGATTGTGTAGTGAATTGGTGCTCAATAAATGTTGGTTATAGTTTTGGAATGTAATGTTTTACCTCACACTTGTTTTGGGAACATCAAAGTTGTGGGATGGGAACATCCCAAAGGGGTGGGAACATCATAAGTGTATAGCCTACTGCACAGGTAGGCTATATGCTATGGCCTATTGCTCCTAGGCTATAAACCTGTACAGCGTGTTATTGTAGTGAATACTGTAGGCAGTTGTAACGTAATAGTAAGTATTTGTGTATCTAAACAGAAAAGGTACAGTAAAAATACGGTATTATAACCTTGTGGGATGACTATTGTATATGTAGTCTGTCATTGACCAAAACATTGTTACGTGGTGCGTGTCTGTATTTTTAGTGCCTTTATTTGTGTGCAGATACTTATTTAAAGCCATGCACAGATTTGCCACTTATGTCTAGACCCCTTCTGTGGAAGGTAGTTTGTTGTTTTTTTAAAAAAATCTTTGGATTGTAGGCCTGTTGAATTGTTTAGCTTTCTCATTTGTGGAAATTTAAGGATTTGGGAAGGAAAAACTATAGGGATTTTTGTTAGCTATCTTTCTCTTCTTTTTCAGAATTGTCTTCTAAAATTACATTCCCTATATATTTCATCCAGAAACCAGCTTCTTGTATTTTATGACAGTTTTTATAGTTTTTGAATTAAGAGTAGTGTTACTGTCATTTTGATCATTAGAAATTTAATTGTATTATTTGTTTTAAATACATTTAAATTTTATATCCTGCAGTTAATTTATATGTATATGACTTAATATATTTTTGACTATTCTTTTCTGATACATTTTATACTTTTTTTCAGGTTCTCTACTTTATATTTCTTTCATTTTCAAGTTGTACATGACAAGTTGATGTAGGAGTCCTACAATTTGGCTGGTTTTTTACTTCTTCCAGCCAGGTGGGAGAGAGAAGGCAAGGGGGCAGTTGAAAGTACTCTTAGGAAGGAGGGAAATAACCTGCCAAAATTGAATAGCAAGTACTCTTTTCCTGTAAAATCTACCTTGAATTTTTAAAGTTTGGCTTTGGGCTTTATCGTACTTTATCTCCCTTAAGCATAAACTATTACATCATCTGTGTTTGAGGCTCTGCTGCTGGTTACTAAGTATTGGCTGGATGGTGCACTTGGAATATGTATTAAAGAATATAGCTAAGTTCGGAATATATCTAGTACCACTTACACAGAACATGTTGTGATGGGCCAATTAACCACCCTTAGAATAGTGTCTTAAGGAGCTGTATGCTTGCCTGTAAGCTACTGTCATTATATACTAAACCACTTGTGAAAGAGAAGATTGTATTACTTTGCTAAGAATTATTAAATAATATTTAATGCACATTGAGATACTTCAGAGAGATCTCTTATTCCTTTTCCTTCCATGTTCTTTTTCCCGTTTCTGGGGAGCACATTATGTTTAAGGTTAAGACCTTTAAACAGCAGATTATACTGTGGTGAATTGTTACATTAAATAAATTATATTAATTGTAGTTTGCAGTTTATTCTGATTGCTTCCAAAGAAGAATGTGTAACAAATTAAGCTTTCAGGTTTTTTTTTATTTTTTTTTATTTTTTTCATTTTATTCTTTTTTTTTTTATTCTTCTTTTTTTGATTTTTTTTTAATTTTCTTTTTTTTACAAGATCATCACTGAAGGTAAAGCTTTCAGTTTTAAAAATAAAGCATTTTCTGTTCAGTAGTAGCTGTAAATTTTGAGGTAGTTGACCCTATTAGTGGCATAGACAGTGCCTTGTTCCAAATGCTTAATATCAGGAGGCAGGGTTCCTCAGTAGAGTCTGAGCTTTGTATTAATTAGGATACAAAATGCTTAAATATTAACTATTTGGGAAACACCGTTGGTGATAACGATGTTGTCCTTTCCTTTTGTGTGTTAGTCATCTGGCTAGACCGACTTCTCCCTTTCTATCGTTTAGTTTGTACACCTTAACCTTCTAGCATGGTCATGATTTTATTTTTGTTTCTTTAATATTTTTTTTCAAGCTTTTACTTTGCACTTATTTGTTGTTTAAGGATCTGAAATCCTAGACTAAATTTGAGACTCATTGAGAACAGAGACTATCTTAAGCCTCTGTGTGTATGTGTCTGTCTCTTCCTTCCTTCCTTTCCCTCTTCCCTTCCTTCCCTTTCTCCCCTTTTCTTTCTGTCTCACACTGTCACCCTGGCTAGAAGGAAGTGGCATCATCATAGGTCACTGCAACCTCAAACTCCTGGGCTCAGAGAAGCCTCCTTCCAAAGACTCCCAAGTAGCTGAGACGACAGTTGTACCACCATGCCTGGCTGCTTTTTTTTCTATTTTTAGTAGAGACAGGTCTTGCTCTTGCTTCAGCTGGTCTTAAACTCCTTGACCTCAAGTGATCCTCCTGCTTCAGCCTCCCAGAGTGCTAGGATTATAGGTGTGAGCCACCGTGCCTGGCCATCTTGTGTATTTTGATTTTAGCATTGTCTTTTATACATATTTAGGAGTTTGGTCAATTTCAGCCTAATAAATACTATGCTTTCTGACAAAAATAAGTTAGATGAGAAAAAGGTGCTTTTAGGAAAATTGGGTTCATGTTTGATAACCTCGGCTACTGTAGCAGCTTTCTAGAACAGTAAGTAAGGCACTATTTGCTTTAGATTTATCATTTCTGGCCACAGAGTATTGCACTGAGAAATCCATTTTAAAAATCTTAGTTTATTTCACTTCTTTAAAATAGTGTTTTGATTAGCATAAACTGGTTTTTAAACTCAGTTTAAAAAAAACAGTAATTGTTTTAAATTGAGGATTTGTTTGGTGCCCCTTGCTGACATTTTAGGGGGTGATTTTAGCCTCATTCCTATCACTATCTGAATTTAATGCTAGATGGTAGAATTAGATGATTTTTCAACTTTTTGCATAATTTATATCTACTTTAATAACAAATTGAGACAAGTTCATGAAATATACAGTGAAAGTTTCCTATCTCAATTCTCCTTGACTGTGTTTCTGTGCACATGTAGACATAATTTACCAGTATTTTTTTTTAAAAATAAGACTACATATTGAGAAAGATGTATAGAGGCACCTTAGTATAGATTATGATTATAGGCTATGGAGTGAAATACCTGGGTTCGTATCCTGACCCAGGGATTTTAGGCAAGCCTTCTCTTGGTTTCTTCTTCTATAAAGTGGAGACAGTTAATAGTGGAGTTCTTAGGAACAATTGGGAGTAATGTAAAGTGCTTGGCACGCTAGCTGGTATATACTGAGATTTCATTAAGTGCTTGCTATTTTTTTCACCTGACATACAGCATCTTTCCATGCTACTACATGTACTACCTACCTCATTCTTTTTTTTTTTTTTTTTTTGAGACAGAGTCTCACTCTGTTGCCTGGGCTAGAGTGCAGTGGCATCAGCCTGGCTCACAGCAACGTCAGACTCCTGCAAGTAGGCTCAAGCAATCCTACTGCTTCATCCTCCCTAGTAGCTTGGGACTACAGGCATGTGCCACCATGCCCGACTAATTATATATATATATATCTATATGTTTATATATATATATATTTAGTTGTCCAGCTAATTTCTTTCTATTTTTTTAAAATAGAGATGAGGTCTCGCTCTTGCTCAGGCTGGTCTCGAACTCCTGAGGTCAAATGATTCTCCTGCCTCGGCCTCCCAGAGTGCTAGGATTAAGGGCGTGAGCCACCACACCCGTTCTCCTACCTCATTCTTTTTATTTGGCATAGTATTAAGTTAAAAGCATGTTTTATAACTAACCACTTCTGTATAGATAGGTATTTAGGTGGTTTCCAGTTTGTTTTACTTCATTGCATACAGTGCTTAGTGAACAACCTTGAATATCATTCTGTGTTATTTCTATGAGAAAGGTCAAACTCCAGAACCTATGGGGTCAAGAAAGGTAATATACAAAGGAATGGAGTGGGTACCAAGCATGCCCCCTTTTCAGGGGTTAGCCCTAGGGTAGACACTGCTCATTTCAAGCTTATTGTTAATTGTATAGGAATTTGTGCCCTATTTTGGCCTATATTCCAATTCTTGCACTCATACGCAAAGAGTGGCTGGAAATACGGGTGTTTATGTAATATTTCATATTTTAAAAGTGTGTTGTAGATTAAAGAGAATACATTTTCCAACTGTAGGGCTTTCAGTTTGAATCTTCTGTTCTAGTGTTTCTGTAAGATAGATTTCTAGAAGTAAAGTTGCTAGACATAAACTTTTTAAATTGGTGTATGTATTTTTTCTTTTATTTTTTTAAAAGATGGGGTCTAGCTATGTTGCCCAGGCAGGAATCAAACTCCTGGGCTCAAGTGATCCCCACTGTCACCCTCAAGAATAATTGGAATTATAGGCACGAGCCTCTGCTCACAGCTCTATTTCATTTTTACCAGATGTTATATCAACTTTGTTTTTTTTTCCCTCCAATATGATTGTTTTAATTTACTTGCCTGATTTGCAGTGAAACTTTTATTTTTTTTTTTAAGTCATTGATTTAAGAATTCTTTATGTACTAAGAATATTACTGTTTTGGCCTAAGTTGCATGTATTTTCCCATTGTATCATTTTCTTTAGTTTTCCTTATGACTTATTATATAAAAGTTAGAATATTTTAATTAAGCACATTTGTTATTGTGTATGGCTTCTGTGTTTTGTGCCTTGCATGGTTGTGAAAATAATGTTATTCATTTTCTTTTAGTCCCTCTGTAATTCTTTTTTTTTTTTGAGACAGAGTCTCGCCTTATTGCCCGGGCTAGAGTGAGTGCCATGGCATCAGCCTAGCTCACAGCAACCTCAAACTCCTGGGCTTAAGTGATCCTACTGCCTCAGCCTCCCGAGTAGCTGGGACTACAGGCATGCGCCACCATGCCCGGCTAATTTTTTGTATATATGTATAT
>CM052442.1:6200375-6261567 GCA_028533085.1 Varecia variegata | reverse complement strand
CTGATGATTCTTTTTTTTGAAATAGAGTCTTACTCTGTTGCCTGGGCTAGAGTGTCATGGTTGTCAGCCTAGCTGACATCAACCTCAAAATCCTGGGTTCAAGCAATCCTCCTGCTTCAGCCTCCCAGGTAGCTGGGACTACAGGGGCACACCCCGAGGCCCAGCTAATTTTTTCTATTTTGGTAGAGACGGAGTCTCACTTGGCTCTGGCTCGTCTTAAACTCCTGACCTCAAGTGATCCTCCCACCTGGGCCTCCCATAGTGCTAGGATTGCAGGTGTGAGCCACTGTGCCTGGCCAATAATTCATATATTTCTTTGCTGGTTTTTCTGATGTTAAGAAAAATTGCTTAGATTAACGACATTAGTGCTCAGTCCTATTCAAATTTGTATGTGTCCTTTTTTTGTTTTTGCTGAGACAGAGTCTCAGTGGTGCCATTGTAGCTCACTGCAACCTCTGACTCCTGGGCTTAAGTGATCCTTCTGCCTCATCCTCCTGAGTAGCTGGGACTATACGCAGCTGCCACAACACCAAGCTGATTTTTTTTCTATTTTTGGTAGAGATGGGGTCTCACTCTTCTGAGGCTGGTTTGGAACTCCTGAGCTCAAGCAGTCCTCTCACCTCGGCCTTCCAGAGTGCTAGGATTACAGGCATGAGCCACTGTGCTTGGCCTGTCTTTGGGGTTTTTATAGTATGAAGTAACACCTCATTTATGTTATTTTTTTGAGGGAGAGAAAAGTGTGGTCTCTTACATGTTTTGGTACTGAATAGAGACTTAAGTATTGGTATTCTGAGGAATTAGAAGGTAAAAGAAAATATTGACCATTCATTAAAATTGTTTTTTGTTTCGACAGGCATCATTCTTATGACCAGGGCCATTAAGTACCTACCTTAGTAATTTATAGTAGTTCCAGGTCCAGGAAGACAAATTTTGAATACTTTGCTTTCTCCCTCTCACTGATGGTTTTACTCTTTCTGAGTAAGAAACCATTTGTAAGTTTAGTTTTTTTTAAAATTACCCCACCAAAGCCTTTTGGAAATCTTAAAAACTAAACTATTATTGGGCAATAATGGCTTTCAAGTCACTTTTGATATGATAAAATTATACTCTAATGTGCTATGGGATATTTGGCATAATCATTAAACATCTTTTTCTCTAAACAATTAGAACATGTTAATTCTAACATTCGTGACTTATTTTATGCAACATCTTTGTCATGAGTAAAGTCCCTGATTAAAACATTACTCCTGTGGGATTACAGATTTCATCTACCTGAAATAGCAGTTTTTGTAGCAGTCTCCTGAAATAGGGCAAAATTCTAAAATAGTATGTATATCTTCACTAAAGAACACTTCCATAAAATTTCAAAATTGCTTGAATTGCAAATTAGATATGAAGGGCTAGTGTATTTTTAGAATTTAGAGTTTGAATGCCCTCTATATAAATTTGCACTCTAATCTTACTTGGGGTTTTTTTTTTTTTTTTTTAAGAAGTACAGTATTATTTTAAATAGTTCTCCTGCGCTCCATTGGCAAAATAACCATTATTTGTTTGTTTCAACAGAATCTTCCACAATCTGTAATTGAAAATGTTGGAGGAAAAATTTTTACCTTTGGATCTTACAGATTAGGAGTACATACAAAAGGTAAGTATTGTTTTATTTATCTTGGAAAGGGATAGTTTTTTATTAAATATTATAACAACATACCCATCCATTTACTTGTGTATCATATAGCTTAACTAGACTTGGAAGTTACTTCCAAGGAAGTTACTCCTACTTCAAGGAGTCTGAATTTGTTAGGAGAGAGGTAATACGATGCCACCTTCTATACCTGCGCTGTCCAAAATCAATATTCAAATTAAGTAAAATTAAAAATTAAATTCCTTAATAGAAGTAATCACATTTTACATATTTAATAGCCACATATGAGTAGTAGTTACTGCATTGGGAAGTACAGGTAAAGAAATAGAACATTTTTCCCATTGGAAAGTACATTGGACAGTGCCACTATCTGTATATCATTTCCTACTAGAAGAATATTACTCTGGAAATCAGAACAAAAATGAATTAAAGCTTTTAAGAAAACTTTGTGGATTTTCCCCCATTCCTTTATGGACAAATTGTGAAATGCAATCAAGCAAAAAACAACCAAAAAAAGTTGTATCCACAGCCCTTGATAATCACTGATTGTGTTCTTATTTACACTTGTTATTTTCTCTATGCAAATAAATACACAACAAAAAATATACAAAGAACACTTACTGAGCACTTTCCCTTTACCAGGCACTGAGCTCTTGATCTTCATTATCTTATTTATTCCTCACGGAACTTTCATTCTCATGTAACAAATAGGAGTCTGAGACTTAAAGAGGCAATAAAGCTTGAATAATTTCTCCCAGGCATCTAATGGCAGAACCAGTAGAACTCAGGCAGTCTGAGGCTGTACTCTTTACCTATTAACCACTGTTTTAAAAATAACTGCTAGGATAGTGTTCTCTGTGTTCTGGTGTCCGTCCTTCTCCCCAGCTTCCATTATTCTGTCCCATTAGTGGTACATTTGCTTTTGATATGTCCTGTGCACTGTATACTCTTCTTCCCCTTCATTAGTATCCTAAATAAATAGCCTTCAGAGTAGTGCTTTAGCACCTTGTTTTTTGATTATGTTGACCTGATTCCACATTTATCTCTCCCTTTTATGATCCCAAATAATTGATTTTAATTCTCCTTTTTGTATTTTTCCTATGTATTCATTGCTGTCTTCTTATCAAGGGCTAAATTAATGACAGTTGTCTTACCATGGTCTGCCTCTTTGGATTCTTGTCACTGGTCCTTCCTGAAGTTTATTCTGTAGGTCCCATTTAGGAGTCAGTTAGGGACCCTATAAGTACAAGTCATCTAGTGTATAAAGGAAAACTGTATTTTTTTGTTTAACTAATGAATGTGGCAATGACTAATGACATCAGGATGTTGGGTGTGTGCTTGAATAATTCCTTCTCCACTATGAAAGTGCTGTCTGAGCCACCTTTCTTTGGACTCCCAGTTTATTCAGGTCACTATAAATATAGGATGCTGCAGGAAAAAAACAGACCCCATCATTTAAAATCATGCTTTTCCTCTGTTTGGCAATTTTTATTAAAGGGTGGTGCATTTTTAGAGGCTCACAAGTATAATAATATACAGTTTCTCAACATCAAATATTGCCATGATAAGATGCAAAATAATTTTCTTGTAATATTAATTAGTGGTTGATGGGCTTAATTTTTTTTAGGTGCTGATATTGATGCGTTGTGTGTTGCACCAAGACATGTTGATCGAAGTGACTTTTTCACCTCATTCTATGATAAGTTGAAATTACAGGAAGAAGTAAAAGATTTAAGAGTGCGTAAATGTTTGGGGTGAAAGGGGAGGAGTTATAAAATTTATTTAGTCATTTGAGTGAATTTTATGGGATAGCCATCATTTATTGAGCTGTTGTAATTTGCCAGACCCTTTTAAGCACTTAATGTGTGTGTTCTCATTTTCTTTAAAACAAGCCTAAAATCATCAACTCATTTACAGATTAGGAATTTGAGGCAAACAAAATAAATATAAAGTCATCTGGCCATAGGCACACATCTGATGAGTGGCAGAAATCAAGAATTTGAACTTTGATTTCTGGTCTGATTTCAGAGCCTAGTGTTTTTAAGCTAGTTACTGAGAACGTATGTTTGTGTCAGGTATTATGCTAAATTACGTTTAAACAATTTCAAGTATCACATTCACTTAAAAGTACTAAAACTAGTAGAGGCCTAATGTGTAGTTCCAGAGACACTAAATTTGTTTATTTTTCCTACAGGCTGTTGAAGAGGCATTTGTACCAGTTATCAAACTCTGTTTTGATGGGATAGAGGTAAGGGGTAGTTTAAATTGGCAGTTCTTGCTATGTGGTGTTACTAACCTTGATTGATGTAGGGCAGAAACTTGGTTTATTTAAAGTTTATAATTAGTCAGTTGGTTGTGATGTTAATAACAAGGTTTTTTTAATGGAAATGACTGTTAGTAGAAATACCATTTTTAGTCTTTTTAGAAAACACCAATTGAAATTTGGAGCTAAAACAGAAGTAATGAGACTTTAGACTGAAGTGCTATTACAAAACAGTTTTCTTGCTAGTTTTTCCATATGCAAATTTTCTGTAGTTTTGGTCTCAGTAAGGCAATAACATAATATATTTTTGCCTTAACTTCATTTGAAAGTTGGGAGAAAAGTGTACACTGATAGTATGTGTGCTGAAATATTTTCTGATGGGAAGATTTATGATGTTAAATTGCTGAGGTGTTGTGCATTTCTCCTTGCTGCTTTCAACGTGTATAGTGAAAGTAATTGGAACAAAGCTGGCAGTGAAGCAATTTTATGTTTCCTTTCCTGTACGTAATGGTGCTAGAAAGTCACTGATGGTAATAGTAAAGATTATAAAGTTTTGGAAACTGAAAGAACAATAATTTGCTGTTTTGCAAAAAAAAAAAGAAAAGATGGTTTCTAGGAGTGCTGCATAAGATGCTCACCTGTGTCTTTTATGAAAAGTCAAATGATTAACCTTAGTAAGTAGACATTAAATGTTAACATTGATAAAGTATTATCAAATTCATGTAGTTTTGACTTAAATAATGTTTAAATAAATGTAAAATAATCTCTACTATAAATTATAAGGTGATGCCTCATTTTCCCAGAAAGAACATTACTGATATAGAGGAAATTTTTTTGTTAGGAGACCCAGCTCAACTTAGTAAACTTTACAGGATGGAGATGCAAATCATGGCTACTTAAAAATATTTAATGTGTTAGTTTTCTATCACAGATATATATATATAATACTATTTTAGAAAATAACTATTTTAAGAAATACTACTTTAGGAAATTTTACATGTTTTTTTTTTTTTTTTTTTGAGACAGAGTCTTGCTCTGTTGCCCGGGCTAGAGTGAGTGCCGTGGCGTCAGCCTAGCTCACAGCAATCTCAAACTCCTGGGCTTAAGCAATCCTTCTGCCTCAGCCTCCCGAGTAGCTGGGACTACAGGCATGCGCCACCATGCCCGGCTAATTTTTTCTATATATTTTTAGCTGTCCAGATAATTTCTTTCTATTTTTCGTAGAGATGGGGTCTCCCTCTTGCTCAGGCTGGTCTCGAACTCCTGACCTTGAGCTATCCACCCGCCTCGGCCTCCCAAAGTGCTAGGATTACAGGCGTGAGCCACCGCGCCCGGCCCTTAGGAAATTTTAAAATAATTTTGTCCTAAAATTTTTTTAATATCACTGACTTGCTTTTTGTGTTACCTAGTTTTATGAGCATTTAATTTTTATTTCTGTCTAAATTGAGGGACATACTAGATTTTGAAATCTGTTTAATTAAAGACATTATTCTGCACTGTAAGTACTTATTTCTTTCTTTTTTTTTTTTTTTTGAGACAGAGTCTCACTTTGTTGCCTGGGCTAGAGTGCCGTGGCGTCAGCCTAGCTCACAGCAACCTCAAACTTCTGAGCTCAAGCAATCCTACTGCCTCAGCCTCCCGAGTAGCTGGGACTACAGGCATGTGCCACCATGCCCGGCTAATTTTTTTTTTTCTATATATATTTTTAGCTGCCCAGATAATTTCTTTCTATTTTTAGTAGAGACGGGTTCTCGCTCTTGCTCAGGCTGGTCTCGAACTCCTGACCTCGAGTGATCCTCCTACCTTGGCCTCCCAGAGTTGTAGGATTACAGGCGTGAGCCACCACGCCTGGCCTTCCCAGTGTTTTTGTTTTGTTCCTTGTTTCTATTCACAACTAAATTGGTGCTATTTTAAGTTAAGTTCTGGGGGGAAAAAACAAATACAACAAAAAAACTAAATTTGAAAAACATACTATAGTATTATAGACACGTAAGTTCTCATATAAGGAGATCCTTTTTACTGAGAGGTATTTTTGGGCTAAATATAAGGATATTTGCCTTATATTTGGGTACTGTTTAGTATATAATCAATTTATAATTCATACAGAACTAAACTGGAGGGCGAGGGAGGGTGGGGAAAAAAAGAACTAAACAGTTCATTTTAAGTAATTCAGTTATATGCATTTAGCAAACTTACTAAATTCGGTAGATGCATTTAACTTCATAAATCAAACTAAGTATGATTATGTGTACAAGTTCCATTTTATATTACCATGTTTTAACATTATCTGATTAAAATACCTGTGATAGGAATTAATATAGTTTAGGCTTTTGGGAGGGGTGTTGTCATGTTCATAATTGATGAGAAGATTCTGGCTTTAAGGAGAATTAAGTGTGTTTTTTTTTTTTTTTTTTTAAATAGAAATACCTTAAAAGTAGTTTGATTTTGGAATGATACGGAATGTTAACTTTTGTTTTTGTTTTAGATTGATATTTTGTTTGCAAGATTAGCACTGCAGACTATTCCAGAAGATTTGGATCTACGAGATGACAGTCTGCTTAAAAATTTAGATATAAGATGCATAAGAAGTCTTAACGGTATGTCAAAGCTTACTTCCTTTTGTACAGTTGCACTTTTTATCATATATATTAAGGAGTTTTTACCTCAAGTTTTGTAATGGAGCTTTTAATGGCCATATTGTTAATCCATTTTGAGTCAAATAAAATGTGCTTTACCTAAGAGACTACAGAGAAGTGTCTGGTAGTTTATTTTGCTCATTAGTATCTTACACTGTTACTGCTTTTCTTCTGTCATTAATAGTACTTGGGACACTTAAAAAGATTGATGTTTGTACTCTATTGCTAGTGATTTAGGTTTCCCTATATAAGCCCAATTAATTTTGATACAGATACCCTTTTGTAATATTATCAGTTGTTAAGTTAAAAAGCACTACTTTTTTTTTTTTTTGAGACAGAGTCTGACTCTGTTGCCCGGGCTAGCGTGCCGTGGCGTCAGCCTAGCTCACAGCAACCTCAAACTCTTGGGCTCGAGCAATCCTACTGCCTCATCCTCCCGAGTAGCTGGGACTACAGGCATGTGCCACCATGCCCAGCTAATTTTTTCTATATATTTTTGTCCAGTTAATTTCTTTCTATTTTTTAGTAGGGATGGGTTCTTGCTCTTGCTCAGACTGGTCTCAAACTCCTGATCTCGAGCGATCCTCCCGCCTCAGCCTCCCAGAATGCTAGGATTACAGGTGTGAGCCACTGCGCCCAGTCAAAAAGGACTACTATTGAAGAATTTTAATTAACTTAGCTTGTTACTGTGATCTTAAAGAACAATTCTTGGAAACTTGAGTAGTTTGAGCCCTCCTTGGTATTTCTGGACTGGAAAGTTTTGGTTATGGGTCTAAAGTTTGAGATTAGGCAGGTTATAGTTCATTTTCTTTGGTTTGGGGCAGTGTTTATGATAGAAAATAAATGTTGTAGATTTCTTTTTTTTGCCTGTTATGGAGTTAACATTACTGATTCTACCAAGTAAAAAATTTTATTTAATTTTGATGTCAATCTCAGAAAATTTAGAAATATTATTAAATTTTTGATGATTTAATGTTCTGTTTTTTCACCCCTGTTAATCAGGTTGCAGGGTAACCGATGAAATTTTACATCTAGTACCAAACATTGACAACTTCAGGTTAACTCTGAGAGCTATCAAACTATGGGCCAAACGTGAGTTCAGAATTTGTTGGCTAGCTTATTAAAAATATTCAAACTTTTGTTCAACACTAACTTATCTTTTTGCTTTTCCCTTATCAACAGGCCACAACATCTATTCCAATATATTAGGTTTCCTCGGTGGTGTTTCCTGGGCTATGCTAGTAGCAAGAACTTGCCAGCTTTATCCAAATGCAATAGCATCAACTCTTGTACATAAATTTTTCTTGGTATTTTCTAAATGGTATGTGTTTAGATTATATTAAAATAAAATTGATTGTAGACACTGAAGTTTAGTCTTATTTCTATGACATTTCTGCAGCTGGTTTCAGATTCAAATTTTAGTTCATGGAGTAGCCATTCAGGTAGCCTTGGTGGGGAGATCACATTGTGTATAAAAGGACAACCTAAACTCCATTTCTTTTCCCTAGTTTTGCCAGGATAGTAATAAGACAGATTCTATTTGTAGTTCCTTGCAGAAACCTACCCTCTAAATAAATTCTGAAGTTTAGCTGTAACATCTGATAAAATCCAATTTATTGATGGGCAGGAATGTCAGTTACTTTTGCATAAAACTTCTCCATATCACTTTTTTCACTCTTTGAATTCTTCTAAATCTGTAGGCCATTAGTTTATTGTGATTTGTTTTTGCTTTCAGCTGTCCATTTATATTTGGTAAAATATTGAAGATGTAAATTTTCATAAGAAGCCTTTAAAGACTAAGTTAACATTTTGTGCTTGCAATTAATGATCTTTTGAGATTAGTCATTAACCCAGGAGAGATTTTTGTTTTTAATTCCTTCATTTCAAGATGTCCACATTTGTCAACCATGATTTCTTTTAAGAAAAGTAAGATAAAAGACGATAGTTGGTTTGGCTTAAAAGATGTGGGTTCTTGGGTTTTATTCAAATTGATTTTAAAAATTTAAATCTTCCATTCCTGTTCCTGCCAACTCCTTCCCTTCCTCCCTCTGCTTGAGTTATTTTCTATTAACTTTATAAAAATTAGAGTTATTGGAGACAATTTATAATTTAGAACTGTGCCACACTTTTCAGTACACATTCTGGTGTTTGGGATTTGGTAGGACTTATAATCAGGTGTGATAAAGAATGTCAGAATTTCTCTTAATGCTACACATACATAAGCAAATATTTTTTGAGAAGCTAACCTTGATGTAAAGGATGACAAATGTGTTTTAGTTTTTATCTCTTCCGTAAAGGACTGAATTAGCTCATATATAGAACATGTCTTGAGAATGTGTTCACACCACAAAGTTTTATTACACTTAATTCATATTAAAACTTTAAAGTCATGAGATAGAGAAATATTTTCCTAATTATTATAATTATTCATATCCCTTTGACTATAATCAGAAATATCTTTTTAAATTCTCAGTTGGCTTTGGGTGGAACTAGTATTATAAAGACAGGAATTTTGTCTTTCAAGGGGGATTTAATTCATTCTATTCAAGGTTGAGGTAAACATATCAGACATCTTGGGTTAGTGCTTCTTTGTTTAAATTGTCCTTTACCAGTTCTTTGAGAAGCAGAGAACATGTTTGACTTCAGTATGAGAAAGCTAGCAAGTAAGTTAATTTCTTAGTTAAGGGAAAGGTAATTTGAATAGTCTAATGTCGACAGAAAGGAATAAGATTATATGTACCTTGAGGGCAGGATGAATGAAGAAGGATCACATTCACAAATGCTTTATGTTTAACAAAATACGTTTAGCTGGTAATATCCTATAGTCTTATCAAGTGCTACAATCTTTTTAAACAGGGAATGGCCAAATCCAGTGCTATTGAAACAGCCTGAAGAATGCAATCTTAATTTGCCTGTATGGGACCCAAGGGTTAGTGTATTATTTTTTCCCCTACAAATTCACACTGTGCAATAACAAGTAAAAATCATCTACATAAACTCTAGGGAGACTTCCCAGCCTTTTATGTATGAGTGGACATGTCCATATGACCCTTTCTTTTAGATAACCTCAACTATAATTGTCCTCTGATGTGAGAAGCATAATTATGTACCCTGTAAACCACATTTAATTGTACATAGTTTTTAATATGAATTTTACTAACAATTTATTCTATATAGAAATACCTTGTAAGTCAAAGTTGTGTGGGCATTTGTGCTAAAAAAAAAAAAAAAAATAAAAGGATACTAAAAATCCCTGCTTTTTTTTTTATTTTATCTAAATATTTTGTTAAAACTGGGTGGTTTTAGGAAAGCTTTTACCTAATGTTTACATGTGGCAGATAACCTATAAGCAGTATCACTTTAATTACCATGATGTAATTGTAAAAATTGGTTTAGCTATCTCAGAGATTACAAAAACAAGGTTGGACTAAAGAAGACCTTCCATTGTTTCTTGGGAAATTATGACATTTACCGCTTACTCATTTTAAATATTAACAACATGTACTTTATAAATTGATAAAGAGAAATTTAGATTTGAATAAGGCTTTCTAGGTTTATGAAATTCTAATTTTCTAAATTTGTTATCTTACTGTAATATCAAAAATTTTAAGTTCTGTTGAATTACATCAAGCTATGTCTTTTCAGGTTTTCCAAACATCAGGGCATTTAATTTTAGAGAACGGGAGTTTACAATTTGCATAGTATACAGATAAACCGTTAGTAAACCATTCCATTATCTCTTTAAAATGATGTCAACATGGATAATGTAGTTTCACCATGTGTTAATAAGCTTGAACTCCTTATAACTTAAGGGTATATTAAAAATTTAGCTTTTCATCTTGTTTAAAATTAGTTTTACACAGAACATTTTGTAGCATGATATTTCTCTAAAGTGTAATTGTGTGTACACCCCCATTTCTGTTGTTGAATAAAGGAAAACTAAACATCAGTAAATTTCCCAAGAGAACCTTTTTTTGCACAGCAGGCACACTATTTGTAGTAAGGTTGCCAAAATAGTCATGCCCATGGTTGAAACAAATCATTAGTTTAGAACAAATCTCTGATTCTATGAAGATTTCCTATAAAACAGTGTCTCCTTACATGGTTTTTCTTTCTTAACTCCAGCTATGAATGAAATAAAATTTAATCATTGGTTCAGTTTAACAAGGGGTAAAAAAGTCCAAGTATCTGTTGCATATGTACTTGAAGAAACTGATTGGCTGTTGTTGTATGTAGGTAAACCCCAGTGATAGGTACCATCTTATGCCTATAATTACACCAGCATACCCACAACAGAACTCCACGTACAATGTGTCCGTTTCAACACGGATGGTCATGGTTGAGGAGTTTAAACAAGGTAAGTGTTTATGCTTATGCTCTGCTTTATACACGAAGGATTTACCTACCATTGTAGACCCAGTAGTCAGCTATGCAACTTAAATTGAAGAGGCATTCACTGAAGTGGATTTTGGTGTTTGTTTATTTATAATGGTATATTTGAGAACTGACTCAAAAAAATTTAATTCCTTTTAGGCAATTTATTTTTTAAGTTGGAACCTTAACCAACACTGAAAACCACCAGAGGCTGGTTCAGTGCCATACTATTGTCTTGTAAAATTAAAAACAATGGTTTGTCTACACTGGATGACAGATGCTTAGCAGACTGTATATCCTGGGAAAGAGTTTTGAGCAGGATTGAGGCCTGACTGTCCATTGTTTTGGAAGAACCTTTCACCATTTTTGAACTCCATTTGTGCTATTAATATGAAGGTATAGCTATTCCAAATGTTCTTTGAGGGAAGTAACTGGAACAAGACTGTTTGGTTTGACTGAAAGCAGTCGAGGAGACAGAATCAGCTATTCAACCACCAGCTTTAAATTTAGAAGTTTAAAATTTTTTCCTGTTGCCTAAAGAGGCTTTTCATGGGAAGATGCGTCTATACTTTTAGAAACAACAGGAAACCTTTTTTCAGAAAGGCAGTAAACAAAGTATATGGGAAATTTTTCTTGGGTAACTTCAGTGTTTCAGTTTTGAGGAAAAGTCATTCCATGAGCATGGCATTTTAGAATAATGGTACTTTACGAGAAGAAACCTGGCTCTCTATCTTCCAGCTTTTTTGAAATGTGTGTACCTATGTGAGAAAATGCTCTATAAAACTTCATTAAAATTCTCGTTTTAGGATTATAGTGAGTGCATGTGGTATGATTAAAATTATTTAAAATTCTAGATGGTTAGACTGAAGCATGCAAACATTTTAATATGTTTTTAATCTAGGTCTTGCTATCACAGATGAAATTTTGCTGAGTAAGGCAGAGTGGTCCAAACTTTTTGAAGCTCCAAACTTCTTTCAAAAGTACAAGTATGTATTTTAAGGCATGTCGGACATGTTGCTCTCTTTAATGGTTTAATGGTAGTATCTATTATCACCTCTTCTTGCTAGACTAATCTTTTGTATTTACCTTTAAACATCTTCTATAGAATTTTCCTTCTTGTCACAAAGGACATACTGTTTTAGTAAACTCTTTTTTGGGGGGAGGGGTGGAGGTCAAGATAATGTGAAGCCCCTACAGTTTTTCTGCCTTATCTAACTGAACTCCTACTACATTTGTAGCAACCTCAGTTCAGTAGGCATATGTCAGTCGTGACCAAAACAGTAACTCTGCATAGATTGGCAAATGGGTGAACTGTTAAAATCTGTAGTTAATATTCTGTACTAAGAAACTAAGTATTTTCATCTAATTCTGCAAACTTATTTATCATTAAGATTCTTTGTAGTGTAGAGAAAGCTAATAATATGTCACCATATAGCCAATTAAATGTTTTCAATACTTACAGCACATTATTGGCTTACCTTTTTCCTCTAATGTTATTAAAGCCCCTTCAAATATTTCTACAAATAGTTTTCTTGAGATTTAAGTGGGTATAATAATTTTTATTAATGGTTTTAATATAATGGTTTAATACCTTAGTACAGGTTAAAAGCCTTTTGTGTTAATTTTGATGAAAAATGTAAGTTTAATAAAACTTTTTTTTTTTTTTAAAAAAAACAAAAACAAAAACACGGACTTGCATATTTATTTGCCCTGGGCTGAAACTTGCAAAAGTCCCATTTAAAAAATTTTTTTTAATGCTTGAAAGTTTCCTGACCATTTGATCTTGTGTTGGATTGTGTTTTGTAATCTAAACAAGATTGCTTTATGCTATTTCCCCAATTAAAAACAAGAATGATGACCTTCATGATGTCTCTGTGTTTTGTTTCTGTATCTTTTGCATGAAAAAGCAATAATGGAGCCAGTAATTGTGTTCTGGGAGCATTATGTTGTCAGTAAAAATTAAAATAGCATAATACTGAATGCTTTTGTTTTATTACTTACTCCCCGTAAAGTTTGCTTTCCATCTGGCAGGTAATTTTTCTTTGTTTTTTATTTTAACCCGTGTTGAGGAAGTACCTTTGAGCATTTAAATCAATAAACATATATACTGATAATTTTAAAAGTACAATATAAAGAATACATAATTATGTCCAAATAAGGAGAAGAATAAAGAAATTGGTCTTACAGAAAAGTATCAGCATCTCTTAAGTCCTAAGAATCAAAGATAAAGTTAGGTTCATACTTATTCCTCCCTCACTTCTTTATAGGACTAAGATGGGTAGAAAATACCCACAGGCTTCCTTCACTTTAAGAAGATTAATGTTGAGATTGAACAAACCTTGACTTTGTCATTTCATTTGAGTAAATTCACATTATTAGAACTTTGTGCCTTTTATAAAGCTTGCTTAATGTTTCTTTTAAAACTATGCTTTGATCTTTGCCACATAGTACCTATACGGTCTTTGACTGATTAAAAGATGCTATATTGCTAATCTTTATTGATGTCTCCTGAAACAAATCTTCTTAGGTTATCAAAAACAACTTTAAACATATTAGATATAAGAAAATAGCAACAAATAGAAGAAATTATATGAGGAAAATTTGAATTTCAGCTGTGTATACTGGTAAAACTTGAAAATATGACAGTGGACTAATTTTATCCATACCACGTTATAATTCTCCAGAAATGTTCCTCTTTAAGATACAGTGATGACTATAATCTGGCTTTGAGAGGTGTTCACAAATTTGAATTTTTAAGACATATCCTCCTAAGAAATACCCCGAAGATTGGCTATAAAACTGTATTGAAATCCTTAGTTTTCCCTTGAGTCAAAGTTGATTAAGCCTTCTTTGAAGCATATGCTAAAAGTACTATGCTTTGTTACGTGTAGGATTTTATTCTTTTATTCTTCTTTTTTTTTTTTGGAGACAGTTTCACTCTGTTGCCCGGGCTAGAGTGCCGTGACATCAGTCTAGCTCACAGCAACCTCAAACTTCCTGGGCTCAAGCAATCCTCCTGCCTCAGCCTCCCCAGTAGCTGGGACTACAGGCGTGTGCCACTATGCCCAGCTAATTTTTTCTATTTTAGTTGCCCAGCTAATTTGTTTCTATTTTTGGTAGAGACGGGGTCTTGAACTCCTCACCTCAAGCAATCCTCCCACCTCAGCCTCCCTGAGTGCTAGGATTATAGGTGTGAGCCACCATTCCCAGCCTGTGTAGGATTTTAAATCATGTGAGATACGCCTGCCATTCTTGAAAGGGAGAGAACCATGGAGAAATTTTGTCTGTCTTAAAAGTAAACTAATCACCTTCTAGAAAGTTATCAGTGTTCCTTGAGAAAAAGGGGTAACATTGTTTCACGAAGTTTTTAAGGAGTCCTAAGAAAATATTTTTTTATTTCTCCTTTAAGATATTCCAGTTAACACTTAAATAAGTAGCAGTAAAATCATTAACATTAGGAAATGGGATACTTATTTCAGATGTTACCTTTTACTAGGAAACAAGGAGAGATATTTAGGAAAATCACAGTGTTCTCATTTCAAGTATGTATAAAATAATTTAGCCTTAAAATTTGTTTAAAAAATTTTGAGATAGTGAACTGTAACTCCTGGGCCTGAATTACTTAAGATAGAATTGCAGGCATTGTACATGTCTTACTTACGATCTTCCCAGGTAAAATACTGACATGAAATGGCACAGAGACCCACTTACAGAATTTTTTATCAGTAGCTATTAGGTAATAAAGCATCTAAGTTAAGTGTTCTTAGTACTTTATTTTGATTCTTTGGGGATATATTTATATCATTAAATTTTATTGGTTAAATTTTAGTCAATTTATTTACTATATGATAAACTTTAAATTTGGGGAAAAAGTAATGACAGTTGCATTAAAACTTCAAAGTCTCTTCATGGAGACATTGGAGCATCTTCAGCATGATAGTTTTTAGACATGGCAGTTGTGAAATAGGGGATCACATTTTTTGGTATAACAACAAAGTAACATTTAATTTAGATGTACTTCTACTTGGTTTCTTTGGTATGATAGGGATGTTAAGAATTGAATACCAATCCTGGTTTTTAAAACTTAAAAATTAGAAAATTTACAGAATGAAATTGGAATTTTATTTTCAATTTTTTGGATGAGCCACTCATAAAATATTTGTAGGTTATTTTTATTACTGCATTTTATGTCTTTCAATTCAAATTTGGTTAAAGGTGGCTGAGTAAAAGACATTTAACCTCAGCATAAATACTTGTTAGAGCTACTTTAACATTTTTACCTATATGTAAATATATGCATTTGTGCATAAAAAATGTACAAAGTAGATACTTCTCCCCCTTTGATTTCTGCAAGAAATAAAATTGAACTCTATAGGCTTCAAGTCTTTAAACTTTGGGCTGTCAACAAAATTAGATGCCAATGGATTGTTTATTTTCCCTTCATAAATGGAGAACATTGTATATCATTTAAGCTTTTGTGGAAGACTCAGGTCGTTATTAAGAATCTTCATTTTGAGTTTTTATATGCATGTCTGATTTTTATACTTTGTTGTCTCTCGTTACAAGTTGCTATACTTTCGTGAGAAAGCTCATCTCCCTTACTTTTTTTTTTCCTTTTAATTTTAGTCAGTTCATTCTTAATGTCTCAGGGACCTAGAAGTCTGGTTACTTTGCTTGTTAGGATTTTGTTTGATTGAGGACTCTGAGTATGGGTTTATCTATATGTGTAACGCATGAGCTTTTAGTGCTTTTATGTGACTTTTATTGACTTATTTATTTGGGCCATCTGTGTTTTCTCTGTATTTGGCTTGTTCCAAATAATGCTGAACAAATTAAACTGGTAAAGGAAGTTTTGGTCTGTATGGAGTTGGACTGCATATTCACTTATCTGTGTATACCTTGTTTTTATGTATTTACCTGTGTTACCTTAAGTTTATACATTTTAAGTTAACTCAGTTGAACTTCACAGTAAGAGGGGTACTATTATCCCATTTTACACAAGTCTTAGAGTTGTTTAGGGTTACATAGCTCTGAAGAATTGGAAGCATTTTTCAAATACTTTGTGAGCATAATTAATAAATAATCAATTGGACTATTTTAAGGGAATATGGTTAAAAAAATGCTTGAAGTTGCCAAACCTTTAGTAACCTTACCTAAAAATGTCCTTTATTTTTGGCTAAAGAATTTTCTTTGAACTATAATTTGTAGTTTTTCTCTGAATCTAGGTCAGACTTGTGAAACTTTTTAAAACATGATTGAGAATATAGGAAAGATTTCAGACTTCTAAGAGAATAAAATAATTTTAAATTTTGGTTATACTGCTATTTTCCAAATTAGTATCTATACTAAATACTAATGATGTCAGTTTGCTTTTTGAGGTAAAGTTTCTGGTGTGAAGTTTATCTTCCAACTCTTCTAAAATGGATACTGTAGAAGAGTATATTGGTCTGAACTTTTTTTCATCTTAGGAAATTGAACCCTACTAATTATACTTCAGTTTTAAATACTTTGTTTTAAAAAGACTTAGCTATTTGGTCATGATAGTATTTTCTAAATTGAAAACTTACCTTTTTTCTAATTTGAATGGGATTAAATTTCTGATAGAATTCAGATTTGTTGTTCTCACGTTAGTGATGTCAGTTTTTTTGTCGTAGAAATAAATTTTTATCGTTGGGAAAAATCATGGGGCCTAATTTCAGCATTCAGTTTAATTTTCCCTACCATTTAATTTGAATTGAAAAGTATGATGTGTTTCACATTGTTTTGGAAGTTACTGTTGTAATATATATATATTTAGTGATATGTTTTTGTGGCCAGAACCGTGGTTTTTTGTTTTCCATTGAAACATTTTTTTATAGGTTATATTTTAGTGAGCAACTCTTTAGTCTTATAGGTAGAGCGCTCTACTGGTGTCATTGAACAGTCATTGTTTATTCAACCTTCTTGAATTAAGCTACTTTATTTGCTGATTATTCACAAAATCACTATCTTTTTGAGAAGAATTAAAATTGCCAGTACTTAGAAATATGTGGAATATAGCATGTGGTTTTATTTGCATATTGACATTTTAGTCCCCCTTGCTAAACTGATGTTGATCTATAACTGTAAGGAAGCTTATTACATTATGGTTTAATATCCAGCACAAAGCATGTAAATAAAATAAATAGCATGTTGTCTTTATCTTCAAAGGCATTATATTGTACTTCTAGCAAGTGCACCAACAGAAAAACAACGCCTAGAATGGTGAGTATAAGATTAGACTTTACAGAAAAAATAAACATCAGAATGAATTAGATAGCCACAGAATACATGTAGGAGATGGGAGGAAGTCCTTAAAACATCCAGTTTGGTTTGATTTGTTCCTAATTGGAACTTTACTATTTATAATGGAAGTATAGATTCATATACATATATAACTTGTTTTTTTGTTTGTTTTATAGAGATCCATGTATCATTTCTTCTTAACTAAAGTGCTTTGGTTTAGCTTACTGATTTTTCTTTAAATATTTTTGGGAATAACTTTTGTAACCTTGCTGGTTTGAATGAAGTGTATCTTGGTTCTCTTTTTCTTCTAGTTCAGCATTTTGGGGTACAGCATAAAGCCTTTGGTTTTATCTTTGGGAGTTCAGCCAGTTGAACTGCCCTGGTGTGTGTTTTAAGTTATTTATGATCTTCATATTACTTTCTTACATGGACATTTGATTTTGTGCATTTGATTTTTTTTTTAAAGTTAACCAAAACTTTTCATTAATACTAAGTGACATTTGTTCAGGGTGGGCTTGGTGGAATCAAAAATTCGAATCCTAGTTGGAAGCTTGGAAAAGAATGAATTTATTACACTGGCTCATGTGAATCCCCAGTCATTTCCAGCACCCAAGGAAAATCCTGACAAGTAAGCACTCTTCTAACTCAATCTGATCTCTTCCTTTTTTCAACTTTTATTCATAGAAGCTTTTATAGACAAGTTTTATAACTAGTATCACTATTCTATTAATTACATATGGCTTTAAAAAATTTGGAATTTATAAGTTTTTCCTGACCAGATGCATTGAAGAGAAAGACTATTTCTTGAGAAGAATTGGCACTGAAATAAACCTTTCCATTAACTACAGTTCAAATTCTGCTCATCTGCTCTAATACTATCTTTAGCATTGCTTCTTAACGTTCTTTCTCACTTTTTGTACAATAGTTGTTGGTTTAGCTGCTGTATACTATACATCAGTCTTTGCTGCTGCTTTTAGTTTTTTTAAAAAAAGGGAACATATTTTGTTTTGACCCCACAAAAATCCAATTTGTGATTGATTCTGGACCATTGAAAAGATATATAAAATAAAAGCAGGCTTACTTTACCCTTTTCAGGATTCTTTATATAGGTCAGTTGCTGGTTTGATTGTTCCTGTTATTAATGAGACTCCACCTATACTGTGTTGCCTTTGGAGAGGTTGGAGAATATTAGAAATGAGGTTTTAAAAAAAAAAATAAAACAGCATTAAAGAAAGATTTAAAAATGTAGGTGAAGGGATCACTTAAGTTTGTGTTGTTATAGAATAACTATTCTTATAAAGAATTTTTCCTTTGTAATCACGTAAAAGAGTTATTTGAGCTTTTTTACAATTTTGTTAGTTATTGCAATTTTTTTTTTTTTTTTTTTGAGACAGAGTCTCAGTTGCCTTGAGTAGAGTGCTGTGGCATCAGCCTAGCTCACAGCAACCTCAAACTCCTGGGCTCACTTGATCCTCCTGCCTCAGCCTCCCGAGTAGCTGGGACCACAGGTGCACACCACAACGTCTGGCTGATTTTTATATTTTTAGTAGAGACTGGGTCTCGCTCTTACTCAGGCTGGTCTTGAACTCCTGAGCTCAAGCAATCCTCCTGCCTCGGGCTCCCAGAGTGCTAGGATTACAGGTGTGAGCCACTGGGCCCAGCCCAGTTATTGCGATCTTAATTACTATAAAAGACCATATGCTGCTCCATTCAGGGGATAAACCATTAAATGTCCAGAAGTAGCTCAATCACTAATTGCTCTATGCTTCTGTTCATGTGGACTTTTAAATCGGATTTTAAAAGTTTAAGAAATATAAAGTTCTAGTTAAATTTTTATATCTAGAAGATCGTTTTTTGTTTCAGAGTTTTCTAAAAAGCATTATTCTTTTCCCCTCCTTGGTTTGAACATACTTTTTCTTTGATTGCAGTGCCTTTGGTACTTTCAAATCATTGTTAAGAACATTGGCCATCAATGTACAGTTGTAAGAGGATATTTGTCTTGGAACTCTGATTGTTTATATAGTAATAGGAATATAGAGGATAGGTTGTTGGGAAGGACTTTAAGTTTTGATGGAGTTTGGGCTTTAAGCTTGAGTTTGCTCATATATTTGTATTGCAAATTTTCCCACATAGCTCAAATTGTCAGCCTTGTTGATAATTATATTTTCATGAAATCCTGATAAACTGTGATAATTTTCTTCTTTGCAGGGAAGAATTTCGCACAATGTGGGTGATTGGGTTAGTGTTTAAAAAAACAGAAAACTCTGAAAACCTCAGTGTTGATCTCACCTATGATATTCAGTCTTTCACAGACACAGGTATGTCTGTACTTGGGTAATGAAAACATTAAGTTGTTTGCATATTTGAATTTGTCTTGATGTACATCATAGTGATGTTTGTAATTGTTGAAATTATTTGGGAATATTAAAAAATGATCATCAAAATAATGGCTTCGTATTAGTTACTAGCTTCAGGAATGTCAAATATAGGTTGAGTATCCATTATCTGACATGCTTAGGAATCAGTGTTTAGGATTTTTTTGTATTGTTTGGGATTTTGGATTATTTACATTATCCTTACCAGTTGAACATTCCTGATCTGAAATGCTTCGGTGAGCATTTCCTTTGAGTGTCATGTCAGTGCTCAAGAGTTTTAGATTTTAGAGCAGTTCGGATTTTGGATTTTCGGATTAGAGGAGTACTCAACCTGTATATAAATGATTTTTCTCTCTTGGGGGATAGACCTTAAAGTTAAGTAGAACCATTTTAAACTTGGCTTGTCCACATTTCCTTATGAAATTGGAAACAACGTGAGTGTATATGATTGTCTAAAAGACTGAGTCTATGTCTGACTGCCTTAATCATCTTTTTTTTTTTTTCTGAGCCAGAGTCTCACTCTGTTCCCTGGGCTAGAGTGCCATGGCGTCAGCCTAGCACACAGCAACCTCAAACTCCTGGGCTTTAGCAATCCTACTGCCTCATCCTCCCGAGTAGCTGGGACTACAGGCATGCGCCACCATGCCCGGCTAATTTTTTCTATATATATATTTTTTAGCTGTCCAAATCATTTCTATTTTTAGTAGAGATGGGGTCTCGCTTTTGCTCAGGCTGGTCTCGAACTCCTGACCTCGAGCGATCCTCCCGCCTCAGCCTCCCAGAGTGCTAGGATTACAGGCATGAGCCACCACGCCCCACCTGCCTTAATCATCTTGAACTTTAGAAATTGATAAAGCTGAACTTATGGTGACTTGAAGAAATTTGTCCTGTGTGTCAAATACAGATTCAAGTGTTAATTCATGGGCAGGGATTAGAGTGATTGAGTCTACATTTCAGATTGACGTATACCCTGAGATAAATAAATAAAAGGTTTTAACTAAAGACCAACCAACTGATGGATGTAGTTGAGAGAATCTAAGACTATATGTAGATGCACAACTTTTCAAGAGAATAATGAATGCGCATCTGTGCCTTTTCCTTAAAGACTAACCCCATTTTCTCTCTAGCATTGTCCCCCTCCTCCCTGGTTTAAAAAATTCTAAAAGTGGTATTTTTATCTGTCCACTATGAGGAGTTCTCCCTGGAGAACATTGAGATTTAACATTAAAAATTTTTTATCTGCTTAGAGAAAGAGAGAAAATATTGGTGATAATTTGTAAGAAAATCAGTGTCACATACTAACTGTAATACAAAGGAGAAATAAAGGAAAAGAACATATATTTGAGTGTGTCAATGATTAAGGTATGACATCAGAAGACATATTTAAGTGTCAAGTGATTGTATTTTATGTAGAATCACTTAGCAATGTGACATCTGTGAATTCTGACTGATACAGGTGTTACTTCTAGTGATTCTGATAGCACCAGCAGTGTTGGCTTTGGTGAGATGCCATGATAAAAGTGAAAGTTGCAAATAAAACAAAAGGTGATCTAATTTTGATACACATTTGAGTTGTGTTCCTAGAAATTTCAGATTAAAGTACTTTATTTTTTATGTAACTTGAATTCTTGGTTCAAACAATTGCAAAGTAGGTTTTTTATGTTTAGGAATGTAGGACATGGTACAATTGTTCCCTGGGTAGAACTGTCCACATTGAAGGATACCTATTGTCTCTAGCCAGTAGCAACTGTTAATCAGTGTAATAACAAAAGTACCCCTATAGATTTTTAACATGTCATATGTAGGATGATGTACCACCTGCTAAACACCACCGAAGTGTCTTTTTCTAAAGTAAAGATTCTCATGTCAACTTTATTTATGAACTAACAAGTCATGGAGAGATACTTGAATTAGAAAATTTGTTTTGTACGTTGTGTCCAAGTTGAGCTGTTTATTAAAGAGTATACTAATGAACCATCGAGATTTTTCAAGGATCTTTTAGGTATTTTGGAAAGGAAATATTTAGTTGTCCTGTATCTTGAAACATTTTAATGGAATACTTCATGGAAGTTTTTTTTTTTGTTTGTTTGTTTTTTGGTAGAGATGGGTTCTCACTATGTTGTCCAGGCTGGTCTCAAACTCCTGGCTTCAAACGGTCTTCTCGCCTTGGCCTCCCAGAGTGTTGGGATTGCAGGCCTGAGACATCGTGCTTGGCTGTATAGAATTTTTTAAAATAAAACATTTAACATGTTCAGAATACAAATTTTTATCCCTAGTTCCCTCTAACTTCTAGTTCTAATTATTCATGCTAGAAACTTTGGAGTCATCTTTGACTCTTGTTTTTCCTCTACTTGATATTAACCCATTATGAAATCTTTTTGTCTCTTCTTTCAGAGCACATTGAGATTTTTTGCTACTTGCTGCTTTTTCCACTGCTCTCACCCTAGTCCCAGCCACAGTTATTACCGTTTTGGATTACTGCCGTAGCCATGGCCTTTCTGTTCTGCCCATGCTCCTCAACTATTTCACCTAGTAGCATCCAAATGATATTTTTAAACTAGGTTATGTCTCACCTGCTTAAAACCTATAATGGATGCCCATCTCACTCAGAATAAAAGTCCAAGTCCTTACTGTGGTGTGCAAGCCTCTGCCTGATCTGGTTTTCTCATGTCTCTGACCTCACCTCTTATTACAAATTCACAATCCTTCATCCATATGTCTTGGAGCTAGAAAGGCAATAAAGTTAGTAAGTAATCTACCCAGTGGGGCCTTGGTCAGCTTTTGGTAACCAAAACCAGTATTTATGCAGGGAACTGTTGATACGCACATTAAAATAGCTACAGATAGTTCAGAACAGGGTTTGTTGATGAGTGTTGTTACCATTCTTAGGAAAATTTCGGTGTTGGGAGTTTGTGAGATTTTAGAGTTGCAGATAAGGAATTATAGGTCTCTACTTTTCCTCTTCCCCATTTGCGATTTTGTTGTTTCTCAAGCAGTCCAGGCATGTTCTCTGGCTCAGGGCATTTTGTTCTTGATGTTTGCTCTTCCTGGAATGCTGTTCCACCTGGTACTCAGCTCACTTCTTCATGTTCAAGTCTTTAGTCACATGTCAACACAGCTTCGAGGCTGATCTTCCTATCCTCTTCCCTACTGAGTTTTTCTCCAGAGTGCTTAATCATCATCTGACACAGATTATATTTTACTTTTTTTTTTTTTTCTTTATTCTCCCCACTAGAATGTAGCCTTTGGGAGGCTCTTTTGGTCTCCCTTGTTCACTGCTGTATCTCCAGTGTCTGGAACAATGTGAATGCAGTATAGGTGCTCATTAAATATTTTTTGTATGACTGAATTTTTCCCTTTTTGCACCGTCTGGAACTAAATAATTTGGATTGATTTATTTGTAGCATTTTCTTTTTGTACCTGTGACCTCTGTTATTTGAGTTATTTCTATAATATAAAATATGTCATTAGTTATCTTAAAATTTTATCTTGCAGATTCTTATAAAGGTGGTTTTGGAGATAGGTTAGTAAGTTTGACTTATTTTATGACATGTGTTCCATACTTGGATAAAGTTTTAAATAATAATGGTAGCTTAAAAGGGTCTGGGTTTAGGAAACCCTTTTTCTCCAATTCTGCCGTTTCATAAAGAGTTACTCTTTACTACTTTAAGAGCTTTTTAAAGAATTATTATACTGAAAAAATTAATGTATTTTGTGCTTTTATGCATTATGTATACACCTTGTGCTAGAAGGAGAGTTTGCTCAGGCATTGAATTATGTCAGATTAGAGATGGGTCTTGACCTGATAAATTTACAGATATACAGTATTGATGGCAAAAGGATCCCTACTTAGAATAGTTTCTCTGGAGTGAATTTAACTGCCTTTATTAAAATGTTTCCATTTTTTGTAACAATTTCCTAATTGTGTAGTTTATAGGCAAGCAATAAACAGCAAGATGTTTGAGGTGGATATGAAAATTGCTGCAATGCATGTAAAAAGAAAGCAACTCCATCAACTACTACCTAATCATGTGCTTCAGAAAAAGAAAAAGGTAAATTTAGAAAGTACTTACAAAAGCGTTACTAACATAATGTTTTATGCATTTTGAGTATCAGTATTACAGAATTTAGTCTCAGTTAATAAGTCATATTTGAAATAGATGACAGCATTTAAAAAATCTTTTATATGGAGCAGTTCCATTATGTGAAATCTTGCTCTGATCAGTTCTCTTAGACACACTTGCTTTAGACTCCTGAAAGATTAGTGGTGATACTTCATGTGCTTATTTTGTATACACCCATATTTTCTTTTAAAAGCCTTTTATTCTTATCCATTTAAAAATTCCACATCAGTATCTAATATACTTTCCTTTAAAAAGTAAAATCAAGGCCGGGCGCGGTGGCTCACGCCTGTAATCCTAGCACTCTGGGAGGCCGAGGTGGGTGGATCGCTCAAGGTCAGGAGTTCGAGACCAGCCTGAGCAAGAGCGAGACCCCATCTCTACTAAAAATAGAAAGAAATTATCTGGCCAACTAAAATATATATAGAAAAAATTAGCCGGGCATGGTGGCGTATGCCTGTAGTCCCAGCTACTGGGGAGGCTGAGGCAGGAGGATCGCTTAAGCCCAGGAGTTTGAGGTTGCTGTGAGCTAGGCTGATGCCACGGCACTCACTCTAGCCCAGGCAACAAAGCAAGACCCTGTCTCCAAAAAAAAAAAAAAAAAAAAAAAGTAAAATCAAATTAGTAAGGTAATATGCGAATTAACTAAATTATGTGAGACTTTTTAAAGAAATAAAAATGGCTTTTTTGGGTGAATTTATAAAATATACATGTTTATTATTTAAAAATTACTGAGTACAAGTTACCAGAGTTAATATTTTTGCAGTATGTTGTTCTAGTGTTAGTGTTTCCTTTTGAACAACTTAGAGCCATTTATTTCCTTATTTGGACTTACTATGGTGGGCATGTTAGAATTGTAGTGCACAGATAACAATTACAGTTTTTCTTTAAGTGATTTCAAAAATAGATGGTTTATTCTTATAATGGAATACCTTGTAAGAGTAAGTGAATTATAGCTGCATCTTTTTTTTTTTTTTTTGAGACAAAGTCTCACTGTGTTGCCCAGGCTAGAGTGCCATGGCGTCAGCCTAGGTCACAGCAACCTCAAACTCCTGGGCTCAAGCAACCCTCCTGCCTCAGCCTCCTGAGAGCTGGGACTACAGGCATGCACCACCATGCCTGGCTAACTTTTTTTTCTATATGTATTTTTACTTGTTTGGCTAATTTCTTTCTATTTTTAGTAGAGACTGTGTCTCGCTGTTGCCCAGGCTGGTCTCGAACTCCTGAGCTCAAATGATCCACCCGCCTCAGCCTCCCAGAGTGCTAGGATTACGGGCGTGAGCCACCGCGCCCTGCCTGTGAAAAGGTTTTTGATTTCCTTCATCAAGAGCTATGAGAAAAAAAAAAAAAAAAAAAAAAAAAAAAAAGAAAACAAAAAAAAAAAAGAAAAGGTTTTTGATGAAACTTACCATTTTGTGACCTGGCCTTTTTTGTGCTTAATATAGTATGATCATCTATCCAAATTACATTTTTAGTGGTGGTTTAATATTTCTTTGTATGGCTATAGTACGATTAAATCTGCCCTCCTAATAGATTATTTCCAAGTTTGCGTTAGTAAAGTAGCACTTTCTTGTTTTTGTAAGTAGCAAATATCTAGGAGTCTAGATCCATGAATGGTTTCTTTGGACTCTCATTAATAGCTTCTTTATATTATAATAACTGCTATTTGCAAAGGACTATACTAGTCCTTTTCTATATTTAATGTTCCAGCAACCCATGGATATTATCTCTAATGGGAGAAACTGGAGTACTAAGAAACTTGCCCAACGTCATGTAGTATGAGCTGGGAATTGGACCTAGGTCTGACTGTAAAGTATATGTGTTTGTTTCTCTCTATAGTATGCTCTTTGTCTTATTTATTATTAAAAATTTTGGTAGAATGTTTATGATTATTTGACTTTGAGATCTCTTGCTACCAAACGATATAGATACAGAGGTAAGCAAAGCAGTTGATTGCTGTTTTGTGTTTAGACCCACCAGTTAAAACTTTCACATTCATAGGTTATCTGCAACGGTGGCCTGTTATCTTAACAGGTGTTTAGTCATCTGGTCAGGCAGGTAACTACGTAGAATTGAATATAATTTACTTACTGAACAAATCCTCATGTCTGGTGGAAAGCATCATTGAATAAGAGAGATACTCATTGAGAATATTATTATAGATACTTTTGTTTCACAACTGACTTCATAAGCAAATGATATTACTCTTTCCTCCTTTCCCTTCTGCCAAATCTCATCTTACTCAGTTTTGATTTATGTGCATAAGTGGTGTCTCTAGTGCTAAGTCAAAGATTATCTTGTCATTTGGGGAACTGGAGAGCAGAGCCTGTACACACATATGTATGGAATGAGTTTTTGTCAACAGTGTAAATTATTTTCATTAAAATGTTTCTATAGGTAAGTGAACACTAAGGCTGAACATACTCTGAAAAAACAATGAAGCCGAAGGAATCAGTGTAATATTATAGTAGTATTGAATAGCAAAAATTAAAACTTTGTCACTATAGAAATCAACTTTAATCTCATAAAACCATTCATAGTTTTTTGTTTGTTTTCCTGCATTATCTGTTTTGGAGTGCTTTGATTTTTAAGGAGGAGAACCAACATTAGGATTTATATGTGGGTATTAGGTTTAATTTTCAGAAAATTATTTCTGCTTTAATTTTCACAGGATAATTTATGCTGTTAAGTGTACTGTCTTAACATCCTAAATTGCTGTTAGAGTGCTAGAAATCTCTTGCTTTAGAGAGAGGCTCATTTTATTGACAAATAGTAAGGAATGGCAATAAATTGTACTTCATAACTTTCTGAAATTTCATAATTTTTATATTCATTGTAGGATAATTAGAAATTTGTAAACATCCTTTAAATCCCACTAGCCAGAGAGAGTCATTATTAGTATCATGTTTATCGTTAAAACTTTTTTCCTCATATATATGTGTATATTTATATATAGTCCTCTGATTCAAGATGCATGTTTTCATTTACATTGCTTTTTAATTTTTGTTGTATCTTATAGTCAGTGTGTGTGTTTAATGTAGCATCCTTTATGCTTTTTTCTCCCACATAAGAGCTGTAGTTACGTTGAAGCCTCCTTAGAAGTCAGGACATGTGTAACTCCTAAGGTCTTTGCCTTTTACAATCAGCATGGCAGTTCTGATGTTCATAAACTTAGTGATTTGTGTTTTTTAGTAGAAATAATATATTAGTTAAGTAGAAGTTTTTCATGTTTCAGAGATCTGAATGAAATAAAGATATATTTGATTGAATATTTTATTAATTACAGCATTCAACAGAAGGTGTCAGATTGACAGCTCTGAATGACAGCAGCCTTGACTTGTCTATGGACAGTGATAACAGCATGTCTGTGCCTTCACCTACTAGTGCTATGAAGACCAGTCCATTGAACAGTTCTGGCAGCTCTCAGGGGTAAGGAAGAAGAGGGAAATGGAAGAGGAGTGGCTGTATGCCAAACCCATAAGCTATATTCTCTTGTTGCTGTTAGAGTGTCATTTTTATTCCAACTTCTAATTTTTTAAAAAAATACCTATTTTGGGACAGTACTGTTTAGTTTTTGTCATAGTTTTATTTTTGGGACTCATATGTCTTGATTCAGATATGAATGAATGTTAGTGCTGTAACTTCTCCAAATTTATGTATTTAGACACCTACTGCTACAGGGAACTGTATGGTGTGCTAAGGAGAACAGACAAAAGGGACAAAACCACTTTGTTGTCCTAGCATTGCTTATACCTGCGTAGCAGGGGAATGTATCTATGAAACTATTAGGGATCTTCTAAAGAAGGTAAAGATTAGTTAGACTTGTTTTAGAGGAATTAAGTATCTCTTTACCATTTAACTAGCACTTAAAATGTATTTATTTATATACACATTTTTTAAGAGACGAAGTCTCACAATGTTGCCCAGGCTGGCCTTGAATTGCTGGGCTCAAGTGATCCCCCCGCCCCAGCCTCCTGAATAGCTTGTGACTATAGGTATGTGCGTGCCATTGTGCCCAGCATAAAGCAGTTAAAAATTTTTACTACGAAAGGAATACATGTCTGTGGCAGTAAAAATTAGAACCCAATAAAGCCATATTCATATATAGTTTCTGTAAGTCTTTATAGTGTATTCTAGGATTTTTTTTATGAATATGCTACCATATTTTCAAAGGGAACTGTTTAGACTTCTGGGATGCTGGTAGTGTTTTAAACTTTGATAGTTAGGCTGATTACTTTGTTAATCAACTTAAGCACTTTATTGATATATGTGTATTTCAGTTTTTAAAAATCAGTTTTAAAAATTTAATTGTCAGTTAATGTATAACCAATGGCAGAGGTACAGGTTGGATGATTCTCTGGATGAGTGTGAAATAGCAAATGCCGAGGTGTCATGGATTCTAGTTTTCTTCCCTTTGGACTTTGTGTACATGAGGTGCATTTAGGCCAGTGGTGCATAATCTGAAGACTTCAGCCCTGAACATGTCCTATAAGTCCTGTAGTTTTGAAACAGTTCCAATTTGTAGAGCATTAACTTCTATGTTTTTATTTTTAGTGGTTTTTTTTTTTTTTTTCTTAAGTGAAGAAGCAGACATTTTATTAAGGATTTGGGGATTTGTAAAACTCTTTGTGTACTTTGACCTTGTGCATATGTATATAAAATATGCATAGGAACTGTACTAAGTAATTTCACAAACTTAGTCTTGAAATTTAATTTCTTGAAGTAATATTTAATAACTTCCATACATAAAATTACTGGATTTTAAGTATGTGGTTGTATATTTGCTGAACAAATACTGAGTATTTATTATGTACTAGGCACTTTGCTAGCTATTTCAGGTTTTTGCCTGCATCTGGTGGTTCTCTGGCCAACTCTCCTTTTTTTTTTTTTTTTTTTTTTTCACCCAGCTGTTTCTGAACTTTTTTTTTTTTTTTTTCCCTAGCATCAGTGTAACTGCACTTTTTTTTTTTTTAATGGTTAAATATTTGTGCCCTTGAGGGCTCTCTCCGCTTTATCCCTTTATCCCATCTTGATACTGCCCCTGGTGGTATCGCTTGCTTTGTTGACTTCATTTACATTCATGTACCAGTGAGCTACTTAGCTTCAGTAAGGTAACTGCTCTATGGCTGCACGGGATGAAAGTTGCCTGGGTACCAAAAATCAAAGTTCTTCATGTGTTTTCATCCTTGTCATGGCGTTATCACTCACCAGTTTCAGAATGTGGGCTACATAGCTGAGGGGGGGAGCAAGTAACCAGAGGACTTTTTGTTTTTATTTTTCTTTCAGGAGGTAATAAAAACTTGAGCTTATTTAAGTGCCAATGTGTAGGATTTATTTAAAACAGAACAGTTGAAGAGATACAGTAAAAGAGTGATCGTTTGAGGTAGTGGGATTTAGAACATAGATTGGGCTTTGGTATATGATGAGAAGAATAATTCCATTATATAGGGAAGAAGAGGGGTGTCTGTTTTATATTTATACTTAGAACTTGGGATAATTCCTGGCTAATGGCTTTGACTGTGAAGTAGGAAACAAGTTTCTTTGCTGAGATTGGCATGTGAAATCAAAGGAAATGGGAGAGACTTTTGGGGTGAGTATAGAGGCTTTAAAATAACTTATTTTTAAAGTACAATATTAAAATATCCCCATGTCACTTAAGAATCTTTGTTGTTTACCTGGACTATAGTATGGTCTTTTAGGGTTTCGTAAACCTTTAGACTTTGTATATAAAAATTTATTTCTGTTTTTTCGACCATTTTCTTATTCTTAACTTTAAAAGGATTTTTGTTACACCCCAAATCAGTAAGCCTATTAGCCAAAATCAGTTAAGAGTAGATCTTTTAGAACTGTTCTGGCCAATGTTTTAGCCAGTAACTATATGTGGCAATTTAAATTTAATTAATATTAAATAAATTAAATATTCAGTTTCTCACTAGTCATATTTCAAGTGCAGAGTAGTTCCATCTTTCTAGTGACTACCATATTGAATAGTACAGGGCATTTCTGTCATCACAGAAAGTTCTGTTTGAACAGTGATGCTTTAGAATGTGTGCTTTTGATTATTGGTTATATTTTATCACATAAAGTTCATTACTAAAGTATATGGATGGGAAGTAAAACTAAATCATTTACTTTAGAAAATAACTTCTACACATATTAAGTATTATTGAATTTTATTTTGAGTTATTTTTTATTTGCTTTTAAATTTAATTTAAAAAAAATTTTAATTTTCTTTTTAGCAGAAACAGTCCTGCTCCAGCTGTAACAGCAGCATCTGTGACCAACATACAGGCTACTGAAGTTTCTGTGCCACAAGTAAATTCCAGTGAAAGCTCAGGGGGTAAGGAGATTGGTTTGATAGATTTGATATTAATAATTCTTAAGGTATATTTGGTTTAGCCTTCATTTTGAAAAATAAGTTTGTTAAGTAGGTTTAATTGTTTTTTAAATGCCATTTTATTACTTGCATGGAAAGTTATTCATGAAATCAAATTGAGAGAAATAAAAAAGCTTACAATTTGATGTTGTTATAACTATTTATTTTGAATTTATTCATATATTTGCTACTTAGGTACATCGAGTGAAAGCATTCCTCAAACTGCCACACAACCAGCCATTTCTCCACCACCAAAGCCTACAGTCTCCAGAGTTGTTTCTTCAATACGTCTGGTAAACCCACCACCTAGACCTTCAGGAAATGCAGCAACAAAAATACCTAATCCTATAGTGGGAATCAAAAGGACATCCTCACCTCATAAAGAAGAGAGTCCCAAGAAAACCAAAACAGAAGAGGTATATATATATATGTGTGTATATATATATATTTAAATATATTAGTTAGCTATGCCAGTACCAGCTTGCTTATTTTTAAGTCCAGTGGAAGAAAACTGTGAGCCAAAATTGAGAAGGATCAGGCAGCAAAGCCTTTAGAAAATTTTTAGATGTGTCTGTAATACTTTGGAGCCATAGTTTCTCTTCACCTTTCCCTCTCTTCTCAGTAAGTACCTCTTACATGAAGCTGTGTCTTTCATTTAAATGTTTTAAGTATGTGTGCAGTTAACATATGTACTCTGTAACACAATTTAGCATAGAATTACATGTCATCTTTATTATTCTCTAATGACTGTATCTTTTATTTGTACTGATTTTTTTGATGGCGCCTTTGGACAGTTTTTTGCTTCTGTGATCCAGATGGAGTTTCGGAGTTTCTGTACTGTATATGGTATTACAGGATCACTGAATACCAGAGGATCTCAGGGAATTCTTAATGAATGACTGAATAAGGTTGTAAAGTCAGATTTATTTTGAGACCTTGAATGATTAGTTCCTTCAGCCCTTCAGGAAACCTGGTAGCAATACTTGCACTTTTCTATAGTAGCTGGTTTACCTTGTCACAGTCTGAAACAATTTTTGGAAAACCATTAAAAATGTACGTTGATTTGCTGTGAATCTTAAAATAGAAGTAGTCTTGTTACACAATTTCATTGCTCCCTGGAATCACTCTTATGTTGTTTTCATATTAATGAGGCATTCCGTATTGCCCCAGAGATGATAATCCAAAAGCACCCATTTCATTGTAATTTCTACCTGAGAATTTAGGAATTTACTTATTACACCAGAGGTTTTTTAGAATGGAAAAAAAAATCTAGTTTTCTTATGGAGTCTATTATGTTTTTATTGGTAATGGTGAAAAATTATTTGTCTCTAATTTATAAGTACTCTGTTACTTAGCTTATTCTGCAGGCTTTTGGAATAGCTATTGTTAACTAAAAATGAATAATTTGATGAATTTTGTCACTCTTATGCTAAATGAGAATGAAAATGGATATATTATAGTACTTTAAATCATTACTTATTTAAAACAGTGTAAATGCTGTGTAAGTAATTGTTATACTGTACTTTATTTGTGTTATTTTTTTATTATTGTATTATTTTTGTTTCTCCCCCCCCCCCAAATATTTTTGATATGTGGTGGTTGGTTGAATTCATAGACTTGGAACCCACAGATATGGAGGGGCCCTACTGTATCTGTTATCTTACAAGATGTGTTCTGAAAACCCTTCTGTGTCTGTGTAATTACCTCTTAAGGCAGTGATTTTCATCCTTGGTTGTACATTAGAATTACTTTTTCAGGTTTTTTGTTGTTCTTGTTTTTAATACAGATTTTAGGGCCTCCTCCAGATACACTGAATCAGAGACCTTCTGGGAGTTAGGCCTGGGAATCTTATTAAAAGCCCTGCTGGCACATGATTGTGTTGTAGAGCAACCTAAGAATGTATTAGTTTTGGTATAAATTACACATTGTGCCTACTGATATTTGTTTGAAGTTGTCAGAGCATTTCAGAATTCGAATTTCTTTTTACCTTAGTAAAGTGTGTGTAAGGATAACTCTAGATGTTTTAACATTTGGTTTCCTTAATGTTATAGATGGCACACTGAAAGCTCTGACTAAATAAATTTATACCAGCACAATGTTTGCAAGTTAATTTTCGCTTATCTTGGTAGAATGACACTTAGATTTCTTATCTGATTTAGAGAAGCAATAGGAATATAGAATTTTAAAACTTAGTATGGAAATTTAAAAAACATACAAAAGTAAAGAAAGTCATTTAATGTCCTTTTGTACCTATCACACAGCTTCAGTTGTAATGAACTCTCAGGCAAACTACCCTTAATTCTTTCTTCCTTTTCCCCTTGCCCTTGTGTTATTTAAAAACAGAATCTAGACATATCATTTCTTTAGAATTTTTAAAATTACGTATCTAAAAAAGAAAGCATAAATGATAAAATTAGCCCACTTAGAAAATTAGCAGTTCATTAATATCATCAAATATCTAGTCTGTGCTCAAATGTCCCTGATTGATTTTTGTAAAAAAAATAATCCGTTCAAATCTGGAACTAAAATAAGATACCCACCTTGTAATTGTTTGATGTTTTTTAAGTCTCCTTTAAAATATAGATTCTCCCTGTCCATTTTTTTCCTGTGGTTTTTTTTGTTCTGTATAATTTCTCAGACTGGATTTTGCTTATGGCATTTCCTTGGTGCAATAGGATTACAAGGTAGAGAAGAGATCTTAGGTTATTTCATAGGCTAATCTTCATTTCTCAGCAGAGGAATGTGCTGTTTAGTGGCTTTTCCAGTTCCAAATCTAATTACAGTCAGAGAGTCAGAGGCAGGATTAGAACCCAGGCTTAATTATCTCATGGTACTAAAGTTGAGGAATTTTGTTATATATAACATAAATATTATATAATATTTATACTATATATAATGTTTATATAATAAATATCCTAATTTTGAAGCCCTTCTAAACTGAGCCTTTTATTCTCTGCTAACAATTACTTGATATTAGAAGTTTTAGCAAAGTAGAAAGAAATACTTGTCCCACTCAGTAATCCACTAACATGTATATAGATAGGAGAGTTTTAGATAATGTGAAGTAGTTTAGTTCTGTTTAATGATCATCATATCCGAAAGCTTTTTGAATATAATTGTAATGTAAATAAGAAATAGGAAAAAAGCTTGCTTTATTTCCTAGATTATATAGCTAAAGTAAGCTGTATACATTTTAAAAATTTTTATATGGAAAATTTCAAACATGTACAAAAGTACAATGAGCTGTCATGTTTGCCTCACCTAGCTTCAACATTTAACAACTGATGGCCAGCCTTGTTTTATCTGCTTGCCCACTTACTCCCCCGTTGTTTTGAAGCACATCCCACGCATATCATTTCAACTATAAATATTTCACTGTGTATCTAAAAATAAAGACTTCTAAAAAACATAACCACAGTGTATTTATCGCACAAGCATTAACAATAATTCCATAGTGTTAACATATCTAGTCAGTATTCAGATTTGCCCAGTTGCGACTTATATTACTGTTTTTTAAGTTTGTTTGGATGACATAAATTTCTTATTGTAATTGGATGATATCATATTAACTCTCTCTAATCTATAATATAGTTAGTCTGCAGTTTCTTTTTTTTTTTTTTTTTTGAAAGCCACATTTAAAATTAAGTTTTAGTTCTGCTGAAAAAATAGTGTCAAAATGATTTTTGAGACCCAAGGCAGGCATTTCTCAAATCTTGTATTCTTCAGGGTGGTAATAGTAAGTCTTAACAAGAAGGGAGATTCTGTGGTTAATTATGTTCGGAAAAGTTAAAGTGGTGTTGTTTATAGAATCTCTCAGAACTTTTTATGTGCTAATATATGTATGGAGTCTCCCAGAACGGGAGAGTGATAATATGCCAAGTTCCTAAACTTGCTTGATCAGGGAACTCTTTTTTTCCCCCCCCCTTACAAAAAATATTTTATAAACTTAGTGGTTTGGGCAGTGTCCTTTGGTGGTGATGATCTACAGTAACAATTTTCCTAATGTTCTTTTTAATTTTAGTAGCTACTGTGAAGCCATATTAAATTTATTAATCTGAAAAAACATTTTTGAAAAGGAACCAGTAATTTTAAGACTGTACTTGATCTTACAGGTTTAATCATTTTATAGTTAAAAAATACATAAATTAAAGCATTGATTGGCAAATAATCTAAATTTTTCATTTTAGAGAATAAAGCTTTTTTTTTTAAAAACAGGATGAAACAAGTGAAGATGCTAACTGTCTTGCTTTGAGTGGACATGATAAAACAGAAACAAAGGTATACTAATTTAGCCTTTAGAATACATACACAAGAGTACGGAAGATGTTATAGAAATGTCTCTAGAAGATTGTATTTTGTGCTATAGCTTGTAGATATTTTTCAGTATTGCTTTTTAGGGAAGTGTTTGTTCCTTTTTAATGCTAATTTATGATGCTGAAATCTGAAGGGAATATAGTGGTGAGTGAGACATGTTCGATACCTTTAAAGGAACTTATGCTTAATTTGAGATGATAAGATGCAGATGTAATTAATTACATTATCAAAGAAAATTAAAGCAATTGAGGGTTGGGGTTCTGAGGAGCAAGAGAGGAAAGATGTTCTTTCTGACTGCAGAAACTGTAAAAGTCTTTATGGAAGAAAGAAATAGCATTTGAAGTGGTCCTTGAAGGATACGTAGGATTTTTGGCAGTCCAAGATGAGGCCATCTCCCTATTGGGTTAAGAGTATGGTATGATTAGTTAGAGAAGCAGTTTTTGGCAGAAGGATTTGGCTGGGATGCATGGGGTTTGAATGAGGTAGATTGGTTTTTTTCCAAAATGTGAAAGACTCATTTTTTCAGAAATTGAAAGATACTGAAGGCTTTTAACTTTATTCCCCTTTGTTTTAGAAAAATTGGATATCCTCTCCCTTCTCCCACATTATCCATATTCCCATGATGGATATTTTAACAAGTATTCTCTTTGTATCTTTCTAGATTTTGTGTGTGCCCTCATATGTGCATACATACCAATGCCTTTTGCTTTTAATTTTGTTTCACTTTGTAAACAAAGAAAAAAATGTCATTATGTAATCTACAAAATTATTATTAATGGCTTCATAGAATGCTATCTTAAGGCTATTATCATATTTTATTCAACCAATTCCCTATGGTTAGCAATTGTTTCCATTTAAAAAAAAGTTGTGCTTTCCTGCTGTAATATTAACTGTAGCTAAATACCTGCCATCCTTTCATGTTTGTTTATTCAGGGTAAATTAATGAAAAAATAGTATGACTAATTTTAAAACTTGGTACTACCAAGTTGTCCTCCAGAAAGGCTGCGCTTCTTCATTCCTACTCCTTATACAGTGTTTACCCTTTTCAGTTTCATAAGAGAAAACTGATACTTCGTTTTATTTTTATATGTATTTTATAGAAATTGAAGTTTTAAAGTATGTTTATTTTCATTTGTGTGTATTATATATTCTTTTGTGCACTGCCTTAAACAAGTTTTGAGCAATGGAATGACATGGTTTACCCTGTGTTTTCTGATTATACTTAGAGTAGAATCAGTGTACTGATTTTGAGGGAGGGGAGTAAAAACCATAAGGAGGGAGAAATCTTTTAGAGACATTTTTAAATAAAGGCATGAGGCAATTTTTGTGCTTCTGGATAATTTTATTTAACAATATTGAACGGGTTTTTTTTTTTTTTTTTTCACATAGCTAAGAGCTTTCCTTGGGTTTAGGTTCTGTTAATTATCGTCTGGGCAGCATTTCATAATGTGCCTGTATGTGTCTTTAATTATTGTTTGCTTATTGTCCAAGTTGGAGCTAGTTGGAAAGTCATGGGGTATTTTGACCAGGCCTTATAAGATTTAAATAGGCAAATAGAAATTTTCAAATATCCGAAATGGTGACATAACCCATAATGAGGCTTAATAGATGATTTTAGAATTAGTCACATCTTTCTCTTGATCCCTCCTGTCTTCCAGTTTGTTTTTTTTATTAGCCACCAAACCCAGTTATGTTCTTTTATTCTTTTTTTTAAGTCTCTTTTCCCCCTCCCCATCCTCTTTGTCTCACAGGAACAGCTTGATACAGAGACAAGTACAACTCAATCAGAAACTATTCAGACAGCGGCTTCTCTGTTGGCCTCTCAGGTACTAAGTGTAAAAAGCAAGGAGAGTTTTGTAAATGTTCTTAAGGTTAGTGTGGTATATTGAATTAAAATGAGAATTCATAGAAGACTATTAAAATTATCTTTGAAAGTAAGTACTTGCTAGGCCTATAAATATATTTATTGTGGTTTTAAGGCAGGGCACTGGATTTAATGGAATCTTTCTTTTGTGCAGTCTAGTTTCTAACTCATTCCCTTATCATTTAAATCCTCACTACTCATGTATACAGGATCCATATAGAGGTTTTATTTATAGGTCAAAGAATGAAATTTAAACTAGAAAGAGCTGAAACCCATTCTGTGTGTATTTTTTTGTAGGGTTAATATTACCTTTTTATTTTTAAAATGTGTTTCTGCCTCAGTTTTCACTACTAGTTTTCAGTTAGTTACTTAGTATATAACCCATAGTTTTTCAGAATTATTTTTTCACTTGTCCAAGCAATTCTACTTGTGACAGTCCCTTACAGTATACAGCAGGCATCTGGAATCTTTTTTCATTGATTTGTGAACCTTCATTTTGTTTATGAAATAATTGTTTTCTTCTTGAATCCTTTCAAGTTGAATAAACCTCAAAGTCTGGGTCAAACTCTGACACAAAGTAAATATTTTCTTTAAGTATATAGTAAACTGGTTAACCTCTACAAAGTAACTGAGATAACAACTGCGGCCTAGTAATATTGCTGTACTGATAATACAATGATCATTTTGCCACTTTGTGGCATACAGTTATTTTACTGTGATCATCTAAAATGTGATTTTGCTGTATGTTAACTTTCAGTCTTTAGAGATACATAAATATGTTTAGTTTCTCAAGTGTTTTTTATTTCCATAATATTTATCTAATAAAACTTTGGGGGCAGGGTAACTAAAATAACATTAGGAAGTATTGCACTTAATATTGATACATGGACAAACCTGTTGATCAAACTTAAACTGTCCTGTGATTGTGATTGCATGTCTTTTGGTTTGCCACCTTTCTCTCTAGAACTATTTTCATCGTTTTGTCTTCTTGAGTTCATCCCTATAATAATTAGTATCCATGGATATTTGCCTCTTAGATATTTTTATGAGCGAGTAGAATTTTCTTTCTGGTTTTTGTTTGTTTGTTTGTTGTTAGAGGTAGGGTCTTACTTTGTCACCCAGGCTAGAGTACAGCTCACTGCAACCTCAAACTCCTGATCAAATGATCCTCCAGCCTCCTGAGTAGCTGGGACGTGCCACCCATGCCCAGCTAATTTTTTTTAATTTTTGTTTTGTAGAGATGGGGTCTTTTTATGTTGCTTAGGCTAGTCTTGAATTCCTGGCCTCAAAGGATCCTCTCACCTCGGCCTCCCAAAGTGCTGTGCTCCCAGTGTGCTGGGATTATAGGCATGAACCACCATGCCTGGATAGAATTTTCTTTCTAAAGAAAGGATTCCTAGAGCCATTGGGAGAAAAACCACCTAGTTATAAAAAGAATGATTATATTGATTAAAAAAAATATGTCACTGTGTTTGGTGATATTAGGCACATACTTATTTCTAGGAAGGTGATAATATTGTGGCTATATGTAACAAAGAGTTCTTATTGTTTTGAGATAAACTTTGAAATATTTACAGATGGAATGATAGGATCTCTAGGATTTGCTTCAGAATAATACAGGGATTGAAGGTGGGAGGCCAGTAGATTGGCTTTGATTTGACAATTGATGAAGCTGGGTAATGAATACATGGGGAGTCATTATACAGTACTCTCTACTTTGAGGTATGTTTGGAATTTTCCATAACAAAACATTTTAAAATACATCTCTATTTTTGAATGTTAAAGAAATCTTGTGATTTAATATATTTAACACAATAAAAACCCACCCAAAAATGTAGAGTGATTAAATTATTGGTCAGCTATAGATTTAATTTTATAATTTACAGTGTCAAAAATTAATAAATTTACTGCTGCTTCTGTGTATAAGGTGAACTTTAAGTATTTTCCCACACGGGGGTGCTCCAATACCAGTTAATATTACAGCTATTAGTGCTATAATAAGTAAATACAGTTTAGCATTAACTTAATTATATGATAGGTGATTCTTAGAGGAGTGTGTTTGTAAAAGCTATATTTGAAATTACTTAGGAGTTTTTAATATTGCTAAAATATTAAAATATTCATACTTAAATTTCTACAATTATAGAACAAATGTAGTAATTGTCATATTTGCATTCCATTTTTGAGAACATTTTAGAGTATTTTTCTTTAAATTTTTAATACTTTTTTTCTCATTATAAAGTTCCATCATTTCTTAGGAAGTAAAGCAATGGAAAATACATCTCATCATTAAATTACAGTGCTTTGAACGATGTTGTGTTCTTTGCTTTCATTCTCAGAAAACATCCAGTACAGACCTTTCTGATATCCCTGCTCTCCCTGCAAATCCTATTCCTGTTATCAAGAATTCAATAAAACTGAGATTGAATCGGTAAAAACAACCTCAGGGGTCCATAAACAATATCTGCCAACTCAACCTGTTGTCTTCAAATGCTAAAAAAGGAGAATGGAGGGTACAAGACTAGACATGACTGAAAATGGATTTGGGTTTTTTTGGTGACCTCCCTTACTGGGCTAATCAGCACTTGATCGGAAGTCCAGGTTAGTATGTGAAGCCAGGAGTACTATTATTATTGTGTTAGCAACAGTTGCATTAACAATTTCAAAAAATTACTGCCTTTAAAAAAAACAAAAACAAAAAAAAAACCACCTTAAGCTATATTTGTATCCATAATTGGCATCTGGATTGGGTTTATGTTTGATGCATTGTTTAGAAAATTTGCAATACAAACTGGCATAAGAATTACTTATTCTGATGATGCACTTTTATGTATTTTTTATTAGAAAGTAGAACTAATTTTAGATTTTCAGCTTGATGGATTTTCATTTTTTCCTGAAGAATTTCCTTTACCATTAGTCTTCAAATTGGATACCGTTGTGCAGTGGTGTACTGTTATACTTCAGAGAAAGGATAAGAGTACATCTAGTTCAGTCCCTATGGGGTACTGTAACCTTTAAAAATGAAATGTCAACTTTAGGGTACATTTGACATTGAAAGAATAATTAAGAAATAACTTGGTTTTGATGGGGTCATGATTAAGAAATGATATATTGGTTTTATTTATAGAATTGTTTTATAGTGCATACAAATCAGCGATCGGCCAGCAAATATTTTTCTTTGAGCTATGGAAGCTCTGTATTCTTTTACCTTCAATCTGTTGTCTTCAAAACAAACAAAAAAAGCTTTTTGCACCTCCTCTTCCCACCTTTTCTTCTTTTTTCTTTTTGCTTGTATGCACAAGGTAGGACTTACTTCATAAGAAACAAAATGCCAGTATTTTCTTAAGCCATGATGTAAAACCAATGACCCTGTGGCCACATGGCACAGAACACTAAATCTTGGTCCCGTGGCTGAAACTTTAGGGTGACTAAAAGTAATGCCTGTGAAACATGATATCTATCTTGGATGGCTGTTTGATCTCTAAGTAAGAGGAATTTTTGTACACTCCACAGAACTCCTGTCTGTAGTAAAATTGATTTTCAATTTTAAACATGTGGGCAAAAAGGCATTTTCTCCAAGATTTTAAAACTAATTTTTATTTTTAAATGGTTTAACCAAAGTTTGTCAGTACATTTTACATATAGAAGCATTTAAAAAATCATTTCTAACAAGCACTTGACATCTAATCAGCTCTCTACTACTTTTTTATTTTATCAAAAGATTAGGAACTTTCTTTAAAGAAAATAATTTCTCATAATTAAGCAGAACATCTGTCTTTACAAAGTATGAGGGATGCCAGATGTTGATAAACTTAGTTACTCTTTCTTAATCTGGACAAAATAAACCTAACAGATTTTTCTGATGAGCATGTTTATGAATCCTCCATTGTGCTCCATTCTATCACATGTGCATTTTTCATGTTAAACTGCAATTACTTAAACTCTTCCCCATCCTTCTAAATTAATTTTCCGAAGTTGGAGTGTAGTCTTTCCCCCCTTAGGCTATGCATTAATTGAGGCTTTCTTTTCACCATGACTTTATGATGTCTAGTACACAATCTTTCTACTTCTCACATCCGCGCTTTGCACAGTCACCTTGCCCTTCCTCCCACCACCTATGAGAAAAGATGGTCATACTAACAGGTGAAGTGTACAAGGTGTCTGTGTGTTTTGTGTAGCTTCAGAGTTAGATTGAAATTACCAGGCACAGATTTAGTCTTGTCATTTTGTTTACACATTGGGGAAAACAATTCAGTTTATTAAACGTTTCATGTAACTGCACCCAAGTTTTGCCAAGCTGGAAACTTGGACCTTTTCTGTGTAGTGACTTTTTAATTCTAGTTTTCATAACCTGGAGATCAGACTGTTGCTTTCGCATGATGTATGTAGTGTCTCATGACTGGAGTTTGCTTTGTTTTATAGTATCTGTACTCCTTGTATTTTTCAAGAGCTATTTTGTAAACAGATGATGTATTTCTCCATTGAAAACATAATAAAAAAAAACAGCACAATCCCATAGTTGGCTGATTTCTTTTGACTATTCTGGGTTATTTTTTTTTTTTTTAGTGACTTTATTGGTTCTATTTAGAAGTTTATAGTTGGCTCTGAGTGAAGATTTGCAAAACAGTTTACTTTGGTTACGTTGGAAAAGAGTGGTTTCTGGTTAACCTAAGCCATTAGCAGCAGCGAAATATTTATATGTCACATAATAATCAGGTATTTGTTTTGCATATAATCTTTAGGGAGGAAAACATGAATATAGTTAATTCACTTTTAGCTATTCCGACCTCTAAAATATTTATTTTGTGTCTGTAGACACTGTATGTTACCTATGTATTTATTCTGTGCATGTAGACAAGTGTGCTTCCTTTTCAAAGCTATTGGGTTTCAAAGCATTTGGCACTTTATCTCCGATGTCAGCAGGTGGCACTGTTGTTTTTTATTGAATTTAGAATTATAGCCCTCAACCAGCCAGGATTCTGTTTCTTATTTTACTAAATCCAAATCAGACATTGCTTTTCTTAAACCCCGAAATGTACAACATTGCATAACTTAACTCCTCATGGGTTAGGAATGAACTGCTTTGTATTTGTGATGGCCAGCTCTTGGATATCTTAAGTTTCTTGAGCGGGGAGGGATGGCCCTCTTTATGTGGAAACCAGTATTCTGAGGGACATGTAGTGGTGGTTCATATTTCATTTGTAAAATTCCAAATTTGAATACCTTCCCTATTTATAAAAATATATGGCTGCAATGTGGGACAACTTTTTAATAAAAGTATTATTTAACTTTTAAGACTATTCAGTAAAAGGGAAAGCATAAAAATTACTCTTGACTCCATTGTTAACAGAATTGAACTTGCTGTACTTCAGATCTACCTTGATAGACACCTACACATGGGACTGAATACCACACTTTCTGAGTTTTATCATCCACATGATCTTTTGGCATTTCATGTATCTTGCTGAATTAGTAACATTATAATTGAAAGTTGTATGTTTTGTGGCTCTAGGCATATTCTGGAATAAAGTTTTTATTTTTCTAATTAATGCTTCTTTTTTTTCTTCACACAGAAAAATGTTTTAGAGCGCTGCATAGTATTAATTCTGGCTGCATTCAAGGTGGCAATAAATGATCAGCAGCTCCAAGTAGTAATTGATAATATGAAAGGACAAATCATTAACATACAAAACTTATAGATCGAGCCCTAGAAATGTTATGTTAATGCATTTAAATGCATTTAAACAAAAAGATAAACTGTTTACCTAAAAAGGCATTGAACAGTCCTTTTGATATACTTTTGCCTATTTTAATTATAATAAAAATGAATAGTACAAGGAAAATTAGTTGCCTTTTAGCCAGAATTTTATGTTTCCTTTTGTTTTTTAGTTCTCCACATTTTTCTTCTTCTATTAATTAGCTTTTCTTCAAGCTCAAATCACAAATGGATGCTGTCTTAATTCAGACCTGAACTTGGTAAATGAAGTATTAAGTGTATTCTGTAATAAACTTGACCTTTAGTCATATAAATGATCTGTTTAATTTGTGTAAATTTTTTTTCATTTTTGTAGAATCAGTTCTTCCTTTCTGTATTCTTATCAATTAAAAAATTCTTGTTACATTTTATATAGCTTTATTGGCACCAGATGAGAAAGATGGCATCAATATTTCTGAGCCATGTATTTCAGAAGTGATTGTACTTCATTCTGGAAGTGATTTCATATACTTAGGAAATCATTTCAACTTCTGCTTTTCTTCCTCAGAGACATGGTTTTGTCTCAATATTCTGGGAACATCATTGCAGCTGATCAAACCACTCAAGTATTTTGTTGAAAGGGATGGAATTTTAAGTACGTTTTTCCTTTCTTTGTAGCTCACCTGTCCCCCCACTCTCCCTTCACAGGCCTTTTCTTGAAAGGGTAGAAGTAAGGCTATACTTAAGTTCCTATTTCAGAAACCTCACGTATGTATGTGTGGAGGGCTGTGGTTTTCATTATTGTGCTTTTTTCCTCCAATTTTAATATGTTTCATATTTTAATCTAGCTAAAAATCATCTACAAAGGGCACAGTACTGTTTAGAGTTTATTGAGTTTAACTACTGTTTAATGGAAATAAGACTGTAATCATTTTCCCCCTGGTTTGGGTATCTTTAAATTCCACCTGGGTGATGGGAAATACAGCTATTCAAATAATGAACAGACCTCAGTGTGTGTGTTTTAGTTTTAATCAAAGCCTTACATTTTTTGCTTTGATATTTCTAAGGTATAGAATAATGCTCTGTGCCACCCAGCTTAGAGTTTTTGTTTGTATATGTTGGTATTATTTTTTAATGGTGAGAATGGATTTATGCTAAACCCTCCCCAGTTACCTCACTGGGTTCCAGAATTGACTAGGGAAAGCCCAAGGATGTGTTGGTTTTGTTTTCCATTGTGGAGTAAAACAAGGAAAGCTGATTCACTCTGGGCTTGAACTTGTACTGCCACTTTGGTCTTAGCAGTAGAGTCCCTTTTCCATCTGGGCATAGACAGGCATCAGTGCCCTAAGACATACCACAGCAAAAGGCATAATTTTAGAACAGTGTAAATTCAGCTATATAGTATCAGAGCCTTAAAAACATTTTAGTAGTCATTGAATAATACTCATTTTGTCAATGTGTTTTTCACACAATTAAATCAATAGATTGAAATACAAAACAGACTAAAGGGAAAGTATTAAGGATAAATCTTGACTTAGGACAGGTTTTAGTCTCGCTGGTCGTAATGTAATTAACCGTTGAATTATAAAGTCTCACCTAGTCTATCATATATCCCAATAATTTGGAACTATCCAAATAGTATGCTCAGCTTTCACTTAGCCTTGATTTTAAAATTTTTATACTAGTCATGTGATTATGACCTGTTTTTAAAATAAATCTTAAGTCTCTTAAAAATATTTCACAAGCCTTTTAGAAGCATTTCCTTTAATTAATTTGTAAGATGTTATTTTTTGATCCAACAGATTTCATGCTGAAAATACGTATTTTGAATAATTCAAACATTTCAGTTTTATGGGTTTCTTACAGCTCATTGCAGACATTTATCTTAGTCTCATGTGTTTTCTAATAATGTCATGTCCTAAAATAGTTAAAACTTTCGGGATTTTTTTTTGGGTATAATACCGATTTTGCTCTAAGAAGACTTCTGGAAGTGCAGAATAACAGAGTTACTTCTGGGGAGTAAAATGATCTCTGTGCCACTGCCGTGCCCCTCTCAATCCCTGTATGTACACACAAAAGTAGGTATTTGGGTTCTTTTCAGATTTTAGGCATAAGAGATTAGGTATACGTATTTTAATATAATAATGTAAAATGTCCCAACTTTGTGCTTGTTCCCATGGATGCTGTCTCTCTCTTGGCACAACACCCTCCTTACAAACTTTCACACTGTGTGATGCCTGGTGCTATGTGATTTCTAGAAATCTGGCATGAAAACTGGTCCTTGTTTGCGTTTTCTGACTGCAGTGGAGCTGTTAATAAAGAGATTGATGATAAAGTTGTCGAAAAGAGACAGTTGGGCAGAACCGCTCCCCATGAGTGACAGAGGGCATGATCTGCCTTCACAGCCAAGAAAGTCGCCCCCAGCAGAGAACCGACCATGCCTGGACACTGTGCCAAGACTATTAGAAGGAGCTTTACTGCACTATTAGGCTACTACATCTCTCTCTTTAATTTAGGCTTACTTCACATTATCATTTTTATCCTAAAGTTTATGGGATGCTCAGAACAAATATATTTGCAGATACAACACATTTTTAAACTGTAAAATAATTATTTTTGCAAATTCTTTAAAGCACTCAATTCATCCTACTTTGGCTTAGTAAAATTAAGTTTTATTTTGAAAGTATTACTACAGTTTTTATACAAAGCCTGCGTTTCTTGTAGATAGCAGCTTAAAGTCTTAAGGAGTCAAGTCTGACAGTCTCAAGAATAAGCATTGGCTGCCATAAACATTGGTTATGGGATGCTAAATATTTTAGGCATACTGACTGTAACTGTGTATTTTTTATCTATCATTTAGTGAGCTTAGGCTGCTGGCATTCAGTTCAGCTGTTCTTCTGTTTTGTGTGGTCTAATAGTCCACAAGAATTTTTGACTCTTTAATACTGACTTTAAAGGTAAAAGATTTTGCCTATAATTTTTAAACTACCCTAGGTTACATGTTTTCTACTTCAGATTTTTTAAACGTGTGAATATTTTATTAGCCTTTTTATTTTTTTATGTTTTTATTTTTTGTAGAGATGGGGTCTTGTTATGTTGCCCAGGCTGGTCCCAAACTCCTGGCCTCAAGCCTCTGCCTCCCAAAGTACTGGCCTGACTTCTCTTTTAAGGAATCTGCTATATCATTTTGGCTTTTGTCTTGTTAAATGACCCAAATGTGAACACTTTGGTTTCTTAACTATGAATATTCTTTTTTTTTTTTTTTTTTCTTTTGAGACAGAGTCTCACTCTCTTGCCCAGGCTAGAGTGCCGTGGCATCAGCCTAGCTCACAGCAACCTCAAACTCCTGGGCTTAAGCAATCCTGCCTTGGCCTCCTGAGTAGCTGGGACTGCAGGCATGTGCCACCATGCCAGCTAATTTTTTTCCATATATATTTTTAGCTGTCCAGCTAATTTCTTTCTATTTCTTAGTAGATAACGGGGTCTCGCTCTTGCTCAGGCTGGTCTCGAACTCCTGACCTTGAGCAATCCTCCCGCCTCGGCCTCCCAGAGTGCTAGGATTACAGGCGTGAGCCACCACGCCCAGCCAATATTCTTGCAATTAACTATGGTCTTTGCCATCTGCCTAAACTGTTGAATAACTTTTTTAAAAAAGTTTTTAAAATAAATTTTAAAATAACCTTTACAAAATCTCAGAATGTACTTAATAGGCCATTATTGTATTCATGACAGCCTCTGTTTAACTGTTTGCATTGAGAGAGGAGTCCATATTTTATAGTTGCTGTTTCTGAGCAGTAACATTTTAGAGTGGATCAAGGTGATTTCTTTGATACCCTGTAGTCACCTTAGAATTGATCCATCTACTTCATTTAACATGAGACTGCAAAACATTTCTCAGTTGTCATTGGTAGGTTTTCTTATCCCAGATGAAATGCTAGCATGTGTTCTATGGTTAGAGTACATTGGCACATCACCATTCCCTATAATTTGAGTAGTAGAGATCGAACTGCATTGTCTAGGAACTGGGCAGCTGATGTGCGGACAGGCTCAAGCTCCTGTCCTTGAGCCTATCATCCTCAGGACACATGTTCCAAGTGAGGTAGTGCTTGTGGTTGTAGTGGAGCAACTTGTACCTTAGGGTGATTATCAGGTCTTTAGTAGGCGTGTTTGAGATTCATGGGGAGCTTAAGCTAGGAATCCACTATCTGATAGGATAAAGGAAAGCATGGCTGCCCACCAGTAATTTGCAGAAACTAACGAGTATTGTCAAAGATCATGTAATTTTCTCTACTTCAGACCCTAAAGTGTGTTCTTTTTGCTATTCTGTATTGTTTATTCTCTTGACCTGCGTGTGATGTGGGAGGAAGTAAAATGGAAGGTCTGGCAGGACTCTAGTGTAGTGAGCCTTCCTGGTATCCCCGAACTGGGGCATGTTGAAAGCATGTTTTCCGAGGCCAGGTTTGTTTTCAGAGTCCTCAAAGGAGGGTTTCCTCAGCCAGACTTACCAGGACTGACTTTTGAAAGGGGAGTTCTGATCACAGACTGTAACCATAATCCCTACCACATAGACTTAGTGTGGGTAGAAGAGAGGTAAGCTGCAAGGACTCTGGGCATTTTCATAGCTTTATGAAGAGCTTTGGATTTGGCTGTTTCAAAATCTTCATTTTCAGAAGGGTTTGCAAGGGCTTAGAATTTTTAAATATTAAGAACAGAATTTCTTTAAAGGGTAATGCATCTAGGATAGATGGGAAATAAGTGTTATACAGTAAGGTGAGGCCAGAGGCTAGAGAAAATAACGTGTCCCCTTACTTATCCAGCAGATGTTTTCAAGTTTTCTGTGCCTAAACTCTTCCAGTTGTTGGCTTCATGGAACTTAGATTCCAATGGAGATTATTTTTTTTGTTGTTATATTTTTATTAGTAATGGCTAGTAAGTGGCTAAACCACACAAATTAGGGAAACTTCACTTATCAGAATTTTTGGGAAGTTCTTGTTTGTAATTTTTGGTTTGATTACCTACTACTCAGGACTATAATATCCAAAGCAGTGGAGCTTCCATGAAGGAAGGATTAGAAGTTAAAGCATCTAAGGAGCTCTGACTTGATTGGTGTTTTACATGAAATCTGCCATATTGGTTACCCCAGGGGAGAATACAGGGGAGGGAGAATCCCGACTTATTTGAGGCATGACCAGACACTAGGGCCGATTGGAAGATAGGGGCCCCATGGAGAATAAGAGAAGAGGTCTAGCTTTTTGTTGAGTGAAAGGGAAATGACACTGTGGTAGGGTTACCCAGTTTCTGGTATAACAATTGAATTCCATAGGATATGTCATTATCTATGTCAAGTTTGGCACATGCTAGAAACATTCTTTAGCGAAGTTGCCACTGAAGCCATTCATCTTGACTGCCATTTTATCACATCAGCTGAATTAAAACATTTGGCAAACAACTTTTCTGTGTGTAGTGGAAAGAATGCCTGTTTTCAAGTCAGAGCTGCATTCAGATCTCAGCTTTAGCACTTACTAGCTTAGCTATATGAGGTCATGCAGTTACCACATCTCTGAGGCCCCTGTTTCTTTTCAGTGGAGATGACTACGGTCTCTGTAGGGTCTGACTGTTGTCTCTGATTGTAAGGATAAAAGGTCGATAAATAAAGAGCCTCATGGTAGCTCTGGTGTTCACCCTTCAACGCCCATTGGCCTTAAAGTTCTAACAGTTTTAGTTCTTCCTCAGTTGGGTTAGCCAGAATGATCTATGGTAACTCGAACTTTGGTCCAAGGTATTATAGGATTTAGGAAATCTAACGTTGTAAGGAGATTGAATGCTTGAGATTCCATTAAAGTTTGGAGTTTGTGTCAGGTTACCGTCATTGTGGATTTTGTTTGCAAACAATGTATTTCAGCTCAATACTGTCACCAGCTGGTTTCTTGAAATTTTGTATCTATTTAGTTAGACTGAGTAGCCTAAATATCCTGTTGAACTTTCTCAGGTAATAGTGGGAGGAAGATAAAGACAGCTGATGAAGGAAAGATGTGATGGTGTGAGAAAGCCCCTTCCATACTGGATGTTGGAGGAGAAAAAGACAGTAAAGTGAGAGGAGGAGGGAGAGAAGAGAAGGAGAAACCATTTTAGGGAGTGCAGCTGAATTGGAGAGAGAAATTCCATTACCTCATAACTGAATTACACAACTACCCTAGGAGTCAAGTATTGGTACATAATTTCTTCTGATTCTTAAGTTGAATATTTCTGAGCCTTGGCGTTTCAGTTGAATTGTACTCCAGTTTGCATGAAATCTTGAGCCTTATGCTTCTGAAGCCACCACCAGTGTGTGTGACGTTTGATTAATGGTAAGAAGTGAGCCTGGTCTAGTGGTTAGAAGAGAAGATCTTGGCCCTCAGGAAGGCCAGATCCCATCCGTCTGTCCTCCAGGGCCTGGTGACCACGGGCAAGCTGTTCTAACCCTTCTTTCCGTCTCTGAGTAAAATGTAAGGTATTCTTTAGATCTTATTGGAACTTTCTGTGGATTAGCAAGTAGATAGGACGTAAATTTTTTTTTCAGTGCTAGGTTAAAGCTAACTTGAATTTGTCAGAGGGCAGGCACAAAGGCAAACTGCAGAGGAACATCTGGCAGACCACTCCTGCTAATTCTCAAAACTGCCTTCCTGCTATGAAATTTGGGCAGGAACAGAATAGGGAGAAAAAAATCTGGAGTCAGACAAAGTCCTCTTTTTTTTTTTTAATGTGGGTTGGGAGCAAACTGTCCTCTTCATTAAAAACTTGCTCTGCCTTAGTGCTAAGACAAGTGCAGCTTTTGAGGTGATAGCATGTCCACGTGCTTCCAGTGAAAGCTCAAATGCAGTGAATGAACTTGGGAAAAATTCTTTTTTTTTTTTTTTTTTTTGAGACAGAGTCTCGCTTTTGTTGCCCGGGCTAGAGTGAGTCCCGTGGCGTCAGCCTAGCTCACAGCAACTTCAAACTCCTGGGCTCAAGCGATCCTACTGCCTCATCCTCCCGAGTAGCTGGGACTACAGGCATGCGCCACCATGCCCGGCTAATTTTTTCTATATATATATTTTTAGTTGGCCAGATCATTTCTTTCTATTTTTAGTAGAGACGTGGTCTCGCTCTTGCTCAGGCTGGTCTCGAACTCCTGACCTTGAGCGATCCACCTGCCTCGGCCTCCCAGAGTGCTAGGATTACAGGCGTGAGCCACCGTGCCCGGCCGGAAAAATTAACAGTAGCTGCCTTTTACTGAGTGTGTCTATTAGGTGTCAGGCAGTAGGTCTAATTCTGATAGCAACCTATGAGGTTGATTTGACATAGTAAATGGTGTCATCATTTACAGATGAGGAAACAGGTTTAGTTTTGCAAAGTACCTTGCCCGGGGTCACACAGTAAATTGGATTCGAACCTGGTTCTGGTTTACTCTAAAACTTTATCTGGTTTACTCTAAAACTTTATCTGGTTTACTCTAAAACTTGTATCACAGGGATACAACTGAAACGCCAAGGCTCAGAAAACCTTGTGTTTTCCCACTCTGCAGTGTTGCCTCTTAGTGTATCTCATTGGGTATTATCTTTGGGAAGGGCAGAATAATAGCTTTTTTGCATATGCCTCTAGTTTCAGACCAGCTAAAATGCATTTCTGCTATTTGGATGCCCTTAAAGCTGGCCTGCTAGAGGTGAGGATGGGGGAGAGATTTGCGAAGACTGGTGGTGAATGGCTGCGAGGAGGGGGCTTCAGGGAGACCATTAGTACTGGAAAGGTCAGGCCCCGGCCAGTTTGGAGTGAACTGACCTATTCATACCCAACTCGCTTAACAGTAGGGTTGCCTAAAATGTGAATGTTTATAAAATGTAATTTTACAGATTTGTTTGGATGGTTTCTCTTTGAGAAGTTTTCCATCTTAGAAACGTTTTTTAAGCCAATTAGAAGAATCCCTTAAAAAAATGCTAAAAATCTTTAAACTGTTCAAGAGTAAAGCAAATAGAAATTACCACCAAAAATCCCCTTAGAGGTTGCTCAGAATGTGTTTTACCTATTATATATGGAGGTATTAACATGATAGTTTTATTAAAAACAAAAAGGCAGAAGTGCTTTAGAGGAGTTGGACGAAAACAATGTTTTAAAAAAGGTAAAATGAAAACTGATGTCCAAAAATGAATTTTTTCATGGAGAGGGCTTCATTCATTATGCTATATATAAAATGCCCATGAATGTGGTAAATGTCTGAAAGGTGAATTGTGGGTGAATATGTCATTTGGTAAATTCATTATTAGATGAATTGGTTTTAGGCAAATTTGGTGCTATTTGAAATTGTTAATGTAGATTTTTTTTTCTAATTGTAGTAGTAATACATATTCATTGTAATACTTGAAAAATACAGAAAAGTATAAAGAAAAAAATTAAAATCATCTGTAATCCTACCTCTCAGAGTTAGCTTTTAATATCTTTGTCTTTCATACCTCTCCCTCTGCCCTTTTTATCTTTGCGTACTTGAAGTCATACTAGGTAACAAACTTTATCAAGCATTTTCCATAGAGATTGTCGTGGCTGTTGGATAGGCAAAGTGAAGAACCCAAGAATATCCTGTGTGTGCTTCCGCAGCTGATGATGTGTCCTCTAGATTGTGGCCTTAGGACTTGGGGAAACGTGGCGGAGCTGCCTGGACCCCGGAGGGGTGCGCAGAGGAGAGCGGGCTGTGTGATGGTGAAAGACTCCTGCTTGCCAGGGGAGGACCGAGTCACAGGCTCACTGCAGTGGCTGGCTTTAGGCCGAATGACCACCTCCATCAGAAAGTTAGAAGGAACAAAAACGATCAGACATTCTTGTTGTTCTGATGGACACAGTTCTTCTGACTCCTGTGAGGATTCATCCATTCCACAAATGGTCACTGATCCCCCGTCATGGCCCCATGCTGTCACCAGTGAGAGAGAGGAAGGCACACGAAGCCAGGGAGCTCAGATTCGCTGAATGTCCGCGGGGCGCGAGGCACTTTGGGGCACTCTGAGTGGTGTCACGCTCGGCTGACAGTCGCCCGTGGTAGTTAAGGAGCGGTGGGGCCAGTAATAAGTTGAGGCTTTCTGGTTCCAAAGCCCAGGCTCTTTCCATTTTGAGACACTGGGTCGTTGGTTCAATAGTTGTGCAGAGGCCCTGGCTATACGTGGGGAACAAAACTGGCTATAGCCCCTGTCCTTACGAAAGCTTATGTAGTTCACAGGGATACAGATGCCTGACAAATCAAATGAATTAGAAATCACTAGAGGGCTCTGAGGGAGAATAACACACAGGGCTTCCAGAAGGACTGGAGCTCCCTTTTGTACTGGACAAGCTTCGACCTGAAGAATTAGGCGCAAAGGAAGAGGGCAGGTGCTTGGTGACTGCAGAGGAACAGGAAGATGCCGGAGTGGCTGGACCGTAGTGAACGGGAACTGGGGTTGATTGAGACTTAAATGCCCAGATGTGTCACATAAGCAGAGGCCCAGAAGTGCTGGGGGAGCGTGCAGCTTCCTGGTGGCCTTGAGGAGGATGCAGGAAAGCAGGTGCCGTTTGACGGGCAGTTTTGGTGGTGATCATGAGACAGCATTCTAAGTGGAGCAAAGGCCTCGTACAAAGGCCCAGATGGGACAGCAGGGCAGGGTCAGAGAACAAAGCAGCAAAGCAAGTGCCTAATGCAGGACGAAGCAGTGTGGTAGGTTAACCAGACAGCAGTGTGGCTGCTCTATCTTGAAGGGTCTTGAGGGTCAAAACAGCTCAACATGACCAAGACATAGTCCTAACTCCTAGTGGTGTTACAAGCTAAGCGGGAGGAGGAGGAGCACACGCAATAAAAAGATGGTGGGGTTCAGTCACTGTCAGGCTTGTACCTGACCGTGCCTGCAAACCACTTGCGGCATGTTTAGGATCAGTGAGTGGCCAGTAGGAATAACCCTTAGCCAGCCACTAGCCCCATACTGGGATTTTCACCATCGTAACTTTTGCTCTCGTACCTCCCTTTGTTCCACGTCAGCTTCAGGCCCTTGGGCTTGCTCCTCGCTTGCCCATACTACTTGGCAGCGGTTTGGTACTGTCTGCTTTTCTTCGCCCTCTCAGCCTCCCGTTAACCTGGCTGTTTTGGATCAAAGCGCCCTTGCCGTGTAATAAGAAACAGCACCAGTCTTGAGTGCCCGGCTCGCACTGCGTGTTCTGTGGACTCCACCTCATTCGACCCTCCCAACAACCTCATGAGGGTAGACACACTTGTCCCCCTTAACAGTGGAGCCGTACATTCCAAGACCCCCAGTGGGTGCCTGAAGCCGGGGATGGTACCGAACCATCGGTACCGTGTTCTTCGGTCCGCTAACCATGGGTGGGCGGCATCTACAGTGTGGAAACGCTGGACAAAGGGATGGTGCAGAATTTCATACTACTACTCAGAACGGTTTGCAATTTAAAACTTAGGAATTGCTTATTTCTGGAATTTTCCATTTAATATTTTTGGACCACTGTTGGCAACTGAAATCACAGAAAGCAAAACCACAGATAAGGGAGATCACTGTCCTACAAATGTCAAGGTCCTGATGAAGAAGTTCGTTCTTTCAGAGAGCTGGAGCGCTTGCCTGGGTGCAGAGCCATAACACAGCGGTTGGACACTGCTTCACTCCTCCACCTCTGCTGCTCCCCCACCACCACCCAGAGCCCCGGCACTCGGCTACCACCTAGGATGGTGCTGGTAGCACGTCTCTCCTGCCTGCTGTGGGCCCCGGTTCCCTGAAACAAGTACATCTGGCTTGCAAGGCAGCTAAGAGGAAACGATATGTCACGAGTCAGTGGCGGCTCTGGGCAGTGTGCCCTTTCCATTCTGACACTTGTGTGGGGACCTACGTCTCTCTGCAGAGTCCTCCCCCAAAAGCCTTTTAGTCCCTGACATCCATCATTGTGGGGCCTCAGTTTTGCTGAGCTGAATATTTATGAGTTGTTATTTAATTAAGCCTAGATACAGCCTTTCATATCTTCATTGATAAATGCAGTTAACTCCCCCCCCCCCCCCATTTGTCCTCACCATCACCTCCCGGCCACCGCTTCTGGCCCTGGCTCTGCTCCTCACTCTCTGTCCCTGGCGTGCTGCTGACTGACCTCCAGTCCCCATACCCAACAGAGAGAAGCCAAGGCTGGGATTCCTCTCCCCCGAATTTTGGAGGCAAAGTGAGAGGCATTTGCACTCACCATTGGTGGGAGATGCTAGAGATGCTGTAGTTTAACCAAAGAGCACCCCCGTCCCAAGCTGTTTGGCAACTTGTAGCCTGAGCGGAAGACACTGGAGAAAACAACCCAACAGGCATTTGGGGAAGCGCCCATTCTCTTGATGCTGCTTGTCTGTCTTCTAGTTCTAATTACAGCCTTCGCCGAAGGCTGCAGGGGAGGGTGCAGCAGTGAACAACAATAAACATCTTCTCAGCCAGGAGAGGAGTTTCGAAAGGGGGTGGGCTGAGGGGGGGACTGGAGCAGGGGCTGGTGTGGGAAGAGGAGAAATGAGGACAAATCTTTGGGAACCTTTGCTAGAAGGAGGCCGTGGGAGTGTGGACCCGAGCTGAGGCTCATAGACCTCATGACCCTGCATCCTCAGGAACACAGGAGGGGAGCGGTGTGCGCCTTCTTCCCCATCCCCGAACAGCCTTGCCTAGCACCTTGGTTCCCAAACTCAAGCCACTCGGCAGTAGTTCTTGGGGCCCCAGCCTGGCTCTGTGACCAGAATCTGGGAACCTGGGTGCCTCGGGGTGTGAGCATGCTCTGGGTTCAGCTCTGCTCCTGGCTTCTGCACTAGAGGGGGACATCTCCCCTGGAAGCCTGGAGCAGCAGGTAGGAAGGGGAGATGTAAGCCAAATGTGAGCAGGGCACAACCATGTGCAGCAGGCTTGTGGGCTCACTCAGTACTCCTGAGCCCCAAGTGCCTGACCTGAGTTCTGGGTGTGTCGGATGAGTAGGCCGGAGCACGCTCCCTCTCCCACCGGCCACCGCACGCTCTTCCGTGTGCTTAGAAGCACTTGGGCCACCTCCTCACTAGCCATCCCTGCTGTGCTTGGCGGGATCGTACCTTAAATATCATCTTCTCTGCAAGGTCTTCTGATCCCTCGGGCTGGGTTAGGTCTTCACTCCCTCCCCTTGGACTGTTTAGCAGAAAACAAACAAAAAAAATCCCCTCCACTCCCAAAGCGCTCTGTGGCTAAATCTCTTTGCACTTGCCATATTGCTGCCCCACCTGGAAACAGCTCTTGGAAGGCTGAGACCGTATCTTGATGCACGTCTGTAGCCACAGTGCACGAAGTGTGGTAGAAGCTTGTCCGTGTAGTTCAGTGAATGAAGGACTTGACCAAGTTCTGGCCTGAGCACTCGCAGTGTTAGCTGATGTTCGCTAGGACTTCTGACTGTGCTAAATGCCTTAGACGGATGATCTCAGTCCTCCCAACAGTCCTTTGAAGCAGATATTACAGTGCCTGTTTTATAGATGATGAAACTGAGGCACAGAGAGGTTAAATACGTGTCCAAGGACCAGCGCATACTTTCTGGATAATGGGGCCAGTTGCTACAGTGGGATTGTTGAGGGCGATGGAGTAGAGAAGAGGGCCACCTGGCTGTGTTGTGGGCACTGTTTGGCACTTTCCATATCTCTCATCTGGTTCTCATCGCTCTTGTGTCAGTAGCATTGTTACCAGGAAACCAACCGAGAATCCAGAGAGTCAGTGACTTGTCCAATGGCACCAGCTGGGAAGCAGTGGAGCCAGGATTCCAACTTGGGACGGCCCCAAAGCAGGCAGACCCTGAGGAGAGGCCCCTTGGGTTTTGTAGCTTGAATGCCAAGGGGGCCCCTCAAGGCAGGAGCTGTGTGTCTGCCTGTGGTCTCTCCCGCCTTACTGGAAAGAGACTCTGACGTGACAATTCTTATTGTCCTTTACTGAATAAACCATGACAGGGAGCCCAGCTAATGGGGGTGCAGTTGGTAGCTGGAAGACACAGATCTCGGGGGTCACTGTCACAGCCCTTTCCTTGGATGGGGACTAATTGCTGGTTACCTCAAGTCTTCTAGTCCATCAGCTCCCTGGCAGTGGCAGATTTTGTGGGACACAGTGACCAAGGCTAAACACGTTTGTGAGCGTGGCCAAAGCGAATGTAGCATAGGGCGGGCCCAGCGCTGGTAAAGGAAATTCGGCTCTAACTTATGGGATTTCAAGAAACCAATCTTGGCCTGTAATTCATTTTTATAAAAAATGAATATGCTATCACTGTCCTAATTCTCATTTCTTTAAATGGATGCTAAGAACATTTAAGGGAGAGCAATGCCAAATTCATATGCAGCTTTAACAGTTTGTCCTTCCGAGGAGCACAGGCTGATTTTAGAGTAATTCCTGTGATCGTCACGAATGGAGTTGGCATTAAAAGGGTGAAGGAAAGACTCAAGAAGGAGGACAATCTATCTGCAAGTGAAAGCTTACTTGTCTGGAAGCCTGGCTGGCTGCTACTCTGTCCCTCTAGAACCCAGCCCTGAATCTCTGAACCGAGCATTAAGTGGAAAAGGCTTCCAGGCTCTGGGAAGAAGTGTCGCACAGCCCACGCACCCCGGCCGTGCCCGTCGGCTTTAGGTGGCCAGCAAGGAGCCTCGTGGCTATCTCATCCATCATTCGTGCTTAACACCTGAGCTTACGTATCTGCTTTCACAGCTCTCTGCAGATTATCCTAGATGCCTTTAACTTCAGCTACATATACCAGATACGACAACAAATGTCATCCCATACCCAATCCCCTTTACTCTTCACAAAAAATAGGCCTTGTTAACTGTATTTTACAGATTGGGAAACGAGTTCAGATAAGAGGTGTCTAGCTTTGTAGGTGGCATGTGTCCAGGGTAGATGGCCGCTTTGCTGATCCACTTGCTGATTGTGCCTGGCCGGGCGAGGGGCTGGGAGTCGGGTACAGGAGGGCTGCTTTTTGGCCGCAGTTGACTTTTTACGAGATGCACCCTTTGAACGCCTGGAGCTGTGTCCAGACAGAGAAGGAGGAACTGTGTTCCTCTACACAGACTGGTGAGGTTTTTGTGTAACGTTTCTCCTGCAAAATCCTAAGGAAAGGACTTGGGGAGAGGAGCCCGAGAGTGGGGCTTGGTGACGTTGAAAGGAAGGAGCGCTCCGGAGTGTGGCTTGCGGTGGGGATTGCTCCTCCACGGACCGTGACTTCCGAAGACCTCGGAGACAGTCCCTGCCCTGCCCGATTCCCGGCCCACACCTGCCACGTGGTCCGCGCTCATTCCCATGACCTCCCTGAACACACAGCGTGGCAGTCCTTCAGATTCTTATCACATGTTGCTTTGTGTTGTTTGGTAAGTGCTAATAGGAGCTGGGCTTTTTACCCCCAAATAGCATGTGTGCCTCTTGAAGGCGAGGCCCGTGCCTTGCAGTTTTTATTTTCCTCCACACAGCGCTTACACAACCTTGATAGGACAGTCTAAGGAGCTCCTGGATCTTCCTTTACCTATATGAACAAAAATGAAAATTAAACACAACTGCATTTGCATACAAACAAAAAAAAGTCACAACTGGATTGTGTGTCTCTCAGCAAATTAGTTCTCCTCTCTGGGCCTCAATGTTTCCGTCAATACGATGAGGCCATTAGACTGGCGGTCTTGGAGGAACTTCTGGCTCCAAGCCCCTTTGGGTCCTTAGTCTCCTCTTTGAGAATATTTTCCCCCTGAAGACTGGACTTTGGCAACGCCCTGGTCTCGCCTCGGGTTCCAGTGGGCTCTTCCCCACCCAGCCCTGGCCTGCCAGCCGTGCCCCTCCAGCCCCGCACGCCCGCCCCCCTCGCCTTTCTTTGTTTGCTGCTCTGGAAGACACGGATCCGGCTTCTCCTGGCTTCTCTGAGAAAGTCCCGATGAATACAGATAGTGCCTCGTTTGCATATTAGCACTGGTGCCAGTCTGAGCCCAGCTGTGTGCAACGTAAGGTGAAATATAGATTCCCCCAACCTGGCCACGGTTTCTCCACGCGCTAATCGAAAAGCCTTCTGAGTGGGCCCACCTTGCATATGCATAAGCTCTCCTTGGCTGTGGCTGGGCGGAGGGCGATCGCACTCTCTTCTCCACTGTGTCTCTTTGTGCTTCTTTGGGTTTCCTTCAAGATTAACAGGCCATCTGGGCTAAACAGCGACTTGAAGTGACTTGGCCAAGCCCCCGACAGGCCTCTTGGGACCTCTGGGACTTGAGTCTTGAACCCAAACCCACCCTCCTGCCCACCGCTCGGCGTGGCAGCGGAAGCCTAGAAACAGGCCGCAGGAGCCCTTCACCTGCTGCACGAAGGTGCGCTGCTTACCTGGCCTTGGAGGTCCTGCTCCGTCTGTGCCTCCATCACATCCACCCTCCGCCGCCCACACTTACCGTCCCACTCCTAAGCAGGCCTTCGCACCTGCCTGCTCTCTGCACTCCTGGGGGTGGCGGGAGTGGTGCAGAGAGGAGGATCCACAGTCCCTCTCTGTGCTCCAGCGTGTCTGCCTCTGGCACACACCTGCACACCGTCCCCACTGGACCCCGGCGCCCCTGCCCAGTTGCCCGCACAGTGGATGCCAAGTGAAGAAGGCCCAAGGCCAATGCACTTTTGACTCCCTCTATTGAGAACATCAGTTTTTAAAAACTTGCCAAATCTTGCCACAGATGCAGCACCTTTTATGGACGCAACCAAACAGAAAGTGGTTTTGCTAGTGCAGGTTTTTGTCGCTATTGCTACTGAAGGCTCTCTCAGGAGGAAGCCCCTCTTACCCTCAACCCCCAACCCCCCCTGGAAATGGGGAGGAAGTTGGGCTGCCTGTCTGCCAGGCGGCTTGGTCACCCGGAGGCAGGGAGCGCGGAGGCTGGCAGCCCCTGCAGCCTCCCCCGCCTCCTCCCTGCCCTCCATCTGCCGGGTCTCCTCGGCACCCACTCTCTCCTTCCACTCCTCGATCCGGATAGCTGGAAGAGCAGAGGGGCTAAATTGAGTTTATATAGCTTTCCCTGTATATATTTAGAGATAAGCAGTTCATTTAGGGATCAGGGCCTGCTTCTTGTCTATGCATCATTAAGCATACCACATCTGCTACTGAGCCAGCAATCAGCAGAATATTGAGAAAAGTTATAAAGAAATCTTTGCGTCGGTTCATTTTCATTCCCTACTCCCGTGTCCTGGCTCCCAGACTTCTGTGAGCGAGCGCAGGGGAGGAAATGGAGTCCCGGCTGTTGGAGCCAAGCCTTGGGAGCTGGGAGCTGGGGCTGGACTCAACCTTGACCTGCCGCCTTCCCCCGGCGTGCATGTGTGCGCATGCATGTGCACGCGTGTGTGTGGCGGGCGGGCGGTGCCGAGGAGATGATCTATGGAAAAGCTGTGCGCACGTTCTCCCATGGTGGCCACGCCAGCAAAGGGCATGTCACCTGGTCAAGGGCTGAGCCACCCATGCAGTCCTCAGCACTGTTCTGTGGTCAGAGGCCAGGGCTGGAGACCAGACTTAGGTGCCACCTCCCTGGCTGACCCTGACCAAGTCACTTCCCTTCTGTGGTTCCGAGTGTCCAGGTCTGTAAAATGAGGTGTTGAACCAGGTGGTCTTGCCTCGCCGAGTGGTAGAGAGGAGCAAGGAGCAAGGAGCAGGTAACGTGCTGTGCTGTGCAGAAGAGGTTCTCAGTTAACTGTTGTTTGGATGCTGCCGCTGTGGACACTGGTGCTTGCTGGTCCCTGCTGCTTCCCTGCCCAGCAAGTTCTCTGGCCTTGGCTTTCCCAGGGGGGTGGTGGAGTGGGGTCCTTGGTTCTGGAGGGGCTGGGCTGGGAGCCAGGGTCCTGTGGGCTGCTCCCAGGGCAGCGGGTGGGTCTGGCTCCTCTCTGGCTCCTATACCAGGACCAGAGAACTGAATCTCCTTGGCCCTCTCCCCAGAGGCCCCTGGTGAGCCCGGCCCATTTGGCCCCAGCAGGGGTGGTGGCTGGGTGGACCAAGGCCCCTCAACTCCCTCCTGGGGCGGCTGTCCTGCAGTGTGACATGTGGCGGGTTAAACTGCAGGTGTCACTGTTAGCCCTGGAATGGGGGCTCCGTGGGCCGGCCCTTGGGCAGCCTGCAAAGGACTCTTCCCCAGAACTGGCGCGGCACCCCTCCTCTCCCGGCCCCCTCCCTGCATGGGCGTCGCCCACCTCTAGACAAAGTAAAGATTACACCAACCCACCACAGCCCGGCCCCAAAGAAAGCACCTTTTTCACCAGGCGAGCAAGTGGCTCTCCAAACACCTGCAATCAGGAGGAATGCTCAAAACTCCAGCGTGGGTGGGAGCGGCATTTACCCTCGGCTGGCCTCCACGGAAGGAGCCGCATGGGGCTGCCTGGAGGGACCGCCCCTGCCCCCAGGTGGAAGAGGCCACGCACTTTTTGCTTTATTGAGGAAGTTGCAAGGGAGGAGAGACCCAAATCAACACAGGTGTTCACACTCGGTTCCTCCGACCTCAAATGGTGGCACCCAGCCCCCCGTAGACACTGCCCACAATTTCAGGTTCAGGAGTCACAGATGAACAAAGCCTCCTTTTAAAAGCCTGGTTTTAAAAATGACCAGCTGGGTGGTGTTTTCCAGGGAATTTAACCCCAGAAACCACAGCTCCTAGTCATCCTGTCCTGCCACTGGCTGGGAAATGCCTGCCGCCACCAAACAACCCCCAGAGCCCCAAGAACAACCCCAAGAGCCCCGGCCCTGGGCCAAGTGGATCCCACCCTGACTTCACTTTGGGGGGCTTGTTGCTCCCCTTCTTTTTAATTCTGTATTTTATTCTGGACCGAGAAAGCTGGACATGAAAAAAAACATCATCTGCTGGAAGCAGGTTTGGAGGGGTCTCTGCTTCTCTGAGAGCCTCGGGGAAGGGGCTGCCGGGGCTCTGGGCTCCCTTAATTTCTGTTTAAAGAGAACATGGAAAGAGGCGTGTGTGTGCGTGTGTGCGTGTGCGTGTGTGTGTGTGTGCACACGCAGGCATCGGTGGGGAGCAAAAGGGCAGGCACGGCATATTTCCAAGCCTTAAAGAAAAGAAGACGAAAAATAAATTTTTGAATAAGAATGGTCCATGTACTGTGACCGCAGGGCAAATGCAAATGTCTGTTTTCAAACACAGACTCGTGAATTCTTATTAGGAGATCGTGACTGCGCCTCCAAGCAGGACATTACGCATTCATGAACGTGAGGACGCGGCTGCCCACTTCAGGTGTGGCCTTCGCAGCACCCGTGTCCCTTTCGTCTTGGGGGAAGGAGAAGAAGGAGAAAAAACCATGACCAGCCACATTCGGTCTGTTTTCTTCAGTTGCTAAAGTGTTAAGGGACCGGGAGATAGAAAGATGCGTGCAGAAAAAGCAGCAGCCGCAGCGACGCTCCACAAAGATCTTTTTAGTGTCAACTTAAATGTACACAAATAGCGGATGATGATCTCTTTTATTGGACTAACATTTATCCAGTAATATCCACACACTTTTAAAACCATTGAGGCCTCCTCTTCAGGTGTTCATTTGAATAGAAATAGCTGAATGAGTGTTTTTATAATTGATCCCCTGAGAACTGAATGTCTAGTGCTGCATAACCAACATTTTCCCATCGCTGGGGTTTTTTTTTTTTTTCCCCCAAATTGCCACTCTGCAAAATTAGGATTTTGTACAGTTTTGATAAGAGAATTAACCTCCCACGTGCCAAACTCCATGAGTACGAGGGGCGTCCACGGAGTCGGCCTGTGCGGGGTGGGCTTGGACACCAGGTCACTTCTGGGGGCTTTGCTGCTGCTTGATCTGAGCGAGGAAAGCCCAGAGGCCGGGTGGGAGGTGGGCTCCATGGAGCAGAGGGAGGGGAGGGGGCTTCCGCACACTCTGGAAGGTTCCCGGGACCCGGCGTCCTGTGCCTCTGATTTTTCCTTCTGCGCTTACCGGAAACACTCAGACGGTCCACTCGGTCCTGGGAGCCCTGGACCTTGAGGAAAACAGCCAAGACTTTCCTTTTCTGTCCTTCAAGTGCTTCCTTTTAGTCTTGCCTCCAGTTTTCCGTTATGATAATATATGCTCATTGTAGGAAATTTGAAAAATATGTAGAAGTATAAAGTTGAAAATAAATATTCCTCCAGATTCCGCCACCCAAGGCTAAACACTGTTGTGTTTCCTTCTAGTCCTTTTTATGCGTGTACATATTTAAAAATGTATGTGTGTGTATGAAATTGGGATCATACTGTATGCATATAGTTTTGTAAGCCATGGTTTTTTCTTTCCTTTATG
>CM052442.1:6152245-6199875 GCA_028533085.1 Varecia variegata | reverse complement strand
TCACCCATACCCGGGAGCAGCGCACATCGAGTGACCCGAACGGCAACTGTCCCCGCCTCATCAGTTGGTGGGACATCTGGGCCCCGGGGTCCGGTGTGAGACCTGGGCCAGCCTCACCGGTGGTCTTCCTCGGTCCCACTGAGTGCCCCAGGAGCTTCCACCCCCTTGTTGCCAACCCCCTTCTCAGCCCCCCGTGCTCTGCGGTGAGGTCCTGCCCGCTCAGCCCCACCCCTCCTATTTCTGGAAACAATGTGTTAATTTTCTCATGGAGAATCCCTCATCCACAGGCAGCTCCGTGGGCTGGAGAGGGGCTGACCCCACCCCATACCATGGGTGGACACAGAGTGCTGGTGGCCAATCACAGCATCACAACTGCACATCAATCTGATTGGTTACCATGGGGATGGGCATGTGATCCCAAATGAGTCCAACAGGCCGTTGATCTGTCCCCTGGGGTCTCCAGGATATGCACCTGGAGCTGGGGGTGCCATGTTACCCCCGAGGAGAATCTGCCTGAGAATGGAGCCAAGGCAGAGGAAAGCAGAGTTAGAAGGTGGAGAGAGAACAGGTCCTGATGACAGGACCTGTTGAACCCCTGGATCCAGCCATGCCTGAAGCAGTCCTACCTCTGAAATTATCATTTATACATGCCAACAAGTTTCCTTTTCCTGTAAACCAGTTTAGGTTGGGTTTTTGTTGCAACGAAGAGTCCTGACTAAAACACCTCTCCAATAGGCTACTCTTCCAAAACCAGGATCCCATGGTCATGCTTTAACCACCAACACTGCCCATCTGCTCCAGCCATTGTGCCCCCTCAGCCAGATTGGGTCCACCCCCAGCACTGACCCTCCATCTCTGATGCTGAGGCTGGCCAGGCCGCAGTAGGCCTGACTTTGCCACTTTCTTCAGGCTCTGACGGCTGGACAGCTGGCCACCCCTCCTGGGGTCACCTCCTCTGGCCCTCAGAGCTTCTGTGCACAGGGGCTGCTTCCTGGGTGGCCGTGAATGGGCCTGGTGCCCCCTTTTGCGAAGTCAGGCAGAAACAGGAAAGGTATTTCTTCCCTCTCTTTGCATTGTGCTCTCCCTTCTGCTCAGGCTTTCGTGGCTCTAGGGGCAGTTTCCTCCTAACTCAGCTGAAAATTGCCGAGGCTCAGTCTCTGCTGCCCTGAGTTGCCCCCTTGGACTCCTCTAACGACTCGGCTCCTTCCCGAGGCCCACGGACGGAGCGTGTCTCTGCCCACGTCACTGTCCAGCCAAGATGGCACATTCCCTGTGTTCATCCTTCTGCATAGATCACCTCTGCAGGCTGCTAATCACTGCCGACGTGTTTGGATGACAATGCTCTGCAATCGTCATCGGCTCTGGGGCTGAGAACCCCCTGGCTTCTTCCAGGCAGCAAGGGGCCTTCCCTTCAAAGGCTGCGTGTCCCCTGTCCCCTGGCTCCTGGGCCAGAGGAGAAGGAAGGAACTGGATGAAGCAGGCCTGGGAGAAGGTGGGGGAGGGGCACTAAGGGCCCATCACCTGCCCAGAGCGGGCATTGACTTCCCCAGCCCGACAGGTGTCTCCATGTGGGCATCAGCCCAGCATTTGCAGAGGCTGTAATTTCTCAGGAGAAGCTGGAAACCCATGCTTTTATGTAGAATTTCCCGCTTTTAAAAAAATGCCAGCAACAAAATAAAACAATTTAAACTCTGTGAAGACCACAGCGCTCTCTCAGACCACCCAGGGGATTAATAAAGTGACACGGTGTCAGGACACAAGGAGCAGGGTGGCCTAGTGGACAGACACCCGTCTGGGAACCCAGAACCTGGAGGTCTGGCGTCTGGTTCTAGCCAGGACATCGTGTGACCTTGGGCAGATTATCGAGTCTCTCAAAACTCCTGGTTCTGAAAAGAGGGAGATTCACAAGCTCAGGCACTCGGACTGATTCACTCTTAGCACTGGGTTCGTCTTCCATTTTCGTTTCACTAACAGTGCTTTGTAGTGACAACAGTGACACACTGCAGTGTCTCCTTGATTGTCCAAGGCCACGTGCTCTGAGAAAGTCACCACAATTTGCAAGAAGTTTTGAGCTTTTATAATGTCTTTCTAAAACAGAAAAGGGCAAGCTATTTGTGTGATCCCATTTTACAGGTGGGGAAACAGAATTCAAGCCTGCTCAAATAACTTGCTCAGTAAACCTACCTAGCAAAGAAATAGGTAAAACTCATTGGGCCCAAATTTTTTATCTTAAGGTCTACGATATGTCCCCCTCCTCTACTCAGCCCTGCCCCCAGTGGTCTTTGCTGGGGCATAGGAACCAACTTGCATGCAGAAGCAGAACTACTATGTTTCTAGAAATTGTTATCTGGCACCTGCGTTTTGCTCTGCCTCTCTCTACTGAGTGCGCCAGGAGAGGGAAGAGCCGGGTCTGACTCGCTGTGGGACTGTGGAAGTTTCTTCCCACTCTGGCCTTGGGTTCCCATCTCCAAAGGCGGGGCGGGGGAGGCGGCGAGGGCAGGGCTAGCCCAGCTCACCGGAGGCAAATCGCTCATGTACAGGCAATTGGTTCACAGTTAAATTTGAATCAGTCACCAACCTTTACACATCAGAAAATGTCACATAAAAATCTGGGTCTCCACTTTTCTCTCTCTTTCTTTCTCTTTCTTTCTTTCTTTTTTTTTTTTTTTTTTTGAGACAGGGTCTCACTCTGTTACCCAGGCTAGAGTGCAGTGGCATCATCATTGCTCTCTGCAACCGCAAACTCCTTGGCTCAAGCCATCCTCCTGCCTCAGCCTTCAGAGTAGCTGGGACTACAGGTGCTGCCTCCACACCCGGCTAATTTTTCTATATTTTGTAGAGACGGGGTCTCGCTCTTGCTCAGGCTGGTCTCGAACTCCTGGCTTCAAGCGATTCTCCCGCCTCGGCCTCCCACACTGCTAGGATTCCAGGCGTGAGCCACTGCACCTGGCTAACTTTTTAAAAATAGTATGTGGCCCCTTCCCACCATTTGGCTGGCAGTGAGCATTTCCACGGCCACCATCCCTGCCTGCCACTCCCTCAGTGACACTGCCTGCCTGGCCCTGTAGGCCCTGGATTTGGGACCCCTGGTTCAGTGTCCCCCAGGGCTTGGCAGCCGGCCTGCAGGGTCCCACTCCTGACATTCACCAGAAAGCAGCTGTTTTGTTAGGTTTTTCCAGCAACACAGGTGTGCCTGAGTTCAAGACAGCCTGACATATTTTTATTATTCTTATGGAAACTTTAACATAAAACCTAAAATCAGACAGAATCATATAATGAACACATGTGCCCCTTACCCGTTTCCGACAATCAGCAACTCGCGGCCAGTCTCCTTCGGTCTGTGCACCCCCAGCCCCATTATTAATAGTTTAAAACAAATGGGCGCCAGGCACCGTATCACTTCATTTGGAAACGTTGCTGTGTGTCTCTGTAAAGGGTGAGGACTCTTTCTGTAAGCACAGCTGTGATACCATTATCACACTCCTTGACAAACGGTATTAATTCCTCAAGCGCACAGGGCCACTGCAGTGTGAACGCGCACACGGATGTGTCCCGCAAGGACACGCCTTGCTTGTGTTCAGGAGGGCCCCGCAGCCCCCAGCTTTGGAATCTGGGCTGGGCCCCCTTACTTTCTGGCTGTGTGACCTCCGGCTGGTTACTAAATCTCTGAGCCTGTTCTTCATTTGGCAAATGGGCATAATCCTAAAGTCAGTCTATCTCACAAGGCTCATGTGATGGTCAAGTGAGAGGCACATATGGAAAGCAGTGTGTCGAATTACACAAAGTTGGTGGTGCTCGGGGCACCACTGTTTACTTGAGTCCTGTTTAGCTTGAGCCAGATGAGACTAAAAGTATTTTTTTTTTTTTTTGAGACAGAGTCTCACTCTGTTGCCCGGGCTAGAGTGCCGTGGCGTCAGCCTAGCTCACAGCAACCTCAAACTCCTGGGCTCAAGCGATCCTCCTGCCTCAGCCTCCCGAGTAGCTGGGACTACAGGCATGTGCCACCGTGCCCGGCTAATTTTTTATTTATATATTTTTAGTTATCCAGATAATTTCTTCCTATTTTTAGTAGAGATGGGGTCTCGCTCTTGCTCAGGCTGGTCTCAAACTCCTGAGCTCAAGTGATCCTCCCACCTCGGCCTCCCAGAGTGCTAGGATTACAGGCGTGAGCCACCGCACTCAGCCTAAAAGTATTTCTTTACCACGCAGTGTCCATTCTGCTTTTGCTTAACTGCAATATTTGCAAGAGGAGCAAAGGTGGCCACCAGGTGACCCTAGGACCGAGCCATTCAGTGAACTGGGAGGGGGAGACAGAGACGGGTGGACCCACCTTCTCCAGCACCCGGTGGGCTGGCTGACTTCTGGTCCCCGTGGCTCCAGCTTCCTGGCTGTCCAAGGTTGAAGCCTCTGTCTTAATCCTCCCTGCCATCTCTCGTCTATGGCTGGGGCCATCCCAGTTGTCATGGCACCCAGGGACTCTTTGGGGTGGGAGGGGCCCGGCTCGTTCACCGCGGAGGGCGTTTGAGCCTCGTCACAGCCCCACACGAGCACTCATTTTGGTAGCCGGAGGGCTGTCCTTCCGCTGCCGCCTCTCTCCCCTCCCGTGTCCGGGGAGGCTTTGCCGCCGGATCGCAGCTGCTGGGCCCAGCGCCTTCTCTCGCGGGACTTCGGGAGGTTGATGCTGACCTACGGGAGTTGCGGCAAAAAGATGAAATTTGTCATCCTGGCTGTGTCGACTCTCTCCCCTCCTTGGCGATGGTGGTTTTGTTCTTGAAAGCCCCCTGCAGAAAGAATTTCTGGATGAAGAACCTGCAAGATCAAGGCCTGCAAGATCACAAGTGAAACTGAATTTAGTGATGTAAATAACGTTTATATGTGTCCACAAAAAAAATAGCTAAAACAAAAACAGCAGTCTAACTAGCCTACCAAAGACATTTCGTACCTTGTAAATCAGTAATGAAGGGTGTCATAGAGTTAATTTCCACGTACTAGTCACATGAGAAATGTGTCAGGATCACAGAGGCCAGTATAGTCGTCCCCTGGTATCTGTGGGGACTTGGCTCCAGGACCCCCAAAGACACCAAACTCCAAGGATGCTCAAGTGCCTGATATAAAATATCCTCACATTTGCATAGAAACTACATGCATCCTCCCATCTACTTTATTTTTATTTTGAAAATCTTAATTTTTTTTTAGAGACAGGATCTCATTTCGTTGCGCAGGCTGGAGTGCAGTGGCGATTCACAGGTGCATCCTAGTGCACCTAGAACTTCTGGGCTCAAGCGATCCTCCCGCCTCAGCCTCCCGAGTAGCTGGGACCACAGGCTCGGGCGCGACAGGCTTGCGCCCCAGGCCCAGCAACTTTCAGTCATCTCTAGGTGACTGATAATACCTAATACAATGTAAATGCTATGTAAATAGTTGTCACACGGTACTGTTTTTAAATATTTATTTATTTTTATTGTTGTAGTGTTATTTTTAATTTTTTTTTCGGTATTATTATTATTTTAAAAATATTTTCAGCCCGAGGGTGGTTGGTGTGGCACCCGCGGGTGCGGGAGCTGCAATGTGGAGAGCTGGCCGTCTTTCAGCACGTTCGTCCCACCACTCTGCAATGCCCCGGCTCCCGCGCATTCGCGCCCACAATGCATGGCAGGAAAAGTGTGGCCCCGGGAGCTCACAGACCTGAGTTTGAATTCCAGCTCCGCTCTGGGGACCAGCTACTTCTTTAAGGTTCAGTCTTCTGGTCTGCAAAATGGGAGAACAATTTTTTCTCAGGTTGCTGGGAAGATTAAACAAGACGATGACTTAGCTCTGCACACATTAGGCGATTAATGAATACAGGCCCTTCCTTCCTGTGCCCCTCCCTACCCTCGCTCCCTGGCTGCCTGCCCTGGGTCCTCCTGAAAGTCAATGCCTTTCTGACTTAAGACTTGGCCTGTCGGAGTCTCACCATAGAGTTGCTCTTGGTTTGGACGAACATGTCCCAACCTCAGTGTCGACGGAAGGGTGAAGATGAAAATTTACACCAGGGGCAGGTCCAGGTTTTGAGGGGCCCGGGGTTTATAAAATTTGGGTACCCTCTTAACGACACTATGAATTCCAAGTTCAGCTCTGGCCTTGGAAGGCGCCTGGGGGACCTGAAGGGGCCTAAGCTTCACTAGTTTCTTGGCAAATCTCCTTTGATCCACTTGTGTTAGAATTTCACACACAGCACGCCGGGGCTTGGGGACTTGGGGACCTCAGGGCCTAGACCCAATCCCGTCCTCCTCAGGGAGGGGGACAGAGGGTGGTGCCCTGACTCCTGTCACTGCACCCGGGTGTGTCAGTCTTGGGTAGAGGAGGAGAAAGCTCTGTGCTGTGCCAAGGCTGCTCTTGAAATCTGGCTGCCGTCCGGTCAGAAGGCTCCCCTACACGTCCTCTGCCGTGGGACAGAGAGGCCACCCTGGAGCCAGACGGCGTGGAGCAGGGATCCAGGCTGTGCCCTGCCAGGCCCACCTGCCCGAGCCCAGCTCGGAGACCAGGCTGCCCGCTCCAGGGCCTGGGCCCCTGCCCACCTCTGCCTCCCTGTCTTTCTGGTCCTCCTCCCCTTCTCCCACTTCCTCCTTCCTGCTGACCCCTCCTCCCTCCCTTCCCCCTCCTCCCCTCCTCCCTCCCTTCCTGCTCCATCCTCCCTTGGGTCGCTGGGCTCTGGAAGCCTCTTCTCCCTCTGGAGGCGCCTGCTACAGTCTGCAGGGCCCCCACCCCCCGCCCGGCTAACGCAGACCCAGCTGAGACATTCTGGTGCTGACGGAGCTGTCCGGTTGCCTGGAAAGGGCTGACAGCAGACACAGCCCTGGTCGGGCAGAGCAAGTCCCCGGCCAGCTGGTGAGAGGATGGGCCCGAGCCAGGTAATTATTGCCTGGTGCAGAGGTCGAAAGCCGCAGAGCGGCTGATGTACTAATGAAACACAAATGGGACATCTGTGTTCAGGAGTTCAGCAAACCATGGAAAACCCAACTTTGCCAAGAGTTTATGTACTACCGAACGCAGGATCTCTCCTTCCAGCTAAGGGAGCTGCACGCAGAGCAGACCCCACACACCACTTTCCCCTGCTTCTTCACACATTCTGTATCCGGGGGTTGTGGCAACTCTCCTTTTCCCAGGAAATTGTCAGAGCTGGAGGTGTGTTGGCACGTGGCAAGCCTTTCCTGGGCAGTTCCGAGAGGCCTGACGCCGGGGCGCTTGGACGCGCTCCTGGGAGGAGGGGTGGCAAGGGTGGGTTTGCCTCCCACGGTCTCCATCCCAGCTCCCACCGTGGTCTGGGCAGATGGGGACCTCGTCATCCCCCAGCAGCATCAGCGTGCTGGGTCTGAGGACCCGTCGGCAGCCAGAGCCAGGGGGCCACGTATGTAAGAAACATTGGGGGGATTGTCAGAAAGAGGGGTGGGGGTGGTGCCAAGAAGCCGGGGTTCTCTCGGGTCTGCATCCACCCCCCGTGCAACCTTGGCATGTCACACACCTCGGGTCCCAGCGTCCACGCCTGTAAAATGAGGGTGTGGCTGAGGCCCCTGTATTCATCCTGACTCTTCTGGTGGTAAGCAACAGAAACTGACTCCGACTGTCTTGTCCAACAGAAAAGAGTGTACTTTCAGGAAGTGAGAGTGTTTTGTGGAATTAAAGGAGGAGAACAGGAATGAGGCAGCCAGGGGACCTGGGCAGCAGGCAGTCCGGGGGCCCTACCCCTGCTGGACTCAACCGCAGTGCCCCCTGCCCCGGGCATGTGCCATGTGTCAAGTTCCAAACGCTGGTAGGCAGACTCTTTGGCCCGTTCATTTGGGTGTCTTTCTTGGGGGTGGTACTCAGGGTCTGCTCCTGCACCGGAGGCTGCTTCTGGAGGAGGGAGTCACAGATTGCCAGCCGGCCACTATGCGACTTCTGTAGCATCGTAACACGTGGTTACAAATGGGGCGCACCTGTCCCCTTAGCATCTGAAGCCAGGACACCCCTGGGCCTGACCTGGTGCCTTGATCCCCACTCTGTGCCTCAATTGCAGCCCCCAACTCACCTCAGGGACCAATGCTTGAGCAGGGGACCCGTGATTTGGGGAGCATACCTCAACTGGGGCCCACATTTGCACTTGGGGTGCTGCTGCTTTGGTATGATGGCTAATATGCTGGGCGGTTGCCGGGGCAGCCCTAGAGCCTCCCACACTGGTTGCCGGATGCTGACGGCGGAACTGGGGCCTCCGCTGGCAATTGCTGGGGCGGTGGCAGTGGCATGAGGACTGCCCTGGAGAATGGGTGGGTTTCCTGAGGCTAAGACCTGGCTGTGCAGCCCCACCCACTCAATGGGGGCCTGAGGGCCAAGCTACGTGGAAACCCACCCCACGAGCTGAGGACTGTGCGAGCGCCAGCCTTGGAGGGGCCAAAGTGGACCATGGTTGGGGGCCTGTTGCTAGGGGATGGATCAGAGCAGAAGCAGGTCAGGAGGGAGGGGTGGGAGCGTCCTGGATGCCCTTCCGGGTGCAGTGACCTCCTCTTCCTCTCCCTGCTTCCCTCTCTCCCTTCCCAGTCGGTTGGATCTACGCCGTTAGGAAATGCTAAGAATGCTTTGCAAGTAGATGAGATGCTCACTCTCAAAGCTCTTTTGTAAGCAGGTGTGGCACACATTCTTGTTGCTTGCTCCAAACCCGTTCCCCCTCCTTCCCTGCAGGCAGAGTCTGGTTTGTTCAGGCTCCACCCTCGCCCACCTGGCCGAGGCTTCGGTGAATTGTGACTGGTCTACGGTTCCCGTTCCCCGCGACGTGGAAGCTGGTCAGCAACCTCCTGGTCTGAAGTTGCCCCCTCCAGGATCCTTCGTGTGTGAGGTGATGAAAACCCTCTCATGTAAACCTCTGTGAGTTGGCGTTTCTGTTACCTGCAACCCAAAGCACCCCAGCTGATCTGCACGGGAAGATCAACTCTGCTGCTGTGGGATTCACTCTGTCGCATGAAACACGGCACAGGTTGCAGACGGGTTCTGCCTGTGGTCCCCACGGCAGCCCTGGCACGGGGGAGGTGGGACATTGGCTCCCTGTCTCAATGAGAGCAACTAAGGCCAAGGACAGAGAGCAGCGTGGTGAGCTCCGGAACTCCAGCCCAGGAGGGGGATTGCGGGGCAGCAGAGGGCAGCTCAAGGTCGTCCTGCGACCTGAGTGCTGAGGGTGGAAGTGAAGCCACACCAAGCTGGAGCAAACCACACCCGTCTCTGTGCAGCACCAGCGTGTGCCGCGTGGCCCAGCACTGGGGGCTGGGTAGGAACGGCCCCTTTAATAATAACGCGCACGGCATTTACTAACTGCTTACTCTGGCCAAACAGGATGCAGGATCCCGTTTAGCCCCCAAAATATCTCTAGAAAGTTGTTCTTTATGATTCACATTCTCAGATAAGGAAACTGAGGTACAGAAAAGTCAGTGGGCATCCGGGTTGGAACTCAGTTCTGCCGGAGGTTTTAATCGTCGCGCTGAACTAAAATGACATTCTCTCTGTCCAGCAGGCAAGCAAACGTCCAGAACGGAGTTCTGGCCTGGGCAGGGGACAGCACGGCATGTGGCTTCCTGGCTGAGCAAGCGCCCTCTCCAGGTGTCGCGCCGGGCCCTGGGCTGTGCGCAGCTCGTGGGTGGGGCCTTGTCGCAGTTGCTCCAGCACCCAAAACCTGGCCCAGGGCCTGGGGGGCTCCCCCGGTGTTCGCGGCTGGACCATCCTGAGCAGTTGTTCAGAATGAGAAAATCATGGACCAACAGGCGCCTTGGAGTGGAGGCCTCTCGTGTGACAGTTGTAGAAACAGGCCCAGAGAGGGTCTAAGACCAAGCTGTGAGTTGGAGAAGAGTCGGGACTAGAATCTGAGTCTCGAGAGGCCCAACCAGGGGCCTTGGTGTTTCATCTGCAGGAAGCAGCACCCGGCCTGGAGCCGTGGGGCAGAGGGCATGCGTGCCTGTGGAGGAGCGGGAAGAGGGAAGGGCTGAGGAGGAGTGAGCAGGACTCCGTCTGAGAGGGGACTCTGCCAGGAGCTGCTGTCCCTCTCCAGGGAGAAGTTCCCTCAGCTACTGAGCTCTGGGCCAGCTTGAGAGAGTGGAAGGGGTGGCTGTTGGTGGCTGGCCTGGAGGGCCAGTGTACTGGGGGTGCCAAGGAGGAGTCGCTTTTACAGGACTTCTTGTCCCAGGCTGCCCAACTATAGGGGTCTAGGGGTTGCTTCGGGAGCAAAGAGACGTCCCAACAGTCTTGCCCTGGGGACAAGAGAGGGTGGGCTGGGACTGGGGTCCGGGTGGTTTCCCCACCTTGGGAGCCCCCTGGCACCCCTCTGAGCCGGCAGACGGATGTGAAAGGCCCTGCGGGGCTTGACTTCGTATTGCCAGCAGTGAACTTTGCTCAAAAGTGCTCGGTAGGCAGAACGAGGAGTAGCAAAAAGGCTTTCATGAGCTATTTCAGGATTGCTGGCCCTGAACATTTATCACTTACTGATGCATATAATTTGCCTGATGACTCAGTTTCATATATTTTAGTTTCCAAAGATAAACAGTTTTTGCATATTTCCTGCAAATGGGGGTTATATTTAATAATCTCTGGGTGGGAGGGGTGGGTTCTGGGGACAGTGTTAGAGGAAGGCAGAGGGCTGGGGCAGCGGGGCACCGCGCAGTGGGGGCTCCGCACATGGTTGGAGCCTGAGCAGGACCCATAGGAGAGGCACAGAAGGCTGGCACAGAGACGGGTTGGTTTTAGAGGTGGTTAAGTTGAATGAATACGGGCTTCGGTGCCTGTTTTCAAGGTCCAAGTGGGCTGGGCAGGAGGGTGGAGCATTGGGGTTTTCAGCTGCAGCAAAGAGGCTCACCCATGGCCCGCACATTCCAGACTGGCCCTGGCTAGAGAGCAGAGACCTGTTCCCACCTTCCGTCTCCCTGTGACCCCCAGGACCCCACATGGACCCCAGCAGAGGGTGTGGAAGCCCTGGGAGGGGATACTATTGACAACATGGCCAAAGGTGGGCACTAGTTCCAGCTGCGTTAGTGACACGGGTGCGACTTTGGACAGAGAGTTTAGTCTTTTTGAATCTTGACGGTAACTTTACCTTACGGGGCTTCTCAAAGGTTGGGATGCTACAGCACGTGTAAAAACACGTGGCACACGCTCGATAAATGCTTCCCCCCGGTGTGTGTAGATACTCAGGGTGTTTAAACATGTGTGCTGCAGGTTTCTGTCCTGAAGGAGGAGTTTCTGTCCAGTTGAGAAGGCAAAGCACACCCCCAGGGCAGTTCGGAGGTCTGATCCGATTGTACTGTTCATCAGGACTCTCTGGGTGGCAAGTGACAGAAACCCAAATCAGTAGGTGGCTCGTGCAGATTCGTGACCAAATAGGCCAAGGGTATCAGGTTTCTGCCACCGCTGGCCGTGGGGGCCTGGTCTTGTGCCCGCTGTCTCTGGGAGGGCTCTGCCCCGTGTGGTGCCAAGACGGCAGGAAGCGTCAGGCTGGCATCCCCCTTCTCAGGGGCTCTGCCGGGATAAATGCTTCTCTTCCCCTTCAGCCCAGGCGAAAGGTTTAGAAAGGAATCTCAGGACTCTGTTGGCCTGGCTGGGGTCATGTGCCCATCTTTGAGATGCTGGTGGCCCTGGGGGCGGGCTCCAGGCTGACCAGCCCCGGCTGTGGCACTTACTGGAGTGAGGAGGGCCCAGGCAGGACAGTGTTGGCCACTGGGCAGGTGAACGTTGGGGTGAGCCAGTGTGTACCTCCAGACGGACCTGTCTTAGTCCGTTCAGGCTGCAGTGACAGAACAGCACAGACTGGGAAGCTTATAACGAACACCAGAAGTTTATTTCTCAGGGTTCTGGCTGGGAAGCCTGAGTTCAAGGTGGCAGCAGATTCGGTGTCTGGCGAGGGTCCCCTTCCTGATTCATGGTTGGCACTTCTCAGTGTGTCCTCACATGGGGGGAAGAGGGCCAGAGATCTCTCTGGCATCCCTTTTTAAGGGCACCACCAATCCCATGATGAGGACTCCACCCTCACAACCTAATCACCTTCCAAAGGCCTCACCTCCTAAAACCATCACCTTGGTGGTGAGGATTCAACATCTGGCTGGGGGCGTAAACATTCAGACCCCGCGTCCCCTCCTGGGTGGTTTGTAAGGTGCCCCAGCTCAGCGTGGCGGGGAGCTTGCAGCCCGAATGCGGAATGAGGCCAGCCTGGGCCACACTCGGCCGCTGGGCACCCCAGGGAGAGACGCGCCACTTCTGAGCCTCGGTGTGAGGAACGTGGAGGTGAGGATGTGTGCCCTGTGGGGCCACTGCGAGAGCCGACCAGGGGACGACAGGCCTGCAGGTGGCTCCAACAAGCACAGGACCTGTTGTGAGCATCACCACTGTCTTCCTCGTGGACTTGTCCTTCACAGGGACCACAATCATCACCGTTCTCTGCCTCTGCTGTTTTTCAAAATACCTTCACACGTAAGAGAATGGTCAGAGGAGCTGGGGCCCCTCCTCTCCCGTCACGGCCCCCCACTGCCCTGCGGTAATGGAGCATGGGGGGCTTGAGACAGGCCTGGCCTTCTGCTTTGGAGCTGGTAAGGCCTGATTCACTACTGTATGTCTGGTGCTGGCAAGAGCCTGGCACCAAGAAGGTGACTGGTTAAGCCAGTGGGAAGCAGGGACTGAAATCGTCCTGAGTAGCAGAGGGGCCACCACGCTCCTCGGTTACATGAAGGACCCGCACCCGCTTCCTCCCGCTTCGCAGCTCCCAGGCACTCGCTGGGCACTCCTCTTGCTTGGTCCTCTGAGGGCATGGAGCAGAAAGACCACCTCAGCTAAGTCCAGGTTCCTGTTCCCCGTCCGGTCCCTGCCCAGCTGCTGCCCCCAGCTCCAGCCTCCTGCAGGCCCCTCCCACCCAGGCCCTGAGCTGCCGAGAGTCTAGCCTGGGGGGATCCTGGAAACTCCCTCCCCCTGCCCACGGATCTGGGGGCCTATGAAGATGGGGGGCTGTTGGCAGCCTCCCTCCCAGCCAAGCCCAGCCCAGCCCTTGCTCCCAGGCTCCCAGCACGCTGACTACTGGGCCGCCACAAGCTTTTGACTGTGACATCTTTATATACTTTTTTCTTCTGCCTATAAAATTAATATGGGTCCATTGTGGAAAATTTGGAAAACACACAAAATGACAAAGAAGAGAATAACAGATAGCTACTGTTGCCACTCTGGCATGCCAAATTTGTGCTGCAAACACATCTCTTTGCTTTTCTTGGTTCTATTTTTGAGGAGATTTCCCCAACGTTGCCTTCTTACCTGTCTGTTGAGTTTAGAATTTCTTCAACCACATTTTTAACTTCTTAGGCCCTTTCTCGCTCTCAGACGGTTCCTTGTGTTGTTGCTGTTTTGCTAGCATCCATTTTTATTTAACAGATGCAGTATTTTCTATTGCCATTTTCTTAGAATTTTTTTTCCCTTAGAGTCTTTCTCTGCTCTTCTTTGCGAGGATTTTCTCCCACTTTGGTGGTCACGTCTGGTGATCCCTGGCTGCCCAGGGCTATTGACGAGCGAGGCACTAAAGCTAAGTAGACATGCTGGGCGGGGCTTGTGGACGGATGTTCCTCACTGTAGGATGGGCTGGGGCAATCTGGGTGTTCTCCTGATGGGGGACCCCCAGCTTTCAGTATCTGTAGATCTTTCTTCAAAGCAGAATCTCCACATCTCCTGGGAGCGGGAGCCTGTGGAGGGAACGTGAGGTGCACACCTGGCTGCCAGGCTCTGAGCCAGATGAGGAGGGGGCCGAGCGCCCACGTGTTCTCTTGCCGACTTTCTCTCAGCCCTCCCATTTTCAGTAGGGTCTTCGCTGGGCCAGGACTGTTGAGTATCCAATCTGGTTCATTTTCACCACAAAGGCAGCTTTATTCCAGTCTTCTACTGGGGTGGGAGGGGCAATTCCCTAGGTGCACAGGGTTGGGGGTGGGAGGAAACCTGGTGGTCGGGTGACTGTCCCAGTTTTAGCATCCAAAGCCGTGCATCCCCAGAAACCCCCCAGCCCCGGGCAAACCGGGACAGCTGGGCATCCTATCTGGTGATCTGACTGCCGCTTCTGCCCAGTTTCCCCCCATCCTCTTGTCCTCAGCCCCACCCCACCCTCCGGCCGGCAGACGGCTGTGGTCCCTTCGGCTCCTGCGCCTTTCTGCAGTGACCTGGGGTGGCGAGGGGGGCAGCTGTTTCTCACTGCCCAGCCCCGCCCCACCCCTTGGACTCAGTTGTGTTTCGGCTCTGGCCTGCCGGGTCTGTTACTGCTGCTCCGTCACCTGTCCCTCTCCCAGAATTCCGTTGACATCTCTCGTCTACTGGGTTACCTCCCTGTGTTCTTTGGTGGGTTGATGGCTCTCCCGTTCTGTTGCCATCACTTGGGTGGGCGTCCCGAACCCGGAGCAAGGGCTCGTGCTTCATCCCTCCTGCTTAACTGCAAGTCTCTGTTTCAGCTTTTGTCACCATGACCAGGACTCCTGCTCCCTCCTCCCGACCCAGTCCCGGGATCTGAGTATTTTCTAACACCAAGCCTCTCCTAAAACCGCAGTTCGTGGCTGTTGAATTTTAGTTCTGTTTTTAAATGGACCAAATCCTTGCCACCTGTGCTGTCACCATACTTCTTTCCCTTGTGTTCTTCATGGGAACTGGCTGATCTCAACGACAATCACTTTTTCACTGTGGGTGCTATGGTGCTCTGGGCTTGGGTGCTACGTTCCTGGGGCTTTTCTTGTTTAAGAACATCTCCTGTTACCTTCATCGTCAAGCAGCATCTTCTCAGGTTATACTTCTCTGGCTCACACTCTGCTACCCCAGAGCCCTGTAGCTATTGCTCCGGTGCTTCCTGGCCTTGCCACAGGGCTGCAGAGACATCTTTGGACAACTGGAGCCTTTTCTCCTTGTGGGTGATTTGCTTTTTCTGTCTTGACCTTCAAAGAACTCATTTCCATCCTCGATGTTCTATAGTGTAATCAGGCCATGTGTCAATGTTGATGGCTCTGAATTAAGTTTTTATGGAACACTGTATACGTATATTTTTGATCTGCTGAAAAGTTAATCCATTTATGAGAAATATTGTATCATTTCTTTCCATCTTCTGTTCCATCTGTTGGAGTCTTTACTTCAGTGACCCAAATTTGTTGTACTGTAGCTTCCTCATCAGTTTTCTATATCAACTTAATTCTACTTGCTTCAATCTCTTTATTTCATCTGCATTCACCAATTTTCTGGAGCTTTTCTGTTCTGTCAACAATTCTAAAGAATGCCTTCTGCTCCTGGTTTGCAGGGTAGTTCCTGCTCTTGTAGCAATGTTTTTGCTTCAGTCTGTACCCTTAGGTCTGAGCAATCTCCTTTTTCATCTCTTCCTATTGTTTTATTATCTCTTCTTCGTGCTCTTGTTGTTTTGCGTTACATTCTCATTAGTTGCTTAATAATGAGGAATTCCCTTCTCTTCCTTCTGTTTTCCTTCAGGTCAGGATCATTCTCTCTCTGTCTCTCTTCCCTCTTCTCTCTGTCTCTGCCTCCGTCCCTCTCCCCGCCTGCACTCCCCAGGGCTGCCCACACTGCACCCTGTGGTCACGTCCAGGTGGCCCCACGTGGTGCGCTGTGTTGGAAAGACCTCGGGTACGTGCCCGAGGGTGCGTGGGTGACTTCTCGGCTCCTTTCCCGTCATGTCTGAGATCAGCTTGTTTTCCTGTCCAGGCTGCAGTCTGAGGTTTTGTGGAATTCTGTCCACTTTTCTACAACTGGGGTGGCCAGGATGTAGGGGCAGTTCAGCCGAGGGAGCGGGGGTCTCTGTCGGGACACAGGGCCTCCAGGGCTTCATCTGAGGTTAAGTGTCCTCTGCCAGAGTCTGCTTCCTTGGTTGTGGGGTGGATCTTTTTCCTTGAAGGGCTTCAGAGGGTTTGGTGTAGCCCTGAGAACTCCCTTCTGTCGACCTGTTTGACACTGTTTCTGGTGGGGTCTGGGCAACCAGGGCAGAGGGAGGGCTGTGTGGCCCTGGAGGGGGAGGGTCTAAAGAGAGGCTGTCGGGGGCGGGAAGAGGGGCCAGGGGCTGGGCAGTTGAGTGCTTGGGCCCCCGAGGTGACATCCAGCTGACTTGAAGTGTCGGCCAGGGTCCGTTCTAATTGTTAAATACTTTTATTATTGCCTGCTTGGGCCCTACCACTGAGAATGGGAGCTCACAGGTGGTCACGGGTGGTGTGGCCTGGCTGGGTCTGAGAGGAGATTCTCGTGAGGGCCCCGATTGAATGCTCGGAGCTGTGTGGAAGCAGAGGACCAACCCCAGCCTGTGCTGCGTGGGCAGTCTGAGCACCGAGGCCTGGCCCCCAAGGGCGTGAGGCTGGGCCTCCTCCTAGTACTTTCAGACCTCACACGGCACCCTTCATCCTGTGAGGAGAACTTTCTGGAACCCTCAGGCCTCTGCAAGCCTGAGGAGGACCACGGGTTACAGGTGGGCTGCAGGGCAAGGACGGCACTGCCCATCCCTGGTCCACTGGGCCAGCCTGGGTGCAGAGGGACCGGTCGCCCCAGGCTCCCTGTGCACCTGTGTCTACCTCCTTCCTGGCACTTATGCTCTGGGCTGTAGCTGCCTGTCACACCTCACCAGGGAGCTTCTCGGGTGCAGGCACCGCACCTCATTCACCCGGGGTCTGGCACACAGTAGGTGCTCACCAAGTGTCTTTTGAATGAATGATTTCATTAGCAGCAAACAGGTCTTCTCATTTTCACGGATGCCTCTCCACGTCCCGCACACACCACAGACCACACGCACGGGGCACGCCTTTATCGAACGACTGATTTTAAGGCTAACAGGATTCCTTCATAATTACATAGTTAAGTAAAATTTATGTTTGGTGGCATTAGCTGGGCTCCCTGAGGGCAGCATAAACCAGAGAGAGACACTCGGTTTCAAAGTCCCATCTCCCCGTTTAAAATAGTTTGTCATTCTTTTGTGGCAATGGTTAAGAGCTCCTGGAGGCACACGGATGCTTATTTACTGATCCACAGATGACGGATGGTATATCCCTGCTTTGTTTGGAAGGGAAAACTTGAACAGCTTGTCTGCACCTCTCCACTCGGACATTAAATCAACATGGCTCTATTAGTGGTCTTGGGATGCCAGCTGAGCTGTCTCTGAGCCTGTCACCGTGATGTCTTCATCTGTAACCAGAGCAGACGTGAGCTCCTGGCAGCTTCAGGAGCTGACAACAAATCCAATTAGCTCCTCTCCACGGCGCCGCAGTGCTACTGCGGACGGCCTGACGGGCGGGCGGCTGCGGTACCGGCACAGTGGGGGCATTCGCAGGAAGCAGGGAGGGAGGGAGGGAGGCGGAGGGGAGGGGAAACAAAGGACCATGCTTAACTGTCGGAGTGACTTTCTGTGCCAGGGGCCCAGCTCACAGTCAGTCCCTACCTCGAAGCCTTGCTTGACTTTGGTGGTGGCTATCTTGGGGGGCAATTAAATACCTCGTCCCTTCCTCCTCTCTCCCCTCCCGGCTTCTCTCCTTGGCCTGGAGCTCCATGCACAGAAGAAAACCGGCGCTTTGGGTACCGGTGAACCAAAGTGAACCTTTGGCATTTCTCTTGGTCTGGGTGGGTGCCCCAAAGACAGATTCTCTGTCTTGGACATGAGGAGGGCGAGGGGGTGGGCATGTGGTGACAGTGGCCTGGGTGGGGTGGGGGGTTGGCATGGAGAGCACAGAGGTGCAGTGGGGTCAAAGTTCACAGCTTCAAGCATCAAATGGGCGAGGAGGAGGAAGCTGCTGGGATGCAGAGGCTTGGCTGTTTGTTCTGTGTTTAGATGCTGGAGAGGGTGGGGAGGGCACGGGTTGGGGGGTGGCAGGCAGCGGAGAAAGAAGAAAGAGAACAACTTTCAAAGAAAGCCCAAACTCAAACCAGCTCAAGGAGCCTGGGAGTTCACTAAAGTTGCCAAGTTCCCGAGAGGAACACAACATTAACAATTTCTTGGGTCATTTATTTCCTTAGAATGACTCCCTTGCAAGCTACGGGACATTTCCAGCCATCCGTCGGGCCCGGGTGCCCTTTCTGGAGTCAGGCATTCTCTGTGCTCCAAGAATAGCCAAGGAATGGATGAGAACAGGGAGGTGGGAACTGGGACGTCCCCTTGAGATCCCGGAAACGTGAGCGTGAGGTTTGGAGGAGAGGGCGGAAGTAGAGGAAGAAGCAGCGGCCTGAGTCCTGCTGTAGACATCTGGTCTGCAGCTTCTTCCCCTCCGGGCAAAGGGACGGAGCCACACGGGCAGCACTGGAGAGAGGGCAGGAGCAGGAGGCGGGGGTGGTGATGCAGTCAGGAGGCCTCACACACCGGACTCATCCTCTCTGAGCTTCTAGTTTGTCATTTGTGGAGCAGGAAGAGGGACACAGTCCTCACAAGGCTGCCAGGAGGGTGACAGAGTGAGATCACCTGGCAGGTCCTCAGGTGCATTCTATCCTGCCTTCCTTCCTTTCCCCTAGTTCGGGGCACCTATTGCCTTGCGTCGTCCTGGTTCTTTGGGGAGCACCGAGGTGGGGAACCAGGTCCCCGCCTACAGAAGCCAGGCCTTGAGAACGCCTCGGGAGTTTCAGCCGCATGCACGGGCCAGCGTCACATTCCAGGGAAGGGCTCAGTGCACGGACTTCTCCCCGAGAGCAGGAATTTGCAACCATTGCCTGCTGGAGCCAGCAGGGCTGCAGTCAGCGGCTCATGGCTGGCAGTGCAGGGGTCTCTGCTGCCAGCTCGCTGTGGGCTGTGCTTCCTGCCACAACCTGGCACCGTCTGCCTGTAGGGGATGGCAGCGGCAGGGCCCTTGGGGTGAGCAATGGAAGGGGACAGGCCGGCAAGAGGGGAAGGGACCAGGAAGCAGCTTTGTGATCCTTCTTTCAGTAGCAGGTTGCTGTGAATGTACCTCATCACAGTCCAACTCATTCCAGATTAATTGGGCAGGATATGGAGGCATCTGGCTGTTGCACAGAGCAACCAAAGATTCAGCGTGCGCTGGATCACCGGACGGCTTTGGAACCAGCCCCAGTGCTGCCAGGCACAATTATTTTCAGCAATGTCTTTCTGCCACCGAAACTTAGGACTGTGGACTTTGGCATGCGAGCTGAGTGCCGATTTGCAAGCTCACAAATTGACACAATCCTTGATGCAAGATGTTGTACCAGGGCCGGCATGGCAGCGAGACGGACCCCCGCCCTCTGCCACGTGGTGGCTGGGCATGTTTGCAGGGATCGCTTTGTGTGCGTGTGCATGCGTGTGTGTGCATGTGTATGTGTGTGTGCGTGTGTGGTGGGGGTGAAGATGAGGCCAGACGAGCCAGGGGCCAGCCCACAAAGGGTCTTGCTGGCAAACTGGAGGGTTTGGACTTTAGCCTGTGACAAAGAGGGGACTGCACTCATCTCTGCCATCGGTTTCCCCAAAAGGCCCTAAACGGCCCCCCAAGACCGTCCAGTGGCCCCACGTGCTCCCACTGTGCCATTTGCTGTCTACTAGTGCTTGTGACCTGCATGGCAACCCAGTCCTTACTTGCTGTGACCATGAGACTTGGAAGTCCCTGATAGAAGGACCACGTTCTGCCACATCGATGCCCCAACACCCACACAGGGCCGACAGGCATTAGAGCCTCAGTCCCGTTCGTGGAATGGCCACCAGGGACCAGGAAGTACAACCAGACCACCAGCCACAGCCTGGGGGCAGGCTGAGGACGGGGACCCTGCGCCAAGGGAACCACATGGGACAAAACTTCAACAACCCAGGTGGGAAATGAGGGGGCTTGAGCTTCTAGTAGAAGAGAAGGAAGGAGGTGACAGACAGAAAGGATACCAGGGCAGTTGAATTAATAGGGTTGGACCACCTTTCCATGTGAGGCAGCGGAAGGAAGGTGTGGAGGGTAAGTGTAGGTTTCTGTTTCAGGTGGTAGCAGGGGCGGGTGGGGACAGGAGGAGGAGGAGCAGGCATTTGGGAGAGGTCGGTTCAGATGTGGGTGGACTGAGACCCTGGGGCGCCCGTGGAATGTTCTGGTGGGGAACTGCCATCAGGTCCACGGGTCTGGACCTCCAAAGAGCTGCCTGGGCTGGAGCTCTATGGGCCGCCAGCCGTGGGTGTGAACGAGCCCGGCGGGAATGCCTGGGAGTTGGGAATGGATGAGAGTTGGGAATGGAAGAGGGCGATGGGTGGAGGAGCAGTGGTCCGGACTGGGAGGAGCAGCCTGCGGGGAGCCCCAGGGAGTGTAGCTGCAGAGCTGCGGGAGGAGCAGGTGTGTGCAATGGGGACGGGGCCAAGGGGAGACGCGCCCAGGGAGCAGGGTGGGCGGGCTGCACTGTAGCCTTTGGGTTTGGCCACAAGGGTGTCCCTGGAGGCCTGGGTGTGAGCACTGTGGGTGGGGCAGGGTGGGGCACAGCCAGGTGGCAGTGGGCTGGGGAGCATGGGGGACCTCTTGGTTACCAATGTGCTGCTGCTTAGAACCACTGATCCAAGTCATGTCCAGAGCCGTGACTGCAACAGAAGGACTCCAGAGCCTGCCTGGGGGAGGCAAGGAGGGCTGGCGTGGCTCTTCGTGGGACCCCTCCATTCCCCAGGGCTGAGCAGAAGAGCTGGGTCCAACTCCTGGCTCTTCTACCTGCTGGCTGGAGACCTTGGTGGTGCCATGCAACCTCGCTGAGCCTCAACTTCCCTCAAGCTGGGACTTGCACAGGGCTTAAGTGGGGTAATGCCCATTATGCAAAAAATCAGAGCTCTACTGATGTGGGCTCTTGTTAATCCTCAGAACAGCCGGTGCAGTGGCTGCTAGTATTCCTCTTACTTTCCAGATTCGAGACTGGGGCTCAGAGAAGTCAAGTAACTGGCTCATAGTCACACAGCCAGGAAGTCGCAGGGTTGGTTCTCAGCAGCCTGACTCTGGAGCCCCCACAGGTCTTGGCACTACAGCTGCTAATAAATGAATATAGAATCAGCAAATGTGCAAGAGGGAAGATCATCAGACAATGTCATTCTAGGGGGAGCCGGAGTGTTGCATGAGCCATATGGCCTGGACAGAAACCCTGTCCCCCGCAGGCTTTGGTTCTGCAGAGAGTCACAAGTGTCCGTGCTCAGCGGGTGCCTTCTTGGTGTGCCTAGAGCCTTGGGGCTGCTCCCTATTTCCTGAGACAAATGAGGGCCAGCCAAAGCCACATTTTCCCCTGGGGGGTTTGCAGGGAGTGGCCGGTGTCCCCTCACCTCTCCATTCTTCCCACAGCTCCCCTCTCCCCTTCCCTTCATAACCCAGCACTTAATTACTGCTCTCCCTCCTTCCTTCCATCTCTATGATGGCACTGGGGAAGAAGCCTAGATGAGTGGCCTGGTGGGGCGGAGGGGACCCACAGACCCACCTGCTGTCACACTACTATAGACTAAGAGCCACAGGAGGCAGGTGAGTGCCAGGTGGGAGGATCTCCAGAGGAGGTGACATTGTACTGGGTCTCGAGAGCTCAAGGTCCCAAGGTTGGGGGCACAGTCCCCTAATTCACTCAAAGTGGCAAATACACCATGAGTGAGGGCATGGAGGGCAGGGGAGTGGGGTGTGCTCCGGGTAGGGAGAGCAGTCGGGGGAGGATGGCTCTACCCTGGGCCTGGCCTCCTTAGACCTTTGTCCTGCCCACCCAGTCAAAGCCCCCCACCCCTTCAGCCCGGTGCAAGGCCCACGTCCGTGGCCCCCTGGGAAGCACTCCACGGGTGCTGTCCACGGAGAGGATGCCAACAGCGCATTCCTGCTCCCTGCATGTCTGGTCTAGTGGAGATGCAGAAGGATCTAGAAGGGCAGGGGCGACAGGGGACAAGAACCCAGGGTGCCAGGTGAGGGGCAGAGCCTGATCATTGTGGCAAGAAAGGCTCAGAGTCCCAGAGGCCAGAGAGAGTGGGCAGGAGACCACAGAGGAGGGGTCTGGCCCGGGGCAGGGAAGGTTTACCCTCTCCATCCTCTGGGGTTGACTCCACCCAGGCAGGGAGGACAGAAGAAGCCGTAAAACCACAGCGGATGGGGTCATTCAGGAGAGGACTGGACACCTCTAGAGGAACCGCTCACTGGGTGGGAGGGTTCCGCGTGCAAGCTCCATGATGGGGTTGCTGGTGTATCCCCAAAGCTTAGGAATCAGGCACACAAGAGGTGCTCAATAAATACTCATCGAATGAGTAAATGAACGAACTTAGCCATAGCCACCCCTTTGGGTCCCAGCAGCAGCTGCTGTGCCCAGGAAGTCTAACCGCCTTTATCCAGGTAATGAATGGCAGCACGGCTTTTCCCACCAAGCGGGAGACGTGGAAGAATAAACAGAAATAAGCATGGGCATTAGTGCTCGGTGTGCGGCTCTCCCATGGGAACGTGGGGGCCACCTCAGCGGGTGCTGTGACCTTCCTTCGGCTTTCTACAAACCTCCCTCGACAGTTTCGCCCTTTGCCTTCCTCCTTCATAGCTCCCTCCTGTTAGTTTCTCTTCTTATTTTGAAATTATTCTGTGCGTGCTGGATCTCAAGTGCACAAATCGGGCCGATCTGCGTACTGTCCTTCCCTGCGTTGGAGATGCTGGGCTGTCACTGGTCCCACCCCCCCAGCTCCCGTCCTGCTTCTGCCCCTGAATCCGAGTTTCATCTCATTAACGCGGCTCCTACCCTTTACCTCCATTCTTTTCATACGTATGTATATGCAAGTGATTTATGGCATTGTCTTTGTATTTTAAAATTTCCTTAAAATTGTGTCATACTATACATTTAACTCTACAATGCGTTTTTTCCAGTCAAGGTAATCTTTGACTCATCCAAGGTGTAAACAGAGATCTAGTTCATTTTATAAAATGCTGTATAGTTTTCCAATGCATGAACTTGCCATTTTTCAGCTATATATTCTCCCAATGGTGGGCATTTTTGTTTTCGACTTTGCCATAACTAACGACGCTGTAATGAACATTCTTGCACCTGTCAGTTTGTATAAGAGTCTCTCTAGGTCTAGGCTATACACGTAGAAATGGAATCGCTGCATTGTGGACTCTGTGTGTGTTGGTGGGGGGGGGGGGTAGATGGAAAACTACGACCACAATACTTGGCAGCTCCTCTCATTTTTTTTTTTTTTCTTTTTGGAGACAGAGTCTCGTTCTGTTACCCGGGCTAGAGTGCCGTGGCGTCAGCCTAGCTCACAGCAACCTCAACCTCCTGGGCTCAAGAGATCCTCCTGCCTCAGCCTCCCAAGTAGCTGGGACTACAGGCATGCGCCACCATGCCCGGCTAATTTTTCTATATAGATTTTTTTAGCTGTCCAAATCATTTCTTTCTATTTTTAGTAGAGACAGGGTCTCGCTCTTGCTCAGGCTGGTCTCGAACTCCCGAGCTCAAGTGATCCTCCCACCTGGGCCTCGCAGAGTGCTAGGGTTACAGGCCTGAGCCACTGCGCCTGGCCCGCAGCTCCTCTCATTAAGAGGTGGAGTCGATTTCCCCACCTCTTGCATCCTGGCTGGCCTGGTGACTTGCTTTGAGCACGGAGTGAGGCAGATTAAAGCTGTGCCTCCTCGGGCCCTGGGCCTCAAGAGACCTTGCAGCTTCCACCTTTGCCCTTTTGGAAATCGACTCTGCCTGCAGGGCAGATGAGCCGCACCGACTTGTGTGACCTTAAGCAAGTCACCATCTCAGCTAACCCTGGGCCACCGGCATCCTGACTTTCCTCAGGGCCAAGGTCCCTCCAGGGGAGCAGCTGCAGCCCCCACAGCAGCTCCTGGCCTAACCGTCCAATGGGGGGAAAGGGGAAGAGGACAAAAGACAGGGAGCACGGTTGCTACAACCCCATTATTTTTTCCAGCCCCCACCTCCTGGCAATGGTCTCCTGGGTGAGGAACGGTCTGAGAGGAGGGGAGGAAATGTGGCTCTGTTCTCCCTATTTCTAGGCCTTTCTCCCCTGGGGGGGTCTTTAGCCCTCTCTGCACATGAGTCCTCTGTGCCCGAGGTGCTCCCTGGGCAGGCTGGGGAGAGGAGTCAACCCCACGGTGCTGGGCCGCCAGGCCTGGGATCCGCTGGGCATGTGGATATGCACCTCCTCTGCGGGGGAAAAACTAGGGCGTCTCAGAGAAGATTCAGGAAGTTCAGTTTCTGACCTCCCCGTTGCTCCCTGGAACCCTCCTCAGTCCAAGACGATGTGAAATCCAGCCCCTCGGGGCTTCGTGTGAGCGGCTAGTCAACGCTGCCCAGAAATCTCGAAATACGCCAGGTTGTGTCCACCACGCATTTACCCAAAGCCGGGTCCCCCAATCTCCAGACACCCCATCAGCATGCTCACATCATGTGCAACACACTTGTGTTTCCACTGTGCCAACAAGATGGTCCAGGCACAACGTTACCCACAGCATGAAACCACAAAACACAGTATGTGGCCCACTTGCAAATGTGGCACTTTCTTGTGTTGAAAAGTTGGCCGTGGCTGCCAGTCCTTACTTCTCGAGAGTGACTTGGAGATATTGAAATGACGATGCACGTACAAAGCCTCTCACCTGTCCACGGTCTTCCAGTTCTACCCAGTGCTAGCTAAGAGGCACTCACCTGGGCGTCAGTCCGAGCCTAAGTCTTGGTTTCTGAGCTGGGGAAGCCCTGCCCTCCTGAGGGGCACGTGAGGGGTGAGCGTGCATCCTCCCAGCTTGGGTTTCTCCCCCTGCAAGTCCAAGGGGAAGGCAAGGCCACATCCCCAGCGTCATCCCCACGTCCTGCCTCTGCTAAGTTCCTGGGCCTTCGGCCTCTTCAAACGCCCTGCCAGCTGCACACGGACTCATCAGCACCCAGACCCGAGAGCTGAAAGATGCCACGGCAGCGGCCACCATCTGACGGCCACTGGAGCCTGAGCTCCTGGAGTCAGAGCAGGGGTTGCAGAGCCCCTGAGCAGCCACTTTTGGGTGGAGTCCCGTCTCTGGTCGTAGAGAGTAGTACAGAGTTTTCCAGCTGGTGTGTCCGACAGGGAACGAGTTGCTCAGAGAAAATGGCTGTGGCCAGGCCCGGTTGTGCTGTCAGCTTCCCGCTGACCTCGAGCCCACTCCTCTGTGGACCTCGAGCGCAATGGGGGGTCTCTCTGCCACACATTGACTTGGGTTCCCTGCTCTCCCTTCGGAAAGATTCTACTCCCTGGGGGAAAACCCACCAGCCTGGAAAGCAGCCTCCGGAATGCTTGCATCTCCCGGTGGAGTTCAGGATTTGGGAAGCTGTAATCCTGTGTTTCGGGGCTGGGGCCAGGGTCCTTTTCACTGTCAGTGTTCGCTCACTCCGCTGCCTTTCCCAGCCGGCCCGGTCCCCTTCATCTTCTCTTTTCCCGACACAGGGCCCTGGGTGGAGGGAGGGCTACAGTCTCCTTGGGAACAGCGTGCCCCCTGATGGGCCACTAGGCATGGCTGAGTCAAACCCTCTCTGCTACTGGTCCCTGCCCCTGTCCCTGTGGGCTCGAGGCCAGCCCTTCTCCGCCCTGTGGGAGGGGTCCTGGGCTTGCTCGGCCTGGCCCCGTCCCCCTCGCTCTGCCTTCCTCCTGGACTGCAGAGGGACTCCTGCTCCTGCCCTCACGGGTGCCACTCCCCCCGCTCCCACGTGTACCTCATTCCTGGAAGCTGGAGATATCTGACAACTTTCCCGAGGCCCAAAGAGAACCACAGAGTGCTTCTCCCACAGTGGGCGTCCGTTTCCCCTTCCCTTCTCACTTGTCTCCTCCCCCAGACTTTCCCTGTGCAGCTGATGTGGCCTGTGCCCAGCAGGTCACCTCTCTTTCAGGGGCAGCCCTGCTCCATGTGCCCGGGGCCGGGGCCCTCTGTAGCTGTCACAGGCCGGCCTGGTGCGGAGGCCCCGCCCACTGCTGTTCTCCTGCCACCGGGGCTGAGGCTCCCGCTGTTTCTCTTTCCCACGGGTCCTGTCTGCACCGCACGATGCACAGGTTCTAGCTGATGCTGTGTTTCCTTGAGGTTCTACTGAATTCCCCCAGAGTAGAGACAGAGTCTTAAGCGGCAGTCGTCTGTCCCCAGAACACGACCTGTCGTCGTGCTGACTGGGAGGTGTGTGCTTTGACTTTTGAGCGTCCTGCGTGGTTTCTGACACTCTTCTGTGGACGGCAGCCAGCCTCTCTAGTTGGGCTGCCTGCCCAGGGCAGCTGGTCTGGCTGGAGACGGAGTCAAGGTTACACTCTCTCCCTCCCAGACGCGGTGAGGTGTCCACCAAGCGTCTCTGGGCCGGAGCAGGCATGGGCAAGGGAGGCCAGCGTCCAGATCGGCCTGGAAGCGGCACAGGCGAAGGGCCGCGGGTGGGGACCGGCAGAGTGGCCGGGATCCGCCTCGCAAAGGAGCTCTGGTCAGGACGCTGCCCAGACCACGGTTGCCGGGAGGCCGAGCGAGCTCTGGCCATCGGAGCTGGATCCACCCGAGCTGAGCCTGCGAGGGGAATAAAGAGGCTCTCTTGCCAGCGCTTTCTTCCCGTTTACAGTTTTTGGCCCTGCCCCCTGGTGCTCGCACAGCCGCCATCTGGCTGTGTCTGCTGTGGCCCAGCCCCCGCAGGCTCGGGCCTTGCGGGAGGGGCTGGGGAGCAGCGCTTGGATGCCAGGCTGGAATCTCTGAAATCCCAGGACCGTCTCCCTGGCCGGGTCCCCGGCTGGCCCCTGCCAGCTCCTGCGAGGCTTAGGCCTCAGTTTCCCTCCCAGAGCCTGGATGGAGCAGCCAGGTCCCCAGCCAACATCCAGCCCAGGGGCAGGAATCAGCACTGTCTTCTGGGCGCTGCACGCTCCCTCTGGGCACCCAGGCTGCTGCAGCGCTCAGAGTCTCACTTCTCGGCTGACGGCTTTTGTGGACGGCCCCTCGTCAGCCCCTCACACATATCCCCAGTTTTATTTTTAAGGAAATAACAACAATGGCAATTAGCTATTCCTTTGTACGTTTGCAGTACAGGATGATTTAAAGGGATGCACGCTGGAGTCGCCCCTCTCGTCCTCGGCGGAGGCAGGGCTGGAGAGTGCCTGGGAAGGGAGGCAGCGCGGGGACCTGGGCTCACCTTGTGCCACTGGCCAAAGGCTGCCCACACGTGCTGGGGACTCTGAGCCCCAGTGTGGCCGGGAGGGGTTAAAACACACACTCTAGAGGAGTTAAAACAAAAATCGACAGACAAGCTAACAGATCAAACAGGGCACTTCAAAGAGAAGAAGAGCCACCATGATGAAGCCACCAGTCCCCAAATGCTGGGAAACAAAGGCGGCTTCTCCGTGCCCGGGGCCCGGCCGACATCCGCATCCTCGCCCAGAGCGCTGTGGATGGGTCTTCGGGGACAACGTGACCAGTTACTGCACTCTCCGTGCCCAAGCACTCGGAGGGGCTAATTAGTGCTTTTAATATGCAAATCAGAGCCTGGGCAGATTAAATCTAGGAAAAAAAACAGCTGGTGAATATGTTATTTTAATTATTACTCCAAAGGAAATATGGGCCTGGCTGAAGAGGAGAGCAGGAGGTGGGGTATGAAGTTCTTGTAGGAGGATCGTTGGTTAACGGGAGAAGCCCAGCTCGGAAGGGTCCCCGGGAGCTGGCGTGGAGGTGACAGCCAGGCTGTGCCATCTTGGCCAAAGAGCTTTTCCCCCGGGGGCCTCTCAGTTTCACCATTGACAACGTTGGGAGCTTGGATGAAATGCTCTCATTCATTCATTCATTCAACAGATATTTATTGGCACGTGCCAGGCACTGTGCCAGGGGTTGGGGTGTCATGGCAGACAACGGCAGCTAGGTCCCTGTCTAACGGGGCTTGCATTTCAGTGGAGGGAGGTCCAGCAACAAGTGACACACAAATAAATCTGATGACTGCGGATGGGAGGAGGTGCTGAGAGGGGCACCCAGAGGCTGGGATGCAAGTTAACAAGCAGGTCCCTGGCTGGTTTGGACAGGGTGGCAGAGGGACTCCTCCTTGGAGATGCCCTTTAGGTGAGACCTGAGGGTGCGATGGAGCCAGGGGTGTGGTAATGACCCTCTTGGTTCCTTTGGGTAGCACTGAACACCCCTCAGGAGCCTCCACTGGACACAGATCCAGTCTCACCGCACCCATTCATGCACAATGGCAGAGCAGGGAGGGATGGGACATCCTCAGAGTAAATGGGAAACAAGTCCAGGTGAGCTGCTCTGACTCAGTTTCTCTTTTGAAACTAGAGCAAGGAAGGAAAAGCCCAGTAGGGGAAGTCTATTTTCCCCTCCATCCTCCTTGTCCCTTTGGCTCTAGCGACTCAACACCCCGATGTATTTGTTAGGGAGGAGGGTGAGATCTCCACAGGAGCTCCCTCAAGTGTGCACGTGTGTGTGCTAGTGTGTTTGTGTGCACATGTGCACTCAGCCGGTGCGTCCTGGGCTAGAAACATGACTTGTAGCTCCTGCATCCTTGGAAACTCAGAGAAGACTTTCTAACAGGTTCCTGCCCTTCCCCTGGGACCGAAGGCAAAGCTCCCAGACCTCCCGTGACCACCAACAGGGCAGAGTCCCCTGGATGTGTCACCGGGCCTGCCGCGCTGAGTGCCGGGGCCTGGCGCCCGACTTTCAGAGAGGGTTTTACTTTTATGGGAAATGACAAAACAGAGCTCAGAGATCAAGATGTGTCATATCTCTAGTCACATACAGAGAAGCCTGAGTTTCACTTTCTTGGGTACAGGAACAGAATAATGGGAAAACAAATGAAAAATTCATTCTTCTCCACCAACTTTGCCTGGAGGCAGCAGGGGAGAAATCCTTTGCACAGGATGGAGAGCAAAGAAGGGGAGTGTGTGATAAATAAGATGGACGATCACAGAGGCGAGGGAAGGAGGAGACAAGCACAGAGGGGGACGGGGAGAGAGGGGGGACAGAAACAAGTCACAAAGGGACAGAGAGATGGTGTCAGGGAGGAAGCGACAGAGAGAAGGTGCAGGGAGGAAGGACAGAGAGCTGGTGTCAGGGAGGAAGGACAGAGAGGTCATGCAGGGAGGAAGGGACAGAGAGCTGGTGTCAGGGAGGAAGGACAGAGAAGTCATGCAGGGAGGAAGGGACAGAGAGATGGTGTCAGGGAGGAAGGATAGAGAGCTGGTGTCAGGGAGGAAGGACAGAGAGGAGGTGTCAGGGAGGAAAGGACAGAGAGGAGGTGCAGGGAGGAAGGACAGAGAGGTGATGTCAGGGAGGAAGGGACAGAGAGGTGATGTCAGGGAGGAAGGACAGAGGAGGTGTCAGGGAGGAAGGACAGAGAGGTGATGTCAGGGAGGAAGGGACAGAGAGGAGGTGTCAGGGAGGAAGGACAGAGAGGAGGTTCAGGGAGGAAGGACAGAGAGGTGGTGTCAGGGAGGAAGGACAGAGAGGAGGTGCAGGGAGGAAGGACAGAGAGGTGGTGTCAGGGAGGAAGGACAGACAGGTGATGTCAGGGAGGAAGGACAGAGAGGAGGTGTCAGGAGGAAGGACAGAGAGGTGGTGTCAGGGAGGAAGGGACAGAGAGAGGAGAGAGGAGGGATGAGAGGAAGCAGAGGAGAGGGGAGGGGACATGAAAAACTAGAGGAAGAGAAAGGAGATGAAAGAGAGAGAAGAGAGGAAAAGAGAGAGGAGAGGAAGGAGAGGAGAGGGGGAGAGGAGGTGAGCGAGGCAGCGTGGTCTGGGCACCCCAGGTGCAGGTGCGCAGACCCCCAGCCCCCAGCTCCCACCAACACGCCTCCCCCAGCTAGGCAGGCTGTCTGCAGGCGCCACAGGCAAGCACAAGGACAAAATGCCGCCTCCTTTCCAAGAAAACAAGTTTGCAGCACATATGTGTGCCCCTGGGCTCCCCACCCTGCCTGGCCAGCCTGGCAGGAAGACGTGGGCGCAGGGCCCACTGCGCCGTGCGGGGCGGGGATGGTGCAGGGCCCTCGTGCAGCACGCCCTGCGCAGTCAGTTCGTGCTGCCCGTGGGCACACAGGCTTCACTGCGCACGACCTCTCTCGCACCACTATCACCCCCACTTTGAAGATAAGTGAACCAAAGCTTAGAGAGTCGCAGTCATCTGAGCAAGGCCACCAGGGCATCAGTGACGGAGCAGGAGGGGCCAGCGCACTGACCACTACACCGCACTGCCCCCTGAGGGGACGGGGCTTCTTGCTGTTCCTTCCTTTTCTCAGCTCCTTTGTCGGTTCTGCAGTGTTCACCCAGGCCTCCCTGTGCCGGGTGCTGGGTGGGCTCTGGGGTGGGGCAGCGCCGCTTAGATGAGGAAGCAGCCCAGAGCTGGGACAGGCAGGGACTGTCAGCGGGAGTGCAGGGAGTGATGTTCGCTACAGGCCCCGTGTGCAGCGCCCTGCGGCTGTGGAGGGCTGGAGCTTGGCCCCTGCGGGAAGGGTCAGGATGTGCACCACCCCCAGGTCTGGCCGCCAGGGCGTAACTGGAGGCAGGTGAGAGGAGCCTTGGGGGAGGGGCTGTTGGGTTGTCCTCGTGGGTGATCTGAGGGGTCAGGTTTGGCCACAGCAGAAGGCCAGGTAGGAGCACCTTGTCAACATGACCTTGGCATGAGAAGGGCAAGGAAGACCCAAATCTCCCCTCTGTGGCCCCCAAGCAGCTGCTGGTGCCAGCTCTCCTGCAGGGCCGGCAGTAACATGGAGCAGTGAGCAGGTCTCATGAGATGGACCCAGCAGAGCCGGCCACGCACAGGCACCGTGGCAGGCACAGGGATGAGTCAGGCCCGAGTCCCTTCCCCGCATTCCAGGAGCTTATTTACAGTCCAGGGAGAGAGACAGACAGACAGACAGTCACTGCACATTGTTTGGAAGAGAGGAGGGTCCTCACCTCAGGCTGGCAGCAATACGGAGGTCCTGCCCCAGAGTGAAAGAGGGAAAGAAACTACTCAGTGGCTTTGGCAGACACGTCTATGCCATGGTGACAGAAGTGTCTAGGGAGCTCTCAGATAAAAGCACAGACAATTAAAATGCTATAAAGTGATGATAATAATAATTATTATCTAATGATGATACCAAGACAAGATAGCAAATGCACATTCTACACCCTACAAAGCACTTCCATTGTCTCCTCTGAGCATCTCAGCATCGAGGACACCAGGTGACGAGAGGAGAGGTGACCTGCTCAGAGTCCCACATTTAATCCGTGGCAGGGCTGGGACCAAATCCCAAGCTTTGCATGAAGTTGGAAGAGAATAATGACAATCTCTTACATGTCCACAGCTTTTTATATTTATGGAGCACTTCCACATTTATCATCTGATTTTTATCCTCACAATAATCCCATGGTGCATTTATGCATTAGACATTCTCATTTTATAGAAGAGGAAACCAAAGATCATGGAATTGGCACATATACTGGTGAATGGCAGAGTGGGCTCAAAACCAAGTCTCCTGTCCCAGGGCTGTCCTGTGCTGTCAGGAGCTTGGGGTCCAAGATCATTCACTGGCCATCGCCTTGGTTTTACTGTGGTGTGTCAGTTAGTTATGATCAAGATTTGTGTTTCTAGTTTTATAACATTTCGGAAGACCGGAAGACCCCCCCCCCCCAATACACAAATATATTTATTCTTTGTGTTCTCAGATCAGGGGTTGGCAACCTACAGCCTGTGGGCCAACTCTGGCCTGCTACATGTTTTTGTAAATAAAGTTTTATTGAAATGCAGTCATGCTCATTTGTTCAGATGTTGTCTAAGGCTGCTTTTGTGCTGCAACAGCAGGGTTGAGTTGTGCCTGAGTGGGGCTGGCCCACGAAGCCTACAGTGTTTACATAAGGCCCTTTACAGAGACAGTTTGCTGACCTGTCTTAGAGCCTATCGTAGGGCCTGGCTCAATACGTATTTGTTAAATGAATGAATAAGTTCCAGGTAAGAATATTAAACTCCAATGGAGGTCATTGTGTTGACAGCTGATATTCTCTTGGCTTCACCTGTGCTCTAAAGGGGTCACTGAAGAAGAGGTGAATTGGGTTGACGGTTATATTTTCTCCATGAGGAACTACTTTGAACTTCTCCAAAGTTTAGGCTTGCCGCCAGGATGCAGTGACAACAGGTAGGTAGGTCACTGCTCAGGGAAAAGGACGCTACGCTGCCCTCCGGGAATCTGGATGCCTCATGGCAGGCCAAGGAGGAGTTCGGAGCAGGGGTCACGCTGAGAGCCTGGAGCCGATGTACAGGGAGCACACACGCAAGCCTGCCAGGGGTGCACGCACGCCTTTCGGCATGGGGAGAAAGCATGAGAGAGGAGCGGCTGTAGTGGGTGCATCTCCGTCTGCGTCTCCACGGGGCTTGCCCTCCAGGGCTGATTGGCATTCACTCCCACGCACAGCCACAGCATCCATTAAGCACCTGTCGGGCTGCAGTCAAGGGCAGCGAGATCCTGGCGGGACCTCCAGCGGTCACGCAGTCTGGCCTCCTTCTCTCAGGCTGGTCAGAGCCACGCCAGCGGCTGGCAGGGTTCCAGAGTCAGGTCAGCCTTCGCTCCGGTCCCACTCTGCCTCTCCCCAGATCACTGTCAGTTGGAACCCTCGAGTCAGCTCGGTGCTGGGAGATTTGAATGCCAGGTATGGAATCAGAGAATCCTTTCCTCCCAGCCTTGGCTGGGGCTTTTCTGATGGCTCAACATAACATTTCTTGTAGCCCTGGTGGAAGCTTGGATATTCCCAGGGACAGGGTTCTCACTACCTCTCAGACAGTCCGTTCCACTGCTAGAGTTCCTCCTTATGTTGACCTAAAATTGCCTTCCTGTAATGTCCACCCATTGGTCGTCTTGCTCTGCTGGGACCACCAGGCAGGTGTGCTCCGTTTGCATCAGAACTGGAGCAGCAGGGAGAGAAGCAGTGGACGCAGTCAGGGTGCCTGGCGCCTCCTGGTCTCCCTGCTGACTAGGGATGTGACCCTGAGTGAGTAACTGAACCTTCTGAGCCCCGGGTTCTTCCTGGGCAATGGAAACAGCGCAGTGCCTACCTCTCAGTGGTGTCGGGAGGATCACATGAGAGAATCATGAGAAACACCTGGTACAAAGGCACCAAACAAAACCAAACGAAAGGTAGCCACACTGTTGTTGCAAACTGCAGGGAGGTACCCCAGGGGACTGAGTGCGTGTGGCCATGGAGCTTGAGAAAGCTTAGAACTTTGGACAAACGTGTGGGTTCTGGAGTGGACGGGGGATGGTACTATTATGTGTATTTATAAAACAATGCTTGGGCATATGCACCATGACTATGTCTATATACAGAAATAGAAATCTCTGGAAGGGGGCAAGGAAACAGGGCCGGGTGCAGGGGCAGCTGAGCTGTGGCACAGGCCCTAGGATGGCTTCAGAGGACCCCGTGGTGAGCTCTGGAACGAGAATGGCCCTCACAGTTGTCCCGAGCTGGGTGAGATGGCGGCCTTTAGTGCTCCCATGTGGATCGGCCACTGCATGTGGGCTCACTGGAAGGGGTGTGCCCTGGGTGGGGGACTCACTGCAGCAGAGACAGTCCCTGGAGGGGCTGAGAGCTGAAGTCCGTCTGCCACAGAACTCCGGGCAGCTGGGGCAAAAGCCCCACTGAGGAAGGACCTGGGTGGTGACTGTGTCACCGCAGTGCACCCCTTGCACCTCTGAGGTCTACTTCTTCATATATGTTCGGGGAGTCACTACTGCGCTGGGCCCCAGCTGGGCCTCCCCTGCTGGGGAAGACGTAGAAGGAGAAGTTAGTGGGACACTGCTCAGGGCCATCTCCCTCCTCCGTTGGCCACTTGGGGCTCCCCTACCCCTCAGCAGGCACCTCTGCGGCTCTCACGAAGAGTCTGACTCCTGGCCACTGAACGTTTCCTAGGCCCGTCACAATCTGGTCAGGGAACAGCAAGAGGTGCCCAAGTGGATCACCCGCATGCCACACGTCCCCCTGCATCAACCGAGGAGCAGCCGCCCCACTTTCCTTGTCGGTCAGGGCCGATCGGCTCTGCCAGGTGGGTGACTCCACCTCGTTTGCCGGTTCCTTGGTCCAGGGATGCTGAAGCATCCAGGTAGCACTTGTAGCTTATAATTAATTTAAGATTACAGGGTTAAGGGATTCTCGTCCAGCCCTTGGTGGAATTGTTCTCCTTGGGAACCAGGCCCTCTAAACCTACAGAGCTCCAAGTTGTAGGGACAAAGCACAATTCCCCCAGCGTGTCGCTGACAATGATGGTGGACAGGAAATCTGTCAGTCCACCAGGGCTGCCATAGTGAGTACTGCAGTCTGGGCGGCTTAAACAACGGAATTTAGTTCCTCACAGTTCTGGGGACTGGAAGTCCAAGATCAAGGTGCCAGCAGGGTTGGTTTCTTGAGGCCTCCCTCCTTGGCCTGTAGATGGCCACTTTCTCCATGTGTCCTCCTCCATGTGCGTCTGTGTCCTAATCCCTTCCTATAAGGACACCAGTCATATTGGATTATGCCTACCCATATGACCTCATTTGACCTTCATTTACTCTTTAAAGGCTCTGTCTCCAATTACAGTCACATTCTGACGTTCTGGGAGTTAGGACTTCAACATACGAACTTTGCAGGGGGCACAACTGAGCCCATAGCAGATACTTTGGCTCCATCCCTTAGTTTGGGACTGACTCGTGTGTCCTTTCTGTTGGAGACATAGCACCATACATGGGCATTTGACTTAAACTGCATATTGCATCCTGGAAGATGACACCCCGTCTTTGCAAACTGGGGCTTCGGTTGCACCTTTAATAGCAATTCCAGCACGTGTCGTGTGGACACTTCTGTGTGGCATAGCCCACACTTCTGGGCTGCGTGCACTGCTCTTGCCCCTCCTTTGCCGTAAAGCAGCTTCCCTGGTCTGATGAAGGTAATGTGGGGTCTTGTGCCACACGCCCTTGGATAGTGGTGATGGAAGGGTTCCAGTTTAGTCCATTTTCCAGGATGTGCCATGCTGGGGACTCAGTCTGGGGACTCAGGTTGGGCGTTTGGTGGTGGCAGAAGCTAGACCCCAGCCTTGGTCAGTGGGAGCCCTGCTGTTGGGGCCATGCATAGTCCACAGCCACTTTGCTCAGGTGCCCCTCCTGCTAGCACTGGGGTGGCTGATGACAGAGTCTGGCTGATGTCAACTGGCCAAGTCGTTTGGTTGGTTAGTTCTTCTTCTGTGGTGGACATGCTCTGCTGGGCCCCGTGAGAGAAAGATCTTAACACTTGGTGTCCTCTCCCAAGTGTCCATCCATGGTCTCTCTCCCAGACCTCCCAGATCATTGGATCTTTGTCTTGACAAGCCCCTGCTCAGCTTGCCCAGGTATTTGCTGTTGACCATGAGACAATACACATTCTAACCTTAGGTTACACACGTGGATGGGCAGGTGCACTGCCCGAGCTTTGCCCCCTGACTTTCAGGGCCACAGCTGAGCGGGTCTGGAACGGAGCTTGCAGCCATTTCAGCTGGCACCCACATTCTGAGACCCTTGGCTGCCACTCAGACCCTGTTGTTCGTTACGACAACTGCGGCCACCAGGCTTCCAATGGCGCCCATCCCTGCTGCACTCAGTGAACTTGGCTCTGCAGGGGCATCTTTCTCACCGTTTTTTGATGTAGGCATTTATTGCTTTAAACTTCCTGCTTAGCACTGCTTTCATTGTATTCCATAGGTTTTGGTGTATGTGTTTTCATTTGCATTTGTTTCAAGAAATGTTTTTATTTCCTTCTTAATTTCTTCATCAATCCAGTGGTTACTGAGGAGCATGTTGCTTAATCTCCACATACTTATACAGTTTCCAAAGTTCCTGTTGTTATTAATTTCTAGTTTTATTCCACCATGGTCTGAGAAGATATTTGGCATGATTTCAATATATATTTTTTAGAGATCTGTCACCCAGGCTGAAGTGCAGTGGTGCGATCCTATCTTGCTGTAGCCTCAAACTCCTGGGCTCAAGAAATCCTCCTGCCCAGCCTCTCAAGTAGCTGGGACTATGGGCACGCGACACTGTGTCTGGCTAATTTGTTATCTTTTTGTAAAGATGGGGTCTTGCTATGTTGCCCAGGCTGGTCTCAAACTCTTGGCCTTAAGTAATCCTCCCACCTTGGCTTCCCAAAGTGCTAGCATTGCAGGCATGAGCCACTGTGCCTGGCCTGATTTCAATTTATAAAAATTTGTTGAGACTTGTTTGTGGCCTAACATAGGGTCAGTCTATCCTGGAGAATGATCTGTGTGCCGATGAGAAGAATGTGAATTCTGCACCTGTTGGATAAAATGTTCTGCAGATGTCTGTTAGGTTTGTTTGTTCTAAAGTGCAGCTAAATCCAATGTTTCTCTATTAATTTTCTGTCTAGACGATTTGTCTAATGCTAAAAGTGGGATGTTGAAGTCCTCAACTGTTATTGTATAGGGGTCTCTCTCTCCCCTCTCCCTTAGATCCAGTGCTGTGCCACGCAGCCCTCTGAGTGGATGTGGGGGGATGTCAGCAGGGCTCCAGGGGTGTGGAGATGCAAGGGCTGTGTAGGGTCTTAAGGCAGGATGCAGTCCAACAGGGACTGGGCTCTGAAGATGGCACCATGATGCTGCAATTGCTTAAAACTGGGGGTGGGGGTGAGACCTGGCAGGAACCCCTTCTCTGGGGCAGTGCTGTCATACGGTCTCTGGACAGCTCCCTATGCTAGTCTCGGGGCCCGTGAGGGTTGAGGGGCTTTCCCGTGGCTGGGGTTGCAGGAGTCCATGGTGGGAATGGGGGCCCACTGGAGATTCCTCACTTGCCCTTTCCCCACACTGGGAAGACTATCCAGGCTCCTGGCTAGTACTGGCAGAGCTGACCGCCTCACTTGCCCCTCCTTCCGTGCCTTGTGCTTCCTGTCACATCTCTGTTGAAATCCAGGCTCTCTCTTGGGTGCTGTACTCGAAGTGTGACTATCTACTTGCTATGGTGGTTCTTCTTTGTGGGGCGGTCAAGTGCCAGATGCCTGTAGTCACCATCTCAAGCCCCCGTCTCTCTTTGCGGTTTGATTTGCCTTTTCCCTAAGACTGATGGCGTCAAGCGTCTGCATGTCTTCCCTGGGGAGGTGTTTATTCAGTTTTGTCTTTGTGGGTTTTTTAATTAATTGTGCTTCTAATTATTGATGAGTTGTAAGAGTTCTTTATATACTATTGATACAAATCCTTTCTCAAATATACGCTTTGCAAATATTTTTCTTCTCATCTGTTTTTTCATTTCTTAATGTTATCTTTCGAAGCACAAATTTTTAAAATTTTGATAAGCTCATTTCTCTCTCTTTTTTTATTAATGGATCATGTTTTTGATGATGTATCTAAGAACTCTTTCTCTAACCTAAAGTTCAATTTCTTGTGCCAAATTTTTTTCTAGAAGTTTTCTAGTTTTAGCTCATATATTTAAATTTATGATCCATTTTGAATTAATTTTTGTTTATGGTATGAGGTAAGGGTCTAAATTAATCTTTTTGCATATGGATATCCAATTGTTCCATTACCATTTGATGAACAGACTATTTTTTCCCCATTGAATTTTCTTGGCACCTTTGTCAAAAATCAGTTGCTCATAAATGTAATAATGAACTCTCAGTTCTGAGCCACCGACCCCATCCCATGCCGGTGCCAAATTGTCTTGATTGCAGTAGCTTTATAGTTAATTCTGAAGTTGTGTAGTGTAAATTTTTCAACTTTATTCTTCTTTTTAAAAATTGTTTTGACTATTCTGAGTCCTTTCCATTTCCATACGAATTTAGGAACAGCTAGTCAATTTTTACCAAAAAAAAAGCCCTCCTACTATTTGATAGGAATTATGTTAAATGTATAGACCAATTTGGGGAGAATTGTCATCTCAACAATATTGAGTCTGCAATCCATGTACATGAACTATCTCTCCATTTATTTAAATTTTCTTTCAATTGTCTCAGTAAAGTTTTATAGTTTCAGTGTATAATCCTTACTTTCTTAAAATTAAATTTAGTCCTAAATGTTTTATTCTTTTTTTTTTTTTTTTTTTTTGAGACGGAGTCTCGCTTTGTTGCCCGGGCTAGAGTGAGTGCCGTGGCATCAGCCTAGCTCACAGCAACCTCAAACTCCTGGGCTCAAGCGATCCTCCTGCCTCAGCCTCCCGAGTAGCTGGGACTACAGGCATGTGCCACCATGCCCGGCTAATTTTTTTTCTATATATTTTTAGTTGGCCAGATCATTTCTTTCTATTTTTAGTAGAGACGGGGTCTCGCTCTTGCTCAGGCTGGTCTTGAACTCCTGAGCTCAAACGATCCGCCCTCCTCGGTCTCCCAAGTGCTAGGATTACAGGCGTGAGTCACCGCGCCCGGCCTAAATGTTTTATTCTTTTTGATGTTATTGTGAGTAGGATTTTTTAAATTTCATTTTTCAGATTATTTGTGGTTGGTATACAGAAGGATAATCAGTTTTGCGTGTTAATCTTCTATCTTATGATCTTGCTGAACTCATTTATTAGTTGTAGGAGTGTGTGTGTCAGTGTGTGTGTGTGTGTTACTACTTAGGCCTTTCTACTCAGTTAACATATTTGCTAATTTTTCTTGTGATTTTTTTCTTTGACCCATAAGTTATTTTGAAGTGTGATGTTTAATTTCCAAGTATTTATGGATTTCCCAAATTTCTCTCTGTTGTTGATTTCTAATTGAATTCTCTTGTGATCAGAGAAGATACTCTGAATGACTTCAATCTTTTTAAATTTATTGCGACTTGTTTTATGGCCTAGAATACAATCTACCCTTGAGTCTGCTCCATGTGTGCTTGAAAAGACTGTGGACTCTGCCGTCATCAGGTAAGTATTCTACAGATGTTGGTTAGGTCCAATTGGTTGCTAGCATTGTCTTCCATATTTTTGCTGATTATTGATAGTGGGGTACTGAAATCTCCAATTGTGATTATTGAATTATTTGTCCTTTTAATTTCTTCAATTTTTATTTTTAACTTTGATAAAAATACATGAAGTTTACCATTGTAACTATTTTTAAGAATATATACTTATATATACTTTAAGAAGTATACTATATATACTGGTGTGCTCAATGTTGTCTCACATTCCTGCAAGGCTCTGTTCATTTTCCTGCATGCTTTTTCCCCATTGTCTTCAGATTGGATAATTGCTATTGCTCTATCTTCAAGTTTGTTGATTCTGTCTCCTGGCCATTTCAACTCTGGTGTTGAGCCCCTCTTAGAAGTTTTTCATTTCAGTTATTGAACTTTTCAGTTCCAGAATTTCCATTTGGTTCTTTTAAATAATTTCTATCTCTGTTGATATTCTCTATTTTTTTAGCCATTAACATCATACTTTCTTTTAATTTTTTGAAAGACAATTACCTTTAGTTTAAAAAAAATATTTACAGTAGCTGCTTTGGTGTTTTTATCTGTTAATTCCAATATCTGGGCCCCCTTAAACAAAGTTTCTACTAACTGTTCTCCCTCACCTTTCTTAGTACAAATCGTGCTGTCCTGTTTCTTTGCAGATCTCTTAATTTCTTATTTACAACAGAATATTTTAAGATTATAATTATAGTAATTCTAGATTCTGATCAAAAGGTGGTTGTTGTAGCTGTTTGATTGCTGTTTAATTTGCTGTAGCTGTAGCTGTTTGATTTGCTGAACAAAATCTGTGGTGTCTATTTTACTACAGAAGGCAGCTGCAGTAGTCTCCACTCAGTTTTTAAAAATTCTTTGTTTTGTTGTTTGTTTTTGTGCCTGGCTGCTGAGAGCTTGCCCCTGTGTCTGGACAGGCTGCTGGTCGGCCAACGGTTGTTGATGTTGTGCTGAAACACCTCGGACAAGTCAGGCTTCCATTCCCTGCTGATGTGACAGTGTGTGCAGGTAGAGGGATACACCAAAGTTCAAGAAGTTTTAAAGTCTGCCCTACCTTCCTTTTTCTTTCATATCTCCGCAGCACACATGTGCACACATACGGTCAGCCTGGAATGTCTGGATAGCTGGGCCCTCTCAGGTCTCTCCTGCTTGGGTGTGTCAAGAGCTTATCAAGGCTTCCTGTTGTTGTGTCATTGCCCACACCTCCCCATCCAACATCTGGCTAGTCTGCGAGTCTGCACTTGCCCCAGTCAGAACCACAGTCTTAGATCAGCCGAACTGATGGTCTTTCCCCTGCATTTGCCACCGAGGTTGCTTCTGTTACTGGCAATGCCCCTGGATGCGAGGTTTCTCAGCGCTCCACTCCAAACCCAGCCCGCTCCTCCGGCACCAAAATTCTGGTTTTTGTGACTTGCCTCTCCAAGGATAAGGGACCTGGGGTGGGGGATGAGGGCAGCTCCGGGCAAGAATGCTACTTATTTCCACTGTTCTTATCTGAAATTCAGTAGTTTTTCATGAATAACCACTTCTCAATTTGGCGTGTAACTCTGGCTGATTTACAGATTCCTGCAATGGCTTTTTTGACAATTTTGTCCAGTTTTATCATTGCTCCTAACTCTGCTACGCTGGGAAGTCCTGCCAGCATGGACTTTTAAGGGCTCCGAATTAGAGCTGGAGAAAACCTCGAGGACATTTGTAAGAAGAAACTTTGCAGCAAGCCCCTAAATTTGCAAATGCCGCTTCCTGGAGCACAGAAAGAGAGGAGCCGCTGATCACCCCCGGGTCACTCATCCATCCACCCTAAGGTTTGATAAATGACAGGATGGCTTTCAGGCACTATGCTAGGAGCTCAGAGAACAAACACAAAAACAAATAACCTTGCTCTCAGGAAAAGCACGCAGGAAGGAAGGACGTCATGGTGACAATCGGTGCCCCGCCAGTCTGAGAGAGTGCCCAGGACCAGGGCAGGGTGGCCGGGTTGGAGAGGAGGTGCAGCAGGGCGGGTGTTCTGGCCTTTCCTGTAGCTTCTCCAGCCTGCTCCTGCCCCCGTGTTCCCGCCTGACGAACTCCAGTCCTCGCCCAGGGACTGCCACCCCTCTGTCTCTCCTGTCTAACGGGGAGCCCACGGAGCTTGGGGGGAATTGTCTTCCCTGCTTCGTATCACAAAACTCTCGACAGCAGTTCTTTATCTTCAGCTGCGAACTGTTTCATGCTCTGGCATGGCAAAGTGTCTGCAGACAGAGATAAGCTGCATTTTCACATTTTTGTCTACAAAATTAATGATCTACAACGACAATAAAACCATCATCTCCTGTCACCAGTGGGGATCACAGGACATTTTGAGCTTAAAAAAGAAAAACAAAACAGCGACACAAAACCTCCGTGGCAAAAAGCGCGGATGCTTTTAGTTTTCCTTTTCCTTCAATAGCGTTTTCATTTGTTGGAAACATGGAATCATAAAATGTTATATTGTTGGGGCCCTCCGAGGAGATTTTCTGGCCCCAATCCGTTATTTTACCAGTAAGGAGGCAGACGGGAGATGTCCCAGGGTCCTGGTCCGTGGCAGTGCCGGGACCTGGCCTGTCTATCACCACCCTTCTTTTTCCTTTGTCATTGCCCATCAGCAAGTGTAAGTTCTCTGCCCGAGCAGGAAGGCCCAGCCCAGCTCCTGAAGAGCTGCTCCGAGAAGCTCCCCGGCCCTGTCATCCCCTGCTTCATCCGCACCTGCTGGCCCCAGGCTCCGCTCCCCGCTCGGGACTCTGCCTCTGGCCACCCGCCTTTCACTTCTCTCAGACCCATGGGGACCTCTGAGGCAGGCTGACATTTGACAGGCAGGCCCCCGCGTGGGGCACCAGTTGTCAAAACACCGGAAGGTGTGCGCTCCGGTTGGTAGGTAGCTGGTACCCCGCTAGAGGGCGCCCTTCCCCTGCCCCGCCCACTCCGGGACCCTGCTCTAGCCCTGAGGCTGGTACTGTCGAATATCAGCCCTGGTTAAGAGCAGGGGCTCGGGAGCTAGCCTGTCTGGGTTGAAACCCTGGCTCCCCTCCAGCTCTGTGAGATGGACAGGTTGTTTCAACTCTCTGAGCCTCAGTCTCCCCATCTGCGAAGAGGGATACACACCCTGCAGGTTTGCTTTGAGACTCACACTAATAGAAATGTCCTGGTTTCTATCTTTGTAGTTCTCATGGCTAGTGTCCCATACTTTCCACGTCCCTAAATCAACAGTGAAGACAACCTGGGAGACTCTGTCTTGTCTTAAGCTATTCACAGCCACACCCCAGGGGCCATGAGAGGACAGAAAGCAGCCTCTACCTGAGGATGTTTCTCTCCTGTACCATGCTGGTAAACCCTGTGACCTTCTGATCCCTGGCCTCTGCCTGCCCAGATTGATAATTCTTCCTGAGAAGGACCTCTGGCTCCTCTCCCTCAGAGCAGAGCTCTCATCTTCTGCCACCCACATTCTAACTACAGCCAGGGCCTCTCTCAACACGTTGAATGCCTTTGTGAAAGTTGAGAAAAGATAGCCCCTAGGGACAAGAATATGACTTGGGGAGTGAACCAGAGGCTAGATTTCAGGTTCTAATCACCCATGTTGCCAGGTACTCTTGTGCAGTGCACATCCTGTACAACTGTATATGGCATTCCTGCTGGTAGCACTTAGGAGCATTTAAGAAAAGTGCCAAATATTTGCAAACAATGGAGTATATAAATAAACAGCTAACTGCAATGATTAGTCCAAGCTTTGCTTTATAACCAAATAGCATGACTAAAAAATAGTGTCTCAAACCCTTAATATTTGTTCAATAATCATTTGCTGAGAGCCTACTATGTGCCAGACTCTGAAGATACTGACAGGACTAGGACACGAATTGGGTTCTTGAGAGTATGGAGTCTAGGAGAGAGATAGCTGCATAGACCCGGAGGTCCAGTCCTGGGCTCGTCAGGACTTCGCACTTGGGTCAAAGGGCTGGAATCCAGGACAGTGGCCTTGAGCAGGGGTGGCCAGTACTGTCTTCAGCTGGGCAGGGCTGGCCTTTTCTCTGACTTCAGCTCTTGTAGTAGAGAAACTCAGTTCTCATTACTTCCACCTGCACCCCATTTGGAAGTTCCCCAACCAATGCAATGCATTTCCTTCTTGGGAAGGCTGAGGCTGAATCCTGATGTCTCAGCCCAGTTAGCTCCTGGAGGTGGGCTGCTGCCCCATTTGGGAGTGGACATCGCATTCCCTGCACAACTTTGCAAGTGCAGTGGTGTCAGAGGGACGACATATTCAACCTGTGCGGGTTTTGCAGATGAGCGAGTTTTGCCGACGCATGTTCCTGGAACAGAATCACCTTTTGTACGGTATTAATGTAAAAGTTTCATTTAAAAGACACCAGCTGTGGTCCTACCCAGGTTTATTCATATGGGACCTTCACTGGGTCAACTTAATACTTAACTACTGCTTATTATCCCATCAGTCTTCAGGGACAACCCATGATCTAATTGCCCAGCATTTATGTTGCTTGGTAACCACAAATAGAGAATAATAGTCCTTAAAGGGGCAGTGTGGAATTTCATGCCCCTGCAGTGAAGTACACTTCATTTCCCAGAGCACCCTGTGTTTTTTAATTCAGTGAATAAAAATGTGTAATGAATAATTAATTATGTGCTTGGAGGCACAATAGCTGCCTACTTTTGAATATTCATCAGTGGCATTATTAATTCACTAGAAATCCCAGGGAGGAATGGGATAGGCTTTTAGCCTAGCTGGAGGACTTAAAGATAATGCTTTGCAACACGCACAAACTTTTTTAAAGCCGACTTTTCTTTGGGAGACGCTTTCTGGGTAATTTTCCTCTTTTAAGAACATTTCGCTGTGGCCAGAATTCCCGCGGAGCTGGTGGGACGCAGAGAACACCAGTGACCAGGAAAAAGGCCCACTCTGGAACTCCCGCCTGGAAAGTCCATTAATAAGCAGGCCCACTCGCCTCCCACAGCCCAGGGAGTGTTAATGGGAGCGGGAGGCCTGGCCACAGGGCGGGAGCCTGTGCTCACTTCCGGAAAAGAAAGCAGAGCGTGTTGACAGCTTTACACTTTCCTACCTGGGACCTTCCCCTGTCGTGGAGATGGGGGCAACGGTCCTCCCTCTGTGGGCTTTGATGGCCCCCACGTGGCTCCCGTGGAGCCGAGAGGACTGGGATCCAGGACTCTAGGCCTTCCCCTCCAGGTCTCCTAAACACAGCTGCCAAGCACCTCCCCACCAAGGGTCCTGCACTAAGTTTCCTCCTGCAGTTTTCTGAGCTCTTCCATGTTGGTATAACTCTTTCCCCGACTTTCTCCTTTATCCCCTGGAAATCTTCCTGCGGCCTGGATTGCTAGCTGCCTATACTATGCCTGCTTCTCTTTTCTTCCTTACTAATATAACCTCTATATCATGGGGCAATACGGTGCCCAGCTAGAAGATTACACTTCCCAGCCTCCCTTGCAGCTAGAAGTAGTCACATGACTAAATTCTGGCCAATGAGATAGTGGTGGAAGTTGTTGGGTGGGGCTTCTATGCCATCTTCCTAAAAAGGGGTGGAGAAGGAGTCCTGTTTGCCTTTTAGCTTTTCTTCTTTCCTCCAGCGTGGGATATAGATGAGATGGTTGAAGCTCCAGCAGCCATATTGGACCATGAGGTAACCCTGAGGATGGAAACACAGTGTTTGCAGGTTGGGTAAGAAAGAGAGAAAGAGCCTGAATCCCTCATGACTGTAGAACTGCTTCAGCCTAGAATGGTCTCTTTCCAGTCTTCTTTCACACAAAGAAACAAACCTCTAACCTGTTTAATCTGGTTTATTCTGGGCTTTCTGTTGTGTACCATGGGGCCCAATCTTTATCAAGTTCCTCTGCTGAGAGTTCTGTCATTGTTCCTGCATTCTTTTTAGATTTCTTAGCATTTTGCTCTTTCCAATAGATGTGAAAGTTCTTTGAAAAGTTAATATATTGAGTAATATGCCTGTGTAACTGACAGAAGTAGGGGCTATAAAAGCAAAGTTCTGTAAGGAAGGCCAAGGACCTTCTCTGTATCCCCTGGGGGGCTCCGAATCTTGATTGGAAGGGGCAGGAGGGGACCACCTGGTTTAGGTATCTCCAAACCGTGGTTTGGAAAAGTTCTTTAATTTGGGACTTTCAGTAGTCAATGAAAGAATTATTCCAACCTGGTTGAACCTGTGCTCTGAAATGAGAACATCTATAGTTCCTCATATCTAAGACACTAAAGTGCACCAATATTTTGTATATCATCAAGGAAGAGAAAAAATTCTGTCAGTTATAATTGTAAGATGAATTTTGATTTCAGAACTGTGAAATGTGAAAAAAAAGTGCTTTTTAGAGTCAATGACATGTGGTACATAGAGCTAACTGTACAATTAAGCATCCTTATCCACAACCAACTACAGACACTACACAGAATTCTGCTGTTAACTTTCTGTTAGTAGATTTTTGTCCCATAATAAGAATTCCAAGAAGGAGGCCACTTTCTGAAATTATACCCTTATTTCTATCTGCAAAACATATCTTTGTCTCTACGTAGGAGATTACTCAAAGTTTACTTTCAGTACTGATTCTCTCTCACTCTGGATCCTGGTGGTTTGTGTGCTCAGGAGAATACCTGGGTATGGTGCCTCATCACCCAGATGTGGATTTTCTGTCATTTGATCCTCTGTCCCTCTGCTTGTGAGCTCTGTGTCCTCTGCATGTGTGTTGGCTGCATTGCACTTGCATTTTGATGATGGGAGGATTTCTCTGTCTCTGTATCAGATGCCAACCACGGCCTGACCCTACCCCTCAGCCCACTGGATCACCTGCAGTGGAGTAGACTGTGTCCAGCCCGCCGACGGCTTCCCACCTCTTCTCCTCTGCCTGAGGGCTTTCCCCGTTATCTCAAGAGCTGCTCAACCAGAGGGGGATAAATGCTCCAACTTCCCATCCTCTGATGGAGACTTCTGAGGCCTGCCCATGTGGCTTCTCAGAGGGTCCTGGGCAGCATTAGGGTCCAGCTTCCCACAAAGGTGACCCCGTCCTTAGCACATACTTACTGGGGTTCCTTCTTTCCCTGTCCCATTTCCTCCTCTCCTCACTTGTACTTCCTGGGATGGCCTCCCAAGCAGGCCCCCTAGACCAGAACCCTTTCATCAGGCTCTGCTCTGGGAGGACTCCGCTCATCAGAAAGAGTGACCTCCTGATAGGCATCCAGGCGGAACATAGTTTCTTCCAATGGACAGAAAAGTTGACACCATATAACAAACCTGTATTGTGGCTGCGGCTTAGGGGTTGTGATCTTATTGTCACGGCAAAAGTCCAGATGAGTCCCACCCCCAGGTGTCCTTTGTGGTCCCCTCCTACACGGACTCTGGTCTAGACTGTATGACTTGCTTTGGCCAGTGAAATATCAACAGATGTGATGTCAGTAGAGGCAATGAGTGCTTGCACATTTGACCTCGCTCTTTTGGCACATTTCCGCCCACATACAAAGCCCAGTCTAGCCTAGTGGAGGATGGGACGCCACCTGGAGGAGACACCCCAGCCAACAGCCAGCACTGGCTGCCAGATGTGAACGAGGCTGCAATCATACGGTGGCTCAAAAGCCCATGCACACCGAACTCAAACTTGTAGACATCCAATTGTTTTAAACATAGCCCAAATAGGCAGGTTTTTAGTCAATTAGAACTTACCTTATTTGCATGCCATATGAAACTGTGCCCAACATATGCTAGCCATAGGTGAGATAAACCTCGTAGCTATAAACAGACTCCCCTCTGGGCTGCTGAGCAACGTCACCTAGACATGTGAGTCTCCTCTCTGAGCACCTTGTGCCCCCGGAGTTCCCTTGCCCTCCTCCACCCTCTGGGGGTGGCCCATGGACACTATTGTGCTGTGAGTGACTTCCTTTGCATGCAAAGCTGTTAAAGTGTCACTCAAATAAAGCTCACTGTGTGACTGTCACCGTGTGATTATATCTTCTTTCCCGATCAGCCTTGAAGTCCCTCGAACCCATTACAGTGGGGGATGTAAGAACAGACTGAACTCACCCATTAAGAAGAGCGGCAATGGGTGACTTACCCCCCAGGGGCTGGGGGCTGCTGAGAACCTGCCAGGGTGGGGTGTGGTGGAGTGGAGGTCGGGAGGAAGATGTCCCAGATCAATGGATGAGGAAGAGACAAGAGTCTGCTGGGGCAGGAGAGGGCACAGCTCCCAGGAGGGGCCGAGTGTCAGAGGAAGGAGAGGACAGTTGGTTTTATTAAGAGTTGCGATGGATCATGTTCTTCAAGTGGGTGAGTGATGGTTGAAATTCCTGTTTGGTTTTCTCTGCTTTCGATGGGACATTGTTCTGTGACTGGACCGTTTGGGTCCAGGCTTTTTATCTGACATACAATGAATATCCTTCAAACAGTGTTTTTAAAAAAGCCCTCTAGTTAAGCAATAAAAAGTTTCCTGGATTTATTTTTTCCCTTTCACCAAATTCTTGACTGAGACACATTGTATTCACTTCTAACGAGTGAAACAATAGCTCCCGTGCAAGACACAGCTTATGCCGTCATCTGCTCCTCAGCAAAGTCGAGCTGTTATTAAAGTTTGCCAGGAAGTTCGAGTGCGTGGATTTAGATCAACGAAGGCTTTCTTGCATTTTGTTCTTAGCTTGAGTTGAGGCTGGAAGTCCTATTTACACGCATCCTTTACTCCTGGGAGTATAAGATTGTGCTAATAATGACTGTGAGGAAGCAGGCAAACTCCACATTCTGGATTTATCCCGCCGCCCCTGTGCTCCGAGTGGGGAGTGGAAGAATCATGAATAATAAATATGGAGATAAGAGAATGAAACTGGGAAATCAATTTACTGCAAAATATTTGCATATTTTATTAAAAGAATC
>CM052442.1:6101514-6151745 GCA_028533085.1 Varecia variegata | reverse complement strand
GGGCACAAGGACCACGCAGGGCCAACACCTGGTATGGCAGCGAACACCCTGTCGGGGTAAGTCGACAAAACGTGACACAAAGCCCACGCACTAGGCCCTCACCTACCCTGGAATGGGCAGCTAGAGGCTGGGCCGGAAACTTCTCTTAATGCAGATGTAGTATGGCTTTAGAGGACACCAGCCACAGGCGAGGGGAGCGGCTGGCAGCCAATCACCATCTGGGGAGATGACAGGCATAGCAGAGGGCCTATCGGAGCCCAGCTGGGTCGTCCCAGTCTATCCACAGAGAGAACCCTATTCTTGAGGTGATGACCTTGGATTTCCTGGTGAGCAGGAGCCCGTGTGTCACAGGCCTCCTCTGAGGGTCTCACCCACCCAAGCGGAGTGGAGAGCTCGGAAGGGAGGGCAGGTGGCCTGCCATCCCCCGGTGTCCTCTGACAGCCTTTGATAATGTAAGATTTGCTTTGTGGCTTCTTTTTCTATTTTCCCAATGCCCTGACGCCCTCTCTTATTTATTTTTTTGAATACAGTTAACATTTGAATATATTTTTATAAGATGCCTCATTCCTCTATGGTAGAGGAAAATAAATTGGTGAGGTAATAAATATACCTTTTGATGCTGCTCAAATCACTCTCCCGTCAGGCTGACTACTGTATCAGCCTAAGTCCACGCCAGGCTTCCGGCAGCAGCTACCGCTGATGGTGAACTTCGTCTCCCAGGATTTCCTTCACTGACCGCTCGGGAAGATTTCCTGCATCTTTCTGCCTTGCTTTGGATTCATGGCATCTGGGGAGTTCGTGCTCCCCAGCAGCCATGCAACCTTGGACGCATCACTTAGCCTCCCACAGTTCCCTGGGTTTAAAGTTGTGATGACAATGCCCTCCCTGCCCGACTCAGAGGGTCGCTGGAGAATGACTGAGAAGCTGTGCCGGTGGTGGGCTCTGCTTTGCAAAAACGGCTGCAATTGTTCTTCAGCCTATGTCCCTGCAAACTGACTTTGCAGCCCCTCTCAAGGGATGAAGCCTTTTTCTTGACCCCATGAATCTGGTTTTATGACTCGCTTTGACCAATAAAATGCAGAGGAAGCGATGACATGCCAGTTCCGAACCTAGGCCCCAGGAGACCCTGCACACTGCCGCTTGCTCTCTTGGACCTCGGCCTCCACCGTGTGACTGCACCCAGGCTGGCCCCCTGGAGGGTGAGAGAGCTTACGAAGCAGAGATGAGTTGTCCTGGTGGAGACCATGCTAGACCAGCCTAGCCCACCCAGAAGCTGACTACAAACACATGAGTGAGCCCAGCCAAGACCAGAAGAACCACCAAACGAGCCCAGTCCGAATCACCCACCCATGGAGTCTTACGCAAAATAAATGGCCACTATTTGAAGCCACTCAATTTTGGGGTGGTTTGTTATGCAGCAAAAGCTGACTGGTGCACTCCATATAGAGTAGAGGAAAGTTGAGTGGCATTGAGGCCAGTCACTGCTGAAGCCGGGACGGGGGTATTTGGGCAACTCTTGAGGAAGTGCAGAAAAGTGAGACTCCAGAGCAGCTGCCACCATTCTGCAACCTCAGGGCAGGCCAGGAAGTGCTGAGCAGTTTGGGTATCAGATGTCAGGGACCAAAAATTTGCATGCAAGCAGAAAAAAAAAAAAGTCTAAGGTTGTTATTTATAGCAAAAATTTAAACAGGGAAGCTCTGTCAGTTTTCTGAATTACTGACAGTTGCAGAAATGTTAATACAAATCTTTATAAGACTGGCCAGATGTTCGATATTAAACAAGCATCTGTTTTGTATAAAAGACTTTTTATGCCCCCCGTACACTGTCTCCTTCTCTCTCTCCCCTTCTCACCCCGCCCCACCCCCGTCCTGATCCCATGCCGGATCAAGGCAGTGGCTGAGGGTAACTGCCGCAGCTATAGTTTTATTTAGTTTCTGAATGCTGGTGTCCACGGTGTCAAAAATACACCCCAAAAAATAACCCTGGGAAAGGTTAATAATGGCCTTTCTGGTGTCATATTCTGCACTTTATGTGTTGTGGTAATTATTATCATTAGGGCTGTAAGAATGTCTAGTTATCTTTCTTAATCACATACTATAAAGAAGTGCTTCTGAACACATATCTATTATTTAATCAAAATTTCACAGTTATTGGCATTTGTGCTCCACCAAGGCTGTGTTTATTTTCTGTTTGCAAGGGGGAGCATTGCCTCCCAGAAAAGAGGGGGTCCCGAGTCCATACCCACTTTCATTGCTGTCATAGCGTGTGACACTCGGTGCTATTAATATCGGAGACGCCAAACACATGTTATTACTCTCCACTCCCCCTTTTGATTGCACTCTAGGAAAAGCACTTTTATTAACAAATAAAGGGGCGAACGCACGCCACAGATGCATCCTGCTGCCTGGAAGAGGAGATTTAGTGGGGCTGCGGCCTCCGGGGTGTGCTATTTCCCGGGATGCAAAGGAAAGTGGGCCAGTGGGCCACGTGGAGGCGTGCCCACCTGTTGCTCTGGAAGGCACTGCCCCTCAGAGGAAGACGACTAACACCCAGGGAGGACCCCTGTGCTCTACTTGTCATGAGGGTGCTTCAAACCTCCGTCCTCCTTTGTAATCCTCACAAGGACCCCATGCAGAAAGCATCATTGTCCCATTTTACAGATGGGGAAATCAAGGCTCAGAGATAATTACTTGCTCAGGGTCACATAGCTAGTGACCTGGAACTTGAGGCTACTGCTTGCTTGATTCTAATGTCACTGGTTTCATCACAAAGCCATGCACAGGAGAGCGGCCACCAGCCTTGTGTGGCTACCGAGCGCTCGAAATGTGGCTAATCCAAGCTGAGCCATGCTTTAGCCATAAAGCACATACTGGATTTCCGAGATGTAGTACAAAAAAAAAAAGACTATGAAATATCATGTTAGCAATTTTTGATATTGATTGCATGTTGAAATAGTATTTTATATATATTCGATTAAATAAAATTTATGATTAAAACTAATTTCACTTTTTACTTTTTAGAATGTTGCTACTAGGAAATTTAAAATTACATCTGTAGCTCGCTTGCATTATATTTTGATTAGACAGCACTCTCCCCAACCGTAAGTTTGTGTGTTTTGAATAGCAGTTTGTCTTGTTGCTTTAGAGCAGTGGTTCTCAACCGGGGGAGATTTTGTCCCCCAGGAGATATCTGGGGGACATTTTTTTTTGTCTGGAGACATTTTTTTTTTTTTTTTTTTTGAGACACACAGAGTCTCACTCTGTTACCCTGGCTAGAGTGCCGTGGCATCAGCCTAGCTCACAGCAACCTCAAACTCCTGGGCTTAAGCAATCCTACTGCCTCAGCCTCCCGAGTAGCTGGGACTACAGGCATGCGCCACCATGCCCGGCTAATTTTTTCTATATATTTTAGTTGTTCAGCTAATTTCTTTCTATTTTTAGTAGAGACGGGATCTTGCTCTTGCTCAGGCTGGTGTCGAACTCCTGAGCTCAACCAATCCTCCCGCCTCGACCTCTCAGAGTGCTAGGATTACAGGCGTGAGCCACCGCGCCCGGCCTGGAGACATTTTTGACTGCCACAAAGTGCTGCGGGGAAGGGTGCTATTGTCCCGCCTCAGCTGCCCGGAGAATTCACAGCCCCTGCCTGGGCCCGGCAGCCTGGGGAGTCAACCCCAGGGCGGAATGGCTTCTTCTTTTTTTTTTTTTTTTTGAGACAGAGTCTCGCTTTGTTGCCTGGGCTGGAGTGAGTCCCGTGGTGTCAGCCTAGCTCACAGCAACCTCAAACTCCTGGGCTCAAGCAATCCTTCTGCCTCAGCCTCCCAAGTAGCTGGGACTACAGGCATGCGCCACCATGCCCGGCTAATTTTTTCTATATATATTTTTAGTTGGCCGGATCATTTCTTTCTATTTTCAGTAGAGACGGGGTCTCGCTCTTGCTCAAGCTGGTCTCGAACTCCTGAGCTCAAACAATCCGCCTGCCTCGGCCTCCCAAGTGCTAGGATTACAGGCGTGAGCCACCGCGCCAGGCCCGGAATGGCTTCTTTACCTGCTACACACCTGGGTCCTTTTCACTGCGGCAGGTGTCCCAGGCAGGGCTCAGCTCATTCTCTCTGGCCCTTTGCTCCCAGCGGGAGCCATTGGCTCAGAGGTGTAAGACCTTCGCTCTATTTTCTCATAACCAGCTGTGGCATAAATGGCCGGCTGCTCACCGCAGATTCGTGGCCCCTTCAGTAGTGTCTGAGAATGGCTGTCCAGCAGGGCACCCCCAGGCCCCCGGCATCCAGGTGGGGTCACTGACCACTTCTCAGCAATGGAATGTGGGCAGACATGACGGGCGTCACTGCCAGGCTGTGGGTGAGAAACAGATACGTCTTCTCTACCCTCTCTGTTCTCCCTCTTTTTCCTCCATTACTTCTGGATGTCTATTGATGCCCAAGGTGACCTTGGAGGCTGCTGGCTGGAGATGGCAGGGCCTGGGTCCGTAAGCGACCATGTGGAGTAGTGGCCCCACCCAATCTCTGGACCAGGAATATGGGCACTGGCTATTCTGTGAGTAAGAAATCAATGTCTGACATGCAAAATCACTGAGATTTGGGGGTTTATGTGTTATAGCTGCTGGTGTTACCCTAATTTCTATTTTGAATCCTGTAGTGGGTTGAATTATGTCCCTGCCAAGAGCTATGTCCAAGTCCTAACCCTGGTATCTGTGAATGTGAACTTATTTAAAAATAGGATCATTGCAGATATAAGGACATTAAGGATCTCGAGATGAGGGCATCCTGGATTCAGGGTGGACCCTAAATCCAATGACAAGTGAGCTGATAAGAGACAAAAGGAGAGGATGCAGAGGGACACAGAGAAGGTGACCTGGAGGCTGAGGCAGGATTGGGCTGATACGTCCACAGATCAAGGTTTGCCACCAGAAAGTAGGAGCGAGGCCTGGAGCGCATCCGCCCTCGGAGCCTCCAGAAGGAACCAACCTGCTGACACCTTGATCGCACCTCTGGCCTCCAGAACAGTGAGAAAATAAATTTCTATTGTTTTAAGCCACTCAGTTTGTGGTCATTAGTTCGGGCAGTCTTCGGAAACGAATGCAAACCCCTCTCCACCGAGTCACGTTCACTCAACTGTGACCCTGCCTGGCCTCACTGTAGCTCTTCCTCACCTTGCTCCAGGGCCCTAACTACGTCCCAGGGGCTAACATGGGGCATGGCATTAGGCCGGGGAACAGAGCGTCTATTCCTCAGCCCTGGTCAACAGCTGCTGTTCATTATGCCAGCGGCTGAGATGTGCGTTGTCTCTGGTCCCCAGTCACTGGCCTGCCCATGTGCAGCGAGGCCATCGCTCAGCCCGACCTTAGGCCTGTCTGCACCAGACTCTGTGGCGGCCATGTCCACAGGCCCTCTCAGGGGCATGGAAGAGGCCGGCTGCTCTTCCTGGCCAGCCCGAGGCTTCTGGAACATCCTCTGCCTAATCCCGCGTGTGGCCACTCACATCTTAATGTTCTTTCTCTAGACTCAGGGCAGCCGCCCCTCCTCCGTGTCCACGCGGAAAGAGAGGACAGGCCTGCTCTGCTCTTGGGGCTGCTGTCCCACTTTGGGGTCCCTTCCCAATCTCCACTCTGCTTCCTGTGAGCTCCAGCAGGCTTTGGAGGCAGGATCCTGGGACTCGTGTTCCCTCCATGGGCACCTACCAGCGTTAAACCCTTTTAACTTTTCCCTGCCTTGCTCTCTCTCCAGTGTGGTGGTGGAATTCCAAGCAGGCCCCCAAGATTCCTGCCCCACCCCCAGTACACACCCTGGACTCCCGCTTGTCCTTGAGTGTGGGTGGGACCCGTGACTATGGTGGATGTCCTGCCACAATCAGATGACTTATCTGGCAAAGGTGCAGGATGCTCAGGTGTGATGAGGGTCTCTGACCAGCTGGCATACATTAATCAAAAGCCAGCTTCTCCTGGGTGGGCCGGACCTAACCTTTCACAGGTGAGCCCTTTAAAAGGCATTTGCTCTCCCGAAGGCCTTGAAGAAGAAGTGAGCGGCCCTGAGTTCTAGATCCGTAAGAAAATAAATTCTACCCCAGGGGCATGGAAGGTGACCTGGGCCGCAGGTGAGACTGCTGCTCTAGCCATCCCTGGATTGCCGGCCAGGGAGACCCCGAGCGGAGGACTTCACGAGGCCTGGACTCCTGGCCTGCAGACAGCACAAGGTAATGCATATGTGTTGTTTTAAGCCACTAAGTTTGTGGCACTTGCTGTTTAGCAGTAGAAAATGAATACAGATGGGGAAAGCTGGTTCAGACTGAGACACGCACTGGTAACAAATCAACAGAAAGGTTGAGTAACTTGCCCAAGGCTACACAGCCAAGCGGCAATACAGCCGGGATCCGGGCAAACTGGTGCCAGAATCCACGCTGACTCCCGTGCGAGATTGCCCCTTGGGAAGGAGGATAAAAAACAAACAACTCTCCCTCTGGAAAAAACAAAATAACCTTGATCTTCCTGCCCACTCCCTGGCGGAACTGACTACACCCCTCCCCTGTGGACCCACAGAGTTTTGTTAGGATACAGACTAGGGATTTATCTACGTTTGCAGTTTGTGTGGGATAAAAGGGTGTGTTAAGTTTCATAGCAATCATGATGTGCAGCAAACAACCCCCTAATCCTCATGGTTTTATAAATAAATATTTCCTTCTCTCTGTGGGTCAGACGGCCTTCCAAGCAGATCTGGAAGGAAGGGGTGAATGCAGGAGATGTGGAGAGATGAAGCTCAGCAAGGCAGGTGCTCCCCCAGAGGGCTGGGGGGAGATGGGTGGAGCTGTTGCAGACACACCTGAGCCTGCAGGTGCAGCGCAAGAGTCGGTGGTGGATGTTCCTCCCAGGATCTTACCTGCAGGGTAGTGCATGAGTCACCCCCAGACAGCCTGCCGTGGAGGCCAGGCGTCCAAAGAGTGTGAAGTTTCCAAGGCGACTGATCCTGAGAATGAGCGAGGAGTTGCCCGGGGCCCCAGGCAGGGATTGCTGAGCAGCCTTGGGGCCCTGCTGGGTTTATGGAGTCCCCAGAGCTCAGGTGGGAGGTTTTCCGGCCCTCACCTCTGGTGGGGTCACCATCCTGTTGAGAAACCCTGACCTCTCTTCTGCCCACCGTGTCAGTGTTGTCTCTTGGTTTTGGGATGAATAGGATGAACGCCATGGCAAACCAGTTACAAAGTGGAGTTGTAAATATTGCCAAAGGTGAGGGATTTCTTGAAGTCAAGTGATAATAAGAGAACTGCTTGAGTCCATGGCCATATGACCCTGAACACACCTGATCTTGTCTGATCTGGGAAGCTAAGCAGGGTTGGGCATGGTTAGTACTAGGATGGGAGAACTGCTTGAGCTATTTGCATAATCCACTGTTAAAGGAAGGCCAGCCTTGGAAGAGTTAATGCTTCATTATCATCATGAGTGACGACGTGATAGATGTTTCTAATGGTTTCTTATCAATGTGTTTTTTTAAAATGTAGCCTTTCTTTCTTAGCACACTGGGAAGTGAAACCTGGAGTGAAGCATGTTATAACCTGTTGTCTTAAAATTTTGTTGGAAAAATCATGCCCCCTTGTCAACTTATTGCGTATTCGTTCTAAGACTTCATGCACAGCTGCTATTATAACCTAAATTTTATTGACTGTCAGGAAAAATAAGCTTGGTTTTGTAATTTTTAGTTTCACTTTTTAAGGCAAAGTGCCACATCTTTTTACCAATTACATGAAATGTTGGTTCCTGGTTTCAGTGGATTCATTCTTAACGGTCCCCTGTCCCCTCCTTGGTGATGAGATCTGCCGCACGCAGCCGAGTGGATTCGGGTCCTCCTCGGGCTGGCTGGGACTGCAGGGCGCTGGGGCTCTTCATCCCTCTGACGTGGCCCCTTGGCAGTGGTGTCAGCTGAAGCAGAGTCAGGCCTGGTCTGTGCCAAGGCCGTGCGAAGGGTGTCAGGCCCCATGGGTGGGCAGAGTTCTGTTCTGGGTGGAGTTCAATGCTTTGTGGTGTGACATTATGGTGACATGACATGTTGTGTTTCACACCAAAAATAACTCCCCTGGAGATGGAAGCTCAGGACATTACTGTTTAATCACATCACACCCAGTGTTATGTGGGCTACGATCACAGTCTGGGGAAGTCAAAATACAACCCAGGGTGGGGGGTTGTTAAAGTGATTGAAACATGGAAATGAATCTGAACAGAAAGGTCTAAATCTTACCTGGGTTAGCGTTATTGTTATAATAAATAATCAGAATAATCCCATACATTTTATAGCTTACAAAATCCTTCTTATAGATTACTTCATTTGACTAGGTTAGGGAGGATAAATCTTAAGGTTTAATTTCTCTTGGAAATATCAATCTCTAGTCTATACAACACCTGGCTGCCTTTTTAATGGTCCCAAAGCACAGCTTCTCCATTCATTCCCCAGCTCAAAAACTTTTAAAAACTTTCTCTGTGTAGAGAATGAGCTCCAAACTCCTTGTCCTGGCATTCGAGACCCTCTAGGACCCTGCCCACACCTCATTTTCCAGCTACGCCTGTCCACACTCCTCATGGTGCATCTTCACACCTAACGGTAGCACTTCCTGCTTCCCGTGCAGCTCTGGTCACTGGGCTGGTGCCTTTGTCCATGCAGCCCCTGTTCTCTCCTTACAGGTGCATGGCCGTCTTGTAAGACCTTCCTGCGTTCTCCTGCAGGCAGGGACCTCTCGCCTTTGAGCTCCCTTAGCACCTTCTCTGATCCTCTCTAAAGACAGCCTGACCTGCACTGGTGCAATAGCACACACAGCTTATTTCCTCCAACCGCAAGGTCCTTGGGGGCAGGACCTGAACTTGACCCTGCTTTGTATCTCCTACCTCTGCTGTGGGGCCCTCCCCACCCTGCCCAATGCCCAGCCTAAGAGTCGGTAAACTTTTTCTATAAAGGGCCAGATAATAAATGTTTACTTTGTGGCCCATGAGGACTCTGTTGCAACTACTCCATTCTACCATTGTGACTCCAAAGCTGCCAGAGAAGAAATGTAAACAAGTGGGCACAACTGTGTTCTGATAAAATTTTTGTCTATAAAAACAGAAATCGAGCTGGATTTGGCCTGTGGGCTATAGTTTGCTGATGCCTGGTTCAGCCAAATGTCTAGTAAAGGTGTTACATAAATGTTTGTCGATTGATGGACGCAAGCTACAAGGAAAAACGTATGAGTACTTGGGAATTGGGTTTGAGTATTTGGGAATTGGGTTTGAGTATTTGGGTATGTAGGGTCGGGGCCAGAGCCCTGCTACCACACAGCCATCTGCACAAGAGGGAAGTGAGTTGTCTCTGCTGGCTTCATGCTAGGAGGAGGGTGCTCACCCAGAGAAGCTGGAGGGGACCCTGGGCTGGGTGGCGTGGGAGGCTAGGTAGAGGGCATAGCCTCCCGGGTCAGTGGTGTGAGTCATAGCCAGCAAAGAGCGATGGGAAGCTTGCTGAGCCCCCACCCAGGATCCTGCATCACCAGCTCACTCTTCCGTCACCCTTTTGAGTAAGGAGGCTCATGCCTTGAAGTTGATGTCCCCATAGAGTGGACACAGCTTGGGCAGTGTGGTCCTTCACAAACAGTACTGGGCTGCTCTGCTCATAGTATGTCTTCAGTCAAGCAGAGCCAAGATGGAACCCAAGGACCAGGTAGGAGGCGGGTCCTGAGGACTTTCTTCAGTGTGACCAACATGATCTTGTGTCACAAAGCCTGGCACCAGTCACCGGTCACCTGAGGATGATGCCCAACTTCCATTTAACCCTTTATTGCCCACACAGTATTCTCTCTGCATCTCATCCCACCGGACCCTCCCCCTAACTTTTCAAGGTAAGCAGCAGTTATTGTCATGTTCCCATTTTCCCTGGAAAGAAACAGGCTCAGGGCCACAAAAGGTAGCGTTACCTTCTCTTCCCCAGTGGAAGCAGCACAGAGGGGGGTCCCAGTGCAGAGGTGGGTTCCAGCGTGGCAGCCCCAAGGGGAGGCCGCTCCCAGGGAGAAACTGAGTCCCTTTGTCATCCTGACACACAGATGTTTTCACTGGCTTTCCACGGGATGAGCAGAAACCCTCGCCCTTAGGAAAACTCTGTGTGCAGGGCAGCTCCCTTTCAGAGGGCTGTGACCTTGTGATGACCACAGGCAAGGATTTTTACGGGGATCCACGTTGTAAGGAGCCGAGAACTGCAAAGTGCAGCTGGGGATCAAGTTAACCATCAACATCTTTCAAAGCTGAAAGTGAAGTATTTCCAGACTTTTCCTAGATAATTAGTGGCCTGGATGGCCACCTGAATTCCCGTCTCTTCTTTCTATGTGAAGACGCAGACAAAAGGAAAACAAAACCCACATTTCTGAAAAAAATATAATATTACAGTGATGGAGTGATGGTGTGATTTCTCACCCATGGTTCTTTGAATAAAAATGCTTCCTTGGAATAAACAGAATTCTTTTTTAAGAACACCCCATTATTTTCTATATAAGTAGAGAGCTGGAGGAGAACTTTCAGAAGTAGGATGTGAAGCACAAAGATTGATTTTTATATTTTGTATGATGTGCAAGTTCTGGACCAAGTCATTTAAGAACAACGGGGAAATAACTTGAAATATAATGATCCACCCAGTACTTTAAAAAACAAAACAAAACAAATGAAGGCTGCTTCTTGTGATCCTCTTCATCTTTCTATTTTTTTTTTCCTTTTAATGGACAAGAGAAAAAATAATCAAATTAGGGCATGAAACAAAGAGGACCCCAAGTGGGAGGGACACAGATGCCATTTCCTTCCGGGATTCAAGGACAGACGGCAACAACACCCATTTGTGGGGAGGGGAGGCCCCACTCCCCAAATTTCCACTCTTTTGCCAAGATTGCCACTTGTCCGTGGGCCAGTTCTTTTACTTCTCAAGTCTCTCTTCTCATCTCTCTCTCTACCTCTTCCTTCAGTGTTTAAAGCCCTGCCTTCCAACTCTCAACATTTTAAAAATTCCTAATGATGCAACCTGAAGTTGCCATGGCAACTAATTTCCTTGCCGAGGCGGTCGTAGAGGCCTGTGATCGGGCTGCCATTGAAATCGCGAATAATTTTCCTTTTCTTTCAAAATTAAGTAGGGCGTCTAAAGTGTTCCGCTGTGGTTTTCCCTGCCCCCAAAGAATAAGACTCCCATGCACTGAAATATCCAGTTATTGCATTTCCCTGGTATCTTTTATGACTTCCTTCTCCACTGCCATATACAACCGTCCCTCTGGAAAAATAACGAGAACACGCTCTTTGTTATTTCTCTTTTGTCAGAGTGAGAAATGCTTCTGATGAAGTCTAATGACATTTGATGGTTTTTTTCCCCTCTTTTTTTAATTGCCTTTAGTTTCCCATTCTTGAAAACAACTAAGTTTCTTTCTCCTTGAATCTTGAGGACAGCCTTGAAGATAGTGCTTTGGTACACAAAGGAGCTATTTGGGCCCAACGGTTGGCATTGGTGTCACCGTGCGTGGATTCACTTTCAAGCTGTCCCTACCTTTCCTCTGTGCCTTAGTGGCTTCCCAGCACAGGTGGGGCTGGGCGTCTTCTTGCAGGGCTGCCTCTGTTCCCCTAGCACCCTGAACAAACGCAAACCCGGTCTTTCCACCCTTCCGGCTTCCAGACAGCTCCTCAAGCCAGAGGCGCTGAGCCTGCCTGCTCTCCCTGAGGTTCAGTAGTTCTGTAATACAATACCCCCCTCCCCGCCGTGCCCCCTCCCCTGCGCTAGCTCTGAGTCCAGCCGACACTTTCCAGTTCTTATCTCAACCTCCCTGGGCCCGGGGACACTGTTAATCCTCCTCCCTTTTGGATTCTTTCCCTCTTTGGCTTTAATCACAGCGATCTCTCTGTGATTTCTTCCTATCCCTCGGACTGTTCCTTCTCAGATCCTTCCCCATGTCCTCTGAGACTGGCATTTCCTAGGGTCACCTCCCTGCCCCCCACACGCTGGGCCGTCTCCTTGTACCAGCCGCACAACGATCCCAAATGTATGTTCCAGCCCACGGCTCCCCTCTAACCAAACTCTACGCCCATGCAACTGTCTCCTGAAAGTCGTCGTCGTGACTGTCCCAGAGACCCCCCAACTTAACAGGTCCCAAACAGAACTCATCATTTTGCCCTCATACTTTTCCCCGGTCCTATCAATGGGAAGTTGTACCACGCAGGCCAGAACCTGGGAGGCAGCTTTAAATCTTCTCTCCCCGGCAGGCTCTGTGGCTGACCAGGTGCCGGGGCTGTCAAGGCTCCCGGGGCCACGAGCAGCAGGGCTCACCATCGCTTGCACGGACCCTGCAGCAGCCTCCCCGTCATGACACCTCCTGCCACATGTCCTGTGCTCTCAGCTACAGAGGAGCTCTCAATGCAAACGTGACTGGGACAGCCCCCACTCAAAGCAAATCCTTACCTCAAAGATGCAAGTCCAAGTCCAAGTCCTTGGTATTGTCCTTCTGGTCTTGTGAAGCCTTCGAGGGTCAGCACTGGGCAAGGGGAGCCTCCAGGCTAAGAGGAAACAGGAGCAAAGGCACAGGGTTACTGTGTGGGCCACGTCATTGTCCCTTCCTCACGGACCAGGGAGCTGAGAGGGGTTCCCTACAGCGCACATACGGTGCACCAAGGCAGACCCAGGACGTGAACCTGAGCCTTCAAAGTCCCGTGCTTTTCCTGGAGGACTAGGAATAGGGCTGGTTGCTATGGGCAAGAGCCTGGTCTTCTTTCTCCCCCTGTCCCTTGGAACCATAGGATGCAGCCCACAGCCCATGATGGTGTGGCTGTCTCTTGCCACTTGGCTGGCTCGTTTATTCATTCAGTTCCCATTTGTTGGTGCACCTGCTCAGGGCCAGGTCCTGTGCCAAGTGCTAAGATGCAGAAATAAGTAAGAGACTCTCTCTATCCTCCAACAGCTTCCAGTATGGGGGAGTAGAAGATGCTGGATCAGGCTGCTAGGAAACAGTGGTGGAGTTGGGGAGCTTTCTACTTCTCCAGCTAACAGTGGAATCGGGTGAATTACACCTTCCCATGGAGGAGCTTGGGAGCTATACAGGCTAGGTCAGTTCCTGGCACCCCTGTTCTGACCTTGGTCACGTTGCATAACTACATGGCATCTTTTTTTTTTTTTGAGACAGAGTCTCGCTTTGTTGCCCAGGCTAGAGTGAGTGCCATGGCATCAGCCTAGCTCACAGCAACCTCAAACTCCTGGGCTCAAGCGATCCTCCTGCCTCAGCCTCCCAAGTAGCTGGGACTACAGGCAAGTGCCACCATGCCCGGCTAATTTTTCTATATATATATATTTTAGTTGGTCAGATAATTTCTTTCTATTTTTAGTAGAGACGGGGTCTCGCTCTTGCTCAGGCTGGTCTCGAACTCCTGAGCTCAAGCAATCCGCCCGCCTCGGCCTCCCAGAGTGCTAGGATTACAGGCGTGAGCCACCGCGCCTGGCCGATGTCATCTTTATTATCTGCAAAATCAGAGCAGTCAGAATCTTTACCTCACAGGGCCTCAGCGGGAGTCAGATGAGTTGATGGATGTGCAATGCTCACTGTAACAGCTCAACCCCCAGTGAGCATTTTGGGGAGATGAAGGAGAGAGCTTAGAAGGGGAGTTAGTCAGAAAACGTGTCCTGGAGGAGTGAATGGCTTGAGTTAAAGTGTGGAGCAAGAAACAGCAAAGGGGTGTATGCTGTTGGTGGGAATGAGCATTGGTGTAGGCACTGCAGACAACAGGGTGGTGTCTGCCAAAAAATTACCTATGACCCAGCAATCCCTGCTGGGTAGAGACACAAAGGAAATGAAATCAGCACCTCATAGAGATATCTGTACTCCCATATTAATTGCAGCATTATTCACAGTAGCTGAGATACAGAAATAGCCTAAGTGTCTGCTGACACGGACAAATGAGTAAAGAAATTGTGGTACATACACACACACCATGTGTCTCAGTCTGTTTGTGCTGCTGTAACAGGATACCTGAGACTGCGTAATTTATAGAGAACAGAAATGTGTTCCGACATGGTTCTGGGGGCTGGGAAGTCCAAGAACAAGCACTGGCATCTGCGAGGGCATCCGTACTGCACCCTCTCACGGCGAGAGAGAACTCTTCCTGCCGTGAAGCCCTGTGTAAGAGCCCCTGACCCCAAACACGAGGGAGGAGTTCTCTCGGCCTAATCACCTCGTTAAGGGCCTTATGACATTGGCAATGCCTGAAGTTTGAAGGGGACACATTCAAACCATAGCACAATGGAACATTATTCAGTCTTTAAAAAGAAGGAGACCCTGCCAATTATGACAACTTGCATGAACCTGGAAAACATGTGAAGTAAAATGAGCCAGACACAGAAAGAAGTAAAGACACCACATGATCTCACTTGTATATGGAATCTAAGAAAAGTCAAACGTGTAGAAATCGAGAGCAAAGTGGTGGTTACCAGGGGAGGGGATTGGGAAGATGTAGGTCTCAAAGTACGAATTTGCAGCTAGATAGGATGAATAAGTCCAGGGATATAATGTGCAGCAAGAGGACTACAGTTAATAATATTGCATTTTTTTTGTGTACCGGAAATTTCCTAAGGGTAGATTTTAGGTAGTCTTTCCACACACACACACACACACACACACACACACACACGTGCTCATGCACACGCAGTAACTGTGTGAGATGAGGGATGTGTTAGTTTGCTTGACTGTAGTAATCACTTCCTGTGTGTGTGTATCAAGACATGTTGTACTCCTTCAATAGATACAATAAAAAAAGAAGCAGCAAGGGGTGTGTGTGTGTAGTGTGTGTGTGTGTGTGTGTGTATGTGGTGTGTTTGTGTGTTGTGTGTGCCTGGCCATGTGTGATGTTGTCTTGGGCACATGGTGGTAACAGAAGGCTGGAGAGGGAGGCAAGGGCTCACCAAGGATGACCCTAGGTGACCTCAGATGACCAAGGATGACCTTAGGCCTTGTTAGATGGTTTCGACTTTATCCCAAGGGGCCCCAGGAGCCACTGGAAGATTGGACTCAGGCAACGTGATGTGTGGTCTGGTCCCTCCAGCAGGCAGGAACATGGGGGACAGGCTGGAGGGGTGAGAGGAGGAAAGCCAGGAACTGCCTGGGAAGCCCCAGGGCTGCGGTGAGCCAGGGACCACCCTGGGCAGACCTCGTCTGCATGTTCCCACTGGGCCACCAGGCCGATACCTCTGGAGCCCCTTATAGGCAGGTACGTGCTGGCCACCGGGCATCAGGACAGGGATAAGCCCAGCCGCTGTCTCTCTCACAGCACTGTGATCTGAGACAAGATCACACAACCGTGTTGAGAATTCCTCATTTCTGATTTTCAGACCTGTGATTTGGCAAGCTTGAAATAACTGTTATTTAGCACCTAGAATAAGTCGTTTCCGATAGGCACTCAACAAATATTTGGTAAAGGAATTCATGATTTCTGGGTGCATTTCCCATCTTTGTTCAAATAGCAGATGTATTCACTTCTTGCTTTAGAGCACAAATTGTCCCAGGTCAGGACCTCAGCCTGGCCCTGTGTATACGAGCACTGAGCGCCTTTAGCTGACAAAACTTTGCAGCCTCAGTTTCCCCCTGGACCCTGCTGTCCACCTTGCCACCACCACCTCCTTGCACTGAAGTTTCACAAGAGCACAGATGGACAGCTGCTTTGCAAACGGCGAGGCTGAGAGAGCTTTGTTAGATTTGCTCCACGAGGGGCTGGAGCGGTGGCGAGGACAGGGCAGAATCCGTCCACACCAGCTCCGGGGGCGCGCCGAGGGGGGCCGCATTCCAGGACAACAAGCGGGGCTCTCATGCACTTGCCGTTTTGTCTACAGCTAGGAGGTCCTAGGTAACTCTGTGAGACCTAAGTGCCTTCAGGGATTAGAGGAATTTAATTAAATTCAGACAACCTTCACACTCACCATCCTGCTCCCACATGCCAAACCAAACGCACCCCGCACGCATCTCGAGCTTGCCCGCGCTAGCTCTCTTCTCTTTGTGTCTCCCCCGCCATCTACTGAGATAAATGGGGGGCCATGTGCAAAAAGACCTCCTAAACAGAGATGATTTCTCCAGCATCATCGGCGGTTAAAGAATGGCTCAAAGCCTTGAATGGGAAGAGAAAGTGTATCTATTTGCTTGGAGAGTTTCCTCTCCAACTCCTTCACATCAGGCATCAATAGCGCGGTGGAACAATGCCCGCAACGCGGTGGTCGGAGCAGCCCCAAGCAGGAGGCGGCAGCGCGATCCACGGGGAGTCAAGGTCTTCCCGTGATAGGGGAGAACACTCGGCGGGGATAATGAAGCACTCAGAAAGTAATGATGTACTTAAATGTGCACATGAAGCACTTTTAATGTTTCTTCTTTTGACAAAGAGAAAACTGAAGTGGGCAGCTTCGGTGAAACGGACACCTCTGTCCCTAACTTGTGCCGAGGGGTGGATCTAGGAATGTGAGCACTGTCAGTGACGGCATTGTCACCAACAAAGGATTCTCGTAGAGGCCGGGAAGCAAGCATCTGCCTCCGCTGCTTTCTCTGCCTGCGAAAACATTTCTGTTAACGTGCTGCTGGAAGAGAGGGTGGTCCGCCAGTGCTGCGGGAGGTGGACTTTTGGAGCAAAACTTGTACGTGGAGGAGGTGAGACACAGTTTGGCAGTGGGGGAAAGCACGCCAGGATCCTTTTCAGGAGAGAAAGGGTCTGTTCTGGGTGTATTAGCAGAGGGGAGCCTGAGGAGCCCCCCAGGGAGATGTATGGGTTAGCTAGTGCTACAAAATGGCGCATAACACACCACCCTGAAACTCAGTGGTTTCAGACATCACTTATGCTCACCCTTCTGCAGGTTGGCTGGGCTCAGCTGGCGGCTCTGCTCCGCACCGGGACAGGGCAGTGCTTGGTGGGGCGGCCAGCCGCACGTGCGTTCCTTCTGGGCCCCAGGGTCAGGAGCAGCAGCTACCCAGGTAAAGGGTTTCTTAGGACAATGGCAGAAACTCGAGACAATGAGATCTCTGAAGGTTTAGGTTGGAAACCGTCCAACTCACTCCTGCCCATATGCCACTGGCCCCAGAAAATGTCACGGCCAAGCCCAAACTCAAGAGGTAGGGAAAAGCGCTTTCGCCACGGCGAGGCCACCTCAAGGTTATGGATGCGGGGAAAGGTGGGGACTGGGGCAGCCGTTCAATCCACCGTGGGAAAAACAGCACGCTGCTTCGTGATACCCACTTTCTCGGTTTTTCTTCTCAGCAATTCTGGAAAATAGGCATTGCTGGTCCCACAGATGAGATTTGAAAGGTTAAGTCCCTTGAAGGAGCTTGCACGGCAGAGTTGGGGTTAGGACTTGGGTCTGCCTGACTCCAAAACCCAGGATTTTCTTGCCGTGCTGCTGAGCCATGCTGGGATTTTTCCTCACCTGAAAAATGGGACTAAAATCCCATTTTTGTCTCTCTTTGCAAGCCTGTGTGAGGCTCAAACAAGGCAATGTATAGGAAATTGCTTTTGAGCCTCAAAGCATCACATAATTGCAAGGCTCTATCATTTAACATTATCAAAACCATTGCTGTGATCAACATGGGATTTGAGTGTGGTTGCCTCAGCCCTGGTCCCAGTTACCTTGGTGAGTGATGTTGGTCATGTCCGTGCTCCTCCGTGGCCCCACTTTTCTCACTTTGAAGAGGGGATATGAATTCTACCCTTATTTATTAAATGGTGGAGTTTTGGATGGCCATGGGCACAAAGGACGGGATGGCTGGGGCTTCCTAGGTCACAGGGCATAGACATGGGACAGGGGATGGTGTTGTAGGGTAGCTGAGTAACTGAAGCCAGTTGTCAAGGCCAGGTAAGGCCAGGCCGTTTTAATCAGTTCAACGGAGGCTGGGTGCTGATCCTGGCGTCGGAACAAGGCAGGAAGTTACGCCAGGCAGATGCCACCAGGCAGAAGGACACAGGTTCTGAGGGGAATGGCGGAGTATGGGGAAACTGAGCCTGGAGAGAGTCGCAGAAGCCCCACCCATATGCCTTGTGATCACTGGATCATTTTCAGGCTGATGCATCTTCCCCTCCCGCCAGCCGGCAGGGGGTCTTTTCCGCTGGAGGGCTGCCCTCTGGCAGCTGAAGCCCCTTAGCCCGTGCACACAAAGGCCTGAAAGTGCTTGGACTCGAGTGTATGTTCTGCAGAGGCCGTGTCCTGGGACTGACCCATGCAGAGGTATGGGTGTACAGCGCCCTGGGGGGTGAGCCGCTGTCACCTTCCATGGCACTTTGCTCAATGCCACGCCCTTGTTGGCCCCTTCCTTCCCCTGTTCCGCCTCCCCATTCCCCTACCTGTTGTTCCTGGGAACACTTCCTACCTCAGCGAGGCAGAGTGGTCTAAAGGGGGAATGACCAATAATCTTACACCCGCAGGGCCAAGCTCCAGTTGTGTTTGCAGTTGGGGTGCATGTCACCGAGTCCCCATGACTGAAGGTCGGTCATGTGACCGGGCTTTTGTCAGATGGCCTGCATTGTCCTCAGTCTGATCAGTTCAGCAAACGTGCCACTGGGCAGCAACCGTGTGCCGGGCACGGTGCGCTACAAGTGCAAAGGGGGAGATGAGCAGCGAATGGGTCACTCCCACTTGATGTGGCTGAGGGCCGTGCTGGAGGATGTGTGGGGGACACAGAGGACACCCGCCCCTGTAGGAGGCATCCCTGTCGGGGGAGATGCCTGGACTCGGCATTAGGGGTGCCCAGGAGCTGGGAGGTGGGTGAGTCAGGGGAGGGAGGCCACTCCAGGGTGCGGGAACGGTGTGAACAGAGGCAGGAGATGCTACGTGAGAGGTCGTCGGGGGCAGAATAAGAAGGGCCTCCTTTGGGGCTTTGGTGTAGACCTCCGTTGGGGCTTGGGGTCCCAAAGTGGGGTTTAAGCAGGACAGTGACAGGTCAGGCTGGGATTTGAGAGGGGCACCACGGCAGCAGTGGAGGACAGATCTGCGGGGCCTGGCTGGAGGCAGGTCATCGCTATGGTGACGAGGGCCTGACCCAGGGAGATGCTGGTGAGGAGGGGACTCCAGTCCCATCAAAGGCCTTGGGTTCCCTCCCTCACGCCTTCCTTCCTCCTGCTGCCCTGTGTTTGCTCAGGCTGGTCCCTCTTCCCCGGCTTCCCTCACCCTTCTGACCCCTGTGCCACGTCTCATTCCTCCTTTGAGCCCCAGCCCAGCCCCACCTTCTCCAACAGCCTCTCTCTGCCATCCATAGTGGACCAGGGACTCCATCCTCGGGGTACCTGGTCCAGCCTCTCCCCAACAGTTCCCACTGTTCCACGAGCCCTTGAGAGTTGGGGCCACTTTTTCATTTCTGTGTCCCCTGTGCTTAGCACCATGCTTCTTGGCCCATAGAGTGGTCCCCAAAATATTTTTACGGGGAAAGACCATGAGGGACGACTGCTAAAGTCTAACAATGGGACAGGGACCACACCACACACCAGTGACCCCGTGGCTAGCAGAGCCTGGCCTAGAGTAGGTACAGTGTGAGCAAGGGGCTACGGGGCGGGAAAGGGAGCACGACCGTAATTCCCCAGGCTTCTCCAGGTCCCGTGACAGTGGCATCGGACGCTGCTCTACCCCTACAGCTTTCATGGTAGATGCACCCAGAGTTATCGGTTCAACCCCCAAAAGTTTATTTTTCACTCATGCCACAGCCTAACATGGTGTTCCTGGCCAGGCAGTGCCCTGTGGTCACCGGGACCCCTCCATCTTGTGTTTCTGTGTCCTTGGGGTGCTCTTTCTGTTCAGCCAGCGATGGCAAAAGAGCTTGCAGGAGTGCATGGGAGGGCGCCGTGGGCCAGGCTGAGACGTGGTGCCCGTCCCTTCCTTGGTCCTTCCTTTCCTTGGCCGGAACTCATCAGCAAGGAAGCTGGGACATCTAGCTAGACAGATGTCCCAAAGAAAAAGAACTTGAATTTCAATAAACACATGGCAGTCTCTACCACAGGCAAGGTACTTAATCTCTCTGAGTTTGCTTCAGCTACAAATGGGGAGTCAGGACACCGTCCTCTGTGGTTGTGAGCGTCGATGGCTCTAAGGGGCAGACGCAGCTTCCATGTGAACTGGCACATGGTGAGCAAGAGGGAAATGTTAGCTCTGTCATTATCCTTCCCCAATCACTGTTGTTGTTCTTATCAAGTCTGGCCTCAGCACCATTGCACAGGGACCAAAAGTCATTAGTGCCCTTGGCAGCGTCTCACAAAACTCCCCTCTCCAGCCCTGGAGGCGACACACGGCTTCCTCTTGCGGCTCCCACCGGCTGCCTGAGTGCGGAGGTGGAGGTCTTTCATCCTCCCCTGACTAAATGCACGGGACAGAAACAAAGGACGGGAAGGGGCACTGTGGCACGTCCATTAACCTCCAGCCTTGCGTGGACCCGTGTGTTCAAGGCCTGTGGGCGTCTCCTCTGCACGGCCGGCCCTGGTCCTCGACACCCCCAAAGGTGTTGTCATTGTCCTTCAAAATACCTGGAAAAATAAACTTTATCTAATCCATTTCCACGTTGAATGGAAACACACAAGTCTGTTTCTTTCCATAGAAATGCTTTTAGAGTTTCTTTTTTTTAATCAATTTTCTCCTTCTTTAAATAAAAGACTCCCTTTTCTTCCCCCCTTGGCAGCGTTGTTCGGCAGGCGGTATTATGTGGAGGTTTTTCTACAGTGGCAGCCTTTGGTGACCCTCATCTTAAGGAACTGCTTAAGCGTTCAATAATAGCCCATACAGTGGCTCTCTAAAAATAAACATCTGCTTATAAAGAATTTAACCTGGGGACGCCACACTTTGGAGGAGAGGGCGTCCTTAATGGACTCTCAGTGCAGAGCGGAAAGGGAGTCCATTGCAGCTGGAAACTGACAGCCCCTCGTTGTCATGATACTCAGGATGCTGTTAACAGCTGTGCCGGGCGGGCTCGGAGGGTGGAGGGGATGGTGGCTTGCCAGAAAGAGAGCTGGGAGAGAAAGGCGCGTCCTGCCTGGCTACCTGGGGAGGAATCTGCTCAGCACGGCCATCCCCTCCTCTGCAGGGGGCCCCCAGGGCAGAATTTATCAGCCTTTGGGCTGTCCTTTGTCTGCTCCTGGACAGGAGAGGAGAAGTGAGGAAGCTCGCTAGCTAGGTGTGGCCACGAAGACCCGCTGTGGCCACGGCCAGGCCTAGTCTCCTGTTCTGGTTTTGCCACGTCCTGGCTGCGAGGTCCTGTGTGAGCCCCCCGAGTTCCACGTCAGAAAACTGGAGATGCTAAACCTTGTCTCTCGGGGTTGCTGTGAGGATTAGAGATCGCATCCGTGAGACTCCAGTGTAGAACTGGCAGATGCTGAGAATTCAGTAACACAGTGAGCTTCATCACAGAGTCCCCCGAGCTGGGGAAGAAAGGCAGAGGCCTCGTTGGCACAGCCCAGGGACAGATGGGCCTCATTGTGCTGGGTCCCAGCAAGCAGAATGGGAAGAACCCAGGGCCTTGGTTGGGTAAAGACCCAAACATTGGGTGGGGGGTTATTTGAGGACAATTCAAAGAATTGCTGCCACAAGTGTCATCTCAGGGTTTCCTCACGACAGCCCTGTGGCAAAGGTCTTGCTATCCCATTTTGCAGGTGGGGAGACTGAGGCCCAGAGCTGTGAGTGTGTCACCCAGCTTGCAGGGAAGCGGGAGTCCAAACTCAGAACGGGCTCTCTCTACCCCACAATACTACTTCCCTTGGTGTTTGCCTTCTTGGAATTTCTGCCCTGTAATACACAACCTAAAGACAATTAGCAGTAGCCTGGCTGTTCCCTTGCCTGCTCACCTAAAAATTTCACCATTTTCCTTGGCACAAAGTGCCTATGTGGATTATAGGTGCGGGTAGGGGATAGAGGCTAAGGTGCGGTGTCTGCACAGCTGTGCAGCTCCTCTGACCCATGTGGCTCGCGGGTTAGAGAGGGCCGGAGAGTAACAGGGGCTGGTGAGGACGTGGAGAAATCAGAACCCTCAGACGTTGCTGGTGGGCTGTAAAATACTGCAGCCACTTTGGAAAACAGTCTGGCAGGTTAACCGTGGAGTTCCCATATGACCCAGCAAGTCCGCTCCTGGGTACACACCCAAGAGAAATGAAAACATATGTCCACGAAAACTTGTACGCAGATGTTCACAGCAGCACTGTTCATAGTAGCAGAAAGGTGGAGAAAACCCAGATGTCCATCAATGGACAAGTGGATAAACGAATGTGGTCTATCCACACGATAGCGTGTTATTCAGCCGTAGAAAGGAGCGAGGCACCGACACACGCTACAGTGTGGAGACACGTTGAAAACACCGTGAGACGTGAAAGAAGTCAGGCACATGTTATATGATTCCATTCATATGAAATGTCCAGAACAGGAAGAAGATCAGTGACTTTTTAGGGATGGGAGAATGAGGAAGGAAGCTAAAAGGCACAGGGTTTATTACGGAGGTGATGAAAACGTTTGGAATTGACGTGGTGACATTTGCACACATCTGTGAATACACTTAAAGACCATTGAATTGCACACTTGAGATGGGTGCATTGTATGGTATGTGATTGTGTCTCAACAAGCCTGTTATTTGGGAAAAAAGAGTTGGAGAGGGGTGAGTGTCTATAAAGGAAAATTGGGGTGCCATTTCCAGAAGCTTGGAGAGCAGATGCTGGCAGGGAAAGCAGTCAGCGCCCGACTTTATGTGGCTGTTATACAGGGGAAGGGAGATCACAGGGCACCTCGCCTGGTGCGTGGTGGTGGCAGGACCTCCGCACACACGAGTTTATTTTTCTTCCCCTCCTCTGTGAAGACCTTAGTGTAGACTCAATGGACTTAGCAAGGGCAACAGGGGTTCCTTCCTGCTCTGAGGTGAGCAAAGAAGCTGTTGTAAGCCAGCATTCCTGAAAGAGAGGAAGCAGGTGGCAAGGGTCCCATGGGCAGACAACGTCTTGGGCTGCGCTTGGGTGCCGGAGAAAGTCACTTGCTCCTGCTAGTGTGCACCGTGAGTCTGGCCGAGAACCCAACCCTCAACCACCACCACTGGTGTGCGATTCTTTTTTTCTATTGAACCCAGTTTTGGAAAACAGCCTGGGCCTGTAATCCAAGTGACAAGAAGGGCCTGACCCATGTCCTCCCTGGGCCTCTACCCCACATGGCCTCTGGGCTGTGGTCTCGGCTCCCTCTGAAGGACTCAGCTTCCCCTGAGGGCCTGGCCCCAGCCCCAGAGCTGGCTTGACCATCTGCCTGGGGCCTGGCAGCCAGCTGCTCCCTGGGTGCTCCTGCCAATTTAACCCAGAGCCTCCCGTGTGCTGACCTGGCCTTTCCTGCTCAGGCCACCCCACCTCCCAGCCAGAGGGTCACTTGGGCTTGGGGACAAGGTGAGAGGTGGGTGAGGCAGAGAGTGACTCTTGGATGTCTGGGAATAGGCCACTGAGGCCAGGTGGCTTTGGGATCGTCATGTGCCACAGAAGCCACATCATGCCCTGATCATTCCCCAGAGAGGGGCTGTATCATCCTCCCAGAGCCCGAGATAGAACCACAGACAGCAGCAGGGGCGAAGACTCCACTCCAGCTCCTCCACCCGACTTCCCCACCAGTAGGGTCACTGAGGGCCAGCTCTTCATCTGTGAAATTAGGTAATAATGCCCATTGCCCAAGTTACAGTGAGGTTTAGATAAGAAGAGTTTTGTGAAAATACCTAACGGAGTGGCACAGAGTAAATAGGTGCTCATTAAAACTCTTTTACATCATCAACGATGTAGCCCCAGGTGGTCAGTCCTTCCAGATCATTCAGGCAGATGGGTCCCTTTGCAGAGAATGTGCTGTATCCATTTCATATTTCCCGGGGATCGGAAGTGGCCTTCCCACGTGTTTTGTTGAGGAAACTGAGGCACATCCAGGTGACCCAGCTGGGGTCAAGGACACCATGGGAGGGGAATGGGTGCCTGGGGACAGGCTGCGTGGGGTGGTGGCTCAGTGAGGAGCCTCAGCAGGTATTCCGGAAAGCAGGAGCTATGGAGGGAGGAAATGGGGTGCTCACATGAACAACAGGCCTTGAATTTGGATGTTGGGTAATTTCCAAAGGAGGTTGTAGACACAGTCTCATGCATGCTCTGAAGGACAGAAACAAGAAGACTCTCTCAGTGTGACTTTTAGGTGTGGGTCCCACAGAGACCCTGCTCCTGGGGTGCGTGCAGGGTGGTAAAAACTTACTGAACAAAACAAACCTGGGCGTTATCTCATGACTAGCGCGGTGAATTGTGTTGCATTTTTCGTGTTTAAAGTGTTATTTTAGTAAATGTACACATTTGATGCATATGACGAATTTTGTGACTGTTGTGGCATTTCTGTATTCCTGGCCCTCTCTTGACCTTTGAGAGAGTAGTTTTGCTACCTGAGCTGGCTGCTTCCGTCACTCGCACGGATTAAATACTTACTGACTGCTGCCTTCGTGCCTGGCTCTGTTCCAGGTGCCGGGACGGGCGGGGAGTGAAACGAACAAGAGCATCTGCCCTCTTGGGGCTCTGCGTTTGCTGGGTAGAAACAAACCTGTAGGTGAAGTCTATTGTGTGTCAGACGCATGTGCCATGAAGACAAGGAAAGCAGGGATGGAGGATGGGGGGCACGGACAGGGGATCGAGCCTGGGACAGGGAGTGGGTTGCATGGTGGAGGGTGGGTAGAGCCTGGGGCTTACCCGACTTCCCTGGACCATGTGGGCATGAGGGATGATGTGGGAATCCCCAACGCCCTGGGGTGGCTGATGAGACCAGCGGATGACTCACCGCACTGTTTGTCCCTGTGACCTCCACGCAGATTCCGAGTGAGGCTGTGAGTGGTGGGATGTGGGTAGGGAACCAGGGTCTTGCCAGGACAGGCAGACATCTGGGGCCCGCTTCACCCATGCCAGGCCAGGGCAGGAAGACCAGGCTGGCGCAGGCACAGCTCCCAGGCTTGGGTTGTGGGTTGGGAGGGGGCAGGGAGGTCCTCAGTCTGTCCCAGAGGCCACCTGCAGGCAGCTCTCCACCCTGAGCTAAATCCTGAGTGTGCGTTGTGTGGAGGGGGCCGGGGTGCTGGGGCAGTGGTAATCTTGTTTATTTGGGGCTCCTACACCCCGAATTTTCTAAAACCTCAAATAGGAAAATAGTGGATTAATTGATTCGATGCATTTTATTCTCCCTTGCATGTGGGAACACTTCTCCCTGCCCCCAAGTTCCCAAACTGGCTCATAAATGGGGAATGGTGTCACCCTCCCACCTTGCCAGGGAAGTGCTGGGAAACGTCCTGCAACACCTCAGCCCTCTGAGGGGAGGATTGGGGTGGGGGCTCCCCTTCTCTTCTCTCCCCTCCCCCCACCCGAGGCAAAAGGAGCTCCAGCTCCCGGGCAGGGGTCCCACTGGGCAGGGTTAATAGGACAGAATCGCTGCCCCTCCATGGCCCCTCTGGTTTCTCCCTTCCTTCAGGTCAGCAGTGGCTCACAGACAACTATTCGTCTCTGGGTGACCAACTGTTTACTGCGGAGCAGAAGCAGGCCAGGGTTCCCAGCCGCAGGCGCCGTCCGGCTGGCCGGGCACAGAGCCCATGTTTCATCCACGTGTAGCCCACGAGCCTGGACCGATCTCTTCTGCTTTGAACTTGGAGGAGGAGGAGAGGTGAGCAACGTGGCTTGGGCTGATTTTAAATTATGGTTCTACTTTATAACTTGATGATTATGTTTTTCAGTGTGAACTGTTTTAAATCCACTCCCAAAGTACAGGATATAGACAAATATAAGAGATTCTTTTTTGGGGTGGGGAGAGACAAATTTTGTTTGTTTTTAATGTCATTTTGTTTTATAGTAAGGGTTAAATTTATAAGTAAATGAAATTTAATTTTTCTCTTTAAAAACAATCTGAAACAATTAGACATCTCTGCCTGCACTTACCGAAGTTCTTCATATAGAATGGCTTTGTAGGTTGGGAATTAGCTCAAATGGTGGAGCACTTGCTTGGCATACAGAAAGGATTTGTGGTCAGGTCTCTGTATGTTCTGTGAATAAATTTCACAAACTAGGGAGAACTTTGTCAGGAGACTTGGCTCCATTTTTGGTTAAGAAAATATGGTCAGGCCAGGTGATGCCTGTAATCTCAGCACTTTGGGAGACTGAAGTGGAAGGCTTGCTTGAGATCAGGAGTTCAAGACCAGCCTGGACAACATAGTGAGACCCCATCTCTACAAAAAATTAAAAAATTAGCCAGATGTGGTAGTGCACATCTATGCTCCAGGTACTCAGGAGGCTGAGGAGGGAGGATCCCTTGAGCCCAGGAGTTCGAGGCTGCAGTGAGCCGTGATCGGGCCGCTGCACTCCAGCCCGGTCACCTTGAGGAGGGTGGAGAGGACCCTGGTTTAGGAGCAGCTGCAGTCCCTGCCCAGCCTCTAAATGGCAGTGTGGCCTTGGACAAGTCACGGCCCCTTAGTGGGCCTCAGGTTTACCATCGATAAAACAACGTGGCAAAGTGAGTTGATCTGAAAGCTTCCTCTGCTTCCGGGTCTCTATCAAATATGAATGAAAACGGTTGTTAGTGTTAGTGCTGACATAAATACCTATTTCCCAGGGCTCTGAAATCTCCGGGTCAGATTTTATGCTCACCTGCCCCACAGAGATCGAGTCTGCCTGCTGGGATGAAGCCTTTGTGCGCAGATTCTTGAAGGATAATAGGTCCCTTTCTTATCTAGCAGTGCATTAGGGATAAGATGACTATAATTTCTTGTCTGCAAGGATGCGGCTTCAAAAGGAGAATTCCTACTTGCAGAAGCTCAGGGGCAGCAACGACAACAAAAATGTATGTGAAATTAGAGGGAAGAAAGAGAGATTCAGGCAGAGCTATTTTGGATATTTTCCATCATTCAGAGTGTTTGGGAAATAGGAAAAGCACATTGTCTGCCTCAAAAACTCTTCAGGAAATTATTAAAAACTCTGAATTCCTGTATAATCACCAAATCTCCTAAAGTGCACAAATTATACACGTTGTGAATGGGAATAAATTTATTACTAGGAACTCATTTGAAATGAAGTAAAAGTTGGACACCCTTTGTTGTGGTGCTAAATGAGATTTTAAAAGAGAAATCTTTTAAATAGACACATCTATATTATACTCAAAGGGGGGAAAATTATCAATAGATTGTTGGGACATTTCTTTTTCTTCTCATTTGTATTGAAAAAATAATACGACAGCAACATTAAAGAAAATTGTGAAAAAAAACCTCTTAGTTTTACTATACAAATCTTCCAACAATTATTTTCATTTTTTAATGTTGTATTCTAATGCTTGTCTATGAGCATACATATTTTATAACACTCTAAACACAGTATAATTACTATTTTACGTCTAATCTTTTTCTCTTGTCAGTACATCCTAAACATCTTTCTCGGAGGTACAAATGCTTTATCACCACAATTGTGCAAAGCTGTGTAATATTCCGACCACCAGAAATACGCCAACTGAAGTTGTCACTTTCGAGAGTCAAACATTTGGGTCTTGTCTCCATTTTTATTGTTGCTGATCAAGCTTCCAGGAATATGTTTTCCTCCTACCCCCTCATCTCTTTTTTTTTTTTTTTGAGACAGAGTCTCACTCTGTTGCCTGGGCTAGAGTGCCGTGGCATAACCCTAGCTCACAGCAACCTCAAACTCCTGGGCTCAAGCCATCCTCCTGCCTCAGCCTCCTGAGTAGCTGGGACTACAGGCATGTGCCACCATGCCCGGCTAATTTTTTCTATATATATTTTTAGTTGGCCAGATAATTTCTTTCTATTTTTAGTAGAGACGGAGTCTCGCTCTTGCTCAGGCTGGTCTCGAACTCCTGACCTCGAGCGATCCACCCGCCTCGGCCTCCCAGAGTGCTAGGATTACAGGCGTGAGCCACCGCGCTCGGCCTCATCTCTTGAATTAGTCCCAGCAGTGGGGATTGCTGATTCAAGGGCATTTTTAAGGCTCGTGATAGTTCTTGTTTGTTGCCACTCTGAAGTAGCCCATCGTGGTGATGCACTATTGTACCAGGTTTTCCAGTCCATTGCATACGACTATTTAAAATATGTCTCACCTGAGTCACTGCTATAACATGGCATCTAAAGGGTGCTTTAAAATCAATTTATTTGCTTATTAGCCAGAATTAATGTTTTTCTTTGAGTTTACTAATGTACACCTTCTTGTGAGATTTTATACATGTTATTTGTTCCATCTCTACTAGTAGGAGCAGCAGTAATAGCAGTAGAGGTAGTAGCAGTAGAAGTAATAGTAACAATCCATATTAGTAGCAGTAGTGGTTGTAGCAGCAGTGTTGGCAATCTTCATGGTATTAGAACTAGCAGCAGTGGTGGCAGCAGCAATAATAGTAGTGGTAGCAGCAGTGGTGGTGACGGCAGTGGGGGTAGCAGCAGTGGTGGTGACGGCAGTGGGGGTGGCAGCAATTGTGGTGATGGCAGTCATAGCGGGCTGGCAGTGGCGGTGCCAGCAGTGGGGGCAGCAGCAGCACTAGCAGGGGTAGTTAGCAGTGGGACAAGCTGTATACCGAGCATTGCCACGTACCTGGCATTTCATCCACCCAACCACTCTGGGAGGGTTTCCAACTATCCCCCTTTTGCAGATGAGGAAACAGAGGCGACTCTTGCCAGGATGTGCCGGCAGAGTGCATGCTCACGCTTGGCTCTGGCTTCGCTCTGTGCCGTGCCACCCTTCAGAGGACCCCTCTGAGGATGGGACCTGGCTGAGCACTCATCCCACGTGCATCTTCTGAATGCGTCCTGTGTGCCGGGGCCTTGGAAGGCACTGGGGACCGAGAGACAGGAGAGAAGGAGCTCCTGTGCTCAAGGAGCCCTCCTGCTGGCCAAGGAGGCTGAGCCACCCACAGACGTGTGGACAGAGGGTTCAAGCTCCCTGGGACAGGCCAGCAGGCTTGGAGGGGCACAGCTGTGTCAGGGTGGCCAGCAAGAGGGTGAGGACCCAGAGGGCCTCTGGGAGCCTTTTGAACTAAATTTGGAGGAAGAACAAGGGTCTGTTTTCCAGGCAGCCCAGGGTACCTCCCTGCTGGGCACAGATGGGGAACCACCACCAGTGGGTGGAGGGGCGTGAGGATGGGGAGTGACTTAGGGACTGGTTCTGAAATGAGGCTCTAGTTCTGGAAGCAACAGGAGGCCATTATCGGTTCGTTCTGGTGGCACCATAATTAAGCACAAGCCTCCTTTCCCTAGACTTAGGTCTCATCCGTCTCTTATTTACCCATAGAATCTAGCACCGAGCTATGCAGTAGTAGCCACAGTGATCTTTAAAAAGCAGTTCGACTCTGCTGACCCCTGCTCAGAACCCTCCTTCCTCTGCCCTGGCTCCTAGGATAGAGTCCAAGCACCCTCCTCCAGGAGGGCAAGCAGGTCCTGTGCAGCCACATCCTGAGGTAGCTGAGCATGGGCTCTCAAGCCAGTCTGCCTGGGTTAAAATCTCAACTCAGGCCGGGCGCGGTGACTCACTCACGCCTGTAATCCTAGCACTCTGGGAGGCCCAGGTGGGAGGATCACTTGAGCTCAGGAGTTCGAGACCAGCCTGAGCAAAAGCGAGACCCCGTCTCTACTAAAAATAGAAAAAATTAGCCAGGCGTGGTGGTGTGCGCCTATAGTCCCAGCTGCTCGGGAGGCTGAGGCAGGAGGATTGCTTGAGTCCAGGAGTTTGAGGTTGCTGTGAGCTAGGCTGATGCCACGGCACTCTAGCGTGGGCAATAGATTGAGATTCTGTCTCAAAAAAAAAAAAAAAAAAATCTCAACTCAGCTACTTACCAGCCATGCAACTAGTGGCATCTCTGCTCCATTTTCTCCTCTCTAGAGAGAGAAAAGGAGGACGTGTTAATATTAATACCTCCGGGATTAACTAAGAGAATGCACAGAGGACATTGTCCCTGGCACAAGGATGCTCCCTGCTATTAGTATTTTCTCCACAATTGTGACCTCACTAAGGGGACCCCATTCAAACAAGTCACCATGAGATAGTGACCCTAACCGCCACCCACACACTCTGGGCAGTCAGCTGCTGTACAATCAGGGTGCGACACCCCCACCCTGCCCCTCCCTAGGGCAACAGGTGCAAAGATAATGATTATCACTCTGATAATCAGAGGAAAACAACAAAGCTCTATTCATTTTAGAAGGAAAAAAAAAAAAAAAGAAAGCCGTCTCACTCAAGAAAAGAGGAAAACTGGGCTTGTCTCAGTTTATCCAAAACCTTTTCATATTTTCAGTTTTAATAAGATGTGACGGAAGCTGACATTTTTGCAAGCACCAAGAACTCGCGTCACTTTGAAAACTTGCAAGTTGATTTGAAGAAGCACCAAGAGGTAGCCAAGACTCGCTTTGCTCACAGATGGTGGGTGATTAGGTGCCAGTTTGCCGAAAAGCTTGGAATCGGCAGACGGTGGAGGGCAGCCGGCTGAGCCGCCCATGGGCAGGCAGGATGGGCTGCCCGGCAGGAGGGCCTCCAGGCCTTGGCCACACCCCACCTGGCCCAGGTGAGGGGCTGCCAGGTCCAGGAGGCAGTCCGAGCCCGGCCTGGCTTAGCCTCCTCCTGGGGCCCATGTCCAGGGCAGGACTGGCTCTGGGCATGGGACCCTTCCTTTCCCTGGGCTCATGCAGGCCCCAGAGTTCAGGCTGGGTCCCACCTTTGTCACCGCCTACCTGTGTGGCTTTGGCCAAGTCATTAACCTCTCTGTGCCTAAGTTTCATCACTGGGAGAAAATGGAATGAACACGGATGTGGGGCAGTGAGGTTATTATAAGGCATAACAAGACCATACTGAGAGAGCCCCTGAAAGATAAAGTCTGGTTATTTAATTCCCCAAATTGGGTGACATAGGGGTGGAAGGGCATCTGGAAAAACTGAGGAATTTTTAACTAATTATTGAATTTATTAAACAAGCCTCTATTCAGCTATCCTGGGCGTGAGCTGATCAAAGAGCCAGAGCTGAGGAGATGAACACCCCCGAGGAGTTTTAAGTCCTGTTCCCCAAATACAGCGGGGGAAGGGGTGACGGATGCTTGGAGCAGGGCAGTGATTCCTTGGCACGGCTGTGACGAGCCAGGGCCTGAACGGGAAATGGTCCCTGGCATTTACACTGCTGGAGCTTGAGGGGCGCTGTGTGCCCTCAGGGAAGTCACTTGGCCTCTCTGTGCCTCCTGAGACACTGTTACCCCTTGCTGCTGCCAAAGGGGTGGATGAACTGAGATTAAACAAGGACAGGTGATGCCCCAAGCACGGTGCCTGGAACAGAGGAACTACTTAGAAAACTTTTGTTGCCTCTGAATCCTAAGACATTCTCCCACCTGGGGTGAGAATAAAGGTGCCAATGAGAAGGGCGGGTCGTTGGCCAATAGAGCAGAAGTGGCAGCTGCAAATACGGGCTCACCCACACCAGGATGGCAGTGCACTCCTGTCCCTTCCCTCCTCTTTCTAAAAAGCTACCCCCTAACCCTCCATAAATGCACTGGAAAGAGTCAAAAGTGAGGACTTTGGGGCTCAAAGGAACATTTAGTTAGAAGCAAACAGCCTCCACCTAATAGTAATAGCAACTAACATTTATTAAGCACTTGCTCCCGGCTGGGCCCTGTGAGTGCCAGCATCAGCCCGTCTAGTACTCACCAACCCTCTTCACTATGCCCCATCTCACCCCTGTCTGGCGCAGGACGGAAAGTTCCAGGAAGTAGAGCTTACCTGGCCTCGGGAGCTCGGTAAATGACAGAATTGAGACACAAACCCAGGCTGCTTGCCCCAAAATCCAAACCCACCAAATTAGATTGTCTTCCAAATGCAGAAATCCTCTCTGCAGCCCAACTTGGCCCCATTCTCTAGCTTTTGGGAGAAATACATTCCGTCTCTTCCTGTAGCCTAATCCGAGAACGAGGCATCTTTCCCTTCACATTTCACAGCCGCAATTCTTTCTTGCACATAAAATCTATCAATCCCGCTGGCCCCCTTCCCCGTCCTGGGCACATATTATAGGCTGTTGGCATGTGTGTCTAAATAAACACCCATCAGCCTGGGCCAATTTTGAACATTTGGCTCCAAAGGGTGGCGTTGGGGGCTTGCAAACCCCTCACCTTTCTCCCAGCACTCTGCAAGCACTCCCCTTCGTGCATCTAGGAAAAGCAGAACAGTTGGTTTCTCTTTCTCTACTTCCATAGAACTTTCTAGAAACCTCCATTAGACTGGAATAACTTTCTATATTTCTGTCTTGCTCACCAAGTTGTGAGTTTTTCCAGGCCAAGGTGGAGGGACAGACATTTATAGTCTCCTTGGCACCGGGCTCTGTGCTACACGTATTACATACATATTGCATATGTTACCTATGTTGATTCATTCTTTATAGCAGGCCCAGGTGAAGTATTAATGGCCCCCTTTACAGGTGAGGAGCAGGAGGCTGATAGGAGACGTGCATTTTCTCAGATTACAGAGCCACTTGTAGAGTTGGGATTCCTGTGGTCTCATTGTGCCAGAGAGACCATGCCATACTCAACCCAATCCCCCTGGCACCTCACAAAGAGCCTGGCACAGCTTTCCAGCACATGTTTGTTGACTGACTTACCAACTGACTGAATAAAAGAATGAATGAGCAAATGTCTCATTTCCAAGAGAACTGTGGAGCAGGCGCTGTCTGGAATGATTTAGCTGCCTTGCTTAGAAGCACAAACTAGATTGGAAGAACACAAGCTAACAGAGTTGTTGCACACATTAGATGTAGATTCCACTTTTCAAAGCATTGGAATATAATAATATCAATAATATAGTTTAAAAGCCTACCAAGGGCATGTTCTACAAATCACCTTTTATTTCTTCTGACTCTGCATATATGGAATTTGTTGCATTTGGTAAGTCAGGCCAGCTACAGATGACCCTTGAACAAAACATTTAAACTTATATGTTTAAATAACATATAAGTTAGCACCGGTCCACTTATATGTGGATTTTCTCCCACCCCTGTCACCCCTGAAACAGCAGGGCCAGCCCCTCCTCTTCCTTCTCCTCCTCAGCCTACTTAACATGAAGATGATGAAGATGAAGATTTTATAATAATCCACTTCTACTAAATGAACAGTAAATATATTTTCTCTTCCTTAGGATTTTCTTAACGGTATTTTCTCTAGCTTACTTTATTGTAAGAATACACTATATAACACATATAACATAGACCGTGTGTTAATCACCTGTTATCAGTAAGGCTTTTGGTCCACAGTAGGCTATCACAGCTAAGTTTCAGGGGAGTCAAAAGTTATATGTGTATTGTTGACTGCATGGGGAGTCAGTACCCTAACGCTGTTGTTCAAGTGTCAGCTGTACTTCTTTTGGTTTGTTCATTGAGGGGAAGGTTTTGCACCTTCTTCACATTATTTGAATCATTCTTCAACAAGCATACAGATAAGAATAAGTGCCAGGTCTACCCAGACAGGACAGTGACAAAATGCTTTTTATCATGGTTTAATTTACAAACCTGGTACATCTGACTTTTTAAATCAACATTTGATCATCTAGCATGGATTTCCCCTGATTTTCATTGGCTTTTCCCCTTTGGTAATGGTCTCCAAGAGGAATTGCTAGAATTTTCTTGGTAGAAAAGAGCTTAAAGTCATCACTTAGCCTCCTTGTTTTAAATATGAGGACATCCAGTTTCCCAGAGAAAAAGCAACATGGCTAGAAAATGGCAAATCTCACACCAGAGTCCGGGCCTCCTATCACCCAGCCGAGTTCTCTGTTTAAGTAAAAAGTAAGTGGAAAAACCAAGAGGCTTCTCCATGTAGTTGTGTGCACTGCTGTCCTAGGTCCCTGAGGTTCCCCTCTTGATAACAGAACTGATTTAAAAGTATTAAGGCTAGGCGCAGTGGCTCAGGCCTGTAATCCTAGCACTCTGGGAGGCCGAGGCGAGAGGATCGCTCGAGGTCAGGAGTTCGAGACCGGCCTGAGCAAGAGCGAGATCCTGTCTCTACTAAAAATAGAAAGAAATGATCTGGACAGCTAAAGATATATATAGAAAAAAAATTAGCCAGGCATGGTAGCACATGCCTGTAGTCCCAGCTACTAGGGAGGCTGAGGCAGAAGGATTGCTTGAGCCCAGGAGTTTGAGGTTGCTGTGAGCTAGGCTGACGCCATGGCACTCTAGCCCAGGCAACAGAGTGAGACTCTGTCTCAAAATAAATAAATAAATAAATAAAATAAAAGTATTTAAATGCCTGCACTGATAGCTACTGTTAGTATAAAAATGATGGGGTGCTATGTTCCTGTAATATCCCTCCTAAAAATTGACCCCAAGGAAATAATCAGAAATGTGGATGAAGAATTATGAACCATGATATTCATTATTTTATTTATTATTTATAACAGAAAAAAAGCAAGTAAACTAGTAAAGGAACAGCCATAGGATGGAATATTAGTCTGCCATTAAAATAAAGTTATGAAGACTATTTAATGACTTTAGAACATGTTCAGGATAAAATATCAAGTGAAGAAGGTAGGGAGAAAAACATATGACCACAGAATAATTTTAAACATGTAAAAATATGATATACAATATATATAGAAAAAAGACTGGAAAAAAATGTACCAAAATGTTAGCAAAGGCCATTCCTTCAATGATCACACATTGCATTTATTGATCACCTACTGTATCTCAGCCACTGAGCAGTTCACTAGAGATAGGGTGTGCAGAAGTAGAGTGGGTTCCTGCCTTCATGGGCCCTCCTGTCTGGGGTAGGGGTGGACAAAGAGCTAACAGTAAAAAAAATCATTAAAATAAACTTGTAATTACACATTGTGATCACTGCTATTAAGAAGTTTATTTCTGGAGGGTGGGGTTATGGGTGATCGTCATATTTTTGTTTTGTTTTGTGGGTTTTGTTTGTGTCCTTCCTGCTTTTCTTTAGATCTCAAATTTCCCACAGTTGGCCTGTATTGACTTTATGATTGGAAAAATAGAGGACTTTTAAAAACTCACACAAATCAGAACCCCAAGTACAGGCATTGTTTCCGGGGGCCCCACTGACAGCAGAGCCCCGTGGGCAGAAGTTTGGTTCAGCCGATCGGGAGGGGCCTGGACGCCCGTCGGGGCTGAGGCCGGCCTCTAGTGTGTCCCCTGCTGCTGCCGGAACAAATTCTCACGAACTTAGTCACTTAAAACAACGCTCATTTACTTTCTTACAGTTCTGGAGGCCAGAAGTTCCCAGTTAGTCTCACTGGGCTGAAATCAAGCTGTTGACAGGGCTGGTCTTTCTGGGGCACTAGAGGAGAAGCTGTTTCCTTGCCTGTTTCGGTTTCCAGCGGTGGCCTGCAGTTCTTGGCTCTCGGCCCCTTCCCTCGTCTTCACAGCGCACGGCTGCTTCCTTCGCCACACGGCCGCCTCCCTCCTGCCTCTTCATCTCGTGAGCACATTTGTGGTTACGTTTAGGGCCCACCTGGATAATCTAGGATCACCCCCCCCCATCTCAAGATCCTTGATTTAATCACATCTGAAATGTCCCTTTGTCACCTAAGGTAACAGTCACAGGTTCCAGGCACGAAGATCTTTGGGGGCATTATGCAGCCTACCACCGAGGCTTATCAAATGTTTGCAGGTTTACTGAATGCTGAACTTGGATAGCCAGTCTCAGAACAGCCTTACCTGATTTGTGAGTTTTTTCTGTTTTGTTTTGTTTTGATTTTCCTGAGAAAAAGGAGACATGTCTGAAAATTCACTTGTGCCATTAGCGTTGCTTAAATCGTCCGTAGCTCTCCATACACCCCACCAGTCCACTCTGTTATTTTAAAGAGCTTGCTTGGCAGTCTGCATCAACAGTGGGAGGGACGGCTGGGTACACAAATAAAAAAAAGAAAGAGACGAGAAAGAGAGGGGCGAGGGAAGGATTATTGTAAGCTAATGCTGGCATTTCAAACATTCAGTCCAGTTAAAACGTTGACATCAAGCATTGTGTATGTTCCTGGGAGAGGCCTCTCTGAGTTGTGTATCTCATGGGTGTCATTGGATGTTATTGTTGCCTTGCTAAATATTCATGGATGAATGTGTGGAATAAATTCCCTTGCAAACTGACAGAGAGCAAGTAAGGCCTGTCCTTGAGTCTCTCATCTGCATCCTCATTTCTGAAAGACTGTCTATTTGGGAGTGTGTGTGTGTGTGTGTGTGTGTGCGCGCGAGCACACTAAAGTGTGTACTTGGTTAATTTAAGCAGAAGAATCCGATTTTCAGAGTAGCAAAGATGCATCTCCCCAGTTTGGTGACCTCAGAGTGAGTGGTGTTTGAAGACAGCAAGTTTTGCTTACAAAATGGCTTTGATAAACCTGCTCCCTGGTTTCAAAACCAGCCTCTTTATGGGGCCATGGCTTGTTTGTTCAAAGGTGGGGTGCGTTCTAAGAATTCCAAGAACATGCACATGCACGCATGCACACACACACACACTCAACAGAGAAGAGTTTCTTCTGACTCAGGACAAAGTCCCTGGGGGTGGCCATGGGCCAGAATGCTTCTTGGGCGGGGAGAGAGAGAGAGAGAAAGAGAGACTGGGGCGGGGGAGACAGAGCACATTGGGTTACAGAGCTGTGAGATATAGAGAAGACAAGGGAGGAACAGTGACCACAGGAGACTGCTGAGATGCCATCTGCCTCGGGACACCTCCTTTGACCCTTGTCTTGTCCCCTCTACCAGGCCTAGCCAGTTGCCCGGCCTTGGGGTTCCTGTGGCACACTGCACAGGCATCCACGAGAACAGACTATGACCACTGCCTTACTTGTCTGTCTCCCTGGATGGTCTGAGGGCTCCTCGAGGACAGGGACTCCCACACTGCTGTCTTCCTGGCACCCGGCCCTGCTCCATGTACTGAGAAGGTGCTTGTGGAAGACACTTGCCCCAATATCCTCTCACTCCATCTTCCACAGTCAGAACTTTCAGCTGGGCACACGGCCACTGAGAATGAGAACTGCACTTCTCTGGCTTCTTTGCAGCAGGGTGTGGCTGAGTCCCTGCGCTCTGGCCAATGGGGATGGGAGGGAATAGACAGGCTAAACCCCGACCTCCTGCCTGTCCGGAGGCAGGCACCTTCCCCTTGCCCTGCTGCCCCTTCTGGCTGGCTGGACTCTGGGAAGCCACCTTGGCCATGAAGTCAAGGGCAACACACTAAGAAGCCACAGCAACAAGATAGGAGCCTGGCCCATGATACTGTAAGGCTGCCATCCAGCTCTGCACTGGTTAGGCTCTAGCTGTTTACCTGGGAGAGAATTACAATTCTATCTAGATGAGGATCTGGCATTTTGGGTCTCTGTTCCAGTGGTCCCAGCTAAATACTATACAGCGCTCAGCATGTTTGCTCACTGACTGATGATAACAGGCTTGGAGCCTTCCCTGATACCCCAACCAAGATTCCTCACTGTCCCCTACCTGGAGACAGAATAAGTCCTGCTCCCTCTAAAAGATGTCCACACCCCAATCCCTGAAATCAGTGACTATGCCACCTTAAATGGTAGAAAGGACTTTGCAGATGTGATTAGATTAAGGAGGATTGGGATGAGGAGGCCTCCTGGTGTGGGATCTTGTGACCAGAGCCAGCGAGTGCGGTGCAACACAACAAAAACCAGTGGATGCCACAGCAGGACGTCCAGAAACCCGACGGCCACACTTCTCCTTGGGGGGCACAGAAGGGAGCCCCTTAGTCTCTGCAGCTCTTTCTCGCTGCCATCGTCATGGCGGTCAGCTGGGAGCTCTCCCTCTTGTAAAGTCTGACCCAAACTCTGAAACAGATCTCCTCCCAGAAGAGGGACACTGGGCTGACACAGCACGTGCCCACCGAGGAGTGCCCACTTGAATGAGGAACACGTAAGTAATGAGTACTCAAGGTGACGAGGTGCCCTGTCTGCCGTGGGTCTACACACACAGCCTACTTTGTAGCTCCCGTAGGGGCTAGTGGTGCCTGGGCCATTGCCATGTACCCAAAGCCCAGTCGAGGCTCGTCACAGCAGGGCTCAGTAAACCCATGCTGTTGAACGAGCTGGGCTCTCAACATGCTCAAACCACAAGGCATCTTAAAGGCCTCACCTGACGTCTAAGGTTGCGAGTTGTCCACGTGTTCAGCTAGACAGGATTCCTTCCAGGTACTTAAACGCATCACATCCCCTCTGCCTTCTGGGTTTCTCATTAATGAAAGCAACTTTCCCACCCTTGCCCCGATGAGCCCCTGATTGTCTTTCAGGACTGGGACTAGGGGGTCACGTTTCCAGGAAGCCTCCCTGGCTGGATGAGTCCTCGTCACGCCCCAAGCCCTTTGGGCTGCCCCAGACCCCAGCACTGGGCCCTCATCCTGCAGCTGTCTGCTGGCGTCAGCTTCCCCTGCAGAGTCTGAGCTCTTTCCCCGTCATGGTGCAGGGCTCAGCTGCGCCTGGCACCATCCAGTCCTCAGTGCACGTGCGTGGGATGAGCAAATGAAGGAAGGTATGGATGCAAACCCGCAGCGTAACCCTAAGGATATGACAACCACATACCACAGCAGCAACGCCCTGGTAGAGGTGGGACCCTTGCTCTGTCGCCAGGACAGTCCCTCCTTGCAGTGCATTCAGATATTCACCAGGTGTTTCGCATGTAAGAGCTGACTTTCACGGGAAAATTCCATTAGCACATAAGAGGATAGTTCCCATCGTGTGTTGCCACGGTGGGGATGGGGTGGGGAGAGCCCTGACTCATTTCTTTAGGGACCATGTCTGCTTTAATTTCTCTCCTGCCTGCTCTCCCAAACAAGCCATGAACCAGGGATGACAGGTGAAAGTGAGCTGGAGTCTTCTTCGTGGCCCTGCCCCTTGATTCTAGCTTTCCCAGCTCTTGGCCGGCACACTGGGCAGGCGTGGGGTCCCCAGGGCCAACAGCTAGACCCGCAGCATGTGTCATTTCCCCCTGGGCCGGGCACGTGGGTGGCCGGGGGAGGCATTCAATCATGGCTGGTGACTGACCGCCTGACCAGAGACCAGGTAACAGATGAGGGAGGAAAAGTCCTTTGCCGCCCAGCCTACAGCTCACAGGGAAGAGTGATCAATTATTCAGGGGCCAGCGATCAAATCAGGGACCTATCGGACCTTTTGGCCTTGACCACTTTGTTCCTGCTGCCCAACAGGGTGGATTGGCATGCCAGGGAGGGGAAAGAAAGTGCATCTAAGCAGAGCACACCCGAGCTTTGCAGCGCAAGGTGGGTGTGCGTGAGTCCGGGTCCCTCCAGCTCACCGAACTCGGTCCGACAAGTCTTCTCACCCCTCCCAGCCTCACTTTTCCAGTCTGTTCGGGAGATTATAAACCCTGTTCTGCTGAACTCTTCAGGGTCTGGTGGGTACACGGACATTGTCGCCTATAAAACGTGTGCCACTATGAGCAAGCGGTTGTCTGTATCACCAGCCAAAAGCCTGGCAGGAGGATGTGGAGCCCGCTAGCCGCTGTGAGATCTTGGTTTTCTGTGGGTCTCGTTTGCCGGCCAAGCCCGTTGGCCTGGGTTTTGCCAGGCTGGTCTCAGTGAGAGGGGATCCTGCTATCCCCGTTCACAGGTCGCTGTGCAGCCTCCCGTCACCCCCCTGCCCGTGCCGTCTACACCAGTGGCTTTCCCGAGTGCCTGCTGTGTGCCAAGATCCATAGTAGGTGGAAGCATGTGACATGGTGTATTCGTTTCTTCTCGTTGTATATAACCAATTGCCACAAGTGTCGTGGCTTTAAGCATCACAAATTCATTCTCTAACAGTTTTAGAAGTCAGAAACTGGATCTTACGAGGTGCAAATCAAGGTGTCAACAGGGCTGGTTCCTTCTGGAGCCTCTAGGGAGAAGGGTTTCCTGCCCCCTCCAGGTTCAGAGCCACCTGGACTCCTTGGCTTGTGGCCTCTTCGTTCATCTTCCAAGCGAGACAGGAAACATCCTCAGACTGCTCTCTGCTTCTGATGTCACTGCACCTTCCCCTCTCCCCTCTGGCCCTCACTTCCCTCTTATAGGACACTTGGGATTATATTTAGGGCACACCCAGAGAGTCCAGGCTCATCTCCCCCTCTCACAGTCTTTAACTTAATCGCATCACAAAGCCCCTTGTGCCAGGTAAGGTACCGCATTCACGGTTCCTGGGATGAGGAGGTGGGCGTCTTTGGAGGCCACGAGTCAGCTTATCTCACAGGCCCTCTGCCCTCCAGCACCCCACCCTGCTCCAGGTCCTGGCGACCCTGGTCTCCCCTACTTTACCGGGCTGCTCTACAGGAGAGGAACACGTTGCACTGGACTTAAACAGTTGACCTAGTTAGCAGGGTAAAGGAATTGGGCTCCCGAGGGGCAGTGGCAAGACGTTTTTAAATTATTTAGCAGTGTGTGCATTAGAAGGCTATTATATAGAGTAGCAAATTGTAAACACTAACTTCCACAATAAGGTAATAAAATAAATAATACATTAACGAGGTGCAGCGCTCTGGAGTCAGAGGGGCTGACAGTAATGGAGCCGTGTGAGACACAGCGGGCCGCGGAGCAGAGACCGTAAAGCTGCGGGCACTGAGGGGCCAGGCCGGGCCTCCCGCCTCCTGGCACACAGGTGTCCAGGTACCAAAGAGGAGGGGTCGTCGCCAATGCTCAGAGAGCCGGGGTGTGTCTGTCTGAAGCCCACTGTGAGGTTTTCCGTGACGCTCACTGGCCAGCTCACCTGGAAGCTTCTCCCGTCTGTTGTCTGCAGTCGAGGTGACTGTCGTGCTTGCAGGTGCTGTGAGGTTGGCTGCACAGGTGCTGGGTCTTGACAGCCTGGGTTTGAGCACTGGCTCTGCCGCTTACCAAGCCTCAGTTTTCTCATCTGAGAAATGGGAATGATGATAATGGCTTCATCTCGTAGTGCTGTCAATGCTGTGATTAGTAAGAGCACTCTCTGAAGCTCCGAAAGAGCCAGTAAGTGTGCAGTGACCATTGGCTGTTTGTTTGTAGCTAGTATCGTAGCAGGATGAATCATGGTCTCCAAGGACATTGAGCTCCTGCTCTCTGGAATCTGTGACTATGTTACTTCACACAGCAAAGGGGCTTTGCAGATGCGATCAAGTGAAGGACCTGGAGATGGGAGTTGGTCCTGGATTATCCAGAAGGGCCTTATCCTTTGACGAGGGGACAGAGGGGATGTGCCATGGAAGAAGGCAATGTCACAACTAGGGCGAGATGCTACGCTGCTGGCTTGGAATACGGAGGAAGGGGCCACGAGCCAGGGAGTGCAAGGAAGGCAGCTCTGGATGCTGGAAAAGGCAAGGCGGCGGGTTCTCCCCTGCAGCCTCCAGGCAGAGCACAGCCCTGCTGACCTCCATTGCACGCAAACGGCCGACTGTAGCTGCTCTTGGACTCCTGAATAGTTAAGAGAATAAATGCGTGTTGTTTTAACCACCAATTTTGTGGTGATTTGTTACGGCAGCCTTAGGAAACAGGTACAATTATTCACGCACGGGGCCTGTGTGTGGTAGCAGAGAATGCTGTCAAGGATGGTCTGTGCTGTCCCCTAACTACTGCTTGTTCATGGATCTGCATGTTCAACATGTGTTGAGTACCTAGTATGTTGGTGCTTTTCCCCAGTGCCAGACATGTAAAAATAAGGGAAGACCATGCACAGTCTATTGTAAATAGAAAATTTCCCCACAGTGTCAGGGAAGTAGACTGTGGGCTCTGAAATCACACCAACCTAGATTACAATCCCAGCGCTAATTAGCTGCGTGTCTCTGGGCCAAGTGTGTAGCCTCTCAGGGCCTCCCAGGCTGGGTCTTTAAAGTGGGAATAAGAACAGTATCTCCCTCGCAGGGTCAGTGTGGGGATTAAATAAGTAAATATAAAAAAAGATTTTAGAGCAGTGTCTGGAACACACACTACTCCTTTACTAAGTATTAGCTATTATTATGAGAGAGCAAAGCAGGAAGACCACATGTTAATTAGAAGGTCAGGAGCATTCCTTCTGCATTTCAGGCAGCAGGAACAGCATGTGCAAAAGCTCTGGGGCAGGAAAAAGTTGTAAATTCAAAAAACTAGACAAAGGCCAGAATGGGGGACAGAGTGTTGGCAGGTGAGGATGTGAGTGAGGCAAGCTGAGGCCAGATGTGGCAAGTTCTTGGAGGCCACAGTGAGGATTTGTATTATAAAAACCATCAGCAGATTTGGAATGATTTTTGGGCAAAGGAGTGATATGATGTGATTTGTATTTTTTTAAAGATTATTCTCACCACTGAGTGGAGACTGGATGAGAGGGAGTCAGAGAGGCTATGAGGAAATCTGAGAAAGGGCTGTTGCAACTTGGATGGGACAGGTGTCTGAGGTCAGGATTAAGAAAATCAAGAAGTTAAGAGGAAGTCCGTAGCCAGAAGAGCAAGAGAAATAGCTTTTGTTGAAGCCCGGCTGCATGGTGGAGCCTGCAGAGTGAGGGAGGAGTAAGAAGCAGGCAGGGCACATAGTGGAAGGAAATGGGAAGTATGAGCAGCATGGTTCAGGTGTCAGAGGGGCCCTCTGGTCCAGGGGTGCCATGTGCAGTGGTACTGGTTGTCCACTGCACAAGTGTACCCAGGCAGTTGGGGCAGGGCAGGGTGAGTGAGATGGGCTAAAATTCACTTTGTGTTAAGCCAGTGAAGCTGGGCTGGGTCTGCCCAAAGGAAGAGTTGCCTTTTCCTGTGTCCTACAAACATACCCTATGAGCTCTGAAAACAACCCTGCTCTGGTGTAACCCTGGTCACACCAGAGCAGGGTTGTGGTCATTTTGGGGGTGAGACAGAGCACATCTCAAGGTTCCAACATGTGTGGTGGGGGCAGAACAGTGGTGTGGAGCCAGTGACTTGGGGTGAGCTACTGCTCACTTGCCGAGTGTTTTCCAGCAGGTCCCATGACCCCTCTGAGCCTCGATTTCCTCGTCAGTAAAAAGGAGACAATGACACCTCTTACCTGCTTTGTTCACCTGAGTCCACGGGTTCAGAAAGGATGCAGCGAGGCTGTGCAACACCCAGCACTCCCTGTAGAACACAAAACACTGGACTCCGGGAGCCATGGTGCAGCCTGTGTTTACTACTGAGTGCTCTTACCTCACCTCTCTGCATGAGCATGAGCTGCTTCTCCACCTCCAGGGCTCCCAGAGACCATCCTCCACCACCAGGAGACCCCTGCTGTTGTGTCTCTGTCTTCATCACTTTTGTGTCTCCAGAGCCTAGCACGATGCTTAGTGGATATTTGTTGAATGAATGAATGGATCCAGTGCTCCTGGAGAGCCCTCTCCAATGGTTGGGGAACAGCTCTCCCCTCCATGCACCTAGACAGCCACACATCAGTGCTCACAAGGTACGTACATGTGTAGCAGCCACTCTAAGCCCACCTCAAATTGGTGTGGAGAAAAAGGGCCTACTTCTCATTTCTAGAAAGGGACAAAGAAACAGAGGAGGTGAGACATGGACACCTGAAGGTGAACAAATGATGGAGAAAGAGGATGTGCATGTGTGTGTGTGTATTTTACTATATATATAGCTGAGGATTTTATGAATTTCTCAGGATCTGCCAAATGTCTAGAATGATCCATCTCGTCTCTGGTTCTGGTCTGAGCTTCTGACAAGCATGGTAGATCTGAAGTCACTTCCAGCTGATTTCTGCAGAATGAGAAAACCAGGTTACAGAGAGACTAAGAACAGGCACCAGAAGGGCAGGCTCTATTGCTTTGATCCATCGTGCATTAATTGTGAATCGTGAGAACGTTTCAGAAAGGTGTTTTGGGCCCCTCTGGTGTCCTTTCCAGGGATGCTCCCGTTAGGAGGAATTGCAGACTTGACGTTCCATTTCCTCTGATAGGAGCCTTAGCAAAGGGAGAAAGCCTCAAAGCCTCGTCCTGTGTCCTACTTGTGTATCTGGGAAATCGGTCTCCCACACCCGCTCTGATTTCCCTCTCAGCCGACCAAACCAGGCTTCTTCCCTGCCTCACACTTCCCAGAATATATTTAGGACTCATTTTGGAAGCAGGAAGCTCCTTTGACTGAGCGAGCTGCACTTCTTGGTGAACTCTTCAACACAAATGTAGAAAAATTAAATTCTTTTTCCATAATGAGATTTTCCTTAATGTCAGTTTCCTCGGACATTAATTTATTGGATGCTTTCTGAGCTGTCCTCAGGTGCTGCGGCTGTGGCCCCAGCCCATGCTTCAGTCATATATGATTTTGCTAATCAGAAGGGTTTGGGAAGTATTTTACCCTTGACAGTGACCTGTATTACAATTAAAGCTTATGATGTGGTTCTCTTATTTGCCTAAGGAGACAACAAGATTTGCTGTGTAATTCGAGAAGCACTTACAATACAGCTACCCATGCTGTAAGCTGATTATAAATAAAGTTCAGCCCAATTGCTTCCATCAGAATATCAGGATTCACAGTCAAATAAAAGGGCACGACCCTGATGCGCAGTTGCTCTTCATTGCTTTTGTACATAAATCAGATTCTCTTAGCAACTGCTGCATATCATGTTTATTAAACACCTTCTGGTTATTACAGAGCAGGGTACTAAAAAATCCCTCTCCAAGAGTCTTGGAAAATCTTTTCGCACATCAACTATTTTTAAAGTCTACTTGGGGTAAACAGCGTTCTTTCTGCAGAAGAATCATTTGGGGCCTTGGAGAATTGGGTGAGCTTTGAAAGTCATGTGAGCATGTGAGGGGAGGTTTTTTTTTTTTTAAATCTCTTTCTCACTTTGTAAATGAAGCAACTTGTTGCCCTCCCAACCCTAGCCCCACCCCACGCTTTGGCTGTCAAGGTCCACAGGACAGAAGAAAAGTTAATCTTTTGTCATTGCAAACAGAGAACTGGGGACTCTTTGAGCTGAAAGGGCACAGGGATGCTGCAGTCCCCAACTCCCTGGTGACAGATGAGGAGATCCAGGAGCACAGAGTGGGGGTGATGTTTGACCACGTGATCACACAGTGCGGGAGGGGCCAGGGCCCCGACCACAGTCCTGTGCTGCACTTAAGTGTGCAAAAGCCTTCGTTCCCTTTAGCGTGCGTTTATTTATTCTATTAAACCAAACACGACTGTATTCTTAATGCATATTATTCAAATAGTAGCACACGATTAATGAGAGCAAAAGGCAATGTCTCCACCACTCTCCTCCCGATGCCACCTCCCTCCCCCTGGCAACAGCAATGTGACTTCTGAAGCAAGATGCAGATGTGATTCAGTTAAGGCTTTTGACATGGGGAGATTATTCCGGGTGATCTAGGTGGGCCCTAAAATGTAATCACCAACGTCCTTATCGGAGAGGCAGAGGGGGATTAGCACATCCTCTCACTCGTTTTGCTAGCATTTATACACATGTGTGTATTTGTACAAAAGTAGATTGGTGGCTTTTTTCATAGGCAAGATCATACTTACATATCGCTCTGAGAATTGCTGCTTTCTCCTCTCCTTTAGCTACATCTCCGAGAGCTTCTCTTGTCTACACACACACACACACACACACACACACACACAAAGATATTCCTCACTCTTTTTAATGGTTACATAGTACTCCACAGTAGCAATAGGCATCATTTATTTTACTCTTCCCCTATTATGAACATTTAGTCCCTTCCACTTTTTTTTTTTTTTTTTTTTTGCTGCTACAAGCAATGTTTTAATGAATACCATATACAAGCTATTTGCATGCATGTTTGAGAACATCTCTAAGATAGATGCCTGGGAATGAAATTGCCAGATCAAAGAGTGTATACAGTTTAAATTTTAATAGATGCTGCGTGACTGTTCTCTAAAAGGACTGAACTAATTCACATTCCCACCAGTGGTGTTGGAGGCTTTTCTAGCTAGGCAGATGACTTAGCTGACGACTTTGTATTAATGACTTCCCTTTAAAAGATTATATTTACACTTCACCAAAGGATCTTATAAAAATAAGGCCTTAAAAATATTATGCAATCATAAATTCCATTGTAGAAAAAAATGACAAAAGGTAAAAAAATATATAGTAAAAAGCCCCCATCCAATGATAATCACACTAGTGAGATTCCTTCTAGACTCTCTAAGGAGACCGTATACTTACATGATACAGGCACGGGGTCATACCATGTAACTTGTTTGGAACTGACTGTTTTCATTTCACTAGGTATAGTGGAGCCCTATCCATAGCAACCACTACAAACCTACATAATTGTTTCAAGGCTTTATAATGTTTCTTCAATCCCCCATTGTTGGGCACTAGCGTGTTTCCAGGTTGTGGCCATTGTGAGAGATGCTGCAATGCTTTCTGCTCCCAGATCTGTATGCACAAGTTCCAGCTCTCGCATTTATTTCTTCTTTCTTTTCTGCTGCTCTGCCTTGCTCCAGAGCCTCTTCAAGGTCCCTGAAATGTGCTGCTGCTTCTCAGATCTCAAGAATCCGGGGCTTCCCAGAGGTGTTTCCCCGGTGTTGGGGTGCCACTGATGCCACCACCACAGGGCACTATCCTGATCTCCTAAGAGATCTCCTCTGCCCCTGGGGCTGCCGTAACAACTTACCACAAACTGGCTGGCTTAAAACTGCACACATTTATTCTCTCACAGGTCTGGGGACAGAAGTCCAAAATCAAGGTGTCGGCAGGGCCACGTCCCTCCGAAGGCTCTAGGGGAGAATCCTTCCTCGCCTCTTCCAGCTTCTGGTGGCTCCTGGTGGTCCTTGGCTTGTGGCACATCATGCCAATCTCTGCCTCTGTGGCCACATGGCCTCTCCTCTGTGCCTGTGTCTCTCCTCCATGTGTTTCTTACAAAGTGTGTTTCCTCTGTGTGTCTTCCGGGCCTGTGTCGGATTTAGGGCCCACCTAGATAACACAGGATCATCTTATCTTGAGATCCTTCACTGAATGACATCTGCAAAGACCTTTATTACAAATAAGGTCACATTCACTGGTCCCAGGGGTTCGGATGGGGACATAGCTCTTGGGAGCCACTATTCAATCCACGATGAGACCCTTCACGCACCTGCCTTCCACACAGTGCCACCTGCCAACTTAACCCTCCCCAGCCCCTGCCCCGTGAGCAGATAAAACACCTTCTGAGACCAGGGGGCTCTGGGGCCTTTGGTTTTGAAAGCCTTTGAAGCCACAGCCTTTGGGGCTGCTCCTCAAGCCCTGGTCACAGGATGAGACCCAGTTTGGGGGCAGCACTGTCTCCCTCCTGCTTCTCAGAGCAGGTCTTAATAATTTGCCTCCTTCAAGGGCTGTTTCAATACTTGCTTCTTCACCCAGCCTTCACGTCATGCTCAGGGCCCGAGGCACCAGGCCCAGAGGGGTGGGAGTTCCCAGTCTCTTAGCCAAGCGGGAATGGCACCGACCAAGATATTAAGGCTGTGCATTAAAAAGCACGGGCCCAGAAGGTAATCAAAAGTAATGTAGCTTTGCTCACATTTCAGAGCCTTTACTTCCTCTTTTGAATCTCCCGGACCTTGGCAAATCTCCATTCTTTATGGGTAGATTTGATTTTTAGGAGCAGTCAGAAGCCGTGGGGGACTAAAGCAGCTCGTAAGATGGACAACGAAAAGCTGGAGAAGCCACGTGGAGTCGAGGAGGTTGGACGCCACCAGGAGGGTGCAAAACAGAGAGAGATAATGACCACGGCACAGGGGCTGAGCCCCGCAAAGTCACGGCTGCCAAAGGAACAACACGCAGACTCAAAAATTCTCACATTTTTGTTCTAAAAAAATAGATACTCATTTTATTCTTTGCCTTACCCCAAAATAAGTGTGAGCAGTTTTCTGGGGCACATTTGCTTTTTTCCCTCCAAATTCTTCTCTCTCTTGCCCTCAATAAAGGTTTGGAACTGGGGTATTCGATCAGAAATCTGAAGGAAGCTGCAGCCTGAGCCGTTTGTTTGAAGCCCTTTATGTTCATGAACTGGAAAAATATGAAACAAAATTGGGGTGAGTGGGGCTAATAGAGAGTTGCCAACTTTGGGATTTTGTCAAGTCGAGAATGTAGAAAGAAAAAAAACAACTGCCCATGTACCACTGCCACCATCATTCCATAGACAAAAGGATGCTTTAACAGTAAAAACGGTAGAAATGACATCATCTCAGAATAAAGGACAGCCCTCCAAATTGAATGGACTTTGCTTTATGAAAAACTCAACATATTATCTTCGGTTTTCCACTGGTTAGTCATGGGACTGCCATGAATAGGAACCAGAAGGCTAAAATTCAGAGCCAGGTGTTTACTGCACTTGACCTTTAGCCCCGACAGCAACGTTGCGAGGCAGATATCCTTAGCTCCATTTTCTGTATGAGGGGAGCGAGACTCTACTGGGCTGTGTGATTTTGCTCCAGGGCCACACAGCCAGGCTGTGGCAGAGGAGGAATAGGACCCTCAGTGGCCTTGACTCTAAGTCCTGTGTTTGTTTCCACCTACCACACCGCCTTGGGTTCAGCATGAGTGCATTCTCCATTCGAATAACCGTAGGTTTTGCAAACTCACTAACGCACGCATTCATGGAGCCGTTTCTATGTGCAAGGCCCTGTGCTGGGTTCTGGGGTTACAGAGATGCATAAAACGCCATTTCTGACCTCAGCAAGCTCCCTGTCTAGTTGAAAGAACCAACAGATACATATAAAATCACCAATGAAACAAACAAACAGTTGTGATGGTCGGGTGTCCCGCTCATTGCGAGAGCCTGCAGGAATCCCTATGGAAAATGGCCCGGGAGAGATGCTGGGAGGACCTTTACTTAATCAACGTGGAATCGGAACGTGTAGACACTAAGGTTTAAAAGAACCACAGCTTCAGGAGCACACCCACACATGACTGGCTGGACAGTGGGTCTTTGCAGAGAGCCATTTGATAATATATTGTTTCTTAAAATGTGCATTTCCTTTGAACCAACAATTCCACTGCTAGGAAATTATCATAAGGACATAATCAGAGAAGTGTGCAAAGATGAGTATACCAAGGATGCTCATTACAGTCCTACTTACACTATTGAGAACCTATTTTAAAAAATCAATCCTTGCCTTCAAAGAGAAATATGCTCCATGAGGAAGTAGAAGCAGAGGTGTCTCTTCTTTTTCCCTTAAAGAAGAGATGGAGGTGAGGTCTGGGGTCTGACAATGCTGGAACCCCAGTTTGTGACCTTGAGCAGGTTACGACGTCTTTGGTCCTCAGTTTTGGGCTAAGGAGGTGGAGGTAAGAGAAGCAGCCTCCCCAGGGTCAGAGTTGTTGCAGGGTGGGGGTGGGGGGTTGACTGCACTATGTAGGACACAGGGAACCCCTAACGGGGGGGCCTGGGAGAGGGAAGGCACTCCACAGATGGGAGCTACTATTTAAAAAATTCATTTCTGACTTGTGCTTTAAACGCTTCGAATTCCAGAAACCTGGTGCAGGGCAGGTTGGAGATAGGGACAAGCTGGAGGCGGCGGGGAGGAGCTGCTGTCTGTCCCAGGTGAGCTCAGGGCTCCCTGCCCCCCGGAGCCCCTGTGCTTGAATGGGGGTGCAGAACTGCAGGTCATTTACGTTCCCCTGGTATTTAGCAGGAGAGGAGGAGTAATTGCCCTGGCAGTGTCCTGGCTGAATTCCAATTTGGGTGATTACATTCTGCCTACTTAAAATTCCCCTCTCTGGTATCCATGGTAGAAACAATTCTTCAAACCCTCTCCTGTTAAGGGGGAAAAAAAAATAAAAGAAAGGAACTAGCCTAGCCTTCTACAGCAAATGGTGTATAGGATTGCTCTGCGCACCCCAGAAGTGGTTTCCTTTCAAATGGGGAGTGGAGGATCCCCAGTGGAGCAAATCTGTCAAACACGTTGGAATTTTCCAGAAAGACAGATTTCGTTTAAGGAGGGGAGACGGTGGCTTGGGGGCTCAGGTACCTCAGTCTTTTACCCAGGACCCTACCCTCTCCCCATAACGTCTCCTGCCTGTTGCATGCTTGGTGTTGCTTAATTATAGAATATGAGATTGTTCCCTTTCATTTGGATGCTATTGGGAATGATGTATGGATAACAGCTTGAGAATTCAAATTATTCTACAGATCAACATGACCCCTGAGAAGAAAAAATGTTTTGACTATTACACTAAACAAACCGTGCTGGATGTCGGAGAGATGCTGGGCAGTGCGAACCTCCGCTTGCGTGATTTGCGCTCGTCCTAAGTGGCTTTATTAATTAGAGTACACCGGGACTTTCAAACATGTGTACCAAGTGTAGTTTTTAAACACACACACACACACACACACACACACACACACACACAC
>CM052442.1:6094014-6096514 GCA_028533085.1 Varecia variegata | reverse complement strand
CTCGGACTCTCCTCGCGGCCCTCGCGCGCCCTCCAGCGTCGCCATCGGGGACCGCGGCGAGCTGGCCCGCCCGCGCCGCCGCTCGCGTCCCCCGCCGGGTGGGAGACCACGGGCGGGGCTGGGGGCTGCGGGGTCTGCGGGCGCGGCGGGGTCCGGGGAGCTGCGGGGCCATGCGTCTGCACGAGGCTCCTCCAAGGCGGGGGGCGGGGTGGGGCATGTTATTGCAAACTTTGGGGGGCCCCTTTCTCGCCTCGGCCGCTCGCTCGCGTTGTCCCCACACCCGGGGCCGCCTCAGCCCCTGCCCGGCCCCCCCGTGTCCGCCCTGGTCCTGGCGTTCCCGCCCCAGCGCGACCCTCCTCGCCCGTCCGCCCTGGCCCTGGCTCTCGGGGACGCCTAGTCGCTGCGCCGCCTCGCCCTCCGTCTACACAGGCGCATCCTCGTCCTTCTCCCCGTTTAATTCATTTGGAGCCGCGGATCCCCTTCCACGCTCTCCTCTCTCATGACTTCTGACTCCCAGTTTCCTCCTGTCCTGTTTCTCCTGCTCCTGCGGTTTGCTCAGTTCCTGCTTTCTTCCTTTCCTTTTACTTCTACGTTTGACTCAGTTTCTTTTCTCTCTCAATGTCTGTATCTCAGTTTCCAACTTCGTATTTCTGTCTATATTCTTTCTGCTCCCAACCCCCGCCCCGCCTTACGCCCCAGGGGGCTTCGCAAATGACCCGCAGGCCTCGCGTTTAATGACCCTGACGCAGGCTACTCTCCTGGAGGGTGAGCTTCCGGGCTGCGCTTGCAGGTGCCCTGTGCAGCGCCGCCTGGACAGGCTTGATGTTGCTTTGCTTGTGCTTTATAGACACAGACAAGTAGGAATTATTTTGGAATCCACTGTCCTGTTGGAGAAGTGCCATAGGTGAGTGTACAAATGTGGATGGAAGGCAGTGGGGGCTGGCGAGGGGGCTCCCAGGAGCTGCCTGTTGGGGAGACTCCTCCACAGGTTCCCAGAGTTGGAGACCTGGCAGCTTCCAAACCAGGCACACTGATTAACTGTATGTCCACTTTCACTTAGCACCAAACTCGTTAAAGTTAGTCGGGATTTGAGAAAAGGATCAACCACCCAAATATTGCAAGGAATTCAGATCAAAACAATTAGTTAGTACATTTACCTATGAGGCAAGCAAAGAGTAAGACAGAACTCAAGGCTGGTGAGACAGGAGGGAAGAAGGAAGACACACAGAGGTTTGAGGGTAGAGATTGGCACAGCCATTTTGGAAAGAAATTTTGTAATCTGTATCAAGCACCTTTAAAACACTCATACCTTTTGATCCAATAATTGCACTTCCGGGAATCTAGCCCAAAGAAATAATTTGAAATGTGGGAAAAGCTTTGTATCCAAAGTTGTAACTCAAACTGCCATGTATGAAAGAAAAATTGGAAATAACCTAAATGTCCAACAGAAGTGGACTGTGTAAGAAAGCCATGGTCTATCTACCATCTAAAATTGGTGTTGTGGAAAATCATGTCTGTAAGAATACAGTGACATGGGAGACACAGGTGATCGAATGGCAAGATAAAAAAGCAGGGTTCAAAGCTGCATGTACAGCACAATCAGGACCCTAAACCACGTACTAGTTACTGAGGCCAGGTGCGGTGGCTCACACCTGTAATCCCAGCACTGTGGGAGGCCGAGGTGGGAGGATCGCTTGAGGCCAGGAGTTCGAGACCAATAAAAGTCACATGTGGAAAATACCTGCGCAGTCTCTGTATGGCTGGAGCTGTGGGTGATCCCCCCTCCCCCGAATCCTTCTACTTCTCTTTTGCCTTCTACTTCCCTGGAAGAAGCATGAATTTACTTTTAGAATAGAATAAAACTGCCACCTTTCTCTTTCCTTTGAAAAGTGGTTGTGAAAGTGATGAGTGCTCTGAGAAGAAAGGCAGGGAGGGCTCATGGGAAGGAAGCCAGGTCCTCGACGACGGACAGGGGCTGTGAAAGGGAGAGAAGTGGCTAAGAGGCGAGTCTGTGCAGGAAGGGACAGAGCGTGGGTTTTGGAGGAACATGGAACTGGATTCCAGTCCTGCTTCCGCTCCATGATGGGGCAGTGCTGGACCCCTCCAAACGCTTGCTGCTGCCTTAGCTGTTAAACGTGAGGTTGGCTTCTGCAGCAGCTGCCTGGATCCCTGTGACCATCACTATCCTCCTTTATGCTGAAGAGACATGAGGAAGATGCACAGGACACTCTGGCCACAAAGCTACTTCCTGATTGGGGTTTTAGCCAAAACCAGACAGACCCTCTTGTTGCCCAGCACCTGAGCTCTTCCCTCAGCTGCAGCCACAGCTCTGGGTTTCGCTTGCCACACACAGGGTGTGTCTGGACGGATGCTTCCCAAGTGTGCTCAGTGGATCCCTGTCCCAGAGATGGTCCAGAATGCTCAACACATGCATTGAGTACCTCTCTGTGCCAAGGCTGCATGTTCCCCACAGGCAGGGAGCAGATCACCAGCAAGAGGC
>CM052442.1:6005944-6084174 GCA_028533085.1 Varecia variegata | reverse complement strand
CGAGTAGCTGGGACTACAGGCATGCGCCACCATGCCCGGCTAATTTTTTCTATATATATTTTAGTTGGCCAGATAATTTCTTTCTATTTTTAGTAGAGACGGGGTCTCGCTCTTGCTCAGGCTGGTCTCGAACTCCTGACCTTGAGCAATCCACCCGCCTCGGCCTCCCAGAGTGCTAGGATTACAGGCGTGAGCCACCACGCCCGGCCTCAATTCTTAATTTCTGAAGCCCGGCGATAGCAAGTCCAGTTAACATTCTGCACAACCCTGATCCTGATACCAAGCTATTAACTCATGCAAATTCGTCAAGAGTCTCCTATGTTCCAGAGCTGTAGCCCCACCTACAGCATTTCAGACATGTGGTCTCTGTAACGGCAGGGCAGCTTAGACTGGGGTCCTGCTGTGCTCGGCACTGGTAGGACATCTCAGCATGTGTGGGTGGTGTTGGAGGTGTTGGCAACTGCCTTGGAACCTAGCTGCATTTAAGTAGTGTTTTACAGTAAGTCACCCTACTGAGGGTGCCAGGGCCATGAGCTCTAGAATAAATTCATCCCATTCTCACCCTGAAATATGCAGTGCACTGTTGCTGATTTAATTGTGCTTTAAGGTCAGCCAATTGTCAACCCAGTGTGGAGGCAGGGACATTTCTTCCGCATGTCTGTGGTGAGGTTAGGGAACATGGTCACACTGTGACAGATAGTCCTGTTCCAAGTCTCCTTAGCGCATGCTCGTGTGTGTGTGCATGTGTGAGTCTGTAGAATGTCTTCCTCTCAGTGGATTCTGGCCACAGAGTCTTGCTGGGGGATTCCTCACCCATGAGATGTGTGAATCTTGAGACCTCTTCGCCAACAAATATTCATCGAGTGCTCACCTTATGCGTGTGTTTCCATCAGGGTCTCGACAGGAAGCAGATGACACATTTGAAACAGGATCATTTGAGGAGGGTTTACTTGCAACAGGCCTATTTACAAAGGTGTGGGGGTAGGACCACGCAGGTTGGAGCAGTAACTTGGGGCTGAGCAGCAGCCATGGTGTTATCACTTCCAGACCGAGGAACAAAGGGAACGACTGTTATTGCAAACTGGTGGGTGGACCAGGGAGCAGTGACCTTCAGCTGAGGGCCGAGCCAACTGGAGGTGACCTTGCCAGCAAGGATCCAGGGGAAAACCTACCCTAACCAACCTTTCTGTTTCCTTCCAATCCTCTATGGGGTTCCCTACAGAAGCCAGGGAGCACAGGGACCTTGAAGTGGTTTATAGTGGTCAGCTTCCTGGGGCAGAGGGCAGGCTGGGGAAGTATCTGGGGCAGTGAGGCTATCTGGAGGGGTGCATGTAAGACATCAGGCACTACACTGCACTGTTCCATGGACACAACTCCCCCCGCCCCCCAGTTTTGTAGAGACCTAAGCTTATACAATTTTGCAAGATCTACTTTAAGAAAATCATACAAAAATATCTTATCTTGAAAGATGAAACAAAAAAGCTATATAAACATGTTGTTAAGGCCCTTTTCAGGGCTTTGGAAGGGACGTGTGCAAGTGAGGTCCTGATGCTTATACTTCATTGGCTTCATTGTTCATCTCCCTCTGTCTATGGCTTTAGTGCTTTTGACCTAGAACACTGTCCCAGTCTGCCATAAGCTTACAGTTTCATGGGTGATGAAGACTTAGACAACAGGTTATAAATACAAAGCAAACTGTGGTATAAGAGAATTACAAATGAAATACTACAGAGGGTTAGGTAGATATTAAAATAGGCTTTGAAACTGTGAACTAAAAGAAAATCCTCAGCCCTCTCAGCTGACTGAATGGATCCCCTATTGACCAAGGGGACCTGGTCCCAAACCAAACCAAACCAAACCAAACCTTAAAGCTGAGTTTCAGCCATGAGGAGAAGAGAGGTCAGACATGCCTAGTTATACCCTGTCCCTTTTGGAGTTATTCTTTGTAACTGTAAGATACGAAATTATTAACAAACCTAAGGCCATGTAAGGCAAAAGTTAAACCACACCTGCAGGTCATCAATTTACTTAACAGATCGCTTGAGTCTTGGTAAATGTCTGGTGGCTTGTTTCTGATTAACAGACTTCCTTAACTTAAAACTTTCCAAGTCTTTAGACAAAACTTCATTTCTTTAACCAATTACAAATCAAGAATGTTTAAACCCACGCATAACCTGTGATTTGAAATGTCCTGCCTTTTGGGGCCAAACCAATGTATGCCTTCCATGTATTGATTTATCACTTTATGTGTAATTCCTGTCTCCCTAAGAGATATAAAACCAAACTGTAACCCAACCATGGCCAGACCACTTGCTCAAGCCTTCTTAGGTGTGGCTCTCTGGGTCATGGTCACACATACTTGGCTCAGAATGAAACTCTTTAAATTATTTTACAGAGTTTGGATTCTTTTCCATTGACAAAAGACAGGTGGGATTTAGATACATGTCAATACTAAATAATACTAATATTATCTACTATTTATTGAGCACTAAGCGCCAAGTACTATCTATATGAGATAGGGAACTGGCAGGTAGTGCTTTGAGTATTATTGTAGTCATTGCCTTAGGCATTGTTTTGGGCATTGCTACGGCACTGGCTGAGTGAGGAAGTCTCAAAACAAGGTTTCAAATTACCCTGACCAAAACAGGATGGAGTCAGGGCAAGTTCCAATGGGTTAGAACCAAGATGGTGAAACAATGCCCCTTCCAAGAATATTCCTCCTCTTGTTTAGCCTATAATTAAGCCATTGCTCATACGGAAAGGCAACAGGAACCAGGAGGCCTGTTCTCTTCTGCAAGGAGAACTTCTGCTAGTTCTGTGGAGTAGACTTTCTATACTTCTCTGAATAAATCTTGCTTTCATTTTATACTGTTGGCTCGCTCTTGAATTCTTTCTTACGCAAAGCCAAGGACCCACTTGGACCTCAAGAGGCTCCCAGCATTGGGAGTTACTTTCCTGTGTAGTATAGATTATCTCATTTTATACTGACAAAAACAGGAAACTGAGACTCCTAAAGGTTAAGTAACTTCCCTTAGGTTGCAAAACTATAAAGTGGAAGAGCTAGGATTTGAACTGTGGTGAAATCGGAGCCAGGCCATAGTCTACTAAACCAGACTGCAGGGGGAAAGCACTCCAGAGTGGTGGGCAAGAGTGCGAGAAAACGGAAGTTCAAGTGTGAAGGAGAGCCAGCCAGTGGTAACATAGGACTTCTTTTACATCCAACCCTTTGTCAACACGTTTATTAAATCAAGCTACTCCGAGCGCTGGCAATATTTCTTTCGGTTCCTATGGCATTGATGGGTACAGTACCGTATTTGATCAGAAGGGCGGAAGCAGAGGCTGTAAACCACATTTCCAGGAAGCCCTGGGGGCAGGACTGCGTTCTCACTTGGCCTAAAAGACTCCACTTCCCAGGAAGCCGCGGGCGTGCCGGACCACAGCTCCCGGCATTCCCGGAAGGCAGCAGGGCAGGCGCGGGCCCCGCCTCGCCCCTACGCGCTCCCGCGCGCCCCGCCTCCCAGCGTCGCCCCGAGCCAATGGGGAGGCTCCGTACTGCCGGGTGTGAAGGGGCCGGCGCCGCCGCCGAGTTGCGAGTCGGCTGAAGCGGCGGGAAGTTCGTACTGGGCAGAAGGCGTCCGGCCTGCGGCTCGGGGTAGGGAGGCCGCCGGCGGCGCGGCCGGAGAGCTCGCGCGCAGAGCCGGGGGCGCGGAGGCGGGCTGCCGGGGGCCGGGGCCAGCGCTGGGCCTCCGGACGGCGGCGACCGGGGGTGGCTTGCGGGCGCGGGGCTGCGGGAGGCGCCGCCGGGCTCGACCGCTGTCCGGGGCCGGCATCCGCCGCGTCGCCTCTGCCTGTGCCGGCGCCCGCTTCTTCCCCGTCTTCCTCAGGCCCCACCGGGGCCCCAGGCCAGCCCCCCAAGTTAGTTCCATGTTCCGGCGGGCACCGTAGCGCGCTCAGACTTGCACCGCCTCCCCAGCGCTCGGGCCTCGTCTGAGAAGCCCGGTCTGTGTGTCAGCCCGGTGCTGAGGGCGAACAGGACCGAGGAGGCCCTTCTGTCGCCACGGAGCTCATATTCTAGAAGGGAAACACAATATGCGCAAATGCCGTACTTTGCGAATACCGAAAACCTTTCTTAAAACGGGGACGGGTGACGGTGGCCGGAGTAGTGGGGGTTAGGTTCGGTGGTCAGGGAGGGCATCTCAGAGGAGGCTTAAGACCTGAGCGGGGAGAAGGCGCCTGCCCCCGCTGAGGGGAACAGTCCTGGCCCGGGGACCCTGAGGCCTCCACTTTGTTTCATTTAGCTGTCATGTCGCGGTCGGGCCCCTAGAACTTGTGCTTTCGGGCATGGTTCAAGGCGATAGAGTCGCGGTCGGTTTTTACAAGGGATTTTCGTATTCTTCTGGACAGTTCCTCTGTTCTCTCCCTAGCTGACAGGGCGGCACCCTTGACTGATGCAACTGCGTTTAAGGGCAACAACACATAGGTTTTCCTACTGCCAAAATAGTTTTTGGTTCTGGTCTCAAAACTCTTACTAGAGTTAAATTTGACAAACAGCACTAGAATCGCTGAGAGATAGGAGAGAGAGACAGAGACTGGGTTCCTGTGGAGGCCACCCCGTTTTCTTTCCGGTCACTCGTTTTTGTTTTTCTTTGTATAGTCTCTTCCACTCCCCGCCCCCGTCTCTCGTGGATCAACTTGGAAATATCAGTTTTGGTATTAGGAGGGGGGTGGTTTTAAGGAACTGTTGAAGAACCTCATTAATAATAATAATTATTATTATTTTTTACTTGAATTGCCCATCTGTTGAGTCTGAAATTCAAAAGAGTGAAAAAAATGTAGGGCAGCATTTATTTTCAAGAGTTCAGAAAAAGGCACCTTTTTTTTTTTTTTAGGACATGCTGAGCATGGTATGTTGGGGGAGAATTTAATCCACAATTTTAAAGTAATTTCGGAAGGAAGCAGGGGTTCTTTATATAGTCATATTGTGCAGGTTACGTTTATGTTGTTCGACATGGCATACGTGTAATTGGAATTAAATTTCTGGGTAGGTAAGATGATGTTCATCTGCTACCTGTAAAAGGGAATGTAAGTCAAGTAGTCACATAATAATAGCTTTCTCTGTTGCTGCTACCACAGATGGTATTCTCTGTGCGTCTCAACGTTGCTGATCTGATTCTGTGTTAATACAGTAACACAACTTGAATTTAATAATAATAAACTTGTGTTAGGCATTACTGTCAATTTAGTATGGGTATCCAGTACAAATATCAGTCTTACAGTGCAGTGGCTTCTTGTTATGCTCAGTGCTGCAAAAATTATGAGAAGATATTTGTTAAACAAATGAGATAATGGAGTAATGTGTTAAGCATAGAGCCTGGCATATAGTAAGTTAGTAAGTGCCCAGGAAATGGTTATATGGAAAGCTTATGCTAAGTTTTATTCCAGTATGCAAGTGTATATTTTAAAAATAACAGTAATGCATTCGAAATGTTGACAGACCCTAAAATTAAATTTCTTAAGGAAATAGGCCAGATTTTTTAAAAATTTGAGAACTAATGTGAAGTAATAATAAATATATAAGTGAATGTCCCAGATGTCTACAAGAGAAAAAACAAGATTTTAATTTTGACAACTATGGTTTATTTTTCCTTAAAAGCATCCTTAATAAAATGTGTACTATATGAGGATTTTGATTTGAAAAATAAAACTTTAAAAAATATTTTTGATTTGAAAAATAAAACTTATCTGGAAATGAAACAAAGCTTTCAAATTTACCTTATATCAAATGATGACTCCTGAATTTATGCAAATGTGCAAATGCTCATATCTCCATATATCAGGCAGTGAGCCTAATGGGAATTAAATGCTGCCTCTTTGTGTGTGTGAGTGAGGCTTTCATGAAAATTGGTCTTGATGGGTTCCTAGAATGGATTGGTAATGAATAGGATTGGAGACTATTTTTCAGACTAGTAGGATATTTTACATGCTTGCCAGGGTTATTTTTTGGATTGAGAAGAAATGGACTTATTTATTCAACAGAGATCATGTGCCTCCTATTTGCCAGGAATTGTGCTAGGTGCAAAGTCTGTGCTTGCTATTGTAGTGTTTTGTTGAAGCAAGTTTTCTTTGTTTTAAATTAATGTAGGTCATTTTTTTTTTTTTTTGACTTTTTGACCATCCAGCACACAGAAAGTCAGTAAATGCCTAGGCCACATTTGAAAAACTGCACTGTTAATGATAAAGTGTAGAAAATTTTTAATAAAGATGCAAGATTAATTTAAAGAAGTGATAGAATCCTGACAAAACATTAAGCTAGATGCTATACCCAATATGTGTTTGTACTCTGGGATATGTTTGGCACTTTTGACCAAAATTCCTGTGAATATGTTCCTACTTGCCATTATAAAGAAGCAAAGAGTGCTGTGCCCTTTAATTCCCCCCGCCATGATATTTAGGCACCCAGCATTCTGAAGTTGTTTTGATGTAATGTCATGTACTTTCCCAATTACTCCTACTCCTGCTCCATCTCTCCCAATGTTGTTTTAAATCATTGCTTTCAAATTCAAGCACATCCTACTACTCTTGTTCTGGATGACATGTGGGCATTACTTTAAAATAGAAAAGTGCTCTAGAGAGTCTAGAGAGGTATGAGGTGTGCCCCTCTCCCCATATTAGGAGTTAGATTTTTAATATTCATTAGTAAATACTAATGACAAGAAACTACTTTTACTGACATTCTTCAACAAATTTATTAAGAATTTTATTAGCTACAGTATCTTTGTCAACTTGGCAAAATATGTTTGTGAGTCATAGTATTTATTTAGTCATTTAGGTAAATACATGGGTTTTGATTCTTTGCAGTAACTCCTATCTCTCTATGATAGGTTCGCATAGGATGGGAACCAGCACTCTAGGATTTGAAAATTAAGGCATATACTGTTCAGACTGGCAAATATTTAGGATGAATATTAAATACATGCACGTACTAAAATGTTTATCCTTAGTGAAGTTGTATTCACTAAGTGGGAAGATATACTGGATGGAAGTCATATTGAATTGCAAGATAATTTGAGATTTGGGAACGTTCTGTCATACTTTTTAAGCAAATATGCTGATGATGGATATGTTTCTTAGTAGAGCTCATTTTCAGGTACAATATAGTTGGTCTGCAAAGGACTAAAAATGAGACCTGCAAGTCATTAGGAACAAGGCAGTACTATTCCACTCTTTCTGAGGTCTTGTATTTTTTTCTGTGCATTTATTTTATTTTCTCTTTGTGAACTGGCTGTCTAGCTGTTGCTTGCATGTTGGCATATATGTCTGCTCTAGACTTAAGCTACTTCTTTTAAGAACCCAGAAGAGACTACATTATCTAATTGTCAATTATATCTAAAATTTAAAAAAAGTAAACCCTGAACTTAGACATATAGCTAATTACAGCTTTATTTCAGGTTATTTGATTTTTTTCAAATTGTTTTACTAAGTAACAGCTAAACAAATGTCATTTGATGGTACTATGTATTAATGCATTGTGATTGTAATTCACAATACTCAATGTTAGAAAGTGCTGTTATACCTTAAGCCTTTATAGACTGGAAGATGGAGGAACAGATTTTACTCTTTCTACTATAGGCTTCAAAGTTGCCTTTTTTGCTTCTTATGGCAGTTTACTATATAATATGGCAACAGCTATCAGCGTACAAATTATATGTAATTATAGTTGAGCCTTGAACAAGTTGGGGGTTAGGAGCACTGACTCTGCACGCAGTGAATAATCTGAGTGTAATTTTTGGCTTCCCAAAAGCTTAACTATTAAAGGCCTACCATTGACCAGAAGCCTTACCGATGACATAAAAAGCTAACACATACTTTTTATGTTATATGTATTATATACTGTGTTCTTAAACTAGAGAAAAGAAAAATGTTATTAAGAAAATCATAAGGAAAATATATTTACTATTCATTAAGTGGAAGTGGATCATCATAAAGGTTTTCATCCTCATCATCTTCACATTGAGTAGGCTGAAGAAGAGGAGGAAGAGGAAGGGTTGGTCTTACTGCCTTAGGGGTGGCAGAGACAGAAGAAAATTTGCATATAGGTACACCCTTGCAGTTCAAACCCAGGTGTTCAAGATCAACTGTGTAAATTCTTTGAGGTGATGAGAAAAAAGAAGTCTCTTATTTGGGAATCAGGAGTAAGAAGTTTTAAAATTCATCTTAAAAAAACTTAAGTTTAGGTTATAACATTTAAGAGGTTTAACCTTGTTGGTTTTTAAGATTTGTAGAAAATAGTTTAGAAATTGTGACTTTAAAATTTATATTACTTCTTATATGTTGCTGGTGGGAATGTAAAATGGTGAAACCACTCTGGAAATTCTTTTGGCAGTTTCTCAAGAAGTTAACATGCACTTGACATACAACCCAGCAGTTGCCCTTGTGGGCATTTATCCTAGAGAAATAAAAACTTATGTTCACACAAAAACCTGTACATGAATGCTCATAGTAGCTTAATTAATAATAGCCCAAACCGAGAAACAACCTACATCTCTTTCAGTGGGTGAATGGTTAAATAAAACGTGGGACAGTCAAAGAAGGGAACACCACCATTAACAAAAAGAAACAATCTATTAGTGCATGCAGCAACGTGGATGGAGTTTAAGGGCATTGTACTGAGTGAAAAAAGCCAATCTCAAAAGCTTATGTGATTTATGATTCCATTTATATAGCATTCTCTAACTGACAAAATTACAGAAATGGAGAACAGACCAGTTTTTCTAGGGTTAGCACTGAGTTTCTTTGGGATGATAGAACAGTTCCGTGTGCTGATTATGGTGATGGTTACATGAATCTGTATACATATAATGTCATAGAATTATAAACACACAAAAGGATGTAAAAAATGAAATTTTAATAAGTTTAATTACTAGTACTGTATCAGTGTCAATGTCCTGCTTTTGGTAATTGTACTCTGCTTGACAATTGTATGGCTGTACCACATTGTGTTTATTCATCCATGGAAGGAAATGTGGGTTATTTCTGATTTTTGGTGATTGCAAATAAAGCTGCTATGAACAGTCATGTACAAGTTTTTGTGTGAATGTAAGTTTTCATTTTTCTAGTATAAATGCCCAAGAGTTCAACTGTTGGGTTGTATGGTAAGTGTTTGTTTAACTTACGAAACTGCCAAACTTTTCCAGCGTAACTGCACCATTTTACAATCTTATTATCACTACAGTAGTCCCCCCCATACCCTTGGTTTTGCTTTCTGCAGTTTCAGTTACCCTGGTCAGACCCATGGTCTGAAAATAGTAAATGGAAAATTCCAGAAATAATTCATAAGTTTAAAATTGCACACCATTCTGAGTAGCACTCACTGTCCCAGGTGGGATTGAATCATTCCTTTGTCCAGTGTATTCACACTCTCTATACTACCTGCCAGTTAGTCACTTAGTAGCCCTAGATTATCAGTTGGACTACCCAGCATTGCAATGCTTGTGTTGAAGTCACCCTAATTTTACTTAATGGCCCCAAAGCACAAGAGTAGTGATGCTGGCATATTGTTATAATTATTCTGTTTTATTTTTAGTTATTGTTAATCTCTTACTTTGCTTAATTTATAAATCAAACTTTATCAGAGGTATGTATGTATAGGAAAAAACAAAGTATATATAGGGTTCAGTGCTATCCTTGGTTTCAGGCATCCACTGGGGGTTTTGGAACCTATCTCCCACAGATAAGGGGGGGACTATGCTATATGAGAGATCTAGTTTCTCCACATTCTCATCACCATTTGATGTTGGTGGTTTTTTTGTATGTAGTGGTATCCCATCATGGCTTTAATTTGCATTTCCCTAATGGCTAATGTTTTCATGTGCTTATTTGCCATTCATATCTGTGGTGACTTGTCTTTTCAAGTTTTTTGCCCGTTTTGTGATTGTTTGTTTTCTTATTGTTGAATTTAGAGTGTTCTTTGTAAGTTCTGGATACAAGTTCTTTGTCAAATATATGATTTGTAAATGTCTTCTCTCTGTCTCTGACTGGTCTTTTCATTCTCTTACAATTTCTTTTGCAGCAGAAAAGTTTTTAATTTTGATGAAGCCCAACTTCTTGATGTATGGATTGTGTTTTTGGTGTCATGCACATCTCAGAACTCTCTGCCTAACTCAAGGTCAGGAAGATGTTGTCTTACTTAAATCTTACATTTAGATCTGTGATCCGTTTTGTGTTCATTTTTTTGCACACTATGTGATATTTATATCTTGGCTCTTTTTTCTTTTCCTTTTGTCTGTGGATGTCCAGTTGCTCCAAAACCATTTGTTGAAGAGTACCCTTTTGCCATTGAATAGTTTTTTTTTTTTAACGTTTATCAAAAATCAATTGGCCATACACTGTAAACTGAGTACCAGAACAAAGACAGAAGGAAATGAGCAATTAAGTACAGATTTATGAAGGTTTGACATGGCTTGAGTCTTAAAAAAAACGTGAAAACATTTTGGAGAATAGTACGAGCAATGCTATGTCCTAGAGAAAATAAGAACTGGCTGCTTTGGGGAGTCACACAAGTGAAGGGGTGGAAGGAAGGAAGGAAGGACAATTGGTTCATAAGTTATAAACCGCTGGTGAGATTAAAGAATTTATAAGCAATTTCATTGGTTACTAGGAAGGTACTATATGTTCTTGAGCAGGAAAATGATATGATGGTAATGGTATTTAAGAGAAGTTGTTTTAGGGCCGTGTATGGCAGTGATGTGTTGGTAGGAAGAATCATGACCCTTAACTTGACTGACTTGTTTTGTGTTACAAATGTCTATCAGAAAGCTAAAAAAGTGGTGGTACTTCAGAATGTTATAAATTCCTAGTATTTTCTAGAAGTGTAAAAGTCAAACTTTTACCACTGTCCTCAGTGATGAATACTGAAAATTCTGCTGGACTTTCAAAGTCATTTAGATTCATGCTGCTTTTATTGGGTTGTACATGTGGGAAGAGAGTAGTTTCTATTGGCTCATTGTTGATGTGGGTGACATTTCTTATCAGGCCTGAGAAACGTCCAAGAGTTGAGCAACTGAAATAATAAAGACAGGGAGTTGATACATTGATCCAATGAGAAAAAGTTAATGGAATCAGATTTATTTATCATGGCAAAGAGGAGACTCAGGGGTTATTTAATCAGTATGTCCTGATACTTGTATATGAAGAACTATACAGAGAATGATGATGACCAGCTGTTCCTCCAAATCCCTGAGTACTGAATAAGAACAAATGACTCAAACTGTAGCATTAGGGTTTTGGTTTTAGGGAAGAATTTCCAGACAGTAAAGACATTAGATACTTCATGCCAGTAATCTAGAAGATATTTAAGGCTAGAATAGGAACCTAGATGTAGTATAGGAACAGTTTGCTTATAGTTAGGGGATGTAACAAGTCACAGATCTATGGTTCTGCCCTTGAGTCGTAATTTTTAAATTCATGACTGAAAATACTCAGGTTCTGTTTTCTTAGCATCCACTTCAGTTCTTGGTTTCTTTCTCCATACAAGTTGTGGTTTTTTTCCCTATTCATCTGTAGGAATCTCATTTGGTTTCTGCTTTCCTTTGTGCATTTAAAAGATTAGTCTTGGATATAGATTAGACTTCTGTCATTTTTGAAATAACCAGCCAACAAATAGAACCTATATAGTGTAAGACAAACTACTAGAAATCAGTACGTTCCTGCTCTTTTATTTAGAACACAAAAAAGCATATCATCCCATTTTTTAAAAATCAATGATTACTTGTTGAGCCAAGGATTTCATTGCATAAGAGGTTACCATGATACGTATTAATGAAAGATGGGCAGTGTGAAAAGCTTTTGTGTAACAATTTACTTGTCTTCAAAGTACTTTTTATGTTTAGCTTGCTTAGTCTGATTATTTTCTACTAGTCTAGATCTTTTTCTACTTAAATGTTGAGATTGACCAAGAATATTTCACTTGTGATTGCAGCCCTTCAGTATTATCACAGAATTTTTTTTTTTTTTTTTTTCTGCAGAAGAGCAAGCTCTTATAGTGCTATGCAAGCTGCCCATTTAAAACTATCATTGCTTGGCACCTATGCCCTAGTGACAGTTTGACCAACATGTGAGCAGGCACACTGCCATCCTGACAGATGGGCCTGAGTGTAGGCAGCCAAGAAACCATGTATCTGCATCTAGTGTGTTTGTTAAGGGCAGGATTCCCAGTCGGGGATGTTCAAACGTCTGTCCATCCTGAGCTTTCACGCCTATGGATAAAGGGATGTCATCATTAATCCCAGCTTCTGACTGAGATTCCATGGGCATATAAGAGCTTCTTGGCTCTTACAGAAGTAGGCAATTGGGGACAATCAGGATAATTGTTCTCTCCTTCATCACAGGACTACTTCAAATAATCCTTTCCTCTTTCTCCTAGCCAGCTAGGTTTGCAGTGAGGACAAACCTGTTCAGAAATTGTCCTGGTACTTCTGGAATATGTGTTTCTTCATTTGTTTTCCAAGTACAAAAGCTTTGAAAAATCATTTAACGTTTATTCATTGGACAGTGATGTATATAATTGGAATCTGGTACATCTGAGTTCAAATATTGACTGTACGACATTAGAGCAATCCAACTGAGCATCAAATCAACATAAAAATAATACCTATTTCATAGGGTTGTTGTGAGAATTATCTAAAATGTGTACATGAATCACTTGGTGTGATGTCTGGCCCACAGTCAGTCTTCAATAAATGTTTGTCATCATCACTATCATCATCACTTTGACGTACTTGAAGGTATTTTTCTCTGGAGAGTTATCCGAAACAAAATCTTTTTCAACTTATTTCCCACCATTCTTGAAAATCATTTATTGGATGTCGTCACATGGTCTGGCCTATAAGGGAATGCCTGCAATATAACAGGGAACTCATTACCTCTAGGGCAGAATTTCTCAACCATGGGACTATTGACATTTTAGATGGGTCATTCTTTGTTGCTCTCTGCGTTATTGGATGTTTAGCAGCATCACTGCCCAGGGGGACAAAATCGTCTCTGGTTCAGACCCACTGCTCTAGAGACAGTGTATCCTGTTTTATTACAATTTTGACTGCTACTAAGTTGTTTCTTACATTAACTAGAAGTCTTGTTTTTTATTCCTTCTACTCAGTTCTTTTGGATATATGTAGAATAAGCTGAATCGCTCTTCCACATAACATCCTTTCAACTATGTGAAGACGGTCATCAAGTCATCCCAGTCTTCTTGACTTGAAACATCTCCAGTTCATTAGTTGTTCCTTATATGGCATGGTTTCATGTCAGTTCACCACGTTGGTGGCTTTCCTTTTTTTTTAAAAAAAAAAAAAAAAATCCCATTTTTAAACTGTAGTGCTTAGCATTGAATGCAATACTCCAGGTATGGTTTGATAAATAAGCAATAGAGTTGCATCTCCTGTTCTAGATATAGCACTTTTCTTCTGTTAGTATAGGGAAGACTATTACCTTCTTTCTTCTACATACTGTATTTTTATTAATATCAGCTATATCCTTTTGATGACCATATCATACATTGAGCCCAGAGTTGAAATAACCCCTAGATCTGTCTAAGCCATATCTTTTCATCCTGTTCTTATGCATTAGTTTTGGGGTTTGACCATGGGAGGTTATGTTTATCCCATTAAATTTCTCTTTATTGAATTTAGCTAACTGCAACTTTTAAATATATTTTGGAATCCTAATTCTTGGTCTAGTTGGAAGTTTCTAGCTTAAAAGAACAAGTATATGTTGATGCTATCAACTGAGGTTGGAAATACAGGAGAAAGATGCATGTACGTGATTGAAAAGATGACTGAGGATGGAAGCCTGGCTAATCTCAATATTGAGAGGCACCTGGGCAGAAAGGAAGCAACAAAAGAGACCAAGAAAATGTGGTGAAAGAGGCAGGATGGTAATGAAAGGAGTGTCTTGTAAGCTAGAGTGTCTGTTAAGTACTATGGTAGATACCTAAATACAAAGTGTGAATAGGACATAGTCGCTGCTTTCTGCTCCTGTTTTTATTTGCCCCATGGTTTAACTCTTCAGTTAATGGTATTACCTAGTCAATCGTGCCTGAAGACTTGGAAGTCATCCTTCATTTCTCCTTCACACTCTTGCATCTATTGGGTTACCAAGTTGTACTGATTAAAATTTTTTTTTAGGTGTAACAGAAAAGTGCACAAATCTTAAGCATCAAGCTCAATGATTTTTTTTTTTACAAAGTAAACACACTGTAATCACCACCACCCAGATCAAGACATTCACTATTCTAGCACTCCAGAAGCCTCTACTGTGCCCCTTTCCAGTGATCACGCCCATCCAAGGTAACCATTATTCTGACTTATGTAACTATAGATTAGTTTTGCCTGGTTTTGAACTCAAATGTAAATGGAATAGTACCTTACATACTCTTTTTTGCCAGACTTTTTTTTACTCAGTGTTGTGTCTATGATTCATTCATGTTGCATGTAGTTTGTTATTTTTTTAAATAGCTCTGTAGTTCTGGTTGTCTATTTCTACATCATATACTAGTTTTGGTTATTGATTACTGCATAACAAATTAGTGTTATTGATTACACCACTCTAAACTTAGGTGTAAAACAACTATCATTTTATTACGCTCAACGGGTTCTGTGGGTTAGGAATTTGGTGGGGATGGCTCGTCACTGCTCTACAATGGTTGGGGTCTAGAGTCGTTTAGAGGGTCCTTTGCTTACATGTGTATGGTACCTTGGCTGGGATGTCTTGAAGACCAGGATGATCTGGTACTGTTGAACGGAGCGCCTACACGTGGGGGGGTCATGAGGCCTTGGCTTTTCACAGCATGTTGGCTGAGTTTCCAGAAGCTTCCTGAGGGTGACTTATCCTCAGAAGTCATATAATATCACTTCCACCATACTGTATTGGTTAACATAGACAAAAGCCTTCCTGGAGTCAAGGGAAAGGAATATAGAACTCATGTCTTCGTGTGTGTCAAGGAAGTTTTGGCCATTTTTTAAAGCCACCACAAATTATATACCAAAATTTATCCATTCTATTGTAGATGTATATTTGAATACTTTCTACTTTGGGGTAATTTTGAATAATGTTGCTAATCATTCTTATTCATATCTTTTGCTATACATATATATTCATTTTAGTTGTGTATACATCTAGGAGTAGAATTCCTGGTCAAAGTGTATGCATATGTTTAGCTTTAATAGATACAAAAAGATACTGCCAAACTGTTTTCCAAAGTAGTTGTACCAGTTTGTACTTTTACTGAAGTATGAGAGTTTCAGTTGCTCTGCAGCATTACCTCCCCTTGATACTGTCAGATAAATATTAGAAAAAAAAATTAACCATTCTAGTGGTTAACTAGAAGATCTCAGTGTGGTTTTCATTGGCATTTCCCTAATGACTAATGCATTCAGCACCTCCTCATATACTTGTTAGCCATTTGGATATCCTCTGTTGTAAAGTACCTATTCAAGTCTTATGCCCATTTTTAACAAATTGAATTCTCTTTTTTCTTATTGAAATGTTGGAGTTTTTATATGTTCTGGATATGAATCCTTTGTTGAATATATGAATTGTAAAAATTTCTTACTATCTTATGGCTTGCCATTTCACTCTTGTAATGTGTTTTTGATGAACTGAAATTATAAATTTTAGTTTCAATTTGTCAATCTTTTTCTTTATGGTTAGTGCTCTTTGTGTCTTATTTGAGTTTTTGATACCTGTGGTCATGAAGATATTCTCTTATATTCTCTTCTATAAGGCTTACTATGTTGCCTTTCATGTTAAGGTCAAAGTTCCTAGGAAGTGATTTTTGTGTGTTGTGAGGTAGGGGTCAGTGTTCCTCTTTATTCATATGCTTATCCATACAAATAGTGGCAGGTAGCATTGGATCAGGTGGACACAGTCTGGGAGTTGGGATTCCTGTATTCTCAGCCTTAAGTTACCTTTAACGAGTCTTCTGCACTTGGGCCTATTCTTAAACCCCTCTGGCCTCAGCTTCATCTGTAAAATGAAGGATTTGAATGAAGTGTTTGCTGATTTTCATTTTGGCTCTGATTTGCTAGATCATCTTACCTAGTTTTACAGTTGTATTGATGCGTGTTAGAATCTTCTTATATTTGGATTCTTTTATCTAATGTATTCATGACATCTCCCAGCTTTATGTTGTCCTCAGTATAAATTTTGCCATGTAGATCTTCATTAAGCTGCTGTTGAAAAGTTTCTTGATCATGTTGGCAAGTCCAGGATTACATGTTCTTCTGATCCTTTTGGTATATCTGTCCCTTGCTAGGAGCTCATCATTCTGCTTTAGTAAGTCATCATATAGGACACCACTTCCATTTTGGAAAATCTGCACATCCTATTCATTTTACCTGTTGCTTTAGTTTCTTATTGAACTTTTAGGAATCACAGATACAGAATTTCAGGAATCAGCAAAGTCATTCGTGATCAGTGAGTTTTAGTCTTGGCAAATTCTCTCTCCCATCTTGCATATCTGTTCCTGGAAAGTGGCATGCCTTACAAATTGCTCTATGAGGTTTGCATACTATGCTTGTGCCCCTAAGAAGAGTAAGCCAGGAACCACCCTGAATGAAGTAACAGGAAATCTACCATTTGCTGATTTGTTTGCGTTGTCAGTGGCCTGCTTTGGGGCGATTTCTGCCCTTCTATCAAAAGGTCTAGTCTAGCTTCCACAGTGTAGCTACTGTTCCTTCTGTTGTTATCCTTGCTACTTGCTATCACATTTTTCCTCATTTACTTTTTTTAACTAAAAAAGCTTTATTGAAATATAATTTACATACCATATAATTCACTCATTAAAGGGTATAGTTCAGTAGTTTCTAATATAGCTATAGAACTGCAACCATCACCACAATCTAATTTTAGAATATTTTCATCAATGCTAAAAGAAAGCCCTTACCCATTAGCAGTCACTTTCCATTCCCTATCCCATCCCTAAGAAACCACTAGTCTACTTTTTGTCTCTATAAATTTATTAATTCTGGAAATTTTACATAATTGGAGTCATACAATATATGGCCTTTTGTGACTGGACTTCTTTCACTTAGCATGTTTTCCAGTTTCATCCATGTTTGTAGCATGCATTAGTACATATTTTAAATTGCTGAATAATATTCCATTGTATGGATATACCAAATTTTATTTATCCATTTATCAATTGAAGGACATTTGGGTTGCTTTCACTTTTTGGTTAAATGAAATAATGCTGTGAACATTAATGTACAAGTTTTTGTGTGGATGTATGTTTTCATTTCTCTTGAGTATATACCTAGGTAACTCTTTAACTTTTTTAGGAGCTACCAAACTTTTCCAAAGTGGCTGCGCTATTTTACATCTTACTAGCAATGTATAAGGGTTCAGATCTCTCCAGATCCTACCAATACTTTTTATTTATACCCATCCTAGTGGGTGTGAAGTGGTGTCTCATTGTGGTTTTGATTTTCATTTCCCTAATGATGTTGAATATCTTTTTGTGTACTTACTGGCCATTTATATATCTATTTTGGAGAAATGTCTATCCAGATCCTTCACTCATTTTTAAATTGGGTTCATTGTCTTTTCATTACTGAGTTCATTAACCTTTTAATGTTCACTTTGATTTATTTTCAACTCAAAACGCTTTTCTTCTTTGTTTTTCTTCCATTTTGTTCAGGGACTGTTCAGTCTTTCTGTATTAAGCAGGAGGGTTAAGAGGGTTTTCAAACTGTCTTTCATTCTCTTGGCAGCAACTTCCATTGGCAACATACATTGTGGATTACCTTAGCCTGGAAAATATACATCTGTTGGTTATGGAATAGATCCTTTGTGGTTTATACTGGTTTTAAAACGAACTATGCTTCTTTCTGTACAAACCAGTAGGTAAAACGCGTGGCTTCCACTTTAATCCAAGCTTTTCATTTTATAGGTGAGGGAAAAGAGAAGTTGGGTGGTGCCGAAGTTTGTAGGAGATAGAACTAGACTAACTTTATTTCAGCTCATTCTTAAGAAATATCAATTGGTTTCTCATCAAGTGACAGATATATTAGTCTGAAGGGATAGCAAGGTGAGTAAGACAGGGTCCCTGACTTCTAGATTCTCACAAAATATGTCAAGAGAGGCTGACATATACACAACTAATGATAATACAGTGTCACAAGTGCTGTAAAACGTGTGCAAGGATGTATAGTCTCGTGCTCTATACACTGCTCAGTGCTGACTGGGATTTTCACCTTATTTTCTTTGGCATGTGGGCAGAATTAGATTCTTGAGTAGTTGATTTTGTCTGGACCATTTAGTAAGATAACAAAAATGCCATCATTCAGATGCTGAGATTACAGAAGAAATGGACTTTAGAATCTTCAGGGTTTTGCACTAGAATCTAGAAGATGGTCTTATTAAGTATACTATTTTTATACATGTATTTTTTTAACTTTTTTTCCATATATTTTGTAGTGGTTTATTACATCAAGTTTTTCAACTGAATTTATGTCAATATGTTAAAAAAAAAAAAAAAAACAACTAAAAACTCCTTTCTGAAGACCTTACTTACATCAGTGATTTATTTCATTACTTTTGTCCTTTTGTTCTTTGGAAGTCATCCAGCTTCTTTTTATTTAACTGAGTTAGGCTGTGGGATACATATTTATAGTAACACGTGAGTGTGTTTCTGTTTGGTCTTCTATACTATTTTTATGGCATTTGTATTTATGGCTATATCATTAGTCATTAAAACAAATATTTTCCTTTGTTAATACTGCTTGATTTTCAGGTGATTTATTCTGTAGTATGTAGTCTTTTAATTAACAGAAAGGCATTTTTGCAACAAGTATACTTTATTTCAATAGAATTAGGGGTATAAGTGGTTTTTCATTACATGGATGAATTATATAGCAGTGAAATCTGTGCTTTTAGTGTACCTGTCACCCTAATAGTGTGTGCATTGTACCCAATAGGTGATTTTTCATCTCCCACCCTTCTTACCCTCCCCGTTCTGAGGCTCCAGTGTCCATTGTAGCCCTCTGTATGCCCCTGAGTACCCATAGCTTAGATCCTGCTTATAAGTGAGAACATGTGGTATTTGGTTTTTGTTCCTGAGTTGCTTCACCTAGGATAATGGCTTCCAGTTCCATCCACGTTGCTGCAGAGGAGAGTATTTCATTCTTTTTTATGGTCTAGTAGTATTCTGTGGTATATACACACCACATTTTCTTTATCCACTCATCCATACATGGGTTTTGAACCTTGGCTTTTCTTCTTACTGGTTGTAAGGGCATGGACAAATTATTTAATTTCCGTTATCCTCAGTTTCCTTATAGGTACAGTCAGTATAATTATATCTATGTTTTATGGTTATTATAAGAATTAAAGATAATGTGTTTACCCAGCACACAGCCTACTACATAGATGCTTAATAGTGATGGTATTAGTTGTAATATATTAGTTCATTTATATTAAGAGCTGTGGGTTATAATTAATGGTTACTTGATTCTTCCTGGTATAGATTCAGTCATTCATATTTTTACTCAGGATTAATTGAGCAAAAATAAATGATCATATGAATGTAAGTACTTGATGTCAGTGTTCATTTTAATTTTCTAGTCTGTGACCTGGTTTGCCATCAAAACATAAAGGTATGATTCTGTCTGCAAATGAAAGTATTGAGAATTGTTTTTTTACATAGTTGATTGCAGTATTTTTAACCAATTGCAATTGGTAGGGCTGACTTGTGCTGATCCTGTTGTTATAGAAGCACTGGCACATTCCAGATTAGCAACAAAGGAAAGAGTTAATTGGAATTTTATTTAGTAAAGTTTTTTTTTATTATTATTTGTGAAGAATTAAAAAAACCTCAATTGAAAAATTACCTCCTCACAATAATTAATGTAAACATTATAAAAGGGTAAACAATGAAAAGTAAGCCTACCACCCTTAAGGCATCCTCTGCCACTATTTGGTTATATAGCCTCCTAGTAATATGCTATATATACACACGGGGGTACAGTGTTGCACAACTCCCGAGCTGTGGTCATATATATTCAATGCGGGTACATTGTTGCACAACTCCCTGGGTGTGGTCATACATATTCAAGCCTATGCAGCCTATGTATAAATAGGTTCCTTTATTTTATATAAATAGTAATGTTCTTATACGTGGTTCTTTCCTTGCATTTTTCATTTAATGACATATCTTGGAGACTATTCCATATTGGTATATATAGATCTACCTCATTTTTAAAATTGCATAATATTCCATTCTTTGAATATGCCATTGTTCATTTAATAAGTCTCCTCTTGTTGTAAATTAAGGATCTTTCTAGACTTTTGTTGTATACAGTAATGCAGTAAATATCCAGGTATATTTGACAGTATGTGAGTATACCTATAGGATAAATTGTTGAAAGTGGACTTAGTGAGCCCAAGGGGTGTGCATTTAAAATTTTGATGGATAATACTGAAGTAATGTGCATTTTTTTCCTCATACTCTTACCAACCTAGTGCATTTTCTAACTCTTTGAATTTGACTAATCTGATAGCTGAAAAATGCCATTTTAATTGTAAATTAAGCCTCATTGTGATTTTAATTTGCATTTTATTAGTGAATGAAGCTGAGCCTATTTGCTATTGCTTTCCAGGATGTATTGTTAGTGAAAAAATCACAATGAAGAACAAGGTTTATAATATTCTACCTATTATCTAAGATGTGGGGGGATGCAGATAAATGTATTTTATTTGTTATTTAAAAAGGGAAAACAGGAAGGATAAACCAAAAGCTAATGAAAACAGTTACTTATAAGAAGAGAAAGGGAATAGAATCTAGGATTCTCTGAACACACTTTGTATTGTTTGGGCTTTGGAAACATGTAAATGTTTTATACAATTTTAAAAATTAAAAGAGAAAAAATATTTATCTGTTAAATATTTAGGTTAACATTGTTAGGAGCCAAGATTTATTATTTTTGAGACGGGGTCTCGCTTTCTCACCCAGGTTGGAGAGCAGTGGTGCATGATCATAATTCACTGCAAACTCCTGGGCTCAAGTGATCCTCCTGCCTCAGCCTCCCGAGTAGCTGGGACTACAGGCATGTGCCATCATGCCTGGCTAATTTTTTAAAAAAAAATTTTTGTGGAGACAAGGTCTCACTGTGTTGCTCAGACTGGTCTCGAACTCCTGGCCTCAAGCAATCCTCCCAGCTCAACCTCCCAAAGTGCTAGGATTATAGGCATGAGCCATCACAGCAGGCCAGGAACCAAGATTTTTAACAAAAGAGAAAAAGAGATACAAATATAAAGTCAACGAAGTTAAGCAAAACCTTATAATTTTAAATTTGAATGGGAAATACCAGTATAAATTTATGATTCTCTTTAAAAAGAATTCTTGCTCTGTCTACTTGAAAGACTTAGAAATAATAACCTAGAAGCAAAATCTTAGGGTCCAGAGTTTGGTCTCCAAATACCATTTTTGACTAAAATGAAACAGGGTCTCTTGTAGAAGTGGCTGATTTTAGGTTTGAGGCAGGAAAATTTACAGGAGGAAACTGGAACATCTTGTACTAGAAAGAAAGGAAAATCTCCAAGACAGTTGGGGTCATATCAGAAGGACACAGTGGCCAACTTGAAGGGGCTTTCATTGATTGTGTAGTGCAAAAGAAAAAAGAGCAGTCTCTGACATTCAGCAGCTGGCCCAGCACTCAACAGCTAGGCCATGCTATTCTCCTACTGAACAGGAACAATCTCACAGAAAACCTCAGACAAAATTTCTCAGATCATGCTAAAATGAGCAAAGCACAGACAAAAACCAAGATCACCTACAAAATACTCAGCCAAAATGGGTGACTGCTGCTGCTTTACCTGTTGCAGCTTTATCTTCCTTGTAGTCTCCCCTCACTTAGATAAGATTTATCGAGATACCCAATCATAGAATTGGCCCACTTCCTGACAGCATCCTGTGTAGAGAAACCCCTCCTTCTCTAGACTCACCCTCAAATTACCATACCAAGCCCAAATCCTGTAATAGATTTTAACATCCTGTTATTGAGAAGCCACATGGTTCCCTATGGTGTGAGTTCTCCCTCACTGCGACGAGTAAGAAACCTACCTTGTTTAACTACAGGTATATTTCTAGTGGTCTTGGCTGAAGGGCATTGCTACTAGAGGTAGGATGATTTGAGCAAGAGCATCAATAACGAAAAATACAGGGGAATGGATTAAGTGAAAATATAGGGCCACAATCAGCAAAAATAAAAATGGGAAATTTTACAGGACAAATGACAAGAGGAAGGAAAGATACCAGAGAGTCGACACTCATAAATTAAAGAGACTCAAAGACACATCAGCCAGATGCAGTGACTAGTCTTTAGGTCCTGAGTACAAAACACAAGTATAAGAAGATATCTTTGGAGACAATTGTAGAGATATGAACACTTCTTATTAGAATTAAATGATATTAAGGAATCAGTGTTAATTTTATTAGATGTGGCAATGATAAATGGTGGCTATATTAAAAAAATATCTGTTAGAAGTATTTGCATAGGAAATGATACAATGTCTGGGTTTGTTTAAAATCTTGGGACAGGCTAGTACATTGGGATATACATAGGAAACAAATTGGCCATGTGTTGATAGTTGCTTAAACTGGGTGATGTGTACCTGGGCACTCATCATATTACTTCTTTACTTTGTATGTGAAAATTCCTCTAATAAATTTTTTTCTTTAAAGCCATTTATATTTCGGTCAGTGTGCCTGTTCATATCATTTTCCCATTTTTATATTGGCCTTTTGTCTTTTTTTTTTTTTTTTTACAATTTAAAGGGTTCTTTAAATACTAAGATTAGCCTTTGTCATATGTTTTGCAGATATGTTTTGTCTTTTGAGTTCCTATATGGTCCTTTTTTTTTTTTTAACCTGTGGAGAATTTGAATTTTTATTTTTATTTTGTGAAATTTTCTTTATGACTTGAGTTTTTGTGTTGCTTAGAAAAATGTTGTCTCTCAGATTCTGAAAAGTTCTATGTTTTCATGAAATTTTAAATGACTAAAGTATACTTCTGATACAGTTTGACTGTTTGGTCATCCTAATTTCTTCTTAGAGTATTTGGAAATTTCCTCCCCTAGAGCTCTGCCCCAAGAATATATAAGGAAAAATGTTTAATAGTTGTTTTGTGTAGTGTATTGATAGATTTAATAGTGAACAACCAGAGAATTAATTGTAAAAGTTTGCTAGTTAATTTTGCCCCCCCCACATAGGCAAATTAATGAGAAATCTATCATTTACCAAATTGTTAAAATATGCTAAATGTTATGTAAAAATATTAGCAATATAGTTCAACATTTCTAATTTTATAAAAGTTTCAGTGTTTACATAAAGAAGCATTCCTTTTAGCTCTTTTTGTAGGACTTGGGGTCAAGGAGCCAGGTGTCAACTTCCCTTTGAAGTTGACATCTTTACTCTTGCTCCTCTCTTAGCTCTGACTTTCTTACATAGGCAGAACAGTAAGTTTCTAATTTCTAATCTCTGTAGGAGTGGATGAATGTTACTGTAGTGTCATCTTCACTTGTCTCCCAACAGGGAGACCTGTTGGGACCCAGGGATGGTTCTTCTACTAACTATATCCTGGAATTCTTCTTTTGTGGGGGGAAGTGGTAGGAGTGAGGTATCTTGGGCTTGTGGTTGGAAATGTACCATGCTCTGTGTTCTTAGTTAAAAACTAGTTCTTCAGTTAGTGCTTCTCTTTTAGAACTTTTAGAAGTCATTTAATGAAATACAAGTGGAGGAAGTACATTTTATACTGGATTTTAAATATTTTATTCACTATACCAAAAAATTTTGTAATCTGATATTAATCACTTTTCTAATACAAGTAAAAATATTTTTGAATAGGAAGAAATTTTCTTCCTCTGAAGATATCCACTTCCTTTTTCAGAGTTAGAATCACAAGTCTTCACCTAGTTCTTTCCAGCTTAGGTGTGAAAACATGACTAGTGTGACAATTGCTGCTAAAGATTGTATCACAGTTTGAGTTTAGCTTAATGTTTTTCAGGAATAAATCTATGAATTTATGGGATCATTATTTCTGGAGGTTCACTTCTATATTCTCATGGTTTGTTGTGTTATATTTTGACACTTATTTTGTTAATGTTACTGAAGGTATCATGTAGCCGTGAATGTTTTTCATACTTTTATTGATATGCATGGTTCTCTGAGTGAAACCAGGGGACTGACTGGGTGTTCCTAACAGAAACCCAGAGGCAGATCAGTTAGCCCTCCTATGCCTCAGGTTTTTAATATTATTGGTTTTGGTAACAAGTATATTTTTATTCCTAGTGAATATCTTTACAGTTCTGTCTCTAGGATCAAAATAAAGAAAATATATGAAGACCCTCTGTTATTGGGAAGTAGCTATATAAACTCAAGTATTTTATTTTTCAGATGATTTCTTAGCGCTAATCAAATACATTAATCAACTTCTGATTAGCTGGCTCATTTGTAAGAGGATTGTCTTTAGATGTATTGCTTTCAAATTGTTCCTGATGTAATTTAGCAAAAGAGGTGATGAAGTTCTTTGTTGACCAATTATCTCTTGTTTGATTTTGTTCTTTGACTTACTGTAGTTTGGCAGGAAGCCATTTAAACCAAAACATGTAATTACTTCTTAATCCCAAATAAGTTTGAAATACAAATGAGTCTTTGGCCTAGGGATATGATGGGATGGCAAAAAGCAGTGTTTTTGACTCCTCCTGAATCATTCACCAATTTATATTTTTTATCTAACTTCTAAAATGAACTGGAGGGGGCTTTTATTAAAATCTTCAAATACTATAGACTTGTATATAACAGAGCAATGAAAATGAATGACTTAACGAAGAAAGGAAGATGTACCAGAGTATTGAGGCCAGTGGTTCAGTCTGTGCATCACACCCCTGAGCAGCATGAAAATATACAGATGCTAAGGCTGTTGTAGAGTAGCACCTTTATCCTTCCAGAGTTTACAATAACTGTGATGTATAGCCAAGATGGACAGTTACTGCCTTAGATGATGAGTAGTTTCATAAATGACTTTGTAATTTTGCACTGAACTTCCTGGCATTCCTTCCAAAAGAGGAAACAAGAGTTTCATAGCTTTTGCTCTCTTAAAAACTTGCATCATTGGAAGAGGCACTTTTTTCCTACCATGAACCTGACAGGGTTTGTTTTGTAGATGTCTACAACTGTTCACTGTCTTTAATAACTAGTTTTATCAAAGGATTCAGAAGCATTCTTTACCTGGGAGGCTTTTTGTTGATCCTTGCTTGAAGCTGATGGTATAATATTAAATCATAACTATGTGATGATGTTTCTACATGAAGCTAAGTGAAGCTTTTTGAGGCCAAAGGTTGCATTTTGTTCATCTTTGTATTTCCAGCCTCTAGTAGTATCTGGTGCATATTTTGGAGGTATTTTTATAAATGCCTTTGGAATAAAGGAGTTCAAGTGTTTAATTTCCTGGTGAACTAAATTGCTATAAAGAGAGAGCTTAGAAAATCTAGAGTAAGAGATGATTAGCATGCTTCCTAGACCATCTGTCACTAATATCAATTGTTTCTACTTGGCACTGCAGACTTGTTTTTTTTGAGGGGGAGGGCAGCTTGTGTAAAATTAAAAGAAACCAAAACTCTTAGGTTATTCTGTATCCCTCTGCTTAGTGGCTAAAAGTCAGCACAATTTTTAAAAAAATCGACATTCTTATTATTCAATGAAGATGAATGTAATCATTGCTTATTCCAGCAGCGGTACCATTGTAATAACTGACAGCTGTTTCTGCCTTGCCCCTTACAGTCTCTTATTGATGCATCAACCAGGGCGATCCATTCAAAATGCAAGTCAGAGCATGTCACTTCTCTGCTCAAGACCTTCCAGGGATTTCCTTCTGGTGGCCTGTGCGTTGGACATGTTCTTCACCTCTGTGCCCTTTTACAGCTGACCTCCTCAGCCGGTGCTGTCTCTCTCTCCTGGCTGATTGTTCAGCTGCACCAACTCCCTGCTGTTTCTAGAACAGGCTGGTCATATTCTTTCCTTACCACCTTTGTACTTGCTCCTCCCTCAAGGTGGGATGCTCTACTTACAGAGTGACTTCTCTCACTTTATTTTCAGATCTTTGCTTAAATGTCACTTTCTTGTGAAGCTTTACCAAACCATCTTTTAAAATTTGTACTTCCTTTACCAACTCCCATTTTTTCCCCTTAGCCCTTATTACAATTGGACATATGACATGTTTTAGTGTTTTAAATTATTTGTCTCTCCTGAATAAAATGTAAGCTCCATGAGGGTAAGCCTTTTTGTCTCCTTTGTTTGCTGCTTTATCCCTGTCTTCTAGAACAGTTCCTGCACAAAGTATGTTGTCAATAAGTATTTGTTGAGTAAATGAATTAATGAAGCGCAGGGTATATGTTGTCATAATGTAGAATTCCATGGGACTTGATATTATTTTTATTTTAGATTTAAAAAAGGATATAACACGGTGAAAATTTTCATGTTTTTTGTAAAAAAATTACAAACCATTCACTCTAATAGCATTACCAAATTACTAATATTTAAGTTAAAGGAAGAATAGGGCTTAGTCCGATCCTACTTTTTAGGAATGGAATTTTATCCATTACAAACCCATTCATTCCTACCTCGAGGTGACCTTTGTGACAAAGGCACTATAGAAGCACTTAAAATTTTAGATTTATTTTAAGCTTACATAGTTTAGTCTGTTGATGGAATGTATTTTGAGAATGGATTAATACATGTTAGTGAAAAACATCAAAAATGTAAAAACTTTGGTGAGAATTTAGTCAGTGGGAGAGTTTTTCTTGACTCATGTGTTCAGAGTATGACTTTTAATTTGGCTGAAGCATTGTGAATTAAAATGCAAGTATATAGCATGTTCCAAAGCCTTACAGAAGTATGTTTACCCTGTTGCCAAAGTCAGAGTCCCGACGGTGGCCTTCAAGTCTTTACTTGATCTGTTCGTCTGACTTCATCTCCTAATTTCTCCCTTGCTGACGCCACACCAGTCACACTGGTGCCAAGCATGCTCCCACCTTAAGATCTTGGCACAACTCTTCCTCTGCCTGCTCCAGATACTCACATGGCCAACTCCCTCACCTCCTTCAAGGCTTTGCTTAGGTGAGCAAAGTCCTTGTGAAGGAGGCTGACCATGACCACTCTGTTTACTACTACAAGCTACCTCTGCCACCTTCTACTCCCTATCTTCTATTTCCTGTCACCTCCTGTTGTACTTAAGTATAACAGCTACATTTTCTAAATGTTAGGTAAATAGCTTATTTGTCCTTATTGTCTGTCTCTTCCTGCTAGAATGTAAGTGTCAAAAGAGCAGGATCTTTGTTTTGTTCCTTGAGAAATAACAAGTGTCTAGAACAGTGCTTGGCACTTGGTAGGTTATCAATGAATATTTGTAGAGTGAGTGAATGAATGAACAAGCCATATGATTACTCTTATTCATAAATTTACATAATTCACAGTTAACATTTATTTATTGCTATGATAACTAGTAGATTTATGTAATTAGCATCTATAAGAACAACCTTTGAAAAAAGCACCACTTGTAATGCTTTTTCTAGTTGTGTGTATGGGGGGAGTGACCCCACAGGCACCAAGAACATATTGGTATTATCTTGGATCAACTTAATTTCTGTGTCTGTTTTATCTATTGTACCCGGAGACTGTTTTCTTTTTTAAAAAATTGTGATTAAAAACATATAAAAATCACTATCTTAACCATTTTTAAATGTACAGTTCTGTACTATTAAGGATAGTCATACTGTTGTGAAGCAGATCTCCAGAACTTTTTCATCTTGCAAATTTGAAACTGTGCTATTAAATAACAACTTGCTTTTCTCCCTCCTCTCAGTCTCTGGCAACCACCATTCTATTATACTTTCTGTTTTTGAGAATTTGACTGCTTCAGTTACCTCATATAAATGGAATCATGTAGTATTTTGTCTTTTTGTGACTGGCTTATTTCACTTAGCATACTGTCCTCAAGATTATCTGTGGCATAGCATGTGTCAGGATTTCTTTTTTTTAAGGCTGAAGAATATTCCATTTTATGTATATACCGCATTTTGTTTATCCATTCGTCAGTTAATGGACACTTGGGTTGCTTCGACCTCTTGCTGTTTGTGGATAGTGCTGCTAAGCACATGGCTATACATATACCTCTTTAAGACTATAAACTCTTTCCTTGAGATCTGTTAGCTTAAAGGAACAAACATTATCGATCATTTTTATTTTCAAGTGTATGCTTCTGTCCTAAATTTCCAAAGATCTTAATAGCATATTCTTATTTTACATAATTTATTCTCATATAATAAAATTTGTATTTTGGTATAAGCTGTGGAAGTGTAGGTGGTCTGCTTTTTTAACATACAGCCCTGGAAAACTGTATATCATAAAGTGGAACAAGCTCCTCGAAAGAACAAGCTCATTTCATCTTGAAAGAAGAACTTATTTTCTTCCCCCAAATGATCTAGAACTGTGTGTTGCCTAAATGGTATAGTGAATTCCAGGACAGTATTGTATTGTGAAAGCAAAAGGAAGAGACTGTTTCAAGAAAGAAGGAACAACAGTGTTGTGCCGCTGAACAGGCCAATGAGTGATTCCGAATGTCAGCTGGATTCTGTGGCGTGGAGCTCCCTGGTAACCTTAGCAGGAGTTGTTAGAGAGCAGTCATGAAGGTGGAGCCCAGATGGGGTGAGTTGAGGGAGTGAGGAGAAAGGAAATGTCAGTAAGCTTGAGAGGTTTGGCGTGGAAAGGGAAAAGAAAGGATGGTAGAGCAGGGGGATTAAAAAATTTATTTTTTAAATGGTGGAGCCGTGAGCATATTTAAAAGCTGATGGAAGGGATCCAGTTGAGGGAGACATTGAATATATGAGAAGGATTAATAGTGTAAGTCCTGAGAAGGTTGGAGGGGATGGGATAGGAGGAGGATGGCTTCTTCACATTGTGACAGGAGAGAAGGAAGCTAGGATTGGCTTGAAGTGGGCACAGGTGGTTTGTAGGGTTGACTTTTGGAAAGACAAGGGACTTCCCATCTGAAGCTTCTATTTCTCTCTAAACTAGAGTAGATCATCTGAGAATTATGAGTTAGGAAGGGGAATTACAGTTTTGAGGAAGAATAAACAGGGTTTGACATAGTCGTAGAGAGCAGTTGCTAGGCTTTTAAAAGGAGTGGCAATATCCATTGCAATGGGATGACGTGTATTTAGCATAGACATCAGTAACTTGGGCAAAAAAACTAACTTAACCTTTTTGCTGTTTAAGTTCATAAATTTATTGAATTCCTACCAAGTACAATGTATTGTGACTAAGGCAGTTCTCATATTCAGGAAGCTTATAAACTTACAAGGAATATTTATTTATCCCATGCAATAAGAGGTACAGATAGTACTGAAACTTCAGAGGTCATATCTGACTGAGGAAGAGGTAGATCTTTGGGTATGGGAAAAATTTCCAAAGATGTATATAGAGCGGGGTATGTGTGAGAAAAGACTTTACACTGAGAAGACAGGAGATAAGAATATGTTGGTACCATGTTAATGGAATGGTGAATAGTCCAGCTTGTCCAAAATTATCCTTGAATCATCGTGTTTCTATGTAGTATAAAACACATCAGAGAAGTTTATGACTTTAAAAAAAATTTCATAAAAATATATGACCCCCTAAAGGAGCTTACATGCATAACTATTTTAGGGAAAATTTATGAGTAGTTATCCAGTGTATAATGAACTTTATTCAGCATTACAATTTTCCAGTTTGGATATGATGAATTCATAGAGCTCATTAAGTGTAAGTGTCATTGTTGTGATTCATTCAAGCTTTTTTTCTCTCCTCAGCAGAAGATTAAAAAAAAAAATTTCAAATTTGAATCCAGGACTTGAGAAATGCCAGTTGTCTAAATACAGTACCATATTGTGATAAATATAGCTATTGAAAATTTGAAAATCTATTCACAAAACTTTATTTTAATATTCATTGCAGAACTTTTTTTGGAATGTTATCTGAAAAACAGAGGACCATTTTATCATCAGAGCTGACTATTAATTAGGGTATTGTTTCAGATATAAAAGTTGATCTGCCACTGAAATTCTATTTGAATATGTATAGTTCCAAGCTTGCTTTGTGTATTTAATAACTTTAGTACCATAATTACTCTGTTTACAATTAAATTTTGGTGAATATGCTAATATGGAATATACCAGTGAGTGATTTCAGCAAAGGGCAGTATTGATTTGCATCTTGATGTGCTTTTCACTTGCATCTGCATTTCATTTAATATCAAGGGAAAAGAAATGGTCAGATTATGTAATGCATTATGTGATGATAAACTTTTTTTTCCTGCGAAAACTCTCTGTTGCATTGGCTACTATAGCAGTAGATTTGCATTGAGCCAAGTGGGCTGAAATTACATGGATAGATGTAATCTGGTTAAGGTTTGTGCCTTCCAGTGTATTGTTCTTTAATAGAAACCTTAATGCAGGTGTTGGTTTCATTATTAGAAAAAACTCGATAGTGTACTAAAGTGATTTTTTAATTCAAATTAGTGTTTTTAAATTCTTCAGAAAACTCACTAACTTACTGAGGCAAATACTTGTGGTTATATTATTTTTTTGAGCCGGGACTACTGGTTTTAAATAATTCCCCTTTCCTGTTTTCAGAAATTGCCTGAAAACCAACAAGGAGATTCAGAAACACAGATTTCATATTCTCAGAAACTAGGAGACTTCTGTAGCCCTGAACCAGAAAATAAGGGCTGCCAAGTACAGTGAAGGTCAAATAGGGGGTATGGGAGGATGCTGAACGGGACCACTGTCAGGTCTGAGGTACAGGTGAGACGTCAGACAAAGCTGGCAGAATTGTGTCCTCCAAAGTAAGTGGCACACACTGAGAGGTACATTAAAGAGCCTGTGTTTGGAAGGACAAGAATGGGTGTTGGCAGAAAGGGGCACTAGGGAACTTTATGGTGTGATAAAAATGTTCTAATCTTGGTTGTCACACAGGTGTGTATACATACGTAAACATTTATCAATCTCCACTTGTGCAAGTTAGCAATTTATTACCTCTCAACCGAAAATTCACCATTCTTTGTTCTATTTGTGATACTTGAGCTAGATCCTGTAAACATTTCTTCCTTTCCAGAATCATGTTAGATTTTGTCACTAGAAGGTGAAGAAGGTGTACTGCAAGACTTAGCAGAGGAAAGGGCTTGTTTTGTTGCAGTGTGCTTGTTTTTCTTGTTTGTTTTCTTTCTTTCTGAGGTGAGGCTGTCAGCCATGCTTACTCTCCTGTAAGTTTGGTTGGCACCCTAGTAGGCAACTTCTTTCTCCCCGCCGAGTGCTCCAGTGGGCAGATGCCTGTGGAGCAGCTCCAGCCCCACTGGCACTTCAGAGAGCTACTCTGCCACCCAGTGGGCTGTCACCGCAGTCTGTCCAGTAAGTGTTCCTTCCTTGGATGCTTTCCCATAGCCTCAGAGATAATAACTACTCCCTGTATTTGCTTGTCCCATATTCCTTAGAGTTGTCTTTTACTCCTTTTAGTAGTTAACCTTCTTTTACTTAATTAATAATTTCTTATATTAAATTTTCCTGTTTCAATTACTTGTATGTTTTTTTATCTCCTGAATGGACCCTCACTGTTACACCTGTAATTTGTATAATTTACTGTGTTAATTTTACATAAACAGGATGAAATAAATCATAAGTGTACAACTTGATTAATTTTTGCAAAGTGAATATACAGTTTAAACACCAAAATTGGGATATACAATGTTACTAGACCCTTAGGCACCTTCCAGCTGCAGCCTTCTTCTTCCAACTCATACTCATTTCCTTCCTCAAATAGTGTACGCTGTTTGACTTTTTACCATTGATTAGTTTTATTGTTGAAATTCATATAAACAAAATACAGTATGTGCTCTTCTGTGTGGCACATCTTTTTCTCAACACAGTGTTTGTAGATTCATTTGTTTTATTATATTCATTTCCCAGCTGATGGACATGTGCGTTTCCAGTTTGTGGCTATTGAATAAAGCTGCTATCATTATTTTTTTTCTTGTGCATGTCCTTGGATGAACAAGTTTTCATTTTTCTTAGAGATATCTACCTATCTGTCTATCTATGCTGAATTGCTGGGTTAGTTAGCCGGTACTGCTAGACAGACTTTCAAAATGTTTGGAACAGTATACAGTGTATGAGAATTCTAATTGTTCCACCTCGTTACCAACACCTGGGCTTGTCAGACTTTCACAGTTGAGGTCTTCAGAACCTTTAAGGAATAGATCATTCAAATGCTGTTTAAACTCTTAGATTGTGGTAAAAGTAGAAAAGCTTCCAAAATCTTTTTATGAAATGAGCATAATATTGATATTCAAACAGATAAATAATACCAGAAAAAAAAACTCCAGACTATTCTCATGAATATCTGTTTTGTTCCTAAATAAAATATTAATAAATAGAATTCAGCACACTAAAAAAATCATAACAACCACCAAGTATAATTTTTTTTTTCTGGGAATAGTTATTTTAAGTATGTGGGATACTGGTTGTATTTATTTTAAGTCTTTTATGTTTCTCAACATTTTAAAAGATTATTTATTGAGTAAATATTTATCATCGGCCCCCCTTGCACCCAGAAGAATTATCCCCTGAGTACTGACATGGCCATCAGTTTCCCAAGGCCACCTAAGATTGTAGCCCCCACATATTTTTCCATTAGGAGCTGCAGGAGGGAGTTTTAGGTATATTTTAAAGAAATATTTGTGTCATAGTGGACTCTTCTATGAGAACAACAGAGTGTATTTCAATGACTTCTTAACACTCCTGTGGAGCAGACGTAGGTGTGAGGGAGGTTTTAACCCAAGCACAAAGTTAGTTTCAAATGCTAGTTAATTGAATCTATTTTTCTATTTTTTCTCCTCCTCCTCTTTCTCCTCCTCCTTTCCTCCCACCTCCTCCTTCTCCTCCTTCCTTCCTTTCACCTCCTCCCTCCCACCTCCTCCCTCCTTCGTCCTCCCTGCTTCTTCTTCCTCCTCCTTCTTCAGAAATTGGTAATCTAGGATCTACATGTGAAAACACCTTTATATGAATATTTTTTGTACTTGGTTTACTTGGGTTGGTGTGACGTGTTATATTTAAGTTCTTGGAACACCAGATGCCTTTAATGAATATGAATGACTTGAAAAAAAACGAACAAAACCAGATAACCATTTGGAAAAAGCTAGATTCCTACCTCATATCTTATGCCAAAATAAGTGTAGGCAGGTGAGAATTTTCCAGTAAAAAATGAACCGTAAAATAGCTAAAGAAAACATGAGATACTAAAAAAAAAATTGGGGGGAGGTCTTTTTAAGGGTGAGATGAAATTTAAAAGCTAAAAATAAAGTGTCCAAAGACAAATTGGGGAGGCTCTTTGTAATATAATGAGCTAATTTCTTTAATACACAATATATAAGAAGTGCCTATAAATGAAAAGCAAGACTAGTAATCCAAAAGAAAAATAGGCAGAAGTTACCAGTAGCTGACAGGAAATGAAGTACAGATTTTGCTTAGGTGTCTCTTGTTTTTCTTTCTTTTTTTTTGTCAGCAGGGGGATTGGGCAAGCTCATTGAGTATGATAACATTTCTAGTTTTGATTCCTTGGTGATTGTTAATTATAGGAGCGGTAATTTTTGAATGTCTAAAATTATAAAATATTGCACAATTCAGAAAATTTAAACAAATACAGATTTAATGAGTCGTTGTCATAAGGTACTCGTATAAGTACCACCTAAGTTAAGAAGTAAAACTTTGCCTGCCATGTGCTTCAACTGAATCATAACTTTCATGTTCTACCCCAAAGTAACTTCTTTGATGGTGATCACTTCCTTGTTTTTCTTTATAGTTTTACCACTCAAGTGTGCATTCTTAAATGCTGTGGTTTAGATTTGCCTGATTTTGTTTTGTTTTAGATATATTGTTGTAAGTCTTTTTAAATCTAGTTTTCTTTTCTCCCATGCCTCCTTTCCCCCCCTTAATTTGCTGAAAAAATGGGATTATATGTACTATAGGGTTTCCTACAGTCAGGATTTTGCTGTCTGCATTCTTGTGTTATAGTTTATCATGTTCTTCTGTTCTCTTCATATCTTGGGAATTGGTAGGCTTGATCAGATTCGGGTTCGATTTATTATTTATTTTTTGGCAAGACTACTTCATGGGTAGTGGCATATTCTTTTTTTTTTGTTGTTGTTCATAGCAACATTTCAGAAAGAACTGAAATGTCTGTCAGTGGGTGAATGGTGAAGCAGACTGTGGCATATCCATGCCATGGGATACTACTCAGGGATAAAAGAGAATGAACTATAGGTACACATGGCAACTTGGATGGATCTCAAGGGCATCATGCTGAGTATAAAAACCCAATCTCAAAATGTTACATACTGTTTGATTCTGTTTATGTAACATTCTTGGTATAACAAAATTATAGAGATAAAGAACAGATTAGGAGTTGCCAGGAGTTAGGGATGGGGAAAGGACGAATGTGGTTAAAGGAGTAACACCAGAGTCTTGTGGTGGTGGAACATTTCTACATCTTGATTGTACTGGCGGTTATACAGTCCACACGTGATAAAATTGCATAGGACTATACATATGCACAAATGAGTGCGTGTACAGCTGGTGAAATCTGAACTTGTTTTATGGATTGTACCAATGTCAATTCCCTGATTTGTTTTTAATATCAAAAAATTAAGGAGGTACAAGTGTTTTTGTTACAAGGCTGTCTTGTATAATGCTTAAATCAGGGCTTTTGGTGTGCCTATCACCAGAATAGTTAGTGTTCATTGTACCCAGTAGGTAAGTTTTCATCCTGCACCTACCCTCCTGCTTTGTGCCTGTGTGTACCCATCTATTAGCTCCCACTTATTAGTGAGAACATATGGTGTTTGGTTTTTCCATTCCTGAGATACTTCACTTAGAATAATGGTCTCCAGTTCCCTCAACATTGCTACAAATGACATTATTTCATTACTTTTTATGGCCGAGTAGTACTCCATGGGTGTGTGTGTGTGTGTGTGTGTGTACATTTAAGTCTTTAATCCATCTTGAATTAATTTTTGTGTATGGTGAGAGATAGGGATCCTGTTTCATTCTTCTACATGTGGCTATCCAATTTTCCCAGCACTGTTTATTGAATAGGGCTTCCTTTCCCCAGGATATATCGTCTGCTTTGTCAAAGATCAGTTGGTTGTAGTAGATGGTTTTGTTTCTGGGTTCTGTATTCTGTTCCATTGGCCTGTGTGTCTGCTTTTATACCAGTATCATGCTGTTTTGGTTACTATAGTCTTGTAGTATATAATTTGAAGTCAGATAATGTGATGCCTCCAGATTTGTTCCTTTTACTTAAGACAGCTTTGGCTATTTATTGGTTCCAAATGAAGCTTAGGATTATTTTTTCTAGATCTGTGAAATATGATGCTGGTTTTTTGATGGGGATTGCATTGAATCTTTAAATCACTTTGGGCAGTATGGACATTTTACGATGTTGATTCCACCAGTCCATGAGCAGGGGATGTTTTTCTATTTGTTAATACAAAGGGTGTGTCTCTGTGTATGCATGTGTATGCTTTTTGTGAAAGATAAAATACCTTGTGAATTAAAAATATTTCCAAGTACAACATTTTTAACTTTACCTGTTCTATCTTGCACATCTCTATCTACTTTCTTTATATTTGAATCCTGAGTTTTAAGGACGTAAGGGAATGACACAATAAGAATATCACAATTTTTCATTTGCATTATTCAACATTTATGCACACAGTAGCCTTATCACAATATGATTACTGGAAAGTTGTTTTTTGCATATGTTATTCCATTTTTTGTAGTTATACTATATCTACATTGCTAGAACATATGCTCATCATATACTCTATCCTCTCCTTTGTAACTGTTATTGAGTCTCAGTTCTAAAAATATTTTGGTTATCTTAGGCTTGTTCTTTAGTAGATTCTTCCCCTTTTTTTCGGCATAAAGTGTTGCTGTCAAAGTGATGACAATTTGATTTTATTTCCCTTATAAAATATCTGCTTTTTGGCCAGGATACTCAAAGAGAATTTTCTTTTACTATTAAGTTCAGTAATTTTATTAGCCTGTGTCTTAGCGATGGTCATTCTGGGTCAATTTTTCTCATGTATGTTGTGTGACCTTTTAATATGTAGTTTCGCATCTTTTTTTTTTAAGTTCATGAAAGTTTTCTTGAATTTAAGCATTTTTAGTATTCTGTTCCCTTGCTTTGATTTTCTTTGTTTTATATATATATATCAGCTTTTTTTCTGTGTTCTAAATTTATGATTTTGTTTTAAAATTTTTTTGCCCTTTTTGATTTTTTGGTTTTTTTTTTTTTTTTACTTCCTGTTTCTCTTAAGTTATTTTTATAAATTTTATTCAGTCTATATTCCTTCTCATTTGGTCTTCATTTCTGAAAAGATTTTCCCTTTCATTTTAAATTTTTTATCACCTGATTTCTGAATTTTTCTGAGTCATGTTAGTCTTTGTATATAAAATGTTTTTTAGCTTGTTTTGAAAGCTGTCAGCCTTTTGGGAGGTATGTTTTTCTTATGGGCTTTTCTTTCTTTTTTAAAAAAACATCAACTTTGTGAGGGACTAGGTCTCCGTCCTTTTCTCATGTTTCATGTTTCATATGCAATTGGTTTTAGATGATATGGTTCAGGGAAACTTTATGTCAATCTCTAGAACCTCTTTATTTGTTTTTGTGTAGTGTTCCAAAATATGGAGGCTAACTCATAGATCCACTTTCATTTGAACTTTCTTGTTCCTTTATTTGTATTATCCTTCTGATGCTCACTTTGGAGTCCTTCCCAAGCAGTTTCTCCTCAGCCTGAGGCTTTGACCTGGGAGGGGCCTCGGTTAATTAGTTTTGAAAGTTGTATAGTCCACCGTGCTCCAGCCTCTTCAGACTTTATCCCTGACCCCTTGCACCCATTTTTGTTTGAGCTTCTATCCTCACAGTGTCTTTGTGCTTTCTAAGAAGTAGCCCCTGATAATTTTGGGATTCTTAGGTTCATCAAAGGCACCATACTTCTGCTCCCTTCTTTACAGTTCCTGATACTACATAGATCTTGTTGCTGTCTGGTTTGTCTTCACCTACTCAAATTTTGGGATTTGTCGAGATAGGAGATACTGTCCCCAGTTTTGTTGTAGATGTTATTCATGAGTTTTGAGTTTTGCTCTTTATTTGTCCTGTCTGGCTCTTTAGGGGAATTCAGGGAGATTAACCAACTCTGCTGCTGCCCTCACCGTGTTCAGTGTTAACCTTCAGGAGCAGTGATTTATGAGTGTTCAGTAGACTGATAGTGATGAGGCCATTCTGTGGGACTATTTCTAGGCAAGAAAGTCAGTCCAAGCCTTAATTAATTATTATACTTAATTTCAATTAGTTGGCCATGGGATTAAAACTAAAAATAAAAGCAAACAGCTTTATTTGGAGGAAAAACACTTTTTATTGACCACAATTTATATTGAGTTGATGCTGAACCAGAATATTTCATTTAAAATATCGTATTTTTATCACTTCTGGAAAAGAATTCCAGAAAAACACAAAAGATTGCCCAGTCACTATTCTGAGTTACAGAAAGATGACAGCTTTTTCACTTATTTTAAACTATTTTGACTACCATAAATAGTCAAATAGGAGATTACTCTGGTGACTTGATAAAGTTGGATAGAATTCAAAAGGCATTCATTTTTAGTATTTGGAAGTATTGTGTGTTTTAGTTTTTTTTTTTTTTGTTTGTTTGTTTGTTTTTTTACTTGGTTCACTGCCATAGGTGTTAAAGTTACTTTTTTTGGTGTTTTGAATCTGGGCTATCTTGGTTGACACTGAAATTCCATTCAGCAAGATTTTACCATGATTAAAAACACATTAAGAGAATTAATTGATAAGAAGTGACAGGGACACATTCATTTATTTTGGAGATGTTTTTGTTAAATTAGAGAAGATTTAGATAACAAAGATGCATTAGTATTCTCTAGAAAAAAATTTGATTTAAAAATCCCCAATAAATTAATAAGGAACATTTGCATATATGGCTTTTTTTATGTGGAGTGATGGTATTTGCTGAAAAGTTCTAATCAAATGTACTGTGTATGCATGTAGCATATCTAGGCTTAAAACCAAACAATGAACTTCTTGCATCTGAGTAGCCATTTCAAATTTTGCAGACTGTCTTAATAATTCTTATCAACTTCCTTTTTTTTTTTTTTTTTTTACTGTGTCTCTACTGTGTTTTTAGGGAACTGTAGAATACTAACATTTGTTTGAAATCTTTTGAAATTAATATTTGTGGAACTGAGATTTTGTAATCACACAACACACACACTGCTCACATGGGCATGCATACAAATATACATTGTGTTCCTTCACTCAGTGAAGTGAGTTACACCTGAGGACACTTAGAGCCCAGCGTGAAGTGACTTGGTCAAGATTGCTCAACTAACTGGTATTATACCTGGTACCCAGGTCTTTTGATTTCAGTCCAGTGCTATTTTCACAGTGAAACACTGCTTTCCCCGAATGTTATGTTAAACTTATGTGTTAGTGGGGAAAATTAATCAAGATTCATCTCCTACAGCATACTTAGTGACAAGGGAAGTGTAGAAATACTGTGTCACCAGCTTTGCTTTTTCTTTGAACCCAAATGACTAAACAGCCACAGTTTCTCCCTGTCACTCTTGAAGGCTGTGCTTCCTTACAGTGACTTCTGTAATTGTAGAGCATGTTGGTGAGGCTTTGGAGCCAGGTAGTCATCAGCGCAAATTGCTGTTGTTCCACCACTTGCTAGCTTGCTGGGCCTTAATTTCCTCACCTATAAAATGGGATGATAATGCAGTTTTCACAGAGTTGTGAGGACGAATGGGAACCCAAGTAAAGCATATACTGTCATGTCCTAAGAACACTTGCCCTCTGGAGACCTTTGTGTTTAATTGCCTTGTGTTTTTAAACTCTGTGCTGTGTATTTGTCACATCAGTATTGACCTTTATAAAATCCTCATTGCATTAATATAAAGTGTGCATTCTAATTGGATGTACCTTGTCCTTGTCCCCTCAGATTCATAGAGCAAGTCTTTCTTTTTTTTTTTTTTTTTTTTTGTTAAATAGCATTTTCAGTCATAGATCTTATGCCACTGGAACTTAAACCTAAATATTTCCTTGAAAATAATCGCATATATTTTATTTATTGTCTCCTCTCTAAAGTTAAGAAATAATCAAATAGGAATTTGAGCCATTATAAATCAGAATTAACAGATGTCCTTTATTTAAGTTTTGGAGTAAGTAGGAATTTGAACATCTCTGTTGTACAGAAGCTTTCCTTAGGGAAAAATGTTTTGAATACTTCTAAGATTATAGTTCTGAGTGTTGCTTTGTTTTGTATTATAGCAAAAATGCCTCGTGTAAAAGCAGCTCAAGCTGGAAGACAGGGCCCTGCAAAGAGACATCTTGCAGAACAATTTGCAGTTGGGGAGATAATAACTGACATGGCGAAAAAGGAATGGAAAGTGGGATTACCCATTGGGCAAGGTGGCTTTGGCTGTATATATCTTGGTAAGTGTGTGACTGCTTCTAATTATCAACCCAAAGATTTATATGCTTTCTTATCAAAATGGTTTTGCAATTATGAGCAATTATAGGATGTTCCTAATAATTTGCAGTCAACTTAATATTGTATGATTAAGCCAAAGTGCATCTCTGACATAGGAATGGAAAAGGTGATCGTTAATTTAATCACAATAGAAAAAGAGGATAATATATCTGTAATGTTATTAGTGAGCACTATGGTTTTAGATTTTTAAGATATTCTATATAATCTTAATCTCTTGAGACCCAAAGAAAGCCATGTACATCTGTCCTCTCCTACCTTCATCTAATTGTGATTTATTCCGTTTGTGTTTGTCTAATTTGGAGGTTTGCAGATCTTTTATGGGTGTGTATTTGTTTTCTTTCTGTACAAACCTAATATTCTTCATAGTGGAATTAGGGGAATTACCTAGAAACTGCTTATTAGGGCTGATTAAATGTGCTGTTAACTAGCATACTTATTCTGAAATTTTGGGGGACCCATTGTGGAACCCTGAAATTATTGATTTAAAAAACATTTTGCCTGATTGCTTCTAAATCTGTCTAATACTACCAAGAATATTAGTAGTGATACGTTACAATTCATGTTTGCTTCTGATATTTCTCTCTAACTTTTCCATTCTGTATTCTTACTCTACCTCAAATCTCAATTTAATTATTTGATTTCTGCCATAGAGGCTTATGAATTTTTATTTTTAGCAATGGAACTCATTTTTCTTTTAAGTAACATCTTACTTGGCATATTAATAGTGTGGATAGGTTAGTTTACCTGGAACTTGTTAGAACTGCAAATTCTTGGGCCCTACCATAGACCTACAGATCAGAAACTGTAGGAGGAGGGCTGGCAATGTGTTTGAACAGGTCCTCCAGATGATTCTGGTGCATGCTAAAGTTTGAGAACCACTGACATAGATAAAAGAGCACTCCTCTTACTCAGGAGGGGGTCCCACTTAACTTCTTCCAGGACCAGCGGGCTGCAGTCAGTCAGCTGCAGTTTCTAGGGCTGTCTTCATGAAACGTAGCTTAAAATCCAGAGCTTTTCCATATTTTACACATATGCTTCCTATAGGTCATTGGCCCACTTCTTTGGGAAATATGTATCCATTCTCTGGTTTTGTTTAGAGCCAAGCCCATTCCAGTGAGCTAGGCTGTATCTGACTTAAGGTGAAAATCCTTGTAAATCAAGAAAGCGTAGTAGCTATATTAGCCAGGTATACATTTTTGACCTTGTGATTTAGAGGAGATGGTAGATTATATAAGCTGTCTCTGCTGCAGGATGTGTGGACATCCCATATTAATGGGAACTTGTGTCTAAACAAGTAGGTTCTTCATTTTACATTAATTTGCTTTCGTAACCTTTTGCAAATGTGGAACTTGCTTGGTATGTGTGCTAGCTGTTTTATTTGTATTTATCATCATACAGTGCGATATAATACTAAGTGTCTTTAATATCCCATGATTTGACAGATCTCTGTAATAAAACTTTACTTCTGTAAACCTTGGTTGACCAATCTATAAAATGAGGGATTTGCTTGAATATTGCTGCCTCCAGTTTCTCTTTCTGTGTCGTTATACTTTGAAACAGCTATATTCAAGATCATCAGCAATTTCTGTTAGAGAATTAACAGAAGCTTTTGAATTTTGTTTGGGTTTTTTTCTGCAGCATTTGATACTGTTTATCTTTCCTTCTCATAAAAAATTGCTTCCATTGTCTTCCATGATAGCATACCTTCCCCTCTGGTTTTCTTACTACTTTTCTGGCTATACTTGGTCATCTTTGTAGGTACCTCTGTTCTCCAGCTTTCCTTCCTTGGCTCACTTTTCATTTTATGTATTCTATCTGAGTGATCTCATTGAATATCATGGCTTCTGTTACTGTCCTTTTATTGTTGATTTCCATATCTTTTATCTGTAACCTCGGACTTGATTTCCTGAGTCTAGGCCAATAGCCAGTGGCCTACAAGGGATCTCTCCTTGGATGTTCCACAGGCATGTCTAAAACTTATGTCATCTTCTTCCACCTCCTGATATGCTCATGATCAGGAGAGGATTGTCTGAATGAAGGACACCCGTCAAGCCAGAAACTGGGAAAGCATTCTTGAGTATTCCTTCACTAGTGGCCTTCATACCTTTTCTAGTCCTGTTGCTTTACCTGTGTGACTTCTCAGATCCATTTGTTTCTCTCCATCCTTGCTGCCACTGTCCCAGGTCTGGTCATTATCTGGACTCTCACTGTAGCACTGAATCTCCTCTGTCCCAGTCTTGCCCTCTTGCAACCCACTGTTCAGAGTATGCCTTGAGTGACCTAGCATACTAATCAGTTCTTATGATTATCTTGCTTAAAACTCTTTAATGGCTCCTTAGTGCCCTTAGAATAAAGTGCCAAATTTTTAAGAGTGGCATATGAGACCCTTCATATGTAACTTTTATCTTCATCCCTTTTATTGTCTCAAAAATCTATGCTTCAGCCATCCTTCTGCCCTTTGCCTTCTTGATCTTCATATGTGATGCTTTAAAAAAAAATTTTAATAATATATTTTATGTAACCCAATATGTCTAAAATAATTTCAAAATGTGTTTAAAATAAAATTATTAATAGAATATTTTACATTATTTTTGTACTAGGCCTTTGAAAATTTTGGGGAGCTTTATTGAGGTATAACTGATATACCTGGAGCATTGCTATGGCTTCCCAACTGATTCACCTGCTTCTGCACTTGGCCCTATGCTCCATTTTCCACAAAGCAGCCCAAAGGAGTCTTTAAAAATCAAGATCTGACTTTGCCAGTCTTCATCTCAAAACCTTCCAGTGGCTCCCCATCTCATTCATAGTAATAGCCAAAACCTTTATGTGACCTGTGTTTGTTCCCTGACGCTTTCCTACTCTATCTCCTCTTCCACCTCACTCCAGCTACTTTAGCCTCCTTGCTTTCTGGACATGTCAGACACATTCCCACATCAGGGCCTTTGTGCTGGTTGCCTGGAGTGCTCTTCACCCCGGTACTAGCATGGCTTATTCTCTCATTGCCTTCAGACCACTGCTGGAATCACACCCTGTGAGTTCTCTCTTACCACTGCCTACCTTCCTTTTCTGCTTAAGTTTTCCTCCATAGCACTTAGTGCCGTCAAACATACTTCATGTTTTATTTGTTGCCTGCATCCTACCTCTGAATTGTAGCTTTGTAAGAGTAAAGATTTACTCTTTTTGCCTGTTTACTGCAAAATTCCTATTTCCTAGAAACTAGTATATAGCAGGTACTTGGAAAATATTTGTTTAATGAAGATGGACAACCTTATATTACTAACTCAGTATTCCTGGACAATGGAGCTTCTTTATTTGAATGAAACAAAATGACCGTCTTATTAAAAATATTCTGGATGGCAGGTAAAAGTTCTAGTGCCAACATCCTGAACTATTAGTCCAGATGCATTTTTACCTAACTAGTGCTTTTTGGAATTTTAACTCCCTCATTTTTTACCCTCCAGATGCTCCTTCTTAAAAGGATTCCATAGTTTGTTAAATTTAAGAAATTGTATCATTTATCTTCTGAGGAATTCACATTATACGTTGGCATATCAAAGGCCAAGAGTACTTTTGAATTCAAGGTTATCTTAACTTTAACTCAGAGTTTTTCATACTTAATCAATGATCAAATTTAAGAACCCAGAGACTGTAAGATCCATTCTAATTTCAGACATATTAAAATATAGGGAGGGAGAAAGTCTTAAAATTGATGAAATATACTGTAATGGTATCCTAAAACACATATTTGGGAAATGAAATTTATTCTATCAAGGAGTAACAGATATATAGACCTAAACATTAATATAATATTTATAATAATGCTACTTTTTCTGATATTAAATATTTCACTTTCTTAAACAGCTGATACAAATTCTGCAAAATCAGTTGGCAGTGATGCACCGTGTGTTGTAAAAGTGGTAAGAAAATATTTTATCTAAGTTTTTTCTTTTGATTTGTTGTAGTATTTGTTTTGTAAAACATACTTTCTGATAACTAGAATAATTAAACCATAGGTATTACATTTTTAATAATGTTTTATAAATATTTAATGAGACATAAAAATAGCTTTATAGTTTTATATAACTTGAGTTCAAAAAGTCCCTCTCCTCTTGAATTAGAGTGGTGCTGGTATTCGGTGATAAATGAATGAAAGCATAGAGGTATGCAGATGTGGAATAAAAATATTCAGCTCATTTAAAAAATTTCAGCTATTTACAAATGCTTTTTATATTTATATCCTACAAGATCATACTAATTTAATATAATTTTATTGTATTTTCTTTTGCATTTACTTCTGGACTTCCACTTGGTCAATTTTTTCTTTTTGTTATTCCCAATTTTCTTCCCTTCTCCTTCTGTCTTAGTAAATTAAATTATTTAAGAGTGGTTGTTAGACCTTCTTTGCTACACTAATGCTGAAATTAGTTGTATTGAGTAAAGATTGGCAGTATCCCATCTGACATAAGCATACTTTGAATAGCCAGGTCAATTTATATATTGGAAAACTAAAAGACATTTTAACTACTATTTTTTAAATAAATTATGCATCTTTTTGCTTACCAACATTTGCTACTTCCCTTCCTCAAAGTTTTTTGATACATGTGAAGAACATAGTTTTGTTAAATAAAAGAAGTAATAGGATGTGTTATTTGGGCAAATTAACATATAACTCTTCCCCACTTTTTTCCCTAAAGGATACAGAAATTTAGGAATTAGAATTACCCCAACTTGAGTTTTTTGTTTTGTTTTGTTTTGTTTTACTCTCTTTAAAAAAAAAAAAATTGACCTCTTTGGAGCCAAAGTTTTGGACCTGAATTGTTTCCATGACTTTTTAAAACATTGAGGCATATTTTTTATTATATGTAGATGTTTAATTCACATAGATATTAAACAATTTGAAGACTTTTGACAAGTGCATGCACCTATGTAACCCTCACATCTGTTAATACATACAACATTTCTATCGCCCCCAAAAGGTTCCTTATGTCCTTTTCCAGTCAAGCTCCTACTTCCCCACACCCTTGAAGGCAACCACTTGTCTGAATTTCTTTTGCCAGGGATGAGTTATTACTGGTCTGGAATGTTACATAGATGGTATTATACAGTATATACTATTTTGTCTCTAACTTCTTATGCTTAGCATGATGTTTTAACAATTCATCTATATTGTTGGTGCATCAATCATTTTTTCCATTTTATTTCTCTGTTGATAGACATTTGGGTAGTTTCTGGTTTTTGGCTGTTAGGAATAAAGCTTCTATAAACATTCTTGTACAAGTGTTTTCATGGATATAGGTTTTTATTTCTCTTGGGTAAATACCTAGAAGTAGAATTGCTGGTTTATATTGGAAGGTATATATTTAAATTTATAAGAAAGTACCAGATAGATTTCCAAAGTGGTTGTGCCATTTTACACGTCGGCCAATAACGTATGAGGGTTCCGATTGCTCCGTGTCGTCTCCAGCATTTGGTGGTGTTAGTTTTGTGTGTTTGTTTTTTAGCCATTATGTGGGTGTGTAGCTGTGTCTCATTGTAGTTTCAATTTGCTTTTACTTCATGACTAATGATTTCGAGCACTTTTTCATGGTGCTTATTGGTCATTCATATATTTTCCTTTGTGGAGTGTCTCCGTTTTTTTTTTTTTTTTTAATGAAATAACTGGTTTGTTTGCTTTTTATAATTAAGTAGTAAGAATTTTTCTGGATACAAGTCCTTTTTCAGATGTATGTGTTGTAAATATTTTCTCCCAGTTTGTAGTTTGCCTATTCATTTTTTGAATGCTTTTTCTGCATCTATTGAGATGGATCACAGGATTTTTCTCCTTTATTCTGTTAATGTGGCAATTACATTGATTGATATTTGAGTGCCGAACTAACTTTGTATTCTTAACATACACCCCGCTTAGTCATGGTGTATTATACTTTTTACATAATACTGGAATTGATTTGCTAATATTTTGTTAAGGATTTCATGAGGGATATTCGTCTTTAATTTTTCCCCCAGATACTTCTTGGTTCAAAATTTTCTAATCTCATTATTTGGTTTTGGTACCAGGGCCTGTTGGTGTGCTATGTTTAGTCTCCTGAGTCTCCTCCTTTTTACTCCTAGTGCTTCTAGGAAAAAAAGCTGGGGCTGTCGTGCGGATCTCTTTGTTTCCTATCTTTTAGGGGTCACACTCCTGTACTGCCTATTATCTAATTTTTGAAAATAGTAATTGCTATTTTTTTTATCCACCTTTATGTTTGTTTACAGTGGGAGGCTAATTGAGTCCCAGTGCTTCTCCCGACAGGGAAACGGAAGTAAAGTGACGACTTTAAAGTTGTGTGTCAGTGCTTTGTTTCTCCTGTCATTTCCCTTTTCTTGATTCCCTTTTATTTTGGATTTTTCTTCCTTCTCATTTGTGGAATAACATTCCTTTTGAAATAGTCAGCTTGCTGCTAAATCAGAAGAACTAAAGTTCTTACTATTAAATTGGATCATTTGCATTTAATTGCAGAATATTATCTGCATTTGTCTTTGATATGACAAATTAAAATATTAAAATCTGTGGGCAAGATTAGTTTCTTCTTAGGATCGTCAAAAGGCTTCTATTGTGGGAAGAAAGCAAGTCTCCTTATGACATCTCATAATCTTGAGGTTCAAATGATATGGTTACTTCTGACCCCTTGTAGTTGGCTAATTTGTATAATCGTTTCCATGTCTCGGAAAGAAAGCCTGCCAGTGCCTTAACTTATAGGTGGAACGGGTGTATAACCATGTCTTTTTTGTTCTGTATAACCTGAGTTTTTTTAAGTTGTGTTTTATCTTAGAATTATGATATTATTCTTTATTGTGAATAATTAGAAGTATTTCAGTTGTTATTCAATGTAACTTCACTTTTACTGCCTTTTTTTTACTTATATACAGTTAAGGAAAAAAATGGATAGGAAGAGATATTTCCTATATGCTTAAGGTAACAAATTACATTTCTAAGGCCATTTAATCAAACCTAGTTCAGTACTGTGAATCTCCTGTCTTCTAATTTAGTTCTCTTTCTATTATCCTTTATTACTTCTCTTTGTAATTAGGACAGTGATAAATATTCAGTTGATTTCTCTTTTGCATTTAATATTTCAGTAACTTTTTCAATGTTACAGTTTGTGATCCTGGAAGAATGCCATAAGCAAAAAAACGTTATGACTGTCTCTTTCCCTTGGAAGGGGAAGTTTAGTAACTGCTGTTTGCTTCTTTCTCCTCTGATAGCTGTCTTTTCTGGATTCCTTTAAACTCTTACTGCACTCCTTGTATTAACATTTGTGTTATAATTTCATATGCTAATATCCTCCTTATGCCACTAGTTGTTTTTATTTTTTTGTGCGTTTATTTTATCTTCCTAAGTAGATTTTGACTTATTTGATAAGGACCTTGTTTTAAACTATTTTTCCCCTATGAAATCTTTAAATGCTTATTGTATTTATTTTTTGGAATACGTTTTAGCCATAATTATCCACCACCTTTTTACTACTATTCATTTACTCTCAACTTCCTGATGCCACTTACCTTCCTCTCTTGTCTGCATCACTGAGAGTGGGCCATTCATAATTTGCCTTCTCACAGCTTTATAGTATTAAAAGTTCAAATGGTTCATCAAATACAAACATGTAAAATGAGTATCATTTCTTTCCAGAGTTAAAATCAGAACTGTTTATGAACGTTTGCCATTTAAAACATTAGGAGCTGTGAAAGATCATGTTTTCAAAGAACACATACTACTTTTTGGGGAAATTTCATAATTACTAAAAAAAGCAGGATACAGAGCTCTGTATATAGTATGAAGGCCGTTTTAAAATGGCTCTATATGAAGAAAATATACCAAAATGTTTCCAAATTTTCTAAAGTGAGCATATATTTTATCTTTAGAGAAAAAACTTGCAAATGGTATTTAAGAAATAAAGACATTGATGTTTAATGTGAAATTAGACCTAATAATGTAATGGTATATCAAACAGTAGTTCTCAAGCCTAGTTGTGCAGTATAATCAGAATCTCTGGGTGTAAGGCCTGGGTATTGGTATTTTTAATAAAGCTTCCTAGGTGATTCTTTTGTGCATCAAGGTTGAGAACCACTGATAGAATCTGGCACACAAAGCACCTTAAATTATTTTACATGGAATCATGTGTGCATACATGGTTTATCCTTATTTCATGATCCTCTTTTTCAGTAGGGGCTTGCGGGTACTCTGTGCTTCTGATAAGGGTTTCCATTTTAATGTGGAAGGTTTGTCAAAAAATTTGGTTACTGCTAATAGTATGTGTATCTGCTTTATGAAAGAGCTCCAGATAGTTAACCCACAGATTTCTTATATTTGGCATTGAAGTGAAGTTAAGACATACATATTCAAGATAAATGTTTAGGCACCCACTCAAAATGTTCTTCCTACCAAATAGTGGTCTCTGGCTTTGTTTGGGCTGTAATGCTTGACCTACAGGAGCAGCTGAGGAAGAGTGGTGCTGGGGCACCCAGAACGCAGCAAACTTGTCTTCTCTGCCTCTACTGAGAGACACTATCTGTGTTTTATTTCAGGAAAGTAAATGTGCAGAGAGAAATGATAAATTGATAAGTTAGATAATGCAAGGAGAAAGAAATTCTCTTTTGTGTTTTCTTGCTGACAGACTTAATAAGAAATTAGTAGTTCTTTGAATTGCACTCACCCTTTGCTGTCATGTCAGTAGCAGAACTGGAGGTAGAGGTCAGGCTTTTGGATGGTGGGTCTTAACGTTCATTGTATCATGGTCCTTTCCCAGTGTGAACTGATAAAAATCTGTATTTCAAAGTTCCCTGGAAAGGAGTTTGCAGACTGATGTTTGATTTCCGTCACTGATGTTATGAGAAGTGACCTGAATTTTCAATTCATATATCATAATTTTTTGGTAGGAAGGAGAAACTTTGTGCAGCTTCATTTTTAAATGGCAGCCAGTTGCTTTTAGATGGTGCCATTGAAATATATCACATTTTAATTTTTTTTCTGTTGTCATCTTCATTTTGACACTTAGAAGTCTTAAAGAAACGTTTAGTGATATTCTAGTTAAAATGTCAGTCCCAATTTCTTTTCTAAATCTTGGCTATTATAGAGTTGGCAAAGTATTTTAGATTTGAAATATGTTAATAAAATTTTAGTTATGAGTTAAGGTATTTTCTTCAACAGAAATAGCTAGCTTTGGCTGGAGTGCAGTGCCAAGGAAGTAGCTCCTTTATTTTGTGATAATGGAAGTTTATTGGATTAGAGAAAGTATGAAATGAACTCAAAGAGCCTTCATTGTAGTGGGGCTTTCATTACAATAGCCTGGTTTATGTGGTTGATTCTCATTATTATAAGTTTAATAAATTATTGCCTGAAGGGAAACTTGAAAATTAAAGCTGATATGACATAGGTCGAAACTGAATAAATCAGAATTTTATACTGATGGTATAAGCCAAGATTTGTCTTAGGAAAACCTGTTTCAAACCTGAATTATATTAATGAGCTAGCCCAAAAGTTAGCCTTTGGAAAATAACGTTACCAAAATTTCTTCTCTTGAATTTCCATTTCGTATACTGATTCTCTGGACTCCTGATGAAGGCCTGTTCTCAGCCATTGGCTTGAAACATTCACAAGTGTCTGTCTAGCTACCATTGCTATTAGGAAAGGAGCCACAGGTTATGGAGAAACTTGAGGTGCTGAGTCCATAAATTAAGGATTCAGCACTCAAATTTTTAGTGTATTGGTTAGTTTCTACTTCTTATGGAGTTGAGGACATGCCAAGCCCATGTATACCACTCTGTTCCAGGCTGGGCTGAAAAGTATACTTACCTGTAACAAAAAAGGCAAGCTTATTTTTAGGTTCTGATCCAAATATTATATGTATTGCCCATTTACTGTGAAATGCTCATTCATAACTAGGTACTGCCTGTTTGCACATTGGCTGATCAGTCTTCCTCTAAGTGCTTTAACTAGGGATTCCTATTTTACTGAATTACAAGAAATCTGAGCTGCTAGAACTGTGTGTATAGAGTGACTTTCTATGGTAAGGATGTCTTGAATGAAAAAAAAAGTGAACATATTTTAAGTGTTTGTAAAAGGCATCTCCAGTAACCCAAAACTGCAAGTTTTCTCTCAATTAAGGTAGTGGGCCTCATTTATCACTTCTAATGCTCTGTTGAAGCTTGAACTCCAGCTACACAGATACTCTGTCCAGAGTAATTTTCTTCCCATATCTCCTAAAAAGAAAATCCTAAAATTAGTTTAGAAATGTTAGCTTCCTCATTTCAAATTTTCACTGCTTTAAAATTTTTCTCTAATTATCAATAAATAAGGTAAGAACACAAAATACAAAATATTAAATAAATGCCAAATTTTAGTCAGATAAAATTTACTATTTAAAAAGTTCACAAAATTATAAGATCTTCTGTACTCTTTTCGTATTTATTTAACAGGGCAAAAGTCCTGTCAGGTTTTATTTCTTGTTTGGGCAAATACCTTTTGTAAATGTATCTCTTTATAAATAGTTTTGTTAATATCCCTTAAAACATGAAATGAATGTAGTTCAGTAAAGTTGGTAGAAAACAATTGGTAATGAGCCACATTTTCTTCTTGACTTAAACTATTGTGTGGGAAATAAGTTGTAGAGCTTTTTGATTTGAAAAAGATGGGAATCAGTGTCAGAAAGAAAAGGATGCAGTTAAGTGGACAGTGTTTGCTCATTCTGGAGACCCAGGATACATACTCTTCTTTGTGGTAAGGTCTGTTTCGGCCAGTCCTGATAAATTGAATGTAACTGTAATAAGAAACAGGAAAGGAATGGGATTTTGCCACTAATTGGTTAAATCAGGTATTGAAATTTTATTAAATCTCAGAAATATCTTGTAGCCCCTTGGTGATACAGTTAACATGGTTGCTGATCTTTGCTTAAGGGGAAGCTTAATAAAGATGAAAATTAGTTTAAACGTTTTTTAAACTTCTGCAAAGACTGAGCTGTATATCTGATTTTGTATAATTTATTACTTACAGAAATGGAACTTAAAATAAATATGAGATGTATGGACTTAAATTTCCCTCAACATTTCTAAGGAGTTTGACTTAATCTTTAACACTGTTATAAACTTAAGTATCAAAATTACATTGTTTAGAAAGAAAAATTGGTTAGTTTTTTTGAAGCCTCATTGAAAATAATCAGTAATTTTAACTACTGCTAGTACTAATTAACTCTTATGTTTTAAGGAACCCAGTGACAATGGACCTCTTTTTACTGAATTAAAGTTCTACCAGCGAGCTGCTAAACCAGAGCAAAGTAAGAAATATAGTAGACATATGTTTACACTTTTAAAATGACCACTATTTTTGTTTTGTTAAGCTAAGACTAGAGCATTATATCTTATGTTATGAGTCTGTTATATTTTGCATTATAAATTCCATTTAAATACAATTTATATAAAGAATTCTGGTCTCTTAATGGGTTTGTTATGACAAGATTACATCTTATCGATATATAGAATAAAGTTAATAAATGATACAAGATTTAGGAAATATTGAGAATTAACCCTAATTCATGAGTATAGCTCAAGGATCTCCAAAGCTTTTTGAGTATTTTTCTAGATTCTGGAGAACATAACCTGGGGGAATGCCATAATTGATGAAATAAAACAGGATATCAGGGTAGAGAGCAGAACTTCTTCTAGTTACTCTTGTCCCTTCTGTCCTCCCCTTACCTCCCCTCACCTCTCCTCTAAGAACCCAGGAATTCTCCTGGTAGGATGGTATAAAGCTTGGCAATTTCTCAAGGAAGCCATCCATCTCTCCTAGATCTTGATTTCCTGGTTGAGGACTTTTAGATTGAGGCAGACTTTTATGTTGGTGTAAAAAATAGGTCTTTCTGTGGAAGCAAGTAAACATTTTCATAATTAGAGAGACTGACTGCAACTTCAGTACAGTTGACCCTCAGTATCTGCAGGTCCTGCATCGTCAGATTCAACCAACCAAGGATTGAAAATACTTGAAAAAAAAAAAAAAGAAAAAATAACAATACAACAATAAGAAATAATACAGATTAAAAAAGCTATTTACATAGAATTTATATTAGGTATTATATACGTATATGATATGTATATAATATACATATATAATATGTATATAATATACGTATGTAATATACATAATATACATATATAATACCTAATATATTGTATTATATTAGGTATTATAAGTAATCTAGAGATGATTTAAAGTATATGTGAGGATGTGAAGAGGTTATGTGCAAATACTACAACATTTTATATAAGGGACTTGAGCATCTAGATTTTTGGTATCTTGGAGGAGTCCTGGAATTGGGGGACGACTGTACTGTGGTTTAGATCTTTCTAAAAATGCTTTTTGTAGATGTTTCATTTTAAAGACAGTTTTAAGGGAAGGATAACAAAATTTTGTAGGTTAATAAAAATGCTTTGATTTTAAAGTGGTTTTCAGTTATTGGTTATACTGTGTATTCTTCATTTTCTTTTTTTATGGATAAAGATGAATGCTTTTTCCATGTGTAAGTACATTCTGCTATTAATGATTTTTTTTAAAAGTTGTCATTTATGTATAACAATTAAAATCATAAGCATCTGTTTTAACTTGTAGTTCAAAAATGGATTCGTACCCATAAACTGAAGTACCTGGGTGTTCCTAAGTATTGGGGGTCTGGTCTACATGATAAAAATGGAAAAAGGTAAAAATATATATGATTTGTTTTTCTTCTTCCTTTTCTGAGCATTCATTGTCCAGATGGTTTAGTCAAGAATTATTTACCGAGTATAAAATACTACTAGGCCTTCATCTGGACTATGTGGAGTGTATGTGACACAGATGAATGTCAGATTATATCTCTGTCCTCTGCTTTCCATGGCTGCAAACTATGATGCCCTGTTAGAATGGAGGTTCTTCTCTAATCAGGGGACTTCTACAGAGCAATATCAACTAACTAGAACCCAGCAGGCAAGGAGAAACAAAACCAAACAGGCCCTGATTTTTTTTCCCTTCAAAATAAACAAACAAAAACCCCATGTCCTTTATGCAAAAGGGAGCCTTTTAGGATTCTATTTGCTATTTCATGTTATATACATGATCTACCCACAGAAGATTAGACTCCACCCTTTATGATTGTTTCAGTCTAGCTGGTGAGAGAACAAACATGTATGAAATAATTAGACAACAATTAAGTGCTGTCATGTGATTCTGACTTATATGTCTTATGAGTTCAGAGAATGGAGGGAATGCATACTTTGGCATACTTACATCGGAGAAAACCTCTAATATTTTATACTTAACACTTTCTAAATATTCACATGAATGAGTTGAATGGAGCTTCATGGAGTAAGGCTCGTAGCTGAGACTTGATGAGTAGATTTAGTTTGTAACTGGATTTAGTTTGCTTTGGATGCGTTAAGCTGCAAGTAAAGGAGAACTTTGACTCACCTGTCCCAAGCAGTCATCAAGGGCCCAGGTTCCTTATCTTGCACCTTTGCCCTCCTTATGTTGGCTTTGTTCTCAGTTAGTTCTCCATGGTGTGGTCTCAAGGTGGCTGCCCCATTTCTAGGCTTCATGTGCAGATACAGGACCCACTGGCAGAAAATAGTATTGCATCTTGTGAGTTTCTCTTCCCAGGAGTTCTGTGGCAGACTTCTTCTCATGTTTCTTGGTCAGACTTATATCAGTGCTCATTCTTAAATCACTCACTGGCATGGGCAGAGTGATCACAGTGATTGACTTGGTGAGGCATTTGGCTGTGTGATGAAGAGGAGGGAGTGCCTGAGCCAAAAGGTGCTCTGTTAGATAAGCCAAGAGGAGGGGTAGTTTCTGGGCAGGCAACCAGTGTTGTTCACTTGGTATCCTTGCATCTCTTGGGGAGTGTGGGGCTCCCTGACATCACATGTAACATTTTGATATATATAGTTTCGCTGGGACAAATTTTCATAGTTTTTATAAGATTTCCTGGAGAAATACTGTAGAGCAAGGATTCGTTAAGTAAGTTAAGAGTGAAGGTTCTAGAGCCAGACTGTCTAGTTTCAAATCTGTGTTTTTCCCCTTAAAAGGTATGGGACTTTAGATAAGTTGCTCCTTTCTGCCTCAGTTTCCTCATCTGTGAAATGGATTAATAGCTACCCACTTAAGGAGGATTAAATGTAAAGCTCTTAGTATATATGTGGAATATAGATAAGTGTTAGCTTTTACTCCCAAAAGGATCTTTAATCCCTTAAATGTTAAGACCTACTGGTTTAGAAAATCACTGAAAGGAGGGCTGACATCTCCAGGGGAGGATAGATGGCCTTCTGTCCTGCTGTGTGGCCTGATGCCCATCTTTCTCCAGCAAGGGAAGATGGCATGTATATAAAGGAGAGAAGGAAATAAACTTGGAGACAGACACTGGGGCACCTAATGAATAGTCAGAGAGGAAAGAGCAGTTTGGAAACTGATGTCCAGGAGGTGGTCAGAAGCCATTACATGCTGTTGAGCAAGGGATGAGAGGATGTGATGGTGAAAGTGGCACTTGGGAATTGGTTTACGTGGCGAAACAGAGACTAGCTAGCGGGGAGTAAAGTGAGAAAAACCCTTACAGATGACTTGCTCGAAAGCAAATATATTTGTGCTCCAGTATGCAATAGTTATATTCCTAAGAAACATTATGTAAAACCACATTTTGTAGAGATGATTGGAAGAAAAGTATGCTTGGGGTTAGAGCATTTTTGGACTTGGAATAACAAAGCCTCTTCTAACTCTTCCATAATTTCCTATACACTTCTTGTAAAAAAAAAAGTGTAGTATGTCACAATAAAACATAAACATCACTGAACAAATCCAGCACTAGATTGATTATTCTTGATTCCATCAGGTGTGGTCCTGGGCTAGTTTCTTTACTGTCATGTTTCCTTACCTGTAAGATGGGGATAATAGTATTACTCTCTGGAGTTATTGTTAAGATGAAATGAAAGCACGTAAATTGTAAGGGGCACAGAGCAAGTGCCCAGTAAATGTCCATTGTAATTATCATCATCGTGGTTATTATTGTTGGTTTTATTTATTTTTTATTTATATTTGGGAATGGGGGTGTTTTGCTAGGGAATGGTGGTCTGTCTTAAGTTGCCTACTCTGTCATAGCACATTTTACTGTATGCATTCTTATCACCTATTTTATGATAAAGCTTGGGACCGGTTAAATAGGGCTTGCGTGTATGTGATTCCTGTGAGGTTACCAGGGCCTGAGATGAAAGAGACAGTGGGAGCAAAGGTTTACTCTGTAAGCTGACTGACCAGGGTGCTGCTTGAGAGAACTTTGCTGGTGTGGATCAGAGGTGCCTAACAGTTCAGTGACTGGAACCAGACATACTCGAGGTGAAGTCTTAACTCACTGCTTGCAAGTGGTGACCTTACCTCTTAGCCTGTTTCTGCTAGAAAATTAGGTTGCTAGAAATGTCTCCTTCAAAAAGAGAACATTTAATCATGTATAAGATATTGATTTATTTTTAAGTTGAAGCTCTTAAAAATAATCATTATAGTTCTTACCAAAGTAAAGAAATAGAAAGTAGGATTATTCTTCCAGCCCCTTCCCTGCCAGAAATCCTTACTTTTCCTTGTAACTCATTTGAATTAATATGTATATAGGGCTTAGAACAATGTTAGGATTGTGAAAATGTTAGCTGCTATCATTATTAAATCATTTATACTGATTTATATTTTCCCATCACTTGCATGGTTTATCCAAGTCCCTAGAAAACTATACATCAAAGTTTTTACTTTAGAGGAGTTACTTAGAAATAACCTTCATCTTACAACTCAGTGGTAGAGCTGTCTTTCTAGAAGAATGTGGTAAATTTCTAAGCAATTTATGGAATCATGCTGCAGTTGATATTTATAATTTAGAAATAGTGAGGAAATTAAGGGATTGTTTAAAATAGTGATGATCTGTGTTTAAAATAGATAGATGATCTATGAATAAAAACAAAGACCTACATAGTGTGATTTATTAATAGATCCTATATTGAATTAAGCAGTTGTGTTTCAGCCCTCTTTCAGACTGTTGTCAGAGGTATTTTTGTTACCCATGTAGTACAGTTGAGTATCTCTTATCAAAAATACCTGGGACCAGATGTGTTTTAGATTTATTTTGGAATATTTGCATTAATACCTACCAGTTGAGCATCCCAAATCCAAAAATCTGAAATCTGAAGATGCTCCAGTGAGCATTTCCTTTAAGTATCATGTTGGTGCTCAAAAAGTTTCAAATTCTGGAGGATTTTAGACTTCAGATTTTTAGATTTGGGATATTCAACCTGTTTTATAATCATTACACATATCACTTATTTTATAAAAGCAGACATGTCCATATGTCCTGGTCTCATCTCAACCTTTCAAGACCTGGTATATAAAGGAAATCAGGAAATCAAAATTCTTGTTCCCTCTTTATTATCTTATAGGTCAGGGTACTGGGAAATCTTTCATGAATATGTTTTGCTGCTAACTAGTTATATGACTTTAGACAAATCACTTTGCCTACATAGACATTAGTTATTTTATTTATTGAAAGATGTTTAGACAAGATGATCTCTGATTTTCTTCCAGTTCAAAAATAGTTAGAATCTTGAATTTTTTATTTGGTCTGTTTTTTAATGTTAGTTAGCTTTTCCTTCCCTATGGAAATTGTCATATTGTATAATAGAAGCCTTCAACATACAAGTTGGATTTTTGTATCCTTCTGACATTTGTTTTTTTACTTCTTTTTTTTTTTTTTTTTCTTTTTAACAAACCCTTATGTTGAAGGAGACATTTGTTTATTTCAGTATGTGTAGTGCAGTGGTTAAAAGCATAGCCCCACCACATACTAGAGGACAAATTACTTACAGTTTTCTTCTGCTGTAAAATGAGGATGGTAGGAATACCTACCTCATAGGGGTGATGTGAGGTTTAAATGCATTAATATATGTAAACTGCTTAGAGTAGTGCCATGTTCATACCAAATGATCAGTAAATGCTAGATGCTATGATGAAGATGATGATTCATAGTCTTATACCCATTGGAAGACATAATGATACATTCTGAATGTGGCCTTGGTTTTTATTGATTTATTTAACCAAACAAGTTGGAATCTGGGAAACTGTTGAAGATAAAAGTGGTTCTCAGAGTAGACACTGAGCGGTGATACTTCAAATCAGTGATGCTTTTCAGGACATACTGAAATATTAATATAACAGAAGATTATTGAATCTTAGAATTTGAGTGCTCAAAAAGACCATAGAAAGGGAGAGTTCCTACTTTCTTATTTTAACTCTTGTGGAAATTGAAGCTCAAGGAAGTAATGTGACTTGGCCAGGGTGACATAGTTGGTTTGTGGCAAAAACCAAAATCTTCATATTTTTCCAGGATATTTGGTCTTCCCCAAATATTGGCCATTGAGTGTTTAATGTACAATCCTTTTACACTACTTAAACAATTTTATTGACTTTAGCTGTTGTCACAGCATCTCTTGACAGTCTTGATTTTAACAGTGTTGATACTGCTGAAATACACCTTAAAAATAGAGAAAAATAGTCATAGGAACGAAACCAATACCCAGAAACATAAATTAATTTTAACAATGAGAAAAATCAGTGCTATCATTCTCATTTAGATTGTTTTATTTTTACTATGAATGAAATCTGTTGGATTCTCTTAAATTGAATATTGTCTCCCATAACTAGCTGAGGCGAGGAAGAGGCCCTCCAGGTAAAAGGCAGGACAGGAGCAGCACTCTGAATTCTTGAGATTTCTAGTTGGAAGAAATTGTTTCAAATGTTTGTATTTCTTTTTAAAAAGAATACTTTCTTACTAAATGTTGCCTTGGAAAAATTGCTTTGAAAGGAGTGTACTCATTGCAAAGTAGGTTTTCCTGAGTCATATTTTGTTGGTTGACTTTACATATTTGTCTTCAGTTACAGGTTTATGATCATGGATCGCTTTGGGAGTGACCTTCAGAAAATATATGAAGCAAATGCCAAAAGTTTTTCTCGGAAAACTGTCTTGCAGCTAAGCTTAAGAATTGTATGTGAGCTATGTTCTTGTTTTTAAAAAATTGTTTTTGATACAGTAAAGGCTAGTTTGTGTTGAAATTTGGTCCTCTGCTGGTTGGTGTTAGGTACTGCATTAATTTATTCTGTATGATGCTTCCATAGCTGGATATTCTCGAATATATTCACGAGCATGAGTATGTACATGGAGATATCAAGGCCTCAAATCTTCTTCTGAGCTACAAGAATCCTGACCAGGTAGTTTTATAACTTTAATTTCAACTATTTAAAACATGTTGTTTGAAAACAAATATGGTTGCTTTGAACTTTTGAACCCATGCAGAAGTTTTACTTTTCGAAGTAGATATGGTAATAATAATATTTCTTCTTGACACTTTTATCTAGTTAACATTCTACATTTTTGATGCGATTTGTTGGCACTTTATCAAGTTGGCTATTTTGCCCAAATAATATTCAGAAGAAGTACTTGTGATACAAAATGAATTTCAAATAGCTATTTGGGGGTGGAAGCTTAAAATTATATAGTACACCAATGAATTATGTTTGCCTGTCTGCTTTGTCACTTTTTTTATTTCTTTTGTTCAAGAAATCCATCAAATGTAAGTGTTCTGTTACTTGGAAAATTTGGTCTTTAACATGTTGATTATTCAAATCAATTGGTTTACAGAAATATCTTAGCTGTCTAAATTTGTATACCCTTAGTATTTGGAATTCAAATGTGCATTTTTATTTTTTACTGTTTTTTATTACATTCCGTTTGTAATTTTTACTTTCTAAGGAAAGGAGAAAAGCTAATGTTATTATACCTTCACTTGGGTCAGTTTAGTTGGATTAGAGGCATCCATACAATTTTCCTGTAAAGCTGTTTCCATGATTTTGATAAAAGTAAGGTTTAGTTGACACTCACAGTTGGGCCACTGTACTTAATGTATGTTCTCACTTCTTCATTGATCTTCTATGAAAAAAGGACAATGTAAACATTTTAAATGTGTTGGGTACTTTGATTATTGTAATTATTTGTCAATATTCTATACTTCATTTTTCTTCCTGTCAAACCTATCTTTAATACCTTTGCTTAGTTTTTCCTTTCTCCTTTGGCTTTCTTTTCTTTTTCTGTCATTTCATGTGTTTGCTTCCCTTCCTCCCATGTCAGTTATGGTGGATATAAGGGAATCTAAGTAAGTATAAAGAAGAAAGTTGCTATACTATAGCATGCTAATGGAGAATCTTAAAGGTAATCTCCAAATTCATACCGACTCTTTCTACCCATCTTGTTCTAGGATGTTTCTTTGTTAAACACAAAACACAGCTAAGAACCTTAAACAATAAGGGTTCCATTAATTGAAGCAAATTGGATTTGTACAATATAGTAAATAAAAATACAACCTATCTCAATGTGCATTTGACTGAAACATGCTGCCTTTTGTTTATATGGAAATATTTTTGCAGCTTTGATGTCCTTGGGACATGTGCTCTGGGTGGAATTATTTTTCCCATGTTAGATGTGTGTTAGATCTATACCCGTATTTTTACTTACGTTTCCCCTTGTGCCCAGATGCATACATTTGTGACATTTATCCAGAATTAGAGATGCAATATGTGGCTATGGAATAGAAGAAGACCAAATTTATTAGCTTTGTGTGCCCATCAGACCCACATGTATATGCCCACAGATACGTGTGTATATAATATTAAAATTTAGTTTTAATCATGAAGACTTGACTTTAATATATAGTACTTAAATGTAGGTAAGAGCCTCAGTTAAAAGTTCTTTGGACCATTATAACAATCTATAAAATATTTTTATGAAGTAAATTGGGATTTGATTATTTTACAAGTGAAGCAACATAGGAATAGAAGATAACTAATGTATCATGTGTCAACTCTGTTAGCAGTCTCCTAGTTGGTATGATTTTCTATGTGTAAGGTGGCCGTTGTATTGCAACAAGTGTTGATGGTTTACTCTGTGTTCAGTTTTGTTTTAGATTCTGCAAGAGAACATATGAAATTTATAATCCTTCTTCAAGTTGAGGAGACAAGATTAATTACAAGTATAACACATACTTGTCTAAAAAAGTATATAAAGTCAATGATATTATTCAGACTACAGCTACCTGGTCATTTAACTTTTTTATTAAAAATAAAGTCTTTCAGGATAAAATGTTTGCTCCTGTTTACATTTTGGATCTATCTTGTTTGGGACACTGTGGTATGGCCTTGTAGGTGAATCTACCCTTAAATGACAGTATTTTGTTTCTGTGCTTTAAAGGAGTATATGTGTAATGATTTTGGCTTTAATTTGTCTTGCTGCTTGGAAATTTATAGGTGTACTTGGTAGATTATGGCCTTGCTTATCGGTACTGCCCAGAAGGAGTTCATAAAGAATACAAAGAAGACCCCAAAAGGTGTCATGATGGCACCATTGAATTCACTAGCATCGATGCACATAATGGCGTGGGTATGTCGATGGTACCAGAATGAGAAATATGCTGCTTACATTGTTAGCCAAATTCCTACACAGTTCTTAATTATGCATAAATAAATAAATAGATAACTAAATAACAATTGAAGAGGCAAAGTAGGATGGGGAAAGAAGGTAGAGGTGAGACTCTTACAGTTATATTCCAGGGCATGTGTTCTTCTCTCCCTCTCCTTCCTCCTACCCTTCAAAGATAACCAAGAAGGTGGTAGTGGTGAGGTGGTTCATTCAACTGCAATAAGGGTTGCTTTTTGGTTTTATTTAGTTCAACTGGAGTGTTGGTTTGCTTTTGTTTATTTTAAGGTGTGTAAGTTTTCTGTGTAGCTGTAACTTTATAACAGGTAACCTATTTTGTCACCTGTTAAGTTAGCTTATTCTTCAGCAGTCCTGTCTTTTTATCTGTGCCCAACACTGTGGAGGATCTCAAACACCCGGTTTTCTGGGCCTCTTAAAAGCATATGACATTTTTAAGAATTTCTTCAAGTTTTCCAAAGGCAATATTAAATGTTATTATTTTATAATTTATTTTGTAGACTAATAGTCTCAGCTTGAAACCCTAAAGTTTAACAGTTTGGATTTTAAAATTAATTATTAGTTAGAGGTAAATTAGCAAGTAAGTTATTTCTTTTATACTGCCCAATGTTCAAAACTTTATTAAATGCAGTCAAAATTTTGTGATGAAAAATAGACTGTGGAGTTAACTGTTTTACCTTATTGCTTCATGTATACTTGAAATTATACCTTAAAAATTATTTCAGGATACCTAATCTTCTTCTTTTGTATTTGTAGCCCCATCAAGACGTGGTGATTTGGAAATACTTGGTTATTGCATGATCCAGTGGCTGACTGGCCATCTTCCCTGGGAGGATAATTTGAAAGATCCTAAATATGTTAGAGATTCCAAAATTAGGTAAAAGAGAACTTATAATAAGCATATGTAGGATGTAGCACAGTACAGCTTAATGTGCTATTTATTGTTATTAAATATTAATAACATTCTGTGACACCGAGCTTCAAACAATGACTCAATGTTTAATTTTTAACAGATATAGAGAAAATATTGCAGATTTGATGGACAAATGTTTTCCTGAGAAAAACAAACCAGGTAGGAAAAGATTTCTTAAGTATAATAGGGATTTTGTGTTCTGGAAAAATAAAGGCATGCTATCCATGGAATATCCCTTATGTATAATCGTTGTACTGGGATCTGCTCTCAGCAAAAAAGCACTTGCCTTTCCAAATGTTGGTTGTTATACAAATACTTGAGCCTCATTCAATTATTATCCAGTGCTTTCAGGAAAGGAAGTAAATGTCGTTCATTCAACTAGTATTTATTGAGGCTTTATTGTGTGCGAGGGACTGTTCTAGACACTGGGCACTGGGGATGCATCAGTGAACAAAACAAAAATCCCTGCCCTCACGAAGCTAAATTCTAGTTGGGAGAGAGAAATAGCAAAGGAATGAGTGAATTTACCGTATGTTATGTGGTTAGTACTGTGGAAAGAGAAGAAAACGGGTAATAGAATTGCTGGTGTAGGGATGGGGTGGGGGGTAAAGTGAGAAGGAAGGTGGAAGTTTTAAGTAAGGTGGCCAGTGACAGTCTCACCAAGGAGGTGATATTTAAGCAGCAGGAGGTAAGAGAGTAAGTTACGTGGATGTCTGAGGAAGAAAGTTCTAGGCAGAAGGAACACAAGTGCCCAGTAGACTTGAGGAATGTGCCCTTGTAGGTCGTCATGAGGGCTTTGGCCTGTACTTGAAGCAAGTATGTGAGGTTTGGAGTAGAAGAGTGACACGAACTGTCTTATCTTTGAGGGAAATCTCCAGCTTCTGTTACGAGAAGCTGCTGTAACCCAAGCAAGGGACAGAGCAATAGAGGTAGTGAGAAGCAGTCGGTTTGGATGTATTTAGGAGTCTTCAAGCCTTTGCTCAATTGTCTCCTTTTCAGGAAGGTCCACCCTGACCTTATGCTATTTAACATTGCATCCTACCACCCACATCAAGAAATACAATATGACCTTCTCAGAATTACCCTGTATGTCTCCTACCAGTCAGTAGCCTCTTCCTTCTGGCCTAATGAGCCACTTGCTTAACTCCCAGCATCAAAGGTTTGTTTTTAAAATTTATAGAAATGGAATCATACCATGAACGAAACAGATGAAAAATCTCTGTCCTCATGAAATTAATGTCTAGTTCTGTTAGTGTCCTTTTCTTTCACATAAATTTGTGAAATTCATCCCCATTGTTGCATGTTTAACAGTGGTTTGTTCATTTTCATTTCTATATAGTATTCAGCTGTATTTATATACCACTATTTATTTGTCTCTTCTGTTCATATTGCCAATTATACATATAGTTGTATAGTCCATCTGCAGTTGATTTTTGTGTATTACATGAGGAGGGGTCAGCTTTCTTTCCCACTCCTATATTTAAATCCAGTTGACCCAGCAGCTTTTCTTGTAAAGATCATTCTTTCCCTATGGTGCCACATTTGTTATAAATCAGTGTGGATCTGTGGATCTGTTCTGGACTCTTCTTTTTTCAGTTGTTCTTTTTGTCTGTTCTTGGAACAAACTGTCTTAATTACCGTAGCTTTATCTTAAGTCTTGATATCTGGTGGTATCTGGTAATTTAGGTCCTGTAGCACTAGTTTTCTTTAAACTTGACTTTGCTACATTGTTATTCTTAGCCCCTTGCATTTCTATTTAAGTTTTAGAATCAACTTCTCAATTATGCACCCACACACCCCTGCCCCTGAGTTGCTGGAACTTTGACTAATTTAGGGAGTATTGACATCTTTATGCTATTGGGTCTTCCAATCCTTTATTAAGGTATATATCCTTTATTAAACTTGGTCTTAACTTAATTTCTGTCAACTGTGTTTTATAGTCTTCTCTGGAAAAGTCTTGCCCATTTTTCATTGTATTTGTTGCTAAGTATTTGATGCTTTCTGATGCTATTTTAAGTGACATTTAAAAAAAATATTTTCCAATTACTTTTTGCTAGTATATAGAAATAAGGTAGATTTTTGTATAGTTACCTTGCATCTAGTGACCTTGCTGGATTTACCTATTAGTTCTAGTAGGGTTTTTTTTGGTAGATTCTGTAGGATTTTCTGCATGCACTATCATGTTGTTTGTGACAAAGACTATTTTACATCTTTTGTTCCAGTCTTTATGCCTTCTCTGTCTTTTCTTGCCTTATTGCACTGGCTAAAAACGTACATGACTATTTCATTACACTGAATGAAATAGGTAAAAGTGGACATTTTAACCATTGTCCTCTCTCAGAGGGAACGTTTTCAGTATTTTACCATACGTGGTGATGTTTGTTTTAGGTTTTGTGTAGATCCTATTTATCAGATGAAGAAAGTGGAAGTTTGGGATTTTTGTCTTTTTTTCTGAGGTATTCCAAGTATCTAGGATAGTGCCTGGCATATAGGGGGTGCTTAATAAATATTTGAATTAATGGATTTGTGAATGTTTGTGTGTATGTAGCACTGACAAGATCTCTTGATGTACTGGATGTGGGTGTGAGAAAAAGAGAAGATTCTAAGGATGAGTGACTCTTGAGTTTTTGGCGTCAGGAGCTAGAAGGATGGAATTCTGTGTGACTGAGACAGAGAAAACTTCAGGGAACAGGTTTTTAGGGTAGGTCAGGAATTTGGATTTGGATTTCAGATGATAGTTACACATTCAAGAATCCATATATGAGGCAGTGAATATACAAGTCTGGAGGTTAGGGAAAGATCTACATGTAAGTCATTGGCCCGAAAATGGATTTTTAATGTTAAGAAGTATTAATCTTGAATAGTAGGGTTACTTTTTATGGTGTGGTTCTCCCTCCGTGTACAGTAAACCTTTTATCATTTAGAAGCTAATTTTTCTCTTTTATGGGAAAACCAGACCTTACTTGTTTCTCCTTTCTTCAGCCTGTTTTTGGTGTGTTTTATTTCTCCTTCACACAAAGAATGCAGCTATCTGCTATAAAATGAATGGCTTCTATGGCAAAAAAAATAAAAAAAAAATTGACTATGATATTCATTGTACTTAAGGACATTTTACTTTCATAATCTTTTTCTAGGTTCTTTGTATTTTTTATAGCTTTAAAACTATAACAGTTATATTTATACATATTTAAATTTTAAGTATGTATTCTTACTGTCTCTCACAATTACAAAAAATGTTTTTACATTATATCTCAAATACATTTTTTTATTTGACTTACCTGACAATTCCTGAGTTCAAAAGCATATTTTTCATTGAAGTGATTGGGAAAAAAACATGTGTCTTAACAAGATGTTGTATATTTGCATTTTAATTTTACTATAACCATAAATTATTTTCTTAGAACTAAGAGATAAGTATATTGGATTTGTGATTAAAAGTAGAAAATGTGTTATTCTTTTAGGTGAAATTGCTAAATACATGGAAACAGTGAAATTACTGGGCTATACCGAAAAACCTCTTTATCAAAATTTACGAGACATTCTTTTGCAAGGACTAAAAGCTATAGGAAGTAAGGATGATGGCAAACTGGACCTCAGTGTTGTGGAGAATGGAGGTTTGAAAGCAAAAACAGCAACAAAGGTGAATTTTTAAATGTAATTATCCTTTGGGCTTTTTGTGATTATAATTGTGCACAAACACTAATTTTAAGAAAGTATAGCAGTAGCTCAGGGAAGAAAATAATAACAAATTGCTAGGCAATTAAATATTTATCACCACTGTATAAAGGCAAAATCTTTTTATGATACAGGACAATGTGTAGACGGTTGTAGAAAAATAAATATCTATTTTTTATATCTGGTAGCAAGTTATTAAATTCCTAAAATGATTCTAACTTGGGATACTGATATCTGAGGGATTTTGATAGGGTACTGAATTCATAATTTTTGTGTTCTTTTATTCCAAGTAGGGTTTCTCTTGTCTCTCATTTATTCCTTATTTGTGGGTATGGTAAGGTGTTTACAATTTGAAAATTGGTATTTGAAAAATTACCATGTGAAAGTTTTCTTGTTTGTTGATATAGTGTGTTTACCATTTGACCATTATTTGCTCTTTGAAGAACTGTCATTTTGTAAAGCTGTATATATGCATATAAGGGGGATTAGTTTTTTTGGAGAGAAATGCTAAACAATGAACTTTTTATGGTAGAAGTATTATATAAGCCTGTAAAGAACTCCTGGTATCAATTTAAAATTTAGATTTTACAGGTATGTATTAACTTATTGATTTACTATTGGTTATTTTTGATAATTATTGATAAACTTACTGATTTCCTTTATAGTCTGAAATTATTTAATAAAATGTGTTAGCTGTTTCTATATGAGAAAGGAAAACTACTTTTAGAAGAAAAATATTTTTCCACTTTTACTGTCATTAACTTTGTAAATTCCAATAAGTTTCTTTGGAAATCTAGTATTTCAAATTATGAGAAAAAGGATTAAAACAAATTTTCTCTCTTTAAAATTAAAAGCAATGTAATTAAGACATTATCATCTTTCTTAACTAACAAAGGAGATGGGAATTTCAAAATTGAATCATGAATTTGACTTTTTTTTGGCAAATAGCAGGTGTCCTTGTAATTTCATAATAGAATCTGAAATTACACATATGCATCTATGTATATATTTTTTTCTTTCACAAGTTTTGTCTTGATTGTGTCTGCTCCATTTTTGTGGTGAGCTGATGTGCTGAAAGGCATATCCAGGTTTGAAATGAAGAGGGTAGAATGGAAGCCTGAGTGGGATGTTTCAGGAAAGTAGTAAACTTAACTGTTTGCATACATGCATAAACATACAGCATGCATACTATCACTTACTACAGATTTCTCTGCATTAATATTTATAGCTAGCTTCTACAGTGTTTTTCTCTAAAATTTTGCTGATTGAGATGTAAAGATCTCTGCTGCAGTAAGAACTTGTCCAGAGTAACTCCCCCTTCCTTTGCAAATCCCTGTTGTTTGGACCTACATGCTGGAGAAAATTTAGTTTCTGCAGGTTGGCTGACTTTACAGCTGAATAGGTCAGTCTGCTGCAGAGCTAACATCTGTGACCTTAAAATTCTCTTGTGTCCTTGGGTAGTTCAGAAGGCTGGAAATTTCCTGTTGAATCATCCCCTACATGTATAAAGCTTTATTAAGGTGGGGGGAATGAATACCAAGTTGAATTATTAGAAGGTCTACTTTATTAGTTTACTGCTTTTTATGTACTCATTGCTGATATAGGGCTATTCTTTGTATTTAAAAGAAATTACTAAAAGTTAACATCGGGTTGGGTAAAATCACGAAGCTGCTTGGTAACCATGTAATTAAAGTGAGTTATCAATTTTTTTTGCTTTTGTTTATAAAGTGAAACAATTGGACCAGATCAGTATTTTTAAAAGCTTTTCTTTTTTTTTTTTTTTAAGCTACAAAACATTTTTTTCAAATAAATTGTAAATGCCCCCATCTAAAACAGATGAAAGCAGAGCTCCACTGAATGAAAAGTTGGGGGCTCCCTACAAGGAAGAGTGTTCTCCTTAGAGAAACTAGTATGCTGTCTCTTTTTAGCAAGGTCTTTTTTTTTTTTTTTTTTTTTGCTCTGGTTACCAGGAGGCTCAAAACTAAATATTAACTCCATTAATCCTTATAATTAGCATATTCACTTCTTCCTCTTTGCCTTTGTCATAATTTTTAAAAGTAGAGAGTATATGTGCTTTGTGTTTGTCAGTCTTTTGGAAAGAGGTAGTTTTATTCAATTCATTGTGTATTTCTCTTTAGGTTCCTAAGAGACATAGGTAAAACCTATAGGAATTGATAAACAATGGAATAAAGATTTCTGTTCATTTTTTTTTTTGCAACTATGCTTGACTGTGGTACAATATGTTTGGAAACCAGAGTGAAATGTGAATTTACCCACTTGGAAATGTTTCCAGCTTAATAGCAAAGAGTTTTATTTAAAGCAGAGAATTTTGGGATGGTATAAGGCTGAAGAAGAAAGAGACAAAGTATAAATCTGTCTTTGAAAAGTACAAAGCCAAAGATTTTTATTGTTGATTATAACTGAACACTTTCATTAGAATATGGCAGTACAGTGCAACAGTTATTGGATTCAGTTTGTACTTGTAAGTCAGCATTCAACAATTATGTATAAGCTCTAATTTATGTACCTGGTCTAGGCTAGCTCTCCGGGGCCACAAAGATCAATGACATGTAGTCCCATCCTTAAAGAATTTCTCCCTGTTCCATCTGGGTTAAGAACAGCTTAATTTACTGGAAAGAGCTCAGCAAGTTAAAAGGACATTAATACCTCCATTAGCTATTTTCTTCTAGGATTTTGATTAAGTTGCCTGCCCAAGTCAACAAAAGGGGCTGTCGATTGGAATCTTTTGTGAGTCTCATCCCTGGAGAGTCATTGAGGAGGTCTAGAGCATGGCCCTGCAATTTGTATTTTTTCATTTTCAGACAGTCTATATTGCTGCTCCCTGTGAAATATGTGTACCTTTCTTTCCTTCTACCTGTTTTACCTTCTAATTTTTAAATTTTATTTTTTTAGCTATATCATGTAAATTGACCTTTCTAGAGTTTCTCTGAAAAGTCATTAACCATTGTTAAATAAACCCCTGTTGGCACTCAGCCTGGAACAGGGTACAAAGAGTTGCATAAGAGTAGAGGCCTTCCATCGCAAATCAGTAGCCTGCAGGTGCTCCGGTGGACCACTTCCTTCCTTTCTCTCTGCAGTCTTCATACCATAGCCTGTAGTTTCAAATTACCCCAAATATACCCTCTAAATTTGGTGAAAATCTGTCTAGCTGTTTTAGCCTATACAGTAATAGAGAAAAACTGTATTTTAATTATATAAATTTAGATTGTTGAAGTTCATTTATTTCTGTTTTCTAATGGTTTGGCCATAGTGCTATATTTAGGTGTTTACTAACAATTTTTTTTTTGGTTTATTTTTGAGTTATTTTGGCTCTCTTCTTATTTGGACGAATTTTGTCAAGTGCCTTTTTTCCCTTATTTTTTTTAAGTGAGATTGTTACATATGCACAGAAGAGTACACGAATAACTATGGAATTTGAACTTTACAAAGTGAACACAACGCACTTACACATCACTGGATCAAGACATGGATCATTACCAGAATTCGTTTTGCCATTTTTTGGGAAATTTATAGTAATGGCATCATATAGTTCATACTCTTTTATGCCTTTTATTCAGTTGTATGTCTGAGTTTCCCTGCTGCTCGCTGCATGTAACAAAAGTTTATTGTTTTTCTTTGCTGTATAGTGCTCCATATGACTGTACTATAATTTATTTATCCCTTCTAGTACTGATGGATGTTTACGTTGTTTCCAGTTTTTGGCAATTGTGATAATGCTATTAAGAACAGTCTTATCATTTCTTTTGGTTAACATATATTTCAGGTTGGGTGTAGTTGGAGTGAAGTTGCTGAAGCACAGGGCTTACACATGTTCAGCTTTAGTAGATACTGCCAGTCAGTTTTTCAAAGCTACTATCTCAATTTACATTTCCACCAGCAACTTATGGGAGTTCCAGTTGCTCACTGACACTATTACATTGTATTTAATTTTACCTATTTTGGTGGATGTGTACAATCTTTTTCATGGCTTTCATTTAATCTCCTTGAAGAATATTGATTTTGAACCTTTTTGTATGCCCGCCAGACTTGTTTATCTCTTATTTGTAACGTGCATTTTAAGTCTTTTGCCCATTAAAAAAAAATTTGAGTTGTCAACTTTCTTTTGATTTGCCAGAGTTGAGTACTTTGTATGTATATAATATATGTATTGCACATAACATCCAGTCAGTGGTTTATCTTTTCACTCTCTTAATATGGTATCTTGATGAAAAGAAGTTCTTTATTTTAATCAAGCCCAGTTTATCAGATTTTTTTGTTTGTGGTGAGTGCTTTTTGTATTCTATTTAGGAAAATTTGGTCTCCTTCAAGATCATGAAGATACTATGTTATTTTCAAGAAATTTATCTTAGCCGTCACATTTAGATCTACAGTTTAAACAGAAATTGATTTTGTACGTGGCGTGAATCACTATTTATTTTCCATCTGTGGATATCTAGTTGATCTGAACCATTTCTTGAAAAGACCATCATGTCCCTACAGCATTGCAGTGGGCTGTCAGATAACCATTATGTGTTTGGGCCTTTTTCTCGATACCCAGTTTTGTACCATTGGCCTGTTTGTCTATCTTTGTGCCAGTGCCAGACTGTTTGAAATACTGCTTCATAGTGACACCTGAATAGTTTAAGTCCTCTAACTTTTTTCATTTTCTTTAAGATTGTCTTTGCTAGTCTTGGTTCTTAATTTACATGTAAATGTTGGAATCAGCTTATTAATTTCCACAAAAATACTTCTGGGACTTAGGTTGAGATTGTATTGACTCTATAGATCAATTTGGAAAGAAATGACATCTTTATAATATTCTCTTCTCTTCCATGATGATAGTATACCCCTATATTTATTTAAATGTTCTTTCATTTATCTCAGTTTTATTTGTAGTTTTCTATGTCTATAGAGATCATGTACAATTTCCATGTCTATTTTCTTCTAACTGCGTCTTACTCTACTTCTTTTGCATTATCTGTGATTATCCAAGCCCTTTCCATCATGTCATTTACTTGTCAGCTATGTCTGCTCTGTTTTTGCTACTTCTAATATATAAGTTCCATAATGATTATTATTGTTTTGTATATTTAGCTATGCAGTTTCCTTGTTATCTCTTTGCTTTCCATTCTAAAAATTGTTTCTTCAATTTTTTAAATCAACTTTTTAAAGCCTCTGATGCATTTTATAAAATTTTCTTCTTTTGGGGAGGACTATATATTTTCTTTCAGTGATGGAGTCTTCAGCTATCTTTTGCATGCTATGAATATATATTTCATTTTCTCTTTTTGTCCTCTAGTATTCTAACTTTGTTGGCATTCTTTTTCTCTCAGTACTATTCATATTGAATGGGGATAGATTCTTATGGACTTACCAAATTCTTCTATTTGTGAATATTTGACCTTCTCATCTTATCAGACTATTTTTCCTTCCCTCATAGTTTGGATTTGAGAGCTCAGTAGTGTTAATTCATTTTCTTTGCCTAAGGGTGCATATTTGGGAAGGATTTGGTGAGCCATAGGCCACATTATCTGTCTGTTCCCAGTAGTTAGTTCCATTCTCTTCCTAGCTAGAAAAGGCAAAAATTTGAATTCATTAATTTGGGATATTGTTAGTCAATCCACAGTGACAGAGAGACTTAGTTGGCTATGTCTTCTCTATGGCTTTAGCTCTTTATGTGTTTCTTATTTATTTTCTCTTGTGTCATCTGTTCTGGCAATTCCCTGTTTATTGTTGAAGATAATTAGTCCTGAATGACTTTGATTATTCTGCCCTCTTTCTCCAGGCTTATTCCCTAGCAGGGAAGAAACAAAATCACAGATTCTCCTTTTGGTGAGTCACTGTGGGAGTAGGGAGGGTTTCCTCTTTTCAAGGGGCTTTTTAAGCCTTTTTTTCCCCAATCTTCCTTAGTTACATCTTCTAAATCGGGAATTATTGTTGAAAAATTTCAGAATAGTGTTCATTCCCATTCTTCAGGTGTCCGACAAACTTCTTGGGGGTCATCACTTTTCAAAGGTTATAGTGTAAAACTATGCGTCTTCTGTTTCCTGCTGAAATATTTCTTAATTGTTATTTTGGGTTCATTTCTTCAGATTTTAGGTGGGGGGGGGAGTTGTGAAGTCTTATCCCCAAAATGTCCCCACTCTTATTTTTTTAACACATTTTAACTTGTTAGTGTATGTGAACATTTAGAATTAATCAGTTTTTATACCCTTTTTTATAAGAGTAAACTGAGCATGTTTTTACTTTTACCCTTTCAGCTCCTCACAAACTGTTATCTCCCATATTACAATCATCTGGAGATTTTAGTTTTAGTTTTTTTGTATGTATTAATATAATGTGTATCATTAGTTATTTAGAGTTAATCATGAGTCTAACTGATATTTTTGTTATCCATATCCTTTTTCTTGGATTCATTTTTCAGAGTATATGCTCAAGGAGTTTTTTTAAAAGAGAGCATATGAATGGTAAACTTTCAAATCTTGGAAAGTCCAAAAATGTCCATAGTTTGCTCTAGTTGAAGCATAATGTGGCTATATAGAGAGTTCTTCATTTGAAGACATTGCTTTGTTGTCTTCTAGCATCCAGTTTTCCTGACTTTTGTTTTTCGTTAGATTTCTATTTTTTTCCACTTTTGAAGCATCTTGCTTTTCTTTTTATCCTGGTATTCTAAATTTCACCACGGTGTGTGTGTCTTGTTTTTAAACCTTATTTACTTGGTGGACCCTTCTGTCTAAAGACTTAATACCTATTTTTAACTCTTGAAAAATTTATCTTCTTGTATATGTATTTCCTTTCCTTTCGTCTCTCTTCTCACTCTCTGGAACTGCTACTGCCTGAATCTGGGGGCTCTGGAAGCTAGCTCCTCTTCTCTGTATCTCCTAATTCTTCCACCAAAATTTTTTTTTTCAGTCCTTAACACTGTTCTAGGTAGACCTGTGGGCTTCCTCTAGCTCACTTATTTCATCTGTTCTGTTTTTCAGTCATGTTTTAAGGGTAGTGGTTATTTTCTTTATATGTTACCATATTATTTGATTGGTGTGACAGCCTCTTAAGTCTCTTTGAGAATAGTAATTATAACTTTTTATATTAGCTCTTTTGGCTTAGAGATTAGTTCTTCTGTTTGAGTTTAGTGTCTTTTTCCTTAGATTTTGTTATCTAAGGAAGATCTTTATAATCAATTCATATTTTTTGTTGATTGACTAATTTTAATACTACATTCCTCAGCCCCAAGTGGAATGCCTCTTTTCCTGTTAGTTTAATATAGTTTTTATGACAGACGTCCACTTCCAGTGATCTCAGGGGATGAATAAGAACTGGGTGAGATAGTTTGTTTTCTGGGTGCCAGGACTCCCTGCTTCTCCAGTTACTTGGTCTGGTCCTGGAGGGCCCTTTAAAACATGCACCTCAGGTCATTCTAATGCAGTTGTTTCTGAGGCTGTGGGTGGCATCCTGGGTTGTATATTAGAATCACCTGGGAGCTTTTAAATATTCCACTACCTGGGCTGCACCCCAGACCAGTTAAATTAAAGCTGTAGGGTGGGACCCAGGCCCCAGGATTTTTAAAAAGCTTCCCAGGTGATTTCATTTTGCAGATATGGTTGAAAACTACTGCAAATCAAAATTTGAGTGTTCAAATTCTAGCTTCTATGTAGAAAACAGCCTTTTTCTAAATGATATTGGGCATTTTAGACTTTAAGTAGTAGCATTTATCAGCCTCATGTCCAGTTATTGTATGTGGGCAATTATACATGCCAAATTTTGATCTTTGTATATGTAAGTGCCTTGCTATAACAGATATATTAATAGAAGGACATTGGGTGTCTTATAAATGCTTTGAATGGTGCCCAGCAGAATTTATTTGTTGAAGTAACAAAAGGACATGCTTGTAAGATGTGCTTAAAATTGAGATCTCAAAGGACAGTATTAGATTCATTTTTCTTTGATATCATGGCCAGTTCTTAGGAAATGTTAAACATTTCTATGTATTTCTTTTTAATAAGGGATGAATTTTTTAAAAACTTCTATGGAAATATTAATAATATTATCTATCTTGCTTGTAAGATTGTTATGAGGATTAAAGAAGATATATAAACTAAAACAGTGGCAGGTATGTAGCAAGTGATCAAATAAATGCTAACTGCAATATTGTTGTTATAGCTGTTATTTCACCCACTATTTAAGTTTTCTCATCTTTCTGGTTTCTTCATGACAAGAAAATAACATGGAATGTTTTCATTTGAATCTGTTAACACCCTCTCTTAAACTAAGATCTTAGATCCTTAAAAGTTCAGTTTATGAAACAGGGTATTAGGTACACATAAATGAAGACTGGCTTATATTTCAGTTGGTGAGTGTGTGTGTTAAAATAGGTTGTTTTGAGTAATAAATGATTGTGAATTGGTAAAAGTTGATTTTGCTGTGAAAGACAAGATGGTAATTCCTGTGAAGTAAGGACTCCAAAATGTAGCTCTGCAACTTACTTATATTAAATCAAATTAATGAGTTTGTAGTTAACTTTTTCCCCCCAAAGCTATTGTTTGGTACTAATGGGTAATAGGTAGTTGACATAAAGCAAAGGACTCCTGACCACCGAAGAATTCTGTGTCTGCTATTTTCTGCCTATGTGTTTAGGAAATTAGGTGTTTTGTGGACATAGATTTATTGAGGGGAAATCAGGCATTCTGTTTGTAAATAGTAGCTAATAGTAGTCTGATTCGTTTTGTAATAAACTTGTTCATGTATGGCTTGAGATCAGTTAATTCCCCACCAGTATATATAATACTTAGGGTACTTAGGGTTTGGCTTTCATTGAAGTATTTGTCTTTATAAATATTAGCCTTCTTAGTTTATAGTATTACAGCTTTCAAAGTCTTGTATTTTTAATTCTTATTTTGAGAATTCTCTAGAGGACTTGATTGTACTAGATTGTCATTGAGCATTTATGTAGTGCTCTATATTCTTTCAGGACTTTTAAATTATTTTATATATACTTTGTATCATCCATGTGAGATACATCTGTTCACAAATGAAACTAAAAGTCAAAAGAGGCTGGGCGACTTGTCCAGGGCCATGCCACTATTATTATTATGCATTTATATAGCATTTTTCTTCAGAGAAGCTGAAGGCACTTAAACATCTAGTGGTTTTAGGCATAAAATATTAAATATAATTAAGGCATAACTAGCCACCCATTTGCCTTTCCTCATAAATTGTCCTTGAAACATCTTAACTTTGCTAAAAGTTTTTGACATTAATGATGCAAGTCATAGAGCCCTCAGAGGAAGCCATGAATGAAGGACTGTCATAGTGATTTTAGTAGAGAAGAGAATATACTGATACATTAGTCTTCTAGACCTTAGTTCATTGTATCTCTAGAAACATCTTTTAGCTTAAGTGACTACAGGTTTGATCATGTTGAAGTTTCTTGATCTTTGTGATATGAATGATGTTAGAATCATGAAAGGTCATTGTTACCAACAAGTTGGAAATTAGATTTACTGTTTTCAAAAGTGCAATTGGGAGATCTTTCTATGTTGTGATTGCTATTGTATGAGACTTTGATGAGAGTAAGTCCTTATGCATGTAGTACTCTTACAGATCATGTGATCAAGGTTTAACTTTTTTCTCAGCTCATCTATTCATTACCTGAATGTTTTTCCTAGGAGAATGAATGACAATAGGGATCCTATCTTCCTCTAGTTTCTCAGTAGGCCAAACTGAAGGGACATACATATGCTTCAAAAAATGCAAGTAGACAAATTATGCCTATTTTGTGAAGGCAGTGCTTTTGCTAAGAATGGTATTGCCCATGGAGCAGTCAATCCTGATAGCCAATCAGATAAAATTGAGTTTTTTTTCATTTATTTATTCTGACAGAGTCTACCATTTTTTGGCACACTTCATATGAATTAGTAATTTTTGGTGTACCATTTTCAGATAGTTACAGTAAAGTCTTAATTCCTTATAGTATTGTAAGAGTGGATATTTGAACTGATGAAGAAAATAGATATTCTAAATTTTGTTAGCCACGTACTTAAACATTTTCTTTTATTAAACTCTTTCCCCCAGACCTGTTAATAATTAGCAAAATTGTTTGAATTGTACTTCCTTTTCCTACCTGCATAGTAGGTAACTAAGTGTTCACAGGAGAGAGATTTAATTTAATTTAATAAATTAATTTAATAAATTTTTAATAATTTAATAAATTTAAACAAATAAGCAACAATAACAACCAAAAACAAAATCAAGGGTTGACTGTGAAGTCATATGTGTGTTAAATTTACGTATGGATTGATACTTCATAGAATGAAATTCCATATAAGTGGGATTACATTGGACTCTTGTTTAAGAACACTTATTTACGGAATGCTAAAAGGATTTCTTGTAGGACTTTACATCATGACAAATAGTTGTAGAAATTGAATGTGTGTGTTTAATGTTATAAAAGCTGAAATTACTCTTTTGCTTTAATCTATTTTATAGCATCTGTTTTTCAGGTTGAGAGGGAAGCCTGTAACAGTGCCAGGCACACAGTAGATGCTTAGTAAGTTCGTGGTGGTGATCTTCACCTCTGTTCAGATGGAGGTCAATGCTATTGTGGAAGGAAATTGCAATATTCATTATTCTTATTACAATTTTCATCACTGAAACTCATTTGAAATAAAATCACTTTAATGCATTCTAGCAGAATATTTTTAGATAATTCTTCAGATTCATCTGTCCCTCTTTAAGTCACTTATTCATTTCCTAACCCACTTCCCATCTTTTCATTTCTTCTCCTTCTAATTATATCCGACCTTTTCCTGCATTTTCTTAAAACATATCTGTAATTACTTAATGTCCATTCAAATATTATATAGTTTTTGAGGGACTTGGAGTAAGATATGAAATCATCTCTTTATTGTTACTAATAGTAGTTGAATAGTTGCTCTGTAGGTGCCGATCTATAAATATTTATGTGTAAAACACTGCTGAGCTCATCAAGGTTTAGAAAAATGAAGAAAACCGTAGTCCTTGCCCTCATTGAGCATACATAGTAGGAGAGAAATAGAGAGGGGCATGGAAATAAATAGTCTACACGAAGCACACATATATGTGTGCTATAACTCTTTAGGAAAAAATGCTTTAAAGTAAGAACACAGCAACTATAAATTGCTGCTTCATACTAAAAAGTCACATAGGGAGGCAGCATAGTTCTGTGGAGAAGTAATTGTAATACAGAGAAAGAGCTCTGAGTTCTAGTCTTTTTACCACCACCAGGCAAGAAACACTGAGCAAATTCTCTTTGGCTTTCTTCTGTCCCCACCTTTAGTTTTTTCTGTCTATATAGTAGATCTTAACTAAATCTACTAGTTTTATAAATATTGTTGTGTAATACATGTGTTTGCTTTACTTTCATGGAAGATGTGCCCTATCTTTTTTTTACCTTACTATTGAGTAACTAGTACTCTATTCTTAGTTGCTATTAAAGAATGTGACAGTAATTTGTAAATTGTATACATTTGCATAGTGACTTCAAGTGGCCTTAAATAAATAAGATTAACTGATTAGTGCAGTCACATTTTTGTATTTTGAGTTCTTTGTTCTTGGACACATGTGCAATACCAGATATTTTAAAACTTTAGGCTGTATAGTCTAAGTTTCTAAAATAATCATGTATAACTTTTATAATAAGGGATGGGAAAAACCCCAACAACATTGCCTCGTTACTTATCTTCTTTGGATACAGCCATGAATCTGACTGGCTTTTCTTAGAGGCTGTTGAAAGCATCTAGCAGTGATCTTTTGATGTTTGATTTGGGAAGCGAAGAATTGCTCTTTGTTTTTTGCCTCTGAAAATTTTTTATTTTCTTTTCCATTGAAACAGCTTTAAGTCTATAACTGGGCTCCAATCAGTGTTTATACTATTAGTAAATTACCAGTCCAAATGCATCTAGCCTGTTTGTCTTCCTGTTTCTAAATTGGAAGTGAGAAGCTGCTAATAACCTAATTTTCAGACTAGCATATCTGGACACTTCAAAAATGTGTAATATATACATTAATGCCCTTTGGAATAAATGGGATTTTTTGAAGATCTTCTAGCTGTGCTGAATTAAAAGAAAACCCTATTCTAAGTTTATTTTATAAGTTATTCTGTGTGTTGTACAGTATTTTGGTTTCATTTATAAACACAAAGACACCTGTGAGACCTGGTATAGAATGTGACAAAATCAGAGATTAGCATAGTCACTTTGTGAAGCTCTTTTTCTGTTCAGAGGGAACCAAAATATGCACTATTTGAAGCCTAAGGATGTTGCAAATAACAAAATGAAGCATTTGGAGACATTCAGAGGGAAGAAGCTGGCAGCAGATTGTTTGGAATTTTACTTACTGCCTTATAAAATAGATAACATACTTAGAAACTCTTAAACTTGAAGGGTTTGTGTTTTGTTTTGTTTTTTAATTGGTGGTCTGTAGACCACTGGCCCTTTCTATCCAAACTACGTACATTGTCAGAAAAGATGGGCAGGAGATACCTGGCTGAAGTGTGGATTAATGCAATTCAGTGCTTTACCTAATGCATCTGCTTAAAGCACAGGTGTTTCTTTTGTTGGTTGAATACTGTCTGATTTTCATTCCTATGTAATTTACCTGCATGGAGATTAAGAAAGCTCTTTTCTTGTTAAATAAGCTTGAAAACAAGATGAATGCACTAGGTTCTTGGGTAGAATGTATTGGATAGCTAGCTCCCTTTATAATGAGCATTTAAAAATCTGCCCTCCAAAAACTGGAAAATGCATTCTCTCCTGTATGGAAAGCAATATAGTACTGAAATATTCCTCCTTAATTTTGGTCTGAACGAACAAAAGTGTCTGTGTTTATTCCTGCCTAATGCATCACAAATCTGCTGACATGCTAACCTTGGAGTCTTGGCTGGCGTTAATCAGGCCTGTGCACCGGCAGGAAAGATGTACCTAATGCACTCCATCAGTGCAGTTTGCATATGGAAGTTCTCACAGGGGAGCTGCCCTGTGCCAGCTGAGGGTTACCTGCCCACTGCAGTTATTGTATGTAATTATCGAACCAATCTGTTCAGCCCAGCAGGGTTTAGATGGTAATCATGAAGCAATACTTTGGAAAAGAAAGATGTAAGGCACTCTTCCCTTCTCTCATCAGTTATATGAAGTTATAGCCACTCTTACAGCTATTTTTGAGAAGCAGTACCTCCATATGTAAATCTGCTAAATGAATGCCTTTTAAAGTTTCTAAAGGTTTAGTCAAGTTTTTATTTTTATGTATGTGAAGCATTTTCTTTAAGAACATGATAGGTATCTCCAAGTTCTAATCTTTCCACAGCCACCTTAAGAATGTTTTTCAAACAGGGGG
>CM052442.1:5961461-6005444 GCA_028533085.1 Varecia variegata | reverse complement strand
TCTTACTCCCATTTTCTTCCATCTCTCATCCCTTCCCTTAGTTAACCACTATCCTGAACTTATGGGGAATGGGCACGCTTGAAGTTCTGACTTGGGGGGATGGGGGTGGGGGAGGGGATGGGTGTATACCTACAAGAAGAGTGCGATGTGCACTGTCTGGGGAATGGACACACTTGAGGCTCAGACTTGGGGGAATGGGAGGGACATGGGCAATATATCTAACCAGAACTTTTGTACCCCCATAATAAGCTGAAATAAAAAAAAATAAAAATAAAAAAAAAATAAACCTTGAAATTGACAATTTAACAAAAAAACTATATATATATATATTCTTCTTGTATGTTTTGACCTAACTATACCTATGTACATTTGTATATACTATGTGGTAAGTTTGTATATTTACTTATTTAACTATCAGACTACATCTCTCTCTTTCTTTCTTAAATTTTTATGTGTAAGAAGCGAAAGAAAGAAATTGAAGAAAGTACAGAATCTAGTGTTGAAGATATGGAATGCTCAAATACACAGACAGAGGAGGCCACACAAACCCGTAAGTTGAACAGTTTTGCTTAGTTTCTTCCATATATAGACACAAATTCCATTTCCTCCCACTAGATGAGGGGTTAACCATGAGGGGTCATAACATTTTGATTTTATAAGAAAATATCATATAAGATCTTATATTGTATAGTATGTATCACTATGTCTTTTGTACATACATTATGTTATTTACTCTTCATAATAATCAGGAAGTTGGGACTGGGGAGCTAGCCTCATTTTGCAGATTTGGAGCCCAAGATACTGAGTGTTTAAATGACAGAGCTGCCAGGCATGGTGGTGCACGCCTGTAGTCACAGCTGTTCACGAGGCTGAGGTGGGAGGATTGATTGAGCCCAGGAGTTCAAGTCCAGCCTGGGCACCATAGAGACCCCATCTCTAAAAGAAAAAACAAAGTAAATGATAGAGCTACTATGAAAAGGTTAGAGGTAGAGACCAGAACTCTTAACTTTCAGGCCAGTGTCTTTCTACTTGCTCATGCTGATCCCGCGTAACTCTGATATGATAGTGGATGTTAGGAGTCAGACATGAGCTTATAGCAACTGCCAAATTCCACTTGCCTGATTGTTCCCCATAAAGTCTGCCAACTCCTCTTTTCTCTGAACAAGTTAGGAGGAAAGGAATTAAAGCTTTGACTTACTCACTTTTCAAAGCTCTTGAAGTGAAAAACCAGGTATGAAGTAATTTCTTAGATGGCTTATAAACTGGGATTGATGGCACTTCCAATAATGGAGTAGTTTCAGAAATGACATTAGCAAAGGCAACATCTGCAAAGGGCAAAACTAGGTTGGACTTTGGTATGTTTAATAAACTGTCAGTCAGTGTGTTCCAAGTTTTCTAAGCTATGATTTACTTGATTCAATGAGGAGAGTGCTGTGCTGTGCTATGCTGTCCACAATGCTTTTTTTTTTTTTAAAGGTTTCTCTTTGGTCTGCCTTTTGTTTATTTACTGTTTTGTTGGTCCTGAAATATTTCTTGATTTCTAATGGAAAAAGGCTTATTTTTGTTAAAAATTTTATTAAAGCATAAGTGCCCTGTTGAGTAAGGCCAATGATGTACTTGCCTTTTGACAGTGGCGTCGATGTATATTTGTGGAAAGCAAAGTATTCAACTTTTATGAAAGACAGTCATCTTTGCCCTGCTTTTATTAACATTTTCTTTATTACATATTGTGGATAGGACATCCTTAGGTTTATCTGCTTTTACCCAAAGAATATTTGTATTACCTAAAGAGGGAATATATAATTTCACTCTGGAGGCTAAAAGTTTTGAAGTAGTCCCTCTCTTTTTTTCTGCTGCCTTCTTCCATTCGCTTCTGTCTTTTTTCCCCTCCTTCCCTGTCTTGTTCATTTTGTTATTAGGAAGTGAGGAGTCCCAAGGAGCAATACATGGAAGCATGTCTCAGCCAGAGGCTAGCAGCAGCAGCTATGACAGTGAGTGGGAACAAAATTAAGGAGCATTTATAAAGATAGAGTAATATTCTTACTATTAAAAAAAATCCTTTAAATTTTAAAACTGTCAATTTTAGTTTAGGAAAGGCCCTCCATCGTCCTAGTAAGGCTGATATCCGTTAAGTCTAAGGCGAAGTCACAGCTGTGCATGGGGAAGACTCATGTCTCTCTTTACTGCCTGGATGTCATTTGTTACCTGAACTTTGCCTAATGAGCACCAGAGGTATTTGTTTTCATAGTTAAATGGTTATAAATTCTAGTATTATGATGAAAATGCTTTTTTATACCTAAAATTTTAATGTAAGGTCCCCTACTGATGGTTTTTAACTTGAGAAAATATGTTAGTATTTTTGTTATTTTATTAATGACAAAAGAGAGTAGATTCATGGATAATTTAAGGAGAACAATTCAGATTTTTTTGACATAACTTTTTAAGAAGATAAAGAATAATCAGAGTCTCCCTTATTCATATAAACTCTGAAGTGCTTTACTTAAATGCTGTTTATTTTCCCATTGCAGTTTTTCCCCCTAAAGTACAAGGCTAGTTAAGGTATTTTACTATCAAAATATTCATAAATGAGAGATATATTACCTGAGATGGTAAAATGTTATTGCTTCCAGTAAAAAAGAAAAAGCCAAGGGTTCATATAAATGTATATTTTTGTATTCATCAGTTTAAAGTAACTTGAAGGAGATGAAATGTTATTACATTTGAATTTTTTTAATTTTTAAGAAATATATAATACATTTCAGTGAGTTCTGTATTTTAGGGCTTTAAGATTTTGTGTCATAAACGTGTTTCAAGAATGGTTACCTCTAACAGCAGCTTTAGAAATGTCAGTTTCTTCATTAACAATTTTATTTTCAAACACAATTTATGATTTACAATATGGTAAGAGATTTTTCTCACTGTGTGATCTTTCAGAATGCTGTGCCTAGCAAAATGGGAGCAACTTTCCTTTAATATCTATTTAGACCATTTTAAAAACGTGTATAATTTTCTTGATACACCTAAACTCATTTTGAATAGTTGGGGGTCTATTGTGTAAGAACACATTCTGAAAGCTTTCAAAATGTGTATTGTGTAGGGTTTTCTCAGAGAAAGAGAGGGGGTGTTGGGGTGGTTTTCAAGAAGAACAGAGGCCTCTAATCCTTTTATTTTTATGCAAGGCATAATTTTTACCAATTGAGAAAATTTGGTTATTTGCTGCAAGTAATTTTTCCCCCTCACAAAATGATAAGCCTTAAAAAACCATGCATATTCTGGCATTTCAAAACCATGCCAATATTTTAGAATTGTTCTAAAAATTAGTTAATCTATACTTGATATTTATGGCTAGTATACTTAGTCCCTACTGTTCATAAAATGAAGAATACTCCTGTTGGTGTTATTTTTGAATGTTTGAAGGACACTAAAATAACAACAATAGAGCTATATTTAAATAGCATTATTCTCATTAAGGTCCTAAGTTGACATTTTACTCTTAAATATCATTGCTGCTTATCCCCTTGGATTTGAAACTATTCCCGAGGAATCTTTGGGGAAAGCATGACTAGTCAAGAAATAGATATTTTTAAGCGCACCCTGCAAAGAAATTTCCCACTTGTTTTTTTTCTTCTGCATTATAAAATCATAGGAGTATCCCAAACCTTGTATATGTTATTTTTCAAATGTCAAATTATTAATATATACGTTAGTCTTATGATTAGACCTTTTACCAGTACTAGTGTATTATGAAAATGGTTGTATTTTGAAGAGACAAGAAGATAAATTTTTTTTCCTGCAACAATTAAAATTGATTATTAGGGAAAATATTGATACATGCAGCAAAGTCTCCAAGGTTATATAATAAATTTCAGGTGGGGATAGCATTTTTTGTTGCAGCAAGAAACTTTAGATTGAAGGGGAAAAGCAGCAATGATATTTAAGAGTAAGATGTCAAATTAGGATATTAATGAGAATAATGCTATTTTAATATAGCTCTGTTGTCGTTACTTTAGTGTCTTTTGTGATGTTATAGTTTCAAAAATTTACTTCAAGGGAGGTGTATTATAGTATTGATTATTGGCCTTGATTTTGTGATATCTCATTATGCCAATCTCACTATCACATTTTTGTGTGTAGAATTAATTTCAAAATTCTTGAAATAAAAACCTAAAAATCTACTGTGGGATATTTTTAATAGAAGGTTAACATCACAAAAATTGGAGAAAAACCACAAATTTTTAAATCAATCATAGTTCATTATGTAGTTATGTATTATGAGTAGCAGGGAAAAAAGATATTCATGTAAGTCTGAAGTTTGCTTTAATTGAGCTGAATGGCAATGAAATAGAAACTATAACGTGGAAAAATAAAAAAACTGACCTTCCAGTTAAGTAAATAAACCTTTAATCAGAAAACCTTTAGAGACTGTTTATTATTACACAACGTGTGGTAGAAATTTTGTGCCAGATTCAAAGAATGTTTCGTCCTTTTCAGAAAAGAAGCGTTGATCTCTTTTTTGTTTAGTTCAGTCATTGACTAGTTATGGGCATCTCACAGTCCCTCACTCTGGTGCCCCTGCTCGTTCCTGGCAGAGTGCAGCATGCGGCAGTGGGAAGGAATGGCCACACCTCGCTTGCCAGCACTAGGCAGCTGGGATCAGGCATATCCTTCTGACTCTGCTGTGCTCAGAGTTGGAGGTGGAGTGGGGGGTGTGGTAGTTGAGGTGAAAAGCCTCCTTGCTCAGGCAGAATCCCAATGGAGAATCACTGATTTGTTCTAACCCAAGAAGAGTCGGATGAGAACTGTCATGGAGACTTAGACCAGTTTCAGATGTGATGCTTTTCTAGGAGGCTACTCAGCTGGGATCTACATTATTCCTAGTGGAAAAGACTTTCCATTTTAGAGTAGCCCAGTGTTCTCCTGCTTGAAAGGTATAGTTAATAGAGTTTAAAAAGCAACTCATTTAGAATAAAATTCCTTGCTTTTCATATATGCATAACCTTGTTGCTTCTCCCAAGGAATAAATGCTGCTTATTGCTATATGTTACATTTGGTGTTAGTGTTTTAAATTTTACAATAAAAATGTTGGGGAGAAATATTTTGTTATCACTATAAATTAGATATATTTTATCAGTTTAAGAGTTTTTATATGGCTAAAAAAGTAGGCTTTATTAGCATTTTTTTGACATTAAAAATTTACAGAATTTCCTAAGATTTTTCAGGGTATTTAACAGTTGTACTTCTGTGTGCAAATTTCATCTCTGCAAACTTATCAGTCAGATTTTTAAATATTAACAACTGTATATAGGAATATTTCTATTTTTTGTTCTTTTGCTTTTATAAATTACTGATTCATGATTAAATTTCTTTGATTTTTCTTCAAGGTTCAAGAACCAGAAAGAGAAGAGTCCAGATGTAATTCAGATGCTGTTAATTTGAACTTTTCTTTTCTTCCTTTTCATTTGATTTTTTTCTCCTTTTCTATTTGTTTTATTTTCATGTGAGTCTTGTGGGGTGGGAATAATAATTAAATACCAATGTCTTCAGAAAACAAACTTTTTTATTAAAATACTTTGTACAATTTATTAAAGGCTAATTTATGAAATTTCATAATCTTCAGGTTATACTCTTTAAGCTACTTAAAGCTGTCTGTGTTTGAGGTTTTGAAGGACATACAAGAAAAACTACTATGATACGCACATTTCTAGTTGTTGTACATTTCCCAGAATGGATAAAAATGTTTGACAAAGTCCTCACTTTTAAGGAAACCCAAAACTTAAAATAAAGATCTGTGTTGCTTGATACAAATACACAATTTGTTATGATTATAAGGTTTGATTTGTATTGATTTTGTTCTGTTCCATAAACATCTATTGAGCACCTGCTGTATGAGACAGGAGGAATAAAGAAGGGAAATGAATATGAAAGAAAAAATGGAATATGTATGTCTATGGGAGAGAAAATATACATATTTGAGTATTAGATTACATAAGAATTACATAAGTATGCAAGCTGTATGACAAGAAAACAGGTGATAAATTATCAAGCGGTGGCAAAGATTCTGTAAAGACCGACTTCTTTTAAGTAAGTCCTGTGAACTGGACATATATATAGCCTGTTAATTCACAGGAGATTATTTTTCTTGCAAGTTTTGTACAGTAAACCAAGCACCTTAGAGTTTTAATAAGAAATTTTTAAGACGTGAAGTTTTTTTAGCTGCCTTGGGCACAGGAGCTCGAAATTTTAACATATTTATGAACAGTTTCAAGATACATTCCTCAAAATTGACTTCGTTAGAGAAATTGGGATTGGAATATATTTTCTAGTAGGGGGCACACCTTACCATGTATAGTATGTACAATGTTTTTAGGTGTTGTGTGGACACAGATTCATTTAAATACTTAAATATTTTAATATGTAATCAAAATACAGCTAGCATATTAAATTAGTGATTACTGTTTAGGACAAGTCTATGGTAGGTATTTCACTTTTTAAAAAGTGAGTTAATTTGAAGAAAATAAGTGTAAAGGGAGGATATAGGCTTACCAGATATTGTCAAGGTTGTACCAAGTTTGAGAAATGCTGAACGAACATACGCTAAAACTTTTGGCTTTCTGATGTGGATATTTAGTTGTTATGTGAAGCATTTATCACTGTGATGGTCAGATACTGAAAAATGCAAAACAGATATATAGATTTTCCTTTGAAGGTTAATCTTTTAATGCTTGCTGAAGTTCTAGAGCTATGTGTCTTTATAGAATAGAGAATTAGATTTTGGGGAGAGACTCCTCCTGCTTTTTGTAGAATATGGGGTTTTGGTGCTCATTAGTGCTATGATCCCAAGTTTATTTGTGATACCTCAAGTTCTGTTTTAAACAGATTAACGCTTAAAATAGGAAAAAATGTGTGTGATATGTTTTTGTATATATGCCTTAGCCTTTTTTATCTTTCAAAACACAAAAACATAGCAAAACCTGTTGGTTAAATATTAAGAAAACAAATATTTCCTCACATATTGTTTCAAACAAGTGCTGGCATTTTCTTGAATGTTACTGTATTGGCAGGGCTACAGAAGTTAATAACAAAACTACTAGCCACAGTGGCCAGTTTGATTAATCAGCTGTGTCCCTTGTTCTGCTATTCTTTTGTTCTCTACCTTGTACTATTTTTTCCTACTTCCTTTATTATGGTTAAGCAACCTCCTTGCCAGTCAGAGTTATGCTTTTTTTTCTTGTCCCTTTCACTTTTATATTTATTATTTTTATCTTGAAATGTTTTTATTTTTTTTTTCAATCCCTGAATGTAGTGGATTTGCCTCCTCTGCTCTCCCTTCACAATGCAGCTTCCAATCTTGTTCTTGGCCCCGTTGTGTCCTGCCTTCCCTGCCATTTTCTTAGGCCCTTAGTGAGGCGAGCCTTTCCTGTCTGTTGTGGATCAGCACCTCTGCCAGGCTCTTATCTTTCATGCAACAGGACTTATATGTGATCTAGAAAGCAACTGATAAATCTTTGGTAACTAATTAACTAAGCCCTAAAGTAAAGTAGCTTCTAGGTGTTCTTCCATAGTGATCTCTTAAGACAAATCAAACACTAATAGGCCAGAGTTCTAAACCCCTGATTGTTTTTAATTACTAAATTAAATGTGCATATAAGACCCAAGTTGCATAGCAATAAATTGATGGCAGAAATATAAATTTATATGTATTTGTATGGATCTAGATATATACAGTTGAGCATTGTATTCTTGTTCTTTAAAATTCTATTTTTAATGCTCTGTGTTCTTCTGATTATCAAGGCATATTAATACAGGGTCCTTGTAGAAAATTTAGGACATACAGAAAAATGTCAAGAGACAAACAAGCCATAATGCTACCACCCACAGGCAAAGACTGTTAATATTTTGACCCATTCTCTTCCAGTCATTTCTATGCATTTTTATCTTTAAATAGTTATACTTTATGTAAAGTCTTATATTCTACTTTTTAAAGCTAACATTAAATACTTTTCATGTTACTACAGATACTTTATGAACGTAACTTTTATGTTTCCATGGTATCTTTTCTTACAGATTTATGTTACTTTCATGACCGTTTCCCTAATATTGAACATTTAAGTTGTTTTCAGTTTGGGGATATTATAAACAATGTTCTTAAAATTGGACAGAAATCTTTGTCAACATGTATGAATATTTTGTTAGATTTTCAAAAGGACACCACAGGGTCAAAGATTATGAAATGGAAAGCTATTGATGTGTATTACCAAATTGCTTGGCAAAAATCTATTTTAATATTTTCCCCAGTAAATCAGAGTACCCATCTTAAATTTTTGTCACCCTTGAGGGTTATAGACTGAATGTTCATGTCCCACTGCCCCGAAGTGCATATGTTGAGGCCTAACCCACAAGATGATGGTATTTGGAGGTGGGGCCTCTAGGGGTGGTTAGTGGAGCCCACAGGAATGGGATTAGTGCCTTTATAAGAAGAGACAGGAGAGAGATGATGTCTCTCTCTGTTTTGTGTCCACTTGCAAATCAGGAAGATGGCCTTCACCAGGGATAGAAGCTACTGGTGCTTTGTTCTTGGACTTTCCAGCCTCCAGAACTGTGAGAAATAAATGTTTGTTGTTTAAGCCACCCTAGTCTATGATATTTTTCTTATAGCAGCCTGAATGTACTAAGATATTAAGTTTTATTTTTATAATTTGATAAGGTAAATTTTTCTTGGTTGCTGGTGAACCTGAACAGTTCTTTATTTGTAAACTAGTCATTCTGTTTTCTCTTTGTGTATTTGTATGTACTGCTTATATATAGTAATGACCTTAACCCTTTGTCATGTTTTTTGCTGACTTTTTCCTATTTATTTTTTGTTGATGATATATTTTTTATTTTTATGAAGTTTAGTTTTTATGGCTTTAATCTATTGATCTGTTCATTGTAATTTCTGCCACTGTTTTAAAATATTTTTCATCCAGAAATCAGAAATATTTACTGTGACTTTTTCTAGGCTTTTGGTCATAATGCTTCTAAATTTTCAATCCATACGGAATTTATTTTGGTGTATGTATGCCACAAGGTGAGGATCACAATGGATTTTTTCCCAAACAGCTAACCAGTGGCTCCCATACCATTTGTTAAATAAATTCTCTCTCCCACCCCTCTTCCACTCTGGTTTGTGATGCCTGCTTTATTGCATATTAGGTTCTCATGCCAGGGTCTGTTTCTGGGCTATCTGTTCAATTTCATTGATCTGTCCTCATGCCAGCACCACACTGATTTAATTAATGCCATTTTACTTATTAATTCTTACTTATTGCCCAGACCACATTAATAGCAATCCAAATGAAAGAAAAAAATTCAGTTCTGATCCTGCCACCATGACAGAAATCAAACCCTTGTTCTTTGGCTATGTTATGCTCAGTCCTCTTTCATGTCTGCTTAACTTCTTATAGTTATCACGGTGGCATAGATAAAATTTTATAGTGCTTTTTTTTTAAGTTCCACAGGTTATTCTGTAACCCACTCATTCATTAAGCTTTACTTACATAGAAAGTACAAGACACACTAAAGAATTATTTGTAAAAGGGTCTTCATATACATAAGCCTCATACATTATATTAGTAATTCTCTGCAGTATACTGCTGACCATATGGTTTAGATAATTCTCATTATCACTTGCCTGTTATTATACAAATAAAGTGCTTACCATTTCCACTGTACTAAGGGTGTGTTTATACACATAGTGGTGAGTTTTCTTTTATTATGGCATAGCATTTTGCAGCTGAAGATCATTCCTGAATTTTGTAGTTTGGCTCATCATGAAGTTACCTGTAAAACTACATTAAGTAAATTTAGTTTTATTTCCACTGCAAATGATTTTCAAAAAACCTCTCTTTTTAACTGAAGTCCAACATTTGTTAGAATGTTGTTCTGAAATATCAGAAGTATGAGTGGAGATGATCTATTAGATAATCTTTGTGCCTGGGGTGCAGAGGCAGGAAGTAGCTTAAGGAGCACATCCAGAGTATGGAGTGGGGAGGAGGTGGGACAGTAGTCTGGAATCTGTTTCCATTTTTTGTAGGTTGTCTTTCTGCTTCTGATATCTTCTAGAAGCAAGTGAAAATGATCACAATTATGTAAAATGAAAACCTTACAACACCTGGGCAACAGCTTCTTTATAAATGGAAAAATTGCTGTATTCAATATTCTCTCAGGCCTTGATGCAAAAATCAAAGTACAGATCATGGTGGTCTTTGGTATAATTCTCAGGCATGAAAAAGGCCTCTACACACTTTCTCAAACTTTCCCCATAAGGTACTAATATGTGTTAGTACTTCGAAGTCAAGGTAGAGCAACTAAAAGTTCTGCTGAACTGGAAGACTAGAAAGTTACAATTGGGAAGTGATTCTATTAAATTGCCTAGTGAAGAGTGCAATAGTTTATTTCTCGAGCTTTTCTAGGTAGAGAAATGTGCCTTCAAGATCCTTAAGAAGACCTTTCATGTCCTGGGCATTTTAATCCTTTTCTACCCTCCAAAAAACACAAACACCCAAAATTTGTTCTTTTGTCTTCACTTATTTCATTAACTGTTAGAGAATATTTTGGTTTAACACTTAAGTCAATTCAACTGGAGAAACATGAAGTATGCACATTCTAATCTGCTTAACATTCTATTAATAATTGCAAAGATATATGATCTCATCTCTGTGCACAGCACCCCCTCCCCCTGGCAACCTCTGGCTAAGTTTCTAGTCCAGAAATCCTTAGCAGATATTTAAAAGCTTATGACAAAAATATGTAGTTTACCCTACCATTTATTATTTAAAGAAGGGTTTTTGTTTTTTTTTCTCTCTCTCTCCCCAAGCCCACTTCTTTTTTTTTTTTTTTAAATTCCTAACCAGGTTTTTGAAAGAGAAGCTGTCTGTATTCCAGGTGCTACAGTCTCCAAAATAAGTCTGATATGTCATGCAAAGTGTTCAGAAAGCAAAGGTGGCTGAAATTACATCAAAATGTTTTCTAGGGCCCCATCTGTTCCTGTAGAGGTCAGAGAAGCCCCAGTCTGCAAAAACACGATTTGAGGTCAAGAGTCCAAAACACCTGCTGTTCCCAATGAACTGTGTGATGCACATAGAAAGTGTTTTGAAGGGAGGGTCAAGCTAAGTGAACAGTTATGATAATACCTGGTTGGTCTCGTAGCAGCAAAATTGAGGGGAAATACGAAACTTTAAAGAAAATATTTTTTTAGTGTTCTTGTTGATATCCCTATTTGAATGTAAAGTCCCTAACACAAAAGAAGCAAGCTGCCTTTAGACTGCATTTACTGCTCTTGATGACTCCAGTTGTGTGTAAATATTAGAAAACAGCAGGGTCCTGCATTCCAAGAATCACTTGAGCAGTGCCACGAAGACAAGTGTCCTTACTGGTATTGTAGTCATACTCCCAAGCTCTCCTGCTGTTTCTAATCTGTGCGCACAGCCGTGAAAAAACTGGACTGACATTTACCGGCACAGCAGGGAGACACTTGACTAGGGAATGTTAAAGACTCCAGTACCTCCGATTCAAAGTGGCCACCACACATGATAAATCTTCACAGGAGAGCTAGTCTGCACTTCAGCTGATGCCATAATGAGGGTATCTGTAATGAAGCAAAGAAGTAGAACATTTTTTCCTTCTAAGCTCAACTTTTTAGCAGTCAGATATTTATTGTTGCCTTTTTTAAGACCTAAATATCTATAGGGAGAATCTAATTCTGTATAGGTGAAGGATCTTTTTCTTTTGAATTGTGCTTTCTGGAGCGTCTGTTTTCTTCCATCCTTATTCCTCAGTCCTTGCTAGGGTTTTATAGGAATGTTCCTCAATAAAAGAGCATTTACCCATCAACTCTGAAGAGAAATAAAATTTCCTGGAATCTGCTATAACTGCTATGTAAAAGAGAAAGAGGGTCAGTTGCTTTCTAGCTCGAGTTTGACAGACTTTACACCCTGTTTTGTCCCAGTGAGCTGCCAGATTTGTATGCCATAATACCAGTAATGCAATTAGGTTTGCTGCACACTGTCTGGTTGACTTCTCAGTTAAGAGTTTCTTTCCCTATGGGAATAAGACTAGACAGACTGTCATTTGCTATTACTAATTCTGCTTAGCATTATCACTGGAGCTTTTTTTGTAATTAGCTATCTTAGTTGGCTCTTAAATTTTAATAGCCAATTGAAGCTACGTTTTAGCCAAGTTCCATATCTAAATTGCATTCAGTCCATTAACAAAGTTGGTTAAAAGGCTATTAAAACAAAAGCCAATATATGGTGGTTCGCACTTACATCTTCGCAGCAGTAGCAATGCCAGCTTCCGCCGAGTATCTCTAAGGGAACTTACTCTCAAACAAAGTTACACATAAGCTGGACTCAACTTCGGAGTAGCAAGAAATTAACATTGACAAGATTCTTAGCATGCTAACATTCTGAAAAACGTCACTGCCTACTCCCTTTACCTTTTTATGAGGGCTTTTCCAGGGTTGGGTTTTATTTGGTTGATGGTGATGGAGGGAAGAAGATGGAATTTAATATTCCAACTTAAAATTGACGACTTTTGAAAAGTGAATAATTGAAATGATGTTTTTCTCCATTTCGGCTGATCAAAATTATTAGCAAAACCATCTGAGGCACCTTCTGGTAAAATTGTAGTCTTGCTGGGTTTAGTTTGTAAAACATTCTGCCAGACATTTAAAAAAAAGAAAATTGTAGCAGAGCCAGCACAGAGGCTCAAAGCACTCCTTGCTTAATTGACTGTCCCCATTGTTACGGGGAATTCAGAAGACCATTCCTCACACTCCCCCACCCTTGGCAAATTAGCCATGATTTTAGTTTCTAGATTGAGTCTCCCTTCTTCCAAATTGGGACATTGGATCTGTTTTCCATTTTCAAAGATACTTAATTTCAAAAATTTTTTAAATTTGTAATGCAGGCTGTCAAGAGAAGTTAGGCTGGTACAGGGTGTGTGCAGTTAACACTTCATGTCTGAATCATTAGAGCCTGGGAACGAAGACACGGGGAGAAGATAAGTCTTGTCGTCTTGAATCAGCCAGTGCATCTGCAGCAGCGCCCCCTCCCACCCTACCCCGTTTTGCCGATGTCCTGTTTTGAAATGAATAGTTTTTTGCTCCAAAAATATGCAAACTTTTTAAGACTCCAAACGATGGCTTCTTCTATTTCTCCATTCAGAAGATATCAGGAATTGTAATTTAATCTTACATTCTTTAAAGTCACAAGAGAGTTTTAATACTTTCTATCTCCTTATATTGGGCCATTCTTCGGTTAACTTTCCCCAACACCCCAGAACTGCTATCGAGCTTTACTCTCGGTGGCGCCATTTTCCCTACCAAAGTCCACCGGCAGACAAAACTGGGTAGAGGTCATTCTAGTGAAACCCGAACAGTCATTATAATTACATTTCCACTGAGTAGCCCACATTGACATATAATCTTTCATTTTCTCCAGCCTCTGGCTAGATGGCTGAAGTGCCATCAATGGAAGTGGTTTTATTGACAAAGGTGAAGAGCTTCACATGTGCAAAGGAACAGAAACGCTGGATTTTTGTTCTACACCAAAAGCTGATAGAAAAGGGAAAAAGAGACCATTTTATCTACTGTTAGATTATCTGTAATAAAATTAATATGCTATTAAAAATGTATATGTAACCAATTTGCCTTGGATAAAAATAGAACTGGCTTTGAAAATCTTGCCACAAACTCTAAGAGGTGGGCTTGAAGGCTTCTCCCATGGAAGACGAGGTGGGAACAGCCCTCTGATTTTTAAGACCCTCGCTGTTGGTTGATGACCTTTGTGGGCTGTAAATGAATGCAATATATGTTAGACATCATGCATCCCTACCTCATTTTTAATTGATTTTTAGGAAATACTTGTGTTCTGAATAGGTATATATACATGGCATGTGATATAAAAATCAAAAAGAATAAAGGTAAATAGTGAAAGCTCTTAAATCGAAGATCATGGACCTTCAAGGAATTTGTATAGAAAATAATCCTGTTTTATTTGTTGCATTAATAACCAAAAGAATCCATGACAAAAAAAAAAAAAATCAAGAACCTTTCCTCCAGCCCTAGGGTTTCCCTCCCCAGAAATAACAACTGTTATAGGCTTGGATAGCCTTCCAAAGCCACACTCCGCATATCTGTCTGTGTGTGTGTGTGTGTGTGTGTGTGTGTGTGTGTATCAGAGAAAGAATGAAAGCTATTTTTTCCTACGTTGCAATTTATTGGAATAAAGGCTTTACCCAAACTATGAAGTCAAATGCTACCTATTAATGTTCTTAATTCATGGTGTTAGGGAATATATTCTGTCTTATCATTCCGTCTCAGTTGCACATCATCATCTTGGAAGATCTCTTAATTATATCCATTCATAGAAGCAGCTTTGGCTTTGCCTGTCTATTCACACTGGAGGGAAGGGACTGACTGTAGAGCCCAACACAGACCTTTGCACAGATTTTCAAAGATCCGCTGATGTGTGCCAGTTACCTGCTGCACATCTGTACAACAGTCTTTGTGGGATGCCTCTTGTCCCCTGCACTGGGCTTTGCTCTTTGTCTCTCCCCTGTTTCCTGATCCAGTGTGGTACTCTTCCTTGGTTTACTTCTCTGCCTGAGAAAAAGATGTGTGGGAGGTAAATTTTTTGAAATCTTGCATGTCTGAAAATGTCTTTGTTCTAGCTTTCCTCTTGACTGATTGTTTGATTTGTATAGAGTTATAGATCAGAAGTAATTTTCTCTCAGAATTTTGAAGGCATTGCTGTGATATCTTCTGGCTCCAGTATTGCTGTTGATCAAACTTGAAATCATTCCGATTTCCGGTCTTTTGTATGGGACCCATTTTCCCGCCTGCCTTTTGAAGGGCTTTCTTTCTCTCCCTAATGTCCTAAATTTCACAAAGATATATTGATGTGGGTCTTTTCTATGGTTCATATCCCTGTAATCAGAAAATATATCCAGGGGAATTTTTCTTGAATTATTTTATTGATGATTTCTTCCTTTCTCTTTGCTCTGTTCTCTCTTTGTGGAACTTCCGTTATAAACATTTTCTCTTCTGTTTACTGTACTTTGTGGAAAATTTTCTTCAACATTCTCCTGAATTTTTTTTTAAATTCTGCTATCATGTTTTTAATTTCCAGGAGCTCTTCTTCGTTCTCTTAATGTTTCTTTAAAAAAAAAATTCATTCTGGTCTTAGTTCATGGATGCAGGATCTTCTTATATCTCTAAGGATTTTATTAACAATTATAACATTTGGAAGCTTCCTTGTCCCTACATAGTCTTTTTTTTTTTTGAGACAGTCTCACTCTGTTGCCCAGGCTAGAGTGCTGTGGTGTCAGCCTAGCTCACAGCAACCTCAAACTCCCGGACCCAAGCAATCCTCCTGCCTCAGCCTCCTGAGTAGCTGGGACTACAGGCATGTGCCACCATGCCCGGATAATTTTTTCTATGCATATTTTTAGTTGTCCAGCTAATTTCTTTCTATTTTTAGTAGAGACAGGGTCTCGCTCTTGCTCAGGCTGGTCTCGAACTCCTGAGCTCAAACGATCCACCTGCCTCGGCCTCCCAGAGTGCTAGGATTACAGGCGTGAGCCACCTCGCCTGGCCCCTACATAGTCTCTATTTCTCCAGGTTACACCATTTGTTTTGGTCTTTCATTTTAGATGGTTTTCTCAAATGCCTGTTGATCCTTGGCTGTTTGTTCATACGTAAGAGTAAGCCATGAAACAGGTGATTGGGAGTTCTGAGTCTGTGTGTGTAATGGGTGGGGAGGGGGGGTTGGAGCTGTTATTTTTTTAGCATCTCAGGTGGGCCAATTTTAGAAGCACCCTGTCTCTTAACTTGAGTCTTCAGAAAGATGAGCCTGAGACAAAGGCTTACATGGAGGTAGTTTATTTCTGAATGTGATCCCGGGGAGGAGAAGTGAGGGACAAGGGAGTAAAAACAGGGAAGAAGGGAAAACCACCGTAGATGCATCAGGTTGGCCAGTACTAGGAGCAACAGACACCCAAATCCTGCAGAATCTTCCAAGGAGCCTATGAAATACATCTCACAGCCTGTCTTTGGATGCTAGCTTTCCCACACTTCTGAGTTGCCCATGTGGAATTCCCACTGTTCCTGGCAGGCATCCCATGCGACCTCCAGAGAAGGGAGGGAGAGGGGCCATCAGGCAGCACTCAGGAAGCTGGGGGAGACTGTGCAGAGTCCGTCACTGTTGTTGGGCTGGAATGAGCAAGGATTTGAAGCCATGCACAAGAGGTACCTCATATGCTGCCATGTGATTATCTGAAGGTCTTTCCTCTGGGACTGGTCAATTTCCCCAGGAAAGATTCTGTCTCTTGCCCAGAGGGTTGAATTTTGAAAGCCAGAGTTAAGAGAGTGCCATCTAATTTGTCCATTTCGCCTTTTATGGATTGCACTTTTGGTGTCAAGTGTGAGAACTGTGCCAGCCCTAGATTCTAAAGATTTCTGGTTTTAAATTTTTCCTAAAAGTTTCATAGTTTACATTTAAGGCCATGATCTATTTTTAGTTATTTTTTGTATAAGCTGTGAGTTTTATGTCCAGGTTCTGATTTTTGCTTATGGATGTCCGGTTGTTGCTGGACAATTTTTTGAAGAGACTGTCTTGGTGCCATACTTAGTACCTGCTTGCATGGACCTGGAAAAATTGAGGTGCTTCCAGATGAGGATGGGTAGCATGGAGAACGGTTAAGACACCAGGTTACACAGGAAATGGAAAAGCTGGGACTACAGTTGGGAGAGGGAGACAAAGGTGGTCGTGTGGGGTGTGGTGGAGAAGGTCAGTGCCCACTAACATTTGAAGACCTGTCATGTGGAAGAAGAAGAAGACTCTTGAGTCACTGGAGAAGTGAGCCACTAGGCTCAGTTAAAGAGAGGTGGCCCAATGCAGGGAAGTGACCAAAAAGCTATGTAAGTTCAAATGGAACCAGCAGACCCATGAGGCTGTAAGCTCTTCACCTCTGGAAACTTCAAGCAGAGATTGCTAAGTATATTATATGGGAATTCTTTTATTAGAATTTCCTTCTTTTAATAGTAATCAAATTAAAGACTATTAATATTAACCTGAGTGCTTACTCTGTTCCAGGTACAGTGCTGTTTTATAGACATCGTCTCATTTAATCTCCATAACAACCCTGTGACAAAGGTGCTATGATTTTCCAGGAATCTGATGCCTAAAGAGGTCAAGGTTGACTTGCCCAAAGTCACACAATTAATGAGTTGTACAGCAGTATCTGAGCCCAAACCTGTCTGGATCTTCAGACGGGTCTTCAGAGCCGTGCCCTTCACTACTGTCCCCTGTGGCCACAATCATCTCTGTAACTTGATACCATGCACAGCCATTGCAACCCGGCCCTTGCACCCCCCAAACATTTTCAACCCAGACTGTATTGGTCAGTGTGGGCTAAGTCATACTGCAGTAACAATTCCAAAATCTTAGTGGTTTAAAAATGAGAGGGATGATACTATAATGGTGAATAAATGTCATCATACATTTGTCTAAACCCATTGAACATACAACACCAAAATGAACCCTAAACTACGGACTTTGGGTGATGATGTGTCCATAGGAGTTTGTCAGTTGTAACAAACGTACCGCTCTGATAAGGGATGTTGATAAGGGGGAAGTTGTGTGTAATGGAGTGGGGCTGGGGGTATAGAAGATATTTCTGTACAGTCCCCTCAATTTTGCTGTGAACCTAAAACTTCTCTAAAAAAATCTAACATCTTCGGGGAAAAATAAACAACAGGGATTTGCCTCTTTTCCATGTTCCATGACTCAGGCTGCACCGGGAAGGAGAACCAGATGTACTTGGTGACCAACATGAATGGCTTTCACACCTGTGCGGTAGGAAGTTAAAAATAATAAATTATTAGTGTCAGATAATGGCTTAAATGGCATGAACGTTAAGTAATGAGACTTCCCTTGTAGTTTGTGGAAAGATATCTTGTTTTATAATTAGCAATGGACTTTCTCATTTAGTAACTTCCTTGAGTTCAAGCCTTGCTGGTAGAAATGTGAGCTGTGACAGCACTGCTGCTATAGTCAACAGAGAGATGAAAACTTTGGGGTGCATTCTATCCCTCTCTTCTGGCATTTAGTCCAGGAATGGAGAAATGGAGGCAGGACTCTAATCTATCAAACACCTTCTGTCTGCAGCCAAGAGGGCAAGTCCTGTGCGGCAGACAGTTTCAGATCTCTCTCTCTCTCTCTTCCTCCTTTCTCGCACATAACATAGTTCTCTGTCCTTGTTTGGAAAGTTGGGCACCAAATCCAGAAAATAAACGAATGTGTAAAAGGCAGAGGTTCTTATCTCAACTCCTAGGTCCCCTCTATTTTCAGAATATAGATGTGGTGGATGGAGTGGCAGACAGTACGGATGGGGCAGTAATGGAGATCAATTAGAAGACATTCCAGATGGCAGAAGTTGTGTTCAGTGTGCGTGGAGTTTGGGGGGACTTTTTTCTCTGCTTCTTTCCTACTACAGGAATACCTCTAACATGCATGATGTTTCCAAGGTAGGAAGTTCTAATTTCAAGTCATTAAAGCATTGCCGTACTCCATCCCCTCTCATCTACGGCCCTCCACTAGCCACTACTTAGGAATGATTGGAGCTGTCATGCGGACACTGCTTGCGATGGTGCACATCCCCCATGACACAAAATAAGAAAGACGGCGGAAGCTGCTTCAAGTCTAACCTCACAAATTTCTCTTACTCTTTTTGATTTCTGGAAGTTCCCTAAAATTAGAGTTGCCAGATAAAATACAGGATTCTGTCTTAGTCCATTCTTGCGGCTATAACAAAATACCTTAGACTGGGTAATTTATAAATAATAGAAATGTATTTGTCACAGTTCCGGAGGCTGGGAATTCCAAGATCAAGGTGCCAGCAGATTCGGTGTCTGGTGAGGGCTTCCTCTCTCCTTCCAAGATGGCACTTGCTCCTCACAGTGGCCTCACATGGCAGAGGGGAAACGTATTGTCTGCATGTGGCAGAAGGGCCAGCCAGCTTTCTTAAGCACCTTTTATAAGAGCATTTAATTCCATTTATGAGGGTTCTGCCCTCATGACTTAATCACTTCCCCAAAGGGCCTGCTTCTTAATACCACTACAATGAGGATTAAGTTTCAACATGAATTTTGGAGGCTCAAAACCTTCAAACCACAGCAGATGCCTAGTTAAATTTAAATTTCAGATAAACAACAAATAATTCCTTAGTATCAATATTGCCCCAATATTGCCTAGGATATCCTTGTACTAAAACCAGTATTCATTATTTATCTGAAATTCAAATTTAACTGGGAATGCTGTGTTTCCACTTGCTAAGCCCCACCTGAAATGCAATGGCTGCTAATTTTCAAATAATAGGAGGCAGAGCCGAGGAAAGTGCATCTCCAAACGCCTACTTGGTAGCAGCGTCTCCGATTGTATTCCCGAACACGTAATTTGGGAATCAGTAAAGGTGCACGACAGAATGCTAAAGACAAATGGCTTTCATCTGCTTCCAAGAAAGGCTCATGATTCTACGTCTTGGGTTACAAGAAATCCTTTTCATTACCCTCCACAAGGAGAGAATCGCAGGCGAACGCCCCAGGGTAACAATTAGCCCTCAACTGTCGCTGGACGAGGGTGGGTGGGGTGAGACTGACCTCTTCTGTGAAACGAGAGAGTGATGCTAAAACCCCAGCAGACACTTTTCTGTGCGCTAGCCAGTAGCCTAGCCGTGGGACGCAAAATGGAGTGGTTCTAAAGAGGTGGTTTTGTTGAACGATTTGGCCGTTAAAAGTCTCTCCTTGTGTTTATGGTGGCCACAGAGAAGAAAAACTGAGTGAAAATGTTATGTTTGGATTGGTTGGTGATCATTTCTCTCCATGCTGCCTTCTGCTATGCAAAGAAATGGGCCTCGGCTGTTTCTTCTAATCATTTGATGTATATTTGAGCCACTAGGTTCTGAGAGAGTCATGGATCCTGCTTTCATGGGACCACAGCCCAGGGGCATTGTCTAGTGGCTTCCCATCCGTTTGCAGAGAGAGGTCCTGGGCTAGGCACTGAACTAGGAGGTTTTTGCTCACTGGTCCCATTTATTCCTCGAAACAACCTGAGGGGCTTAGCCACATTTTAGAGGAGAGGCCTCCAGTGCTCACATCTCAGGCCATACCATGATTCGATATCCTTTCCATGAACTTAGAGACACCCCGAAGACTCCAGCGCTCCACGTAACACAGCCGCAAACTCATAGACGTAGTCCACGCCTTTCATTTTGAGATGAGAAGACTGAGGCTCGTGAGGTTAGGTGAAATGCCCAAGGTCACAGTGGTTGTGGCAGGGTTGGTTTGCACACGTACCCCACCCCAGGTCACCTAGAGTCTCATATTGGGTCCCTAGGAAACAGACCCTGAGGTGGAAAGGAGTCTTGTGTTCAGGAAGTTTCTTGAGGAATGCTTTGGGCTTGACAGCTGTGGGCACCGGTGTGCTGGTGAATATTTAATAATTCTTTGGGGTGGGGGTGGAAATGTTCTGATTTTGTAGAGTTTGCCAATGTCCATGATGTCAATTCTCCCACGATGGCCCATTTCTAGCCACCAGCTTGACATCACCGAATGCAGAGTTGGGAAGAGGCACATGGAATCGGCTCTCCTGAGCTGGTGGCAGACAGTGCCAGCACACCCCTGCCTGCGGGGCAGTGAGGAAGTGGGCTGGGCAGAGGGAGAAGTCAAATTGTGGTGTAGCTGCGACAAATGCCTCGGCCAAGCTGGGAAGCTCTGGGGCTGGGTGGTCCTTCAGTATAGTCGGAGGCAAAGGGCTGAGGCTTTTTACCCCCTGCCTCCATACAGACCTGTTATTAGATACGGGCTGCCCCAGGGGAAAGCAAGCTCTCTTCCCCGGAGCGCAGATCTTGAGCAACTCTCAGCAGACAATGCCAATATTCCCAGCAGCTGAGGGAAGATCCCTCGGTCCTGCAGGGGCATCTGGGTGGTGCATCACAGCACGTAGGTCACCTAGCAAGCCAATGGTAGATCTGGAATCCAACTCAGGTCCACCTGAGCAAACCCAAGGCTCTTCTCGCTGCACACGCAGCTCCCCTTGGTGCTTAGGTCTTTGCCAGGTATGTTACGGACATCTCCACTGTTAAGCAGGCACAAGACCATGTGTGTCTAAATTGAGGACAGGTGGGATTCCAGGATTTGTCTGAGAATCAGGGGTCTGTACAGTGCCTCCCTGCCCTTCCAGGTCTGGATGGAAAGCTTCCACCCCCACGAAACCTACCCAGCAGTTCTCCAAGGGGAGGGGGAGTGCTCTTCCTCTAAATTCTCACAGCAGGGTATGCACAGCCCTCTGAAGCTCCAGTCCTACCTTGCAGTCAGGTCCCCACTTTTGCTCTTTATTGGCAAGAAATACTTTGCTTCTGTTTCACCTGTGTATTCCCCATGGTTCCTGGCATCTGGAAGGTGCTTGGTAAACTTTGGAAGAGGTAGATGGATGAACCAGTGGTTGGGTGAATGTTCAAAAAAGGTTTGGTGACGAGACCTGCAGGTCAGCACGTTTCAGGCTCTTGGCTGCATTCTGTTGTGTGCTTTCGTTTCCTATATGAAATGGGAGCTATGAGTTCCCTTGCACTAGGCCCATGCCCTGCATTTCTCCCGTGATCACAGAGTAGCAAGGCTTGCTATCACTCATTGTTAGGAGAGATTGGTCGAGTGGGGAAGTAGTGTATTGGCATAATCAATGCATTTGATAAAAAATTGCCCTTGGGTAACTGACTTTTTGGAAGAGTTCTGGTTCTTATATTTCCCTTTTCTTTGGGGAAATGACAATTTCTTGGAAATTAAGGAAACTGTGCAAAGTTACCGCAAGGTTAAGGAATTCCAGTGAATGGAATGTGCTGGATGATAGTTGGCGTTCCACAGTATGTGGGTGGGTGCCACAAAGCAGCGACATTTTTGGAAGACCTCAAGAAGTCAGAGTTCTCCTCCATAGTTACGGACACTCCTTTCCTGGCGGTCAGTGGAACCTCGGGGTGCCTTTGCTTCTATGATTGGTGTCCTGCAATTATCCCTTGTGATGGAGTAGCCCTTATTTTGGGGGTTCTCCCCAGGCCATGCAATTACCACCACCGGTCTAGTCAGCCCTTTACCTCAGTAAATGACCCAACAGCTACCCCAAATGTCCCCTAGTTGTGTGGGTGTATGTGTGTGTGCAGGGAGATGGGATTGTAGAATCCAAGTCCTTTGACGGTTTGATTTTCCATCTACTGTTTTTCCTGTGATGGTCACAGAGTCCCTTCCTGTGGCCTCTGGATCCTTGTTTTCCAGTCTTTCTTGCAAGAGCTCTCTGGCCCCTTCCTTAGTCCTTCGACCACCATCCATCTCTTTAGAAACCTGGTACCCTGGCTTACGTACTCTTTCCAATATTACCTGTCTTCCAGAACAAATGTGTAAACTTAATGACACTGATTCACACTTGCACCTTGAGGAGAAAAAGAAGGAAGATCCAAGGAGCTCCTCTATTTATTGCACAGAAGATCCAGTGGAAACAAAGGGCTTGCCACTTGAAGTTCAAGTGGATGTGATACGTCTTAAAGAAACTTCTTGCAGTTTTTCAAACGAGCTGCTGTCCCCATCAAGCCTCCTTGTCTTTGCACGTGGCCCTCCCTCTGCCCCCAAAGCCCTTTCTCCTCTTTTTCACTTAACTAATTCCTACTCACTCTTTCAGAGTCTGGTGTCGCTTCCTCTAGGAAGCCTTACCGGGTCCCCTCGATCTGGCTGAGAGATCTCTCCTATGTGCTTCCTGTTCTATAGATGGCTGTTTTTATATTAATTATGCATCTGTTATATTTTCCCAACAAGCTTCTAGAAATACTGTAACAGCAGTGGTCTGCTGACATAGTCCTTGATGCCCAATGTCTAGAACATAACGGATACTCAACAAATGATTTTTTTGGGGTGGCATAAATGAATTATGGAGTGATTTTAAAAGAATTGCTTCAAAAGCGATTTGGTCTTTGCATGATAAAGCACCCATTGTCGGGAGCACAGAGATTAGATACCAAACAAAATAACAAAAGACAATGGAGGACATGATGTTCACCCATCTTATTTCAAAATCTGATTGAACAGACTGAAGTCAACAAAATTTAATTCATTCAAATAACATGCTATGTATGCTTCCAAACCTAATGGATGAAATTTATACCCTTTGAATCTTCATAATGAAAATTCAAGGACAAAGGGTAAAAAGCAATGATTAGTCACATTATTTAAGTATGAAATGAACACAAAGATTCAAGTTTATGTGACGTTTTCATGCTGTTTTTACAGAGATTGCTTTACCTGTAACAATGTGGCAGGAGCGAGGGCACAAAGAATTTTGGTATTTTCCCTGCAGCTGGAGCAAGCCAGAGGTCTGACGGGTTTAAGCGCTCGGAGATGTGCCCCGCCTCACATCCAGCCCGAGGGTTGGCTGCTCGGAGCAGTATTATGTGCTCTTCCGTATCTTCCCAGTAATTAGGCAATTTTTATGTACGAGATGCTTTATAACACGCACACCTACATCATTCTGACCTTTCTTCCGTTTACCTGCAGCGTGTGGTATTTTGGGAAGTGACTTTTCTTGGTGAGTGACAGTGTCACACTGCTCACCAGCTCCCGTGGAAAGCAAGGCAGCCAGCTGCCCCGGTCGCCCTCGGGAGCAGGAACCGCAGACCTTACCGAGGCACCTCAATCTATAATTCCCAGCCCAGAAATGCCAGTCCTCCTCTCTGATGCCCTGCGTAGTTCTGGGGTTTTGTTTTCAATAATTCACAGCTTGTAATTCTGAGAGCCGGGGTGGGCATCTTAGAACCGCCGTTTCCTCCCTGGGGTGGTGGTTCTGGGCTGGGGCTGGTGTCGGGGTGCAGGGAGGCTCCCCCGTGCGTGGAGACAGGTGCTCAATGCATCAGAGGAGGAGAAGCTCGAGACTAGAATGCTGATCTGGAAATGGGTTCTCCGTCCCCACCATCTATCTGGGTTCAGAATCTTCCTCCCTTCTTGAAAAGGATTTTACGAACATTTTTAATGGAAAATGCTTTGTTACCCTCCCTGGCATGGACTGTATTCAAGGTGTGGCTTTTATTTAATGACCACACTTTTAAAAACAAACATTCCACTCTGTTTTTATCTTAATAAGTATGTTGTCTATCAAAGAAAGCAGAGTCTCCTATCGCTCCCTATGCCCTAATCCAAATCTTGGGGTCTTAGGCTGCTCTGCTGGCCTTCTGCTACAAGAATCTGCAGTGCGATGAGCACGTTGAGATGAGAGTGAGTAAGCTGGTCGAATCCCCAAGGCAGAGGTAGGGACGGGGCAGCTTAATAAACCCATGAATAGAGGGCAAGTGCCACCCACAGCCAGCCTTCCAGCACCAGGTACTGCCCGGAGGAGCCCAGTCAGTGTCCTGACAGCTGACGGAGCAGGTGGAGGTTCCTTTCCCCTGGGTGGGGTGAAGGAGGCAGCAGACTGGGGTGCACCCTCCTCCCACATGAACACAGTCCTTTCTCAGTGCAGCGGCTATCATCAACCTTTGAGGGTAGATTTAATGTTTGGAAAGAGTTCCAAATTCTTTGGAGCCAAATCTAGCAACAAAATGAATAGTTGCACTGAGGAATATAGCACTTGGGATCAAAAACAATGTATGGCATAAAAACAAAACCGTTATATGGCTTACAAATGGACTCCAGTGGCAGTTCTAAAATAAGAATCCAAATGAGGTTGGAGCACTGACAGCCCCAATGAAATGAGTATGTGGTTTCCCACGGGGATATCATGAAAGCTTCCATGGAAGCCCGGAAGAGGATATATTTGCCAAACGGTTGGATAGCACATGAGCACAAAAACTATGCATGTTGAGTCAAGGCCAGGGACTTGAGGCCAGTCCACACTCTGCTATGCCCTTGGCACATGGGTCCTGGAGAACCTTTTCCCTTCCCCGCAATCGGCAGCGTTTGTTTGCTGCTCTGACGGGGGTGTCTCAGCCCCCTCTCCACCAGGTTGACTCCTAGGCATCCTTCAAGACTTGTCTTTCACCTCCTCAAACCCCACAGAGAGTTACTGTCCTCTCCGCCCCATTTTGCATGTGTATAAATCTCTATAATCCAGACTTTCCCACTGCATTATCATAATTTGTTTGCTTTTTATCCCTCCCCACGTACGCCCCATGCTGTGGACATCTCGAAGGCAGGGGTTTCCTCATTCACGTCTGCAATTCCAACGCGTGGCACACGGTAGATGTGCTGCAACGTGCTTTGTGAGTGACTGATCCTCAGTTTCCTTATGTCTCGCTTGTCCCTCTGAACTCACAGGGTCACGTAAAATGAGAGGAAAGATGTGGGAATTTTGTGATCACGTGCATGGCCGCCATATGCACACACAGATGACACCGTGACTTCTGTGCCCTGATGACTGTGGACGTATCCCACAGGCCAGTGTTTCTTAAGCATCTGCGTGTGGCCGGCTCTGTAGGGTCCCTCAGATCTGCCGAGCTGGTCCCCTTAATGAAATCCACTTGGAGACCCATTGTGTAGCTCAACTCTGCCAGAAATACTCCTGTTTAAGTGTGATATGTAACAAGTAGTATTTGAAAGTCAATTACCAAAAGGATACCACTGCAGAATAAAAAGGAACTAACTGTGGAAAATTAGAAAGCTACGCAGAGCAGTCTTTAGTCTCAATTAGCCACATTTCCCGTCTTCCAGCAGCTGGACTCAGGCTGTCGTTTGAGCGGGAGTGCGGGCCTGGCAGCGTGCGGCACTCTGTAGCTTCTGATGTCCCCAATTATGCAATAATGATGATCATGGATGGAGGGTTTGGGTGAGAAATGCCTGTTTCCCCACGTCTAGAGCTCGGTAATCACGGGCTAGGAGTACGTCAGAGCGGGATTCGTTGATTTCAAATTACTGTTTGAGAAGGAGCTGAATGAGCCCAGGCTTTCCCAGACTGGATTGGGAGGCTGAGGCGCGGGAATGCCCCTCAGAAGGATGCCTCAGGCACAGAGCTCCAGCCCGTCCTGGAAAGACCTGCCCTAAGCAGGCACTGCGTCCTCCGTCCCCGAAAGACAGAGCGAGACCTATTTCTGGCATTAGCCCACTCACCGCTCACAGTAACTGCTTTTCATCACGGAGGGCTGGGAAGTAGCAGTGTGGAATGGCACAGGCTGGTGTCCCATTTCTCACACCAGCGGAGCTTCCAGTCTTCCATCAAATCTCGCCATTGGCAAAGGCTTCCTGAGTTCTCTTTAGATGCCTTTGGCATTTCTGAAACAATGAGGGCAGTGGTAGATTACAAAAACAGCCACAAATTCTTCTCTCCCTATCTCTTTGCTCTTTGAAGCTGGGTTGGCCAGGTGACATGTTTTGGCCGATGAGATATGTTAGCAAAATGATACAAGCAGAAGCTTGGATAGTGCTTGTGCATTGGGATTTACTTTGTTTTTCTGCACTTAGACATGCTGTGCCCCTGCCACCATGTGAACAAGACTGAGCTGGCCCACTGGAAGCTGAGAGTCACCTGGCCCAGGTACCCTGGAACCCCAGCCACAGCTGGATAGCCACCCAATGTGAGCATGAGGTCACTGACTGCCAGCTCAAGCAGGAGTGAGCCCAGCTGTGAGCAGCATAAGAACCTCGCAGTTGAGGTCAACCCAAATTGCCAAACTACAGAATCATGAGTTAAATGAACTATTGCTAGTTCAAGTCACTAATTTTGGTGGGATTGTTATGCAGCAAAAACTAACTGATACATGACAAACTCTTACTATTGGGCCAGGTATTGTTCTAAACACCACACGTGCTAACTCATCTCATCCTCACAAAACCTTATGAAGGAGGTGCTATTTTCATCCCCATTTTGCAGATGAGGAAGCTGAGATCAAGTGACTTGCACGCCATTACAAGGCTGATGTGTCGCGGGGCCAGGGCTCACACCCTGGCAGCCTGGCTCCGGCGTCTATGCTGCTGACCACTGTACCCACCGCTGCTGCCGGGCAGGTCTGGGAGTGTCACAGCCCTTCTCAGACCCTCCAGGGGTACCCCAGTGCCTCAGAAAGGCATGGCTGTAAGGCCTTTTGTGATTTCATTCATCCCACAAAGCTCTCACTGAGGTCTGTGATGTGAGGCATTGGGAATGTGGCAGAGAAGAAAGCAAACAGTCCCTGCCCCCATGGAGCTTGCAGTCTACTGCGGGAGAAACAGCAAGAACAAGTACATAAGTGGGATAGCTAGTGTGCTGGGAGGGTGGCTGGAAGGCGGGGCAGGTGGACGGGGGCTCAGGGCACAGCTGCTCCGTGCCTTGCCTGGCTGGCAGAGGGTAGCAGAGCTGTCCGCGAGGGTCTGCCCAGCCAGCCTGCCCCGCGCCGCAGCCCTCCCACGGCTGGCGCACCCTCTGCACGCTGCCCCAGTGTGCAGAGCCTTCCTGCTTACTGCGCACACAGCCTCAGGCGCCAATTCCTTGCAATTTCTTTGCCCCTCTTTCCTGGCCTGAGCTGTGATGGCCGCATGGTGATAAAGGCACATCGTGGAGAGACCGTACATTTTGGACTCTCAGACCTGGGCTCAAATCTCAGGCTGGACCTTATGAGCTGTGTGTCCCCGGGCAAGAGAATTCCCCTCTCTGAGCCTCAGTGTCTGCCTCTATGAGGTGGGGCAATCATGCCTGCCTTGGCTGAACGCGCATCCCGCACACAGTAGGTGTTCCGTGAACGGGAGGCCTCCCTCCCTGGACCCGGGTCTCCATGCCACGCTCTCAGCTTGGATTCCCCGTCTCGGAACTGCGTATGGTGGGAGTTGTGAGGATTAACTGAGCCGAGCATGTGACCTCTCAACAGTTTTGAAGCCGCCTTTCCTGTTTCTGTCCTTGCTGTTCTTGCTGGTGAGTAATTTCATCGCTCTGCTGTCCCCCTCCTGTCCTCTCCCTGACCCTCCCGCGCTGGCGGCCGTGTGTGCCTCTGCCCCGCGCTCCTGCTGCAGAGCGCGCTTGGTGTGTCCCCTCACTCTCCTCATTGACCCCAGATGGCCACCAAATCCGCAAATGCCGTGTCTCTACTCCAGACCTAAGCACCCAAAGCTTGGGACGTCCACGAAGACCAAGCCCACCCTGCTGGGCCCGTGGAGTCTCGTTCTTAAGGGCAGGCAGGTGAAGGGCGGGCAGGGGTGCGGGAGGTGGAGTCTCTGTGTGTCCTGAGTATGGGCTCAGAGAAAAGAGTTAATTCTAATCTATTTTGCTTTTCCTTTCCCAGGAAGTCAAAGACGCTCTGGAGTTTGGCATGTGTGTTGTCTACACATGTAATATCGTGGGAGAGAGAAATTCATTCATGTAAAAAAAAAAAAAGAGTTACAAAAAATACACATTGATAGAAAACATATTGCTGGAAATACAAAAAAGTAATGAATAACATTCCACATAATAGTGACTAAAAGCAAAACAGTCTTTGGCGGTGGTTACAAGTTGCGTTCAAATTGAAGGTGCTTTGTAATACTGATAAAATAGCTGTCCTTTCCAGGAAAAAAATGCACTATATTTTATCAAGTGACAAAAAGAGGGGAAATTAAATAGGAAGAAAATAGCTCCGGGAGGGTGGTGTGGGTGGGCGACCGGCCTCAGCCCTTCTGCCTTAGTCGGTGTGCGGCTGACTTCAGAGGACCACAGTCGTTACGGCAATGCAGGGTTTGATCACAAGGAGCAAGTATTACAGCCACGTGTTTTATCTCTATCCTTGCACTTCTCTTTATGGCAAGGGGATAGCTGTGACCCTATGATGTTTATCTCATGGGCTGTTTCAAGAACTTTCTCTCTTATTTCTGGTAAAGTAGGAACTATTGGAGCTGGGTGGAGGGTGCTGGGCTGGGCTGTGGGAGATTTCAGTGCAGGTTCTGTCCCTGCCCTAATGGATCAGGGGACTGGGGCAGGCCATGCCAGCTCTGGCCTTGCCTGGCAGCTCTCGTGGGTTTGCATGGTCTTCCCCACTGTGCTGGCTCTGCACCCACACCTTATAGGGTGCCTACCTAGCACCCACTCCAATCTCCCTTCACCCTCACCCACCTTCAACTCTAGAGGCTCAGAGAGCCTGATACTCCTTTGCCAGGGTCTCTTGCAAGTAGGGGTGCTCCTGTGTTCCAGGTTTGGATTGTGAGATGCTTAGGAAAGATTCTGGAAAGATTTTCTTCTCTGATGAGAAAAGAGAGGTGTATGTGAAGAGTTCCTTTTGCTCGACTGTCCCTTCTTGCTTCTTGCTTTTTTTTTTTTTTTTTTTTTGAGACAGAATCTCACTCTGTTGCCCGGGCTAGAGTGAGTGCCGTGGCGTCAGCCTAGCTCACAGCAACCTCACACTCCTGGGCTCAAGCAATCCTTCTGCCTCAGCCTCCTGAGTAGCTGGGACTACAGGCATGCGCCACCATGCCCAGCTAATTTTTTCTATGTATTTTTAGTTGTCCAAATAATTTCTTTCTATTTTTAGTAGAGATGGGGTCTCGCTCTTGCTCAGGCTGGTTTGGAACTCCTGACCTTGACAGATCCTCCCGTCTTGGCCTCTCAGAGTGCTAGGATTACAGGCGTGAGCCACCTCACCCGGCCACTTCTTGCTTTTGATGTTGCAGTGTGATGTAATGCTTGGGGTGATGGCAGCTGTCTTGCCACCATGAGGGATGATCCTGAAAACAAGAGCCAACTCACTAAGGACATGAGTCTTGGGGTTGACATGCTTCCCATGTTGGCCTGGTCAGATTCAAGAGCCCTCTCCTTATCCTGCTAGACATGAGTCAGGAGGCATACAGCCTCTGCTGCCCTTGTAATCTTTCTGTTCATTTATCCAACTAAGATTTCACTGAGGGTCTGCAATGTCCCAGGCAGTGCTCATGTCATTGGCAATACGTTCTTATAGGAGAGGCAGGAAGTAAGCAAGATTGTAGTTTGCTGGATGGTGCTAAGTGCCAAGGAGAAAAATTAAATCAGTGAAGAGGCATTGAAATTTCAGATGGGGTTGCTAGGGTGGGCCTCACTGAGAAAATGACTGGCATAAAGGCCTGAGGGAGGTGAGAGGGATGCAGCTCTGCGTCGGAGGAAGAAGGAACAGCATGTGGAAAGGCCCGGGGCAGGACTGTGCCTGTCGGGCAGGCGGGGTGGCGAGGGGGGCCATGGGCTGGAGCTGAGTGAACGGGGGAGGGTCGGTGGGGAGATCAGGTCTGAGAGGTGATGGGGGGAAGATTGTGCAGGAACCTCGGGTCATGCTGAAGACACCGGCCTTTGCTCTGGGAGAGATGTGGAGCCAGGGACAGTTTTGGAGTGGGCCAGATCTCTGACGTCTATTTTGAAGGATTATTCAGGCTGCTGTGGTGAGAAAGGGCTGGGGGAGGAGGCAGGAGCAGCAGAGAACCCCATGAGGAGGCGACACTGATCACCGAGAAGAGAGATGATGGTGGCTTGGACCAGGTGATGGAGGCTGGGAGGAGGGGCCAGCGTTGGCACATGCAGGCAGAGCTGGCAGTGCTGGCTAACGGACTCGTGGTGTGGCGTGGAGCTTGAAGAGCCCCCAGTGACTCCAGGGGCACCCTGGGCCACTCGCAGAGGGTTCGCTGTGGGCAGAGGAGAGGAGGGAAAAGAGCCTGGGTGCTCGATGACTGAGCCTCTCTGGGCCCCTGATCTCCCTGCGGGTGACCCTGGCTAGCCCCCCATGCCCATGTCCCCTGCTCGTGGGCACGCAGCTGGACTCTGCTTCCCAGCCTGCCTTGTGTTTCGACTGGGTTCTAGACAATGAACCGTAGGTGGAGGTGATGGCACCTCTTCCAGGCCTGGCCCAGGCCTTCCCCGCCCCCACCTGCCCGCACACCCTCTGTGCTCTTTCCTTCTCTGCAGATTCCACGCATCTGGGCGTGGTGACACAGGGGCCACGTACAGGAGATGGAAGAGCCACAGATGGAAGAAGTCTGGATCCCCAAATCACCCCTGGGAGGAGGGGCACCTGCCAATCAAAACCCTTCTTACTTGAGTGAGAAAGAACTCACCTGCTCGGAGCCCGGCACTCAGTCACTTGTGAGTTTGCTTTTGCTGCCGGGGATTCTTTAAGCCGATAGCTGGAGTTTAGCCCACTTCTAGTCTCGTACTTGTAGGAGGTCAAACACGTCCTTCGAGATCAAGGCAGCCCAGGGCAGAGCTTTGGTTTATTGTGGCCGTGCTATAGCCTGAATTTTTGTGTCCCCTCAAAATTCATGCGTGAAACCCAATCCCCCAGGTGAGGGGATTGGAGGTGGGGCCTTTGGGAAGAGATTAGGTCATGGAGGTGATTAGGTCATGAGGCCTCATGCACGGCATCAGTGTCCTTGTAAAAGAGGCCCAAGGGAGTTTGTTTGCCCTTAGCCATGGGAGGCTACAGGCAAAGGACCGTCCGTGAACCAGGAAGCGGGCCCTCATCAGACACCGGATCTGCTGGCACCTTACCCTTGGACTTCCCAGCCTTCAGAACAGGGTGGAAACAGATGTCTGTGGTTTACAAGCCACACAATTTACGGTATTTTGTTATAGCAGCCCGGACAGACTGAGACAGCGAGACAGCAGGCTCTGGCGGGCGGCCTGGGGCAGCTGCTCCTGGTGGACAGCACGTCCGGCATCAGGAGGTGCACAGTGGTCCCTCCCCACAAGCCCCAGCCACCCTGGGGAGATGAGGCTTCCCTAAAGCTCAGGCAGCTCCCTAACGTCACCTGGTAAATGTCCCTGTTCAGGCTTCAAGGGCCATGGCGTGCTGGTTTGCTTCATGCTGGTTTAGGAGTCGGGACCCAGAAGCCACACCTGCCAGCTTCTCCGGCCACCTGAGCCAGTGTCCACACCTGCCCCAGGTCCAGCGACCACCTTACGTCCTTTGGGAGCTCTCAGGTTGAGAGTGGCCACCCCAGAGAGCTTGGACTGGCTTGGCAGGATGTGGAGGCCTGCGACTTAAGGTCACTCTTCTTAGAAACTCCAGAGTTTGTGGCAGATTATACTTTTCAGAGATAGGTGGTGCAGTGTCTCCTGTCCCATGTGCCTACTGCAGCTTTGTCCCTCTCCATCCAGAGGTAGAGTCTAATTCCCTTCCCCTGGAACCTGGCTGGCTTGTGTATCAGCGTCCCAGGCTTGCTGTAACAAATCGGCACAAACTGGGTGACTTAAACAACAGGAATTAGCCCCTCACTGCTCTGGAGGCTGGAAGTCCAAAATAAAGGTATCGGCAGGGCCGTGCTCCCCCTGGAGGCTCCAGGGAGGACTCCTTCCTTATCTCGTCCTGGTCTCTGGTGGCTGACAGCAATCCTTGGTGTTCCTTGTAGCTGCAGCATTTCAATCTGTCGTCATTTTCACGTGGCCTTGGTTCCTTGTGTCTCTTCTGTGATGATCTGTATCCGAATCTCCCTCTCTTTGTACGGACATCAGACGTATTGGATTTAAGGTCCTCCCTCTTCCAGTATGACCTCATCTTGACTAGTTACATTTGCAATGGCCCTGTTTCCAAAGGTGGCATTCTGAGGTTCTGGGTGGACATGAATTTGGGGGGACACCACTGAACCCAGCACAGCTCAGGACTTGGAACCAACAGAAGGAGACAGAAGTGATGCTGCAGCCTGACTTTGCACAGCTGCCACGCTCTTCGTTGGATCACTGGGGCTGCAGCCTGTGCGACTGCCCGGGGGCCACGATGCCACGAAGCAGCCCAAACAAAGCACGTGGGGAGACTGTCTGGAGGAGCCTTGAGACTGTGAGAAGAGAAAGAAATGCCAGGCCAGGGTCCCAGTGCTCCAGCCCCCGCCATTCCCACTCTATCCGCTGTCCGACTGCAATGACAGGACAGAGACGTCTGGCCTGACCTGCCCAGATGAGCCTTCTCGAATTTCTGACCCCCAGAAACAGTGAGAGATGATGTTATGGACTGAATTGTGTGGCCCCATCCCAATTCATATGTTGAGTTTCTAACTCCAGTGCCTCAGAATGTGACTGTATTTGGAGATAGGGCCTTTATGGAGGTAATTAGGTTAAATGAGGTCATGAGGGTGAACCCTAATCCAATAGGACTGGTGTCCTTCTAAGAAGAGGAAGAGACACTGGGGTTGTGCATGAACAGGGAAAAGGCCATGTGAGGACACAGCAAGAAAGCCACTATCTGCAAGCCAAGGAGAGAAGCTGCTGGGAAAATCAACCCTGCTGGAAACTTGATCTTGTATTTAGGGATTCCAGGACAGCGAGAAAATAAATTTCTGTTGTTTAAGCCACCTGTTTGTGGTATTTTGTTATGGCAGCTCTAGCAAACTAATACAGACAATAAGGTGTTGATTTAAGCCATTAATTTTGGGGATGTTTGTTATGCAGCAACAGTAACTGATACAAAATGTATAGAGCTACAGAAGTTAAGAAGAACATCTTGAGGATATGGATTTCAACTCCTGGCTCTGCTACTGCCTTATTGGGTGGCCTTGGCCTACTCTTTTTTCCTCTCTGGGCCTTGGTGTCCCCATCTGTAAAATGGGCATATCGAATGACTTTCAAGGTCTCTTACAGCTCTATGTTGTACTAATTTTCTGGATGAGTTTTGAGAAGAGGTTAGTTCAACAAAGAATGTTTGCAGCCCCGTTCCTGGAGACTTCTTGGGCTTAAGAGACATTTTCTGAGAGTCTAGGTAATCTGATAATAATAATAATAATACCTACTATTTAAGAAGCTCAGTCTCAATGTTAGATCCAAGATGATTTACATACATTAAATTAAATCTTCACAGTAACTGCATAGGGAAGAAGTTATTTTTATAGCTAAGACAGCTGAGCGGAGAAGGAAAGTGACAGGCTCAAGGTCATGGGCCAGCACAGGAGGGAGCCAGGATCCAGCACATAGCGTGTTGGACTCCCAAGTCCACATTCTTTCCCTGTGGCCCCGTAAGTCAACACTCGGGGCAAAGTGAGCGGGTTTCATCCGTCGCACCCCAGTTGAAATACTCTGTCTGCGAGCGTTGTCATCAGCTTCACCCTTGCTGTCTGGTGACCAGCCCAGTCCCGACCCTGTCGGGTGGAGTGGCAGAGACGGCCACAGGCGAGTGTCTGGCCATCTGCACGGGAGCAGGGCAGTGAACGCTGCCTTTGTTTCCTACATAAGAACAGAGAGGGTCTGTCTGTCAAGGGCAAGCAAGGGGAGATCCAATCTGCCCTTTGGGGTTCTCGGAGGCCAGACGCAGGACAGATGGCAAACTGGCGTCACTCGATACGGATCAGGCCAAGTCGAAGTTCAGGTTGAGAGGCTGCAGTTCCAGTTTCCATTCAGCTGTCAGGGAAACGAGCTCCGGGATGAATGGCCTCCACTGGCCACTGCGACCTTCTTTTCCTTTCTGAAAACAGCTTTTGTATCTGATTGCTCTTTTCCGGTCACAGTGGGACTCGTCAGTTGGGCGATTTGTGGCATTCTGGCCGCCCATACGAAATGCCCCTTTCAGAGGGGTGTTTGAAGTGTGATGCGGACGCCGGTCCGGACAGCGGGAAGAGCCGAGGCCGGGCCACCTCTCATCTCCCCAGCCTTGCACTTGCACCTCTGTGATCTTGGCAAACCACCGAACGTTTCTGAGCCTCGATTTCCCCATCTGTGCATTGGGGGTACAATACCGAACCCCAAGAGTGCTTGTGAGGAGTAAGTGAGGTCCTGAGACTGCTCCGTGCAGCAAGTGCTCGTTTAACGATAATTCCTTTTCCCACTTACTCCTTCCCTTCAGGGAGTGACACGTTCATTTATTTACTTGCATATTCAACAGACATTTATTGAGTGTCTACTGTGTGCTCGGCCCTCTTCTGGGTGCCGTGGCAACAGAGACAAACTGGTGAGCTGGACCAACAATTCCACCTGTCTAGTGGAGGGGGGGGGTAGGCCAGGGACGAAGAACGAAGATGGTTTCAGAAGCGGTAGGTGCTGCCAAGGAATACACAAAAGGGTGATGTGGCAGAGAGGGCCTGGGGCCACGGGGTTCTCTTCATGGACGTTCCTGATTTCTTCAGCTCGTCTGTGCTCGACTCTCCGCTGGGCAGGATCCTTCCACGACAGACCCTTTCCCAGGCCTTCCCGGAACAGCTTTCCTATTTTCACGAGAGAGCTCATTGCCATTTCTTACCCTCAGCCAGGAAGGCTCTTCCTTCCTACACCTGTTCCAGATTTCAATTACGCACAATATCTGTAACATAGAGTTCAACCAGATTCCTTAGGAGGAGGGGAAAAAAATGGTGCTGTAAGTATTCATAATGTGTTTGCATTATGGAATAATTATACATAATTGCTCTGCCTTGTAAATAAGTATAAAACATTTACCAGTCGGCAGTGGGAGCAACCGTGAACTTGCCTTCTCCCACGGAGGACTCGCTGGTGGGAGTGAGCCGGGAAACCAGCAGTCTTTTCAGCTCACTGGGCACATTTGTTTTTTTCCATGGACACATAAAATTCGTGGTTCTAAGCCTGCAAAAATTATGCCAACTTATCGGTTTATATTTCTGTATTCCCTCATTCTCTCTCTTACTCACTGCCCATGAATTAAACACTCACGATGTTTCAGAGCCCGGGGACACAAAGTTACCTTCTACTGAGGGCTCACTACGTGCCCACACTGCACTGGGCGTTTCCCACGTGCCTGCTCGTTTATTCCTCACAGTCACCGGGGCATAGGTGCTGTCATTTCATTCTCATTTTGCAACAGAGAGAACTGAGCCTCCCCAGGTTTAAGGACATTGTCTGAGGCCACAGAGCTCGTGCAGAGCCACGCCGGGGAGTCAAACCCAGGCAGCGTGGCCCCTGCCCCTCGCCACGGTGACTCGACACATGTCACCACCGGTCTCTCTTCATCCTCTTCTCCCACTCCCCAAGCCATTCATGGTCGAATGACTTCTGGAAGGATCTGTGCCCTCTCGCTGGTTAGGTGTGGGGAAGAGCTGGCTCACTACATTGTTTTGGTGGTGGCTGCTCCAGTTTTATGGGTTGAATTATCTTCCCCTCAAAAAAATGTGTCCCTTGTACCTCCGAATGTGACTTTATTTGGAGACAGGGTCTTTACTGAGGGAATCATGTTACAATGAGCTCGTTAGGCTGGGCCCTGATCCAACGTGACTGGTGTCCTTATACCAAGGGGAAGTTTGGGGACAGACACACACAGAGGGAGGACGATGTGACATCACAGGGAGAATTCGGCCATTTACAAGCCAAAGAACGCCAGAGGGTGGCAAAAGCTGGGAGAGAGGATTGGAGCAGATTCCTCCTCCCTTCCAGCCAAAGGAAACATGAAGCACCCTCACCACACCTTGATCACAGACGTGCAGCCTCCAGAATGGAGAGACAGGAAATCCTGGTTGTTGGGGCCACCAGTGTGTGGCGCTTTGTTGTGGCAGCCCTCGCAAAGGAAAACCGCCAGGAAAACGCCCTCCCCACTCTCCCCCAGGTAGACGAGACGTGTCATCACGGTGCTGCCTCCCCCCAGCAGCCGAGGGCTATGGGTTTTCAGGGTCCAGCTGCTCACTCATTTTCGGGAAGGCCACTGGCCCAGGGGCTCACGGTGGCCCAGAGTGGGAAACGGCAGACCCAGGAACACACAGCACAGAAGGGTGGAGCCAGCCCAGAGCCCAGCACAGGGCTCCCCGACTGCCACCTCCTGCCTGACAAGGTATGCGTGTGCCCTTTACTTCCCCAAATAAACCCTCCGCCTTGGGGAAGACAAGCCAGCCGCATCAGGAGGCCTCTATGCGCCAGCCCAGGATGGTGCAGAGAGCCAGCGGTCAGCTCCCGCTGTGACAGCCCATCCTGCATTCCCCTCGCAGCCCTGTCCCTCCTCCTGGTGGCAGACAGATCCACGTGTCACTTGGTCCTGTTGCTGACTCCTCTGCAGTGGACAAAAAGGCTGCATTAGTGTCCTGGGGACGTCACAACAGATCCCCACAAACTGGATGCCTTGAAACAACGAGAATTTGTTCTCTCGCAGTTCCGGAGGCTGGAAGTCTGAAATCCCAGGGTGTGGGCTGGACCGTGCTCCTCTGACAGCTCCAGGGGAGGGTCTTCCTTGTCTCTCCCTGTGTTCCTGGGCTGGTGGCAGCATTGCTCCCGTCTCTGCCTCTGTGTCCACATGGTGGCCTTCTCCCCTGTGTCTCTGTGTCTCAAGTCCCCCTCCGCCTTTCTCCTGTGAGAGTATTAGTCTTGCGGTCATGGCCCACCCTAAATCCGGGGTGAGATTCTCAACTTAGTTATGTCTGTGAAGACCCCGAATTCTGACCTAGTTCTTATTCACAGGTTCCAGGGGTTAGGACTTGGGCATATCTCTTTTGGGGGACACACTTGAGCCCCCTACACCGGGATTGGACCATTTCCTCTGAGCCCCATCAGACCTCCTGCCATTCTGCGCCTGCACCATCCGAAATGGGCCAGGGTGAACTGGACAGTATCATTTAGAGGCACGCTTACAGCCCCAGAGAGAAAGCCTGTCTGTTCTTCCCTCAGCCCACCCCCAGCGGAGTGCTCCCCCAGATTCCCCTACTCCCACCTTCACCGCACCTGCCGGGCTGGTTCCAGGACAGGCCATCCTCTCCAGCCCCCAGGTCCCCAGTGTAATCCGTTCTGGCACTCTTGGGGTCTCAGAAATTTTCCCACCCACCCCTCAACCAAGAGAAATACCCAAGAGTTTTGTTAATTAATGTTAGATCCAAAAAACCAAACATATATTTATGTCCTAATGACTTAGTAGCCTCTTGAAATACATGATACATATAAATTGGAAAAAATATATATATTCTTATTTTATTCTTAAACACCCACAATTGCTTCCTAATGAGATGTATGTCCCTGCTGGGCCCTCCACAACTTCTCAAACCCATGGCCGCCAAACTTGCATCTCCCAATTATTTTTGAAGCAGAACATCTTGGTACATGTTCGTGAGCTATTGGTGTTCCTTCTGCGAAAAGCCTATTTAGAGTCTTTCATCTTGGGGCATTTTTGTCTCTTTGTTGTTGATTTGTAGATGTTCTTTACATATGTTCAGATCTTTTCCCTTTGCTGGTCATAGGAATGGAAAATACCTTCTTTCAATCTGTGGTTTGTCTTTTCACTTAAAATTTTTTTTTAATTTTTAATTATTATGGGTGTATATTAATAATAGTTGTATACCTTTATTCTTTTCACTTTTTGATGATTATAAATTTTAGATTCAAATGCAGGTTGAGTTTGTTCTTTCCACATTTACCCCAGTGATCAGGCTGGCCCTCTGCTAAAACCACTCCAGTGGATTCCCCTTCTGAGCCGCTGTCTTCCTCCTCCTCCTCACCCTTTGCCTTGGTCACCTCCCCCCAGGAGCTCAGGCCCTGGCCGACCCCTGGACTGCTGGCCCTGGTGTGACTCCAGGGTTTTTGTGTTGTAAGGAATCTGTATGATTCTCTCTTGTTTGCCTGTTTTGTGTGGTGTGTCTTCACGCTAGCTCCTGTTCACTTTCTGACTTTCGTGAAGACTTTTGTCCAGTTCACTTTCTGCAGCACCCAGGACACAGTCGGCGTTGGCTCGTGCCCCTGGAACAGGCTGCCCCAGTTGGGACCTCTGCAATCTCACCAGGTCTGGGTGGCCAGACCCGTGACTCACAGGCCACAGCAGTCACACCTTGGAATCTGTGACCTAGGAAGAGGCACTTGGCTCCCGTGGTGAGGAGTGGCAGTCTGGGGCCGCCATGATGTTAATGTCCCCCTGGGGGAGGGATGCTGGCAGGGAGGGGCTGGCTGGGGGCACAGCTGCACAGAACTAGACTTTGGGGGACGAGAGAGGGAGTGGTTGTCCAATGGGAGGTCTGGGATTTGTCTTCAGCAAATTTTCTCTGATTTCCCCAAACACTTGCAATTAGTTAGTGGACCGGAGCCTTCACGAGCCTGTCTCTCGGCTGGAGTCGCACCCCTGCCAGGGCTGAGCTTGGCACAGATTTCGTTCACTGTTCCCAATTGTCCTGTGAGTCGGCTTCTTCCTCTTCACACTTCTGCACCCCTGCCCGGTGCTCCGAGGCCGGGCCCTGGGGCTCTGGGGGTCTGGGGCTCCCACGGGGACTGGCTGTTTGCACTGCAGCCACCCTGCAGAGAGACCCACCCCTGGTTTCCTCTCTCTCCGCCTCTGGGGCTGCGCGCCTGGACTTGGAGGTGAGTGGCCCCTGGGCTGGGAGGCGGGAGCAGCGTTCTGCAGGGGCTGTGGCCTCCCAGGGTCCCCATCCAGAGCGATGTCCCATTTGCTTTGTCACACTTGAGGCTTCTCTGATGGCATCAGATGGAATCAGGGCTGGGCCCCTCCCCGAGGCCAGAGGGCAGCGTTAGCAGCCACCACCATGGGAGAGGGCTCTGCCTGGAGGAAAGTGGCCCCTTAGGGGTGTTGGCAACCACCACTGTGACATGGTGACTTTACACAGGACCCAGAGAGGCATCAGACCACAGCCTGGAGCCTGTGAGCGATGCTGGGGCTTGCTCACGGGGCATGCGTGTGTCTGTGTGTGTGCGCGCATGTGCGTGTGAATGTGAGAAGTTCCTACACGGGGATGTGGGAGATGCAGTGTCAATACTAATGAAGATTTTTACAAAATAATTTTATGAATATTTTAAATAGGTCATGCATTTATTTATTTTTTAAGGAGGAATGAACTTTTCATTGTGGTAAAATATATATAACATAAAATTTACCATTTTCACATTTATAAATGTATAATTTAGTGTCATTAAATACATCCACAATGTTGTGTAACCATCACCACTATTTCCAGAACTCATTCATCATCCCAAACAAAAATTCTGTCCCTATTGAGCAATGACTCCCCATCCCCTGTCCCCACTGCTCCTGGAACCTCTGCTCTACTCTCTGTCTCTGTGAATTTTCCTACTGCAGGTGCCTCATATAGGTGGAATCACACCTATATGGGATAGGGATCTGGTCCTTTATGTATCTTTGAAGAAATGTCTATTCAAGTCCTTTGCCCATTGTTTCATGCATTTATTTTTTAAAAAATAGGTCATGTTTCAACATTTGAAAGGTAAGAAAGGGCAGCCGTGTAAACTGTTCCCTTCACCCCTGTGTCTCAGCCATCTCTCCTCTGCCCAGAGACAGCCGATGTCACCAGCTGCCTGTGTGTCCTGCCAGAGACATTCCAAGAACATACAAGCAACTGTATATACGCCCTCCTACCCGATGGCAGTTCTGCGTTCTGTTCTGCGCTATAATGTCTTCACTTCATAATTATTGTGAGATTGTTTCATATGGATTCATTCTCTTTGGACACATCATATTGATGCATTTTCTTTTTTGTGATTGAAATGTATCTTTGATGAGCGTAACAGAATAAGTTCCCCCTGATGGGCATTTAGGCTGTTTCTAATCTTTTGCTAATGTTATTCGGTGGGCATTTAATGAAAGAGAGACCTTATGTTGTTGTCCCAGGTTGGGGCAGCGTGGACATGCCATTTACATCCACGGCACAGACAGGAAAACTCTCCCGACATTCCATGTGTCGTCCCACACTTCCCAGCTCCTTGCAGGTGGGCGGGTCCTGTGTCTAGTGACAGCCCACAGACTGAGAGAAGTGATGTCTGAGAGTTTTGGGCGGTGCAAAGCCCGTGTAGGATTCTCTAATCTCTCTCCCTCTGCCGTGGCAACTAAAGAGGGGGGATGTTCCAGGTGGTGAAACTGTGTGATGGGGGAGCCTCTGTCAGCCTGGATCCCCGCGATGCTCTGTGGAGCAGAGTCTCCTGCAGACCCACAATGGACATTGTGACGTTTAGCAGCAGCAGCAAGTAAACTGCTGTGTTAAGCCGCTAGACATTTAGGTTGCTTTCCTCACCTGGCCTAGGGAATGCACAGTCAGAATCAGTACACAGATGTCTGAGACATTAAATTTAATAAGTGACTTTTCAATGAAGGTTTATTAAGAAATTTCCTGGAGAGACTCTGTGGAATTGTGGAAGTGCAGAGACAGACAGAAATTCTTAGAAGAGCCACCCTGGGTACCTCCATCTTTCCTCCCACCCCAGATGGTGTGTGACCCCTAAGTCACCTCTTACCACTGGATCTCTTGTCCCCAGTGTGCTCACTGAGCGCATCTAAGCTCTCTGCATCTCATCCCTGCTCTTCTCCCTCACTTTGATCCTGGTGGGGCTCTGGGGAGCCCTCGCAAAGATCAGTATATAACTGTCAAAATCACACGAAGGTGCATGTAGTATGTAAAACCCAGAAATAATCTAAATGCCCAACAGTAAAGAATAGATTCAGTAATTTATGACATAGTCATAGATTGAAACAGCCATTAAAAATGATATCAAAGAAAAAGAATAGGCCGGGCGTGGTGGCTCATGCCTGTAATCCTAGCACTCTGGGAGGCCGAGGCGGGAGGATCATTTGAGCCCAGGAGTTGGAGGTTGCAGTGAGCTATGATGATGCCACTGCACTCTACCTAGGGCAACAGAGTGAGACTCTGTCTCAAAAAAAAAAAAAGGAATAAAGAATAATGTCCATGCTATTTTTATTAAGAGGACAAAAGCAGATTACAAGCTAGTGTTTAAAGCTTAAAAAATACAGATCTCTGTGTAGAAAATGTGTACCATAGAAATGTGCAAACATGGCCCCTCAAGTCCTTTCCAATTTTGCTAAAATATAGTCTTTGATTACAGAGCTCTCTCTCCACCCTCGCAGCGTCAGTTCCCACCAATGTGCTGAGGGCTCCCAAAGCTGGATTTCTTCCTAAGATTTCAACATTTTCTGAACGATCGGTTTATCATTCCCTTTTAAAATGTGCCATTTCTTTATGTTGCTGTCTCGGTCCATAGTTCCACCTTTGACCCAAACCTGGGAATCCTCCAGGATCTCTCTACTTTATAAATCCAGCAAGTTCACCAACTCCTTTTTATTGTTTCTCTCTAACATTCCTTAAGTCTGTCCATTTCTCTCAATCTCTTTCAGCACTTTCTCTTGGGGCTTATTATTCTATTTCATAGGTGGAATTTTGTAGTGTACTCCACTCTGGTCACTCTCTGTTCCAGTCTCATCTACCCCCATTGTTTGCACACACTGAAGCCAGAGTGGTCTTTCTACCAGGCAGACCTGGCCATGGTACTCCCAACTTCAAACTCTCCACCTTGGACACAGTCTAATGTCTTAGCATGACATCTGATTCCTCAAAGGACCTGCACCAGCCGTATCTGTGAGCCATCACGTTATGACTCACCTCTGTGCCCATCCATCTATTTATCCACCCATCCCCCCACCCATCCCCCATCCATCCACCCTTCCACCCACCCATCCATCCATTCACCCATCCAACTAAGTATCCAGCCAATAAAATCCAACAGCACTGCTTTATGCATCCACGTGACTTGGGAATAAAAACATGACTGTTCATTGGGACAACCAACAATTTCAGAGATCCCATATGGGAAGTTAAAAACAACAAAATGAAACCAAACCAAACCAAGCAACAAGGAATTCTATCTCCCTTTCTTAATGCTTCCTATTTTGTTTCCTGTTAATTTTTCATGATAGCATCTCTTACCTGCTTTTATTCCTACTCCCAACAGTTCACACTTTGCGTGGGGTTAAAAGGCCATCATTTGCACTGGAGGCCGGGAAGAAATCTACTCTTCGGACGCCTTTGTGAAATGTCTCTGTGATGGGCTCTGCTTGGTAAACTGGATCATCTCTCAGAGTACTCGTATAAATACTGTACAAACACACAGAGGAGGAATCCTTCCGTTCTGGAGTTTGCAATTCTTTGATCTTGGTGAAGTTAAAGGAGGAAAAGAAGAAACAAATTGCGGAGGCAAAAGACGAGGTCGGAAAGAAAAGCTTTATTTTTTTCTAAGCCCTCAAAAAGAAATTTACAAACATTTGGATTTCTGTTGTTTTTTTCTTTTTTTAACAGGATGGGGCTTAGTCCGTGTGTTGTTCATTTAGGGATTTACTTATTATTTATTTATTTTAATGCTGGAAAGCCCCGTGCAAGGAGGCGCGGAGCCCTAATGAGAACTCGCGGCTCAGGAGCGCTTCCAGCATTCCGCCCCCAGCCCCGAGCGTCCCGAGGCTTCCTGGCATGCATATGCCTCATTACGGACACATGCCCTGTCATGTGTTATTCCTCACTTAGTGACAATTTGTCACTGTCACCCTTGACATGTCACTCCTCGGCAGACGGATTTGACTCCGGTGCCAAGTCTGACACTTGGATGAGAGGCAGTGGTAATCTGAATTGAAATAACGGGTCGAGAGTGGCTAATTTCACTCTGACACAATTCTAATACCACGTAAAGAGAGAGAAATGCTGTATTTAAAGGGGAGGTTTTTGTTTTTAAAAAAAAAAAATTAAAAAAAAGCCTTTTCTCCCCTGTTCTCTCTTGCTCTGAGTCTGAGTATTCAATTATTCTTTAGGATAATGCTTTTATTTTTGAAGGATTAAGTCTTGCATTTTAATAACATGCATTTTCAATTAAGTGCACTAAGATCTGTGGAGATAACTATTACTTAAACTATAAGTAATAGTTGCATGTAAAAATTAGGAAACATTGTGCTTTAGATAAATTACATTCAAATTAGTTCTTATTATAAATAGGCTGGAGAATGGATTTTTTAGCTCCGGCTGGCCGAAGAGCCAACATTTGTATCTACTTCATTTGTTTAAATATATTTCAAGCCAGATTGGAATCCATACGGCCTGACATTAATTGAGTGCTGCCACATCAACGTATTCAAGTTTCATAAACCACCGAGGAGTGAGGTTTTACTGGCTCGAATTAGAAATATTCCAACCCTCTGACGCTAAAACGGTATTGTTTATGTAGTGATTCTTTAAGCCATCATTAAGTGGTATAAATCTTAATAAAATGCATTTAAACAGACCATATGCAGGGTATGGCTGTGTTTTAAGGAACTGTATTTTTTTTTTTT
>CM052442.1:5936159-5960961 GCA_028533085.1 Varecia variegata | reverse complement strand
CAGATATTGCTGCTATATAATCTTCCCTGTTTGGTGTGTTGTGTTGGACTTGCTGGAAGGAGATAGTGTCTCTGGAAGAGGTTGGAGCCACCTGCATAGAGAAAGACCATTCCAGGGCCGAGGAGCCTCCCTCTGGCCTGCTAGGTACCACGTTCCTGGTTAGAGCTCAGTCCTATTAGTTCACCTTTCTTTTCTTTGTTCGTTACTCATTCATTCCTTCAGTACACAGTGAGTGTCTACGCTGTGCCAGGCACTGGACAAAGTGGTGAACTGTCGGTCACCCTCTCTGCCCTCCCAGAGCTTATGGCTCAGTAGGGGTGTGAGCTGGGGTCCCAATGAGAAGGGCAGGTGCCACGTGCACAGACTCCTGCAGGAACTGGGAACTGGCATGAGGCTGGGGCCTGAGGTGGGACAGGGGCCACCAGGCAAGGAGGGATGGGAGCTGGCCAGTAGAGAGGAGGGATCTTCAGGTCCTAGAGAGGAAGGAGACCCCAACAGCCTGGAGCCAGAAGATGGGGTTCCAGCCTGAGCTCCAATAGGTGGTGACTTAGATCTTGGGTGAGTCAGCTGACGTTGCCACCTCAGTTTCCTTATCTGTAAAACGTTGACAGTGACAATGGCGAGAGTTGAATGGGATGGCACCGTGAAAAAGAGTCTGGTACGTGGCAGGGCGCAACAGTGGTCAGGTGAATCTGAGGCTAACACTGAATTTCCTTTGTACCAGTCAAAGGTAGAACAACAGGTACTGATTGTCAGCATCATCCACCGCAGTTAACCTCAGCAGCCCTCAGCTACGTGTCGTCATCCCCATGTGACAGGCGAGAACTGAGGTTCGGGGAGGGAAAGCAACTCACCTGTGGACACCCCCACTGGGGAGAAGGGCAGGGAGGGCCGTCCTCGCACATCTCTGGCCACGAGCTTGCTCTGTGGACCCGCCAGGGCTTGGAGTCTGCCCCAGGTGTGCCGCAGTATGCCCTGGGAGCCTCGTCCACTGGGGTCACGGTCAGGCTCCTGGTGACTGGAAATGGAGATGTGGCATCTTGAGAACGAAAATTGATTCCTGGCCGCCGAGGGGCCGGTGTCCCCTGCTCAGCTGGTGGCCATGCTGGCCTTTTCCAGGGAGGGGAACGATTACATCCTACCACTTCATCCCTTTTCCAGGCGCCGGCCTGCAAAAGAGTTGCTCTGCCACTCTGGTTTTGCAGCCCGGGGTTAATTGGGGACTGCCGCATGTTGAATAGGAAGCCTGGGAGACAAAGCTGCCTGGGCCCTCTGTTGTTCAATAGTCCATTAGGCAGGGACTCGAGAGTCGAAATGGTCATGTGAATCTCTGGAGAGAAAACTCATTAATGGGACAGTAAGTTCCAATTAGTGACACAGCCCAACAGACCAAGGTGCAGAAAAACACGGCCCTCCCGCTCCTCTCCCAAAGGGGCTCCGTCCTCCAGCTGCCTGCTCCCGCTGCACAGACACGGCCACAAACAACACAGATATTTGCTCAGAAAATCCATCTTTGTCATCCACGGTGTCAACCAGAAGGCAAAAAACCCTTCCAACCATTGAGAGAAAATAAAAAAAGGCCACCGGCTCTCACGAGGCCATTTCCTCCCTCAGCACGGAAAGCGGCAGCCGGGCGGGCGCGGCCCAGGACTGGGCGTCTGTCTGTCGGGGTGCGCGAACACGCAGGATCCCAGTTTTGGAAGAAGAAAGTGCATCGTGTGAAGGTTCCGCACATCAGTGGCTGCCGCTCTTCGTTCTGCCGGGGGCCCCGGGGAGGCCCCCACGGGCACCCAGGGAGGAGGGCTCTGTGACTCCTCCACCGTGGCGGCTTCGGCAGAGGGTGTTTGCCTGGGCTGAGGATGCGGGATTTCTCCCTAGGGTGGTGGATCGTGGGCTTTGAGCTCAGGAGGACCCGCTTCCTAGCTCTGACCTTAGCATTGACGTTGATGGTTTCAAGTGCTTAACACGTACCCCCCACCCGCCTCCAGGAGCATGCCACGGCCGAGGCCACGTGCCAGCTGACGTTATTCATAAACTTTCCCATCCGTGCCGTCGTCCCACGAGCCTGTGCTGTGGGCAGGGTGGGTGCTGTTACCCCATTTTAGAGGGGGAGGGAGTGAGGCCCAGCAAGGCCCGTGGTTTCCTGATGCCTCAGCCCTCAGCTTTGTCCCCACAGCATCACGAGGCCACAGCGGTGGTTTTCACGGGGCCCTGCAGCTCACATTCCTCTGATGCCCGATGCAGGCTCCTGGAGAGCCCCCCAGCCCTTCCCTGATCGTGGTGCGGGGTGTTAGGGGCCTGTGTTCTGGGAAGTTGGGAGTAGACAGGAAAGCACAGCCCAACAGGAGATGTTGAACTCACTAGCAATGCGTGCGAGGCCGGGTTAAGGACAGAGGCTTTGGGGTCAGACAGACGGGGTGTGGGGCCTGGACCCGCCTCTCGGACTGTCGCAGTTCTTCTGGACCCTGGTGGCCTTGTCAGCACCATGGGGGTAGCAGAACCTGCCGTGATGGGCCGTCATGATGTCCAGCAAGGTCGTGCTCAGCAAAGGGAACACCAGAAGTGCCCTGGAGCCCGTGGCTGCTCTTCCTTCTCTGCTATTTGGAAACAGTGGCTCGGAGGCCCAGAAACTGGGAGTCCCTTCCTCAGGGAGGTCCCTGCCCTCCACACTGGGCCACCCCAGCTGCCTTCTCCACCATCACCCTGTCCATTTCCGTCGGAGCGTGCACCGCAACCTGCATTTTCTTGTTTATTTATTCATTCCTTATGTGCTTGTGGTCTCTCCCCACCAGACTATGAGCTCTGTGAGGGCGGGCGCTTTGCGTGGCTGGTTCTCTGCTCTGCCCCCAAGGCGTAAAACAGCGTCTGTCTTAGGTGCCCAACGACCAGCCGAGTTACTGAACGAGCCGGTGCCCTTGCCCGCGTGTTCCTTCTGGCTGACGCGGCGTCTCTGCTCTCTCTGCTCAGACAGTGGCCGCACCCTCGAGGCGGCTCTTCTCTCCACTTCCTCCATGCCAGAAGGGCCTTGCCGATGTGATGGGACTCCAGAGTTGAGAAGCCGTGAGTTCAAATCCTGGCTCTGTTGTGTGGCATCCTCTGTGATCTCTTTCTCCCTGTTCTTTACACCAGGAGGCTGGACTTTCTGGTCCCTAAGGTCTTGTCCCAGGCCTGGCCATCTGTTCTGTTAGAGAACACTGGGGTGTAGGTTAAAACTGGGCAATGTGTTAAAATCCATTTCCTCACCCTCAAAGAGCAGAGGTCTCTCAGCTGCAAATGTGACAAATTCTGAGACAAGATACTGGGGGCCGTGTACCTGCTGGAACAAACAGGGTTTCAGCGGCTTGTGTGTCCCCCTCGTGTGCTAGATGCTGTGAGATAGCCGTTTCTTTCCCTATTTTAACTTGACTGTCTCTCCATCTCATGTACCATGACATTCTGAAATTATGTTTAGTGATGCAGCAGAAAGAGAAAATTAATTTTATTCATTGACAAGCTTGTCAATTTACTCATATTGACTTTTTGATGCTGGTACCACCGATGGCAAAGTTCATATACTATAAAATACATCATTATTAATATTGTCTCGAGCCATCCTAAGTCTCCGGGAGCTGAGAGATAGGGAGCTGTTTCTTCAAATCAGATAAGTATTAAGGAATATAAGATCGTACATGTTCTTATTTGTATTTTATATTAAAAACACCAAAGGCATCTTGAATAAGTCATCTTCGACTGCCCTCATTCCCCCACATCCAATCAGTCACCAAGACCTATCAATTCTGTTCCACAGAGCTTCTCAGTTCCATGCCCTTCTCTCTGTCCCTGCTACCTCTGTCTGGGCTTAGGCCATCCTCACTTCACACCTGACCTGTTGCGACAGCTCCCCAGGAGGGCTTTCTGCCTCCAGCTCCTCCCCTCCCCCAATCCATCTTTCACCCTCCATTCACAGCATTGACAAGGTCACTTCTGCACTCTAACTCCCTCTGTGGCTCCCGCATGCCTTCCGATTAAAGCCCATCATCCGAGGGTCTGTCGTTAGCCTGTAACCCCATCCACCCACCCCATTCTGAACTTGGGGGGTCCATTCTGAGGTCTGGTTCTACATCTGAATCCTATTCAGGAACTGGTTAAATAGAGATTCCTGGGTTCCTTTGTAGATCCTGATTCTGGGGGGCCTGGGAGACTGCATGTTAAAGGAGAAGCAGCGTGATCTGATGGAGTGGACCACAGACCTGCTGGGCTGGTCAAACCCAGCCAGTCCTGGCCTCTCGTCTGTGTCCTCCGCCCTCCCTGTGCCATAAGCCCCCAGCCCATCTCCCCTCCTCCAAGCTGAAATGCCCCCTCCACTATGAGGGGCTTTCTGACCACCCCAGCTAGAGGGAACCCATAGGAGCTGATTGGATTAGCCCTGTCATTGTCATCAGGACCACCCCTCTTCATTCTGTTAACTGAAACATGAGTAGATCTTCCACCTTCTTGTTATTTCTTCTGATTTTCCTATCTCTGGCAGATGGCTAGGGAATTTAGCATTGTTGTTCCTGTTGTTAATAACAATCCACATCCTCATAGCACTTTATGGTATTTTCAAAACATTTTCAGTTGTCTTTACTCATTTAGCAAAGATGGAGCACCGACTGTGTGTTAGCTGTGGTTCTGCGCTTGGGGTTAGAGCACTGAGAAGCCACAGGCTTCTGTGTGGGATGATGGGTCACTGGTACTTATCATAAAATACAGGCATTTGACGGCTGACTGCGGGATTCCTGTGTCCATCATTATAGTCCTAATGTCTACACAGTGCCTGGTACGTGGCAGGTGCTCTAATTATAATGCTGGTGGCTAACATGCACTGAAGTGATGCAACATGCCCCAAATTAAAAATGAGTGGGCACTTAGGAATGTCATGCAGCTGCTTTGTCCAGTGAGGCACAAGGGGAAGGAGAAGTGTGGTGCAGGGTCAGTAGGGTCCCAAGAGCTGCCTGGCCACCCTGCAAGACAGGCAGGTGTCGTGAGCTCAGTGCACAAGTCCTCAGGGTGGCTCAGGGAGTGACAGTGGGTAACCAGGAAAGTGATGCCAACAGGATGAGCACCCCAGGCTCTGCCTTCTGGGCTAGTGGCTGCTCCATGAAACCACAGCCTCTGTGCCTGGGGGCTGGGTTGAGCAACTCCAGGCCCCCTCCACCCCAGCTCTGTACTGGCAGCAGTAGACATTTTGGGGGTTCCTACAGCATCAGAGAGACCTTTCTGGAGTCTCCCCTGGCTTGGTGATCCTTGAAGGAAGGCATGCTCACAAGTACAGAGCTCCACCATTTCCTTTTGAACCAGATGTCTAACATGGATGAGCTGGATTGAGGGTGACACTTCCTCAGGCTGGCCTCGAGTTTTTAGCAGGAACCTGTGTTCTTCCATGGAGTTAGTTACTTTAGGCAGGGTCCTGGCTCAAGACTTTCTCTGGGGCCACCCTGATCTTCCTGTAGGGGAAGCAGCTCCCTGGGCCAGAGAGGAGGCAGAGCCGACTGGAGCAAGGTCCCTTGGGCTTCTACCCTGTAATGGGGGATTACAAGCAGCATCAGCCTAGGACTCACCTGGGGCTCAGGGGAGTCTCGAGGTCCTTGCCTTCGGTTAAACACCTGCCCTTCTTTTCCCTTTGGTCCCAGCATCCGAGCCCATGTGGGCCCCAGCCTCCCACTCCCACACTCACAGAGGGAGTCAGAACACTCTCATCTTGTGGGGCTTCTGCCAGTTTGGACCAAAATGGCAACTGGAAAACAAAAATCTCTAAGTGCAGCCCTATGTATTTGAATGAATTCTAGCAAAACTTGGCACCTGGATTATTAATAGTGCCACAAAATGTCATAGGAGAAGAAAGTGGCCCCGAGTATGGGTAAGGAAGACAGTTCACAAGAACCCAAGTGGGCATGCCGGAAAGAGCTGTCTGCCCTGACACGGGGCAGCCGTGCCTCTGTCCATGGTGCTGACAGACACCAGCCTTGGGTACCACTCCTTCTCTCAGTGCTGTGACTGCTCACCAAACGTCCCAGGAGTTTCTAGCCTGGTGATGAATGGGAACTGAGGGAGGGTGTGGGGACAGACAGACAGCTTGATAGAGGTTGCCGGAGCCACCTAGCATTCAGAACTGTGAGGCCGAGGAGATTGGCTTTTCACACGATTGCAGTTGCCAAGAAAGTTTTTCCCTTTCTTGGAATTAAGGGGAAATGCATTTCCATGGATCACCCACATGCACTGTAGTTTGAGATCTCAATCTTGACTCCCTATCTATTGTGGGGCCACATCCATTCATTCTTCAAGGCCCAGCCTGGAACTTTCCAGGAAGCCTCCCTGGCTTGTCCTGGCTGAGCTGATTATTCTGTCATCTATGCTTTCTCCAAATTTCACTTAGGTGGCCTGTCACTGTATACTGTGACAACTCACCTGGCAGGGGCTGGACATTATTTCTTTCTGTGCCCCACACAAGAGCCCTGGACCCTGAATAGACCAATGGCCCGGAAGATGTGTGTTGGGTGGGTAAGCCCCTCCCCCATACTGCCCACCTGCCCAGGCCCTGGGTCACCTTCTCCCAACTTGCTCTAACACCTGCCTTGAGGACAACAGCCTGTGGGACCCACCAGCAGCCACCACATCTTCTGACCGCCCTGCCCCATTCGCCTGGTTTCTAGGTCTCTGCCACCCGGTCTGACCTTGCAGACCTGGTTCCCACAGCTGCCAGGTGAGTTGGAGAGGGGCTTTGCCCGACTGCCCAAGAAAGCTGAGGCTCGTGGAGGGGAAGGGCTTTCTCTCAAGGCCCCATGACTCTGTAATGGTGGAACCGTGACTCCAGTCTTCCAAGCCTCAATTAAGCTGGTGGTTTCTTTTCCTTTTTTCCTGTTTTGTTTTGAGGGAATTTCTCAACAGCCACTGTTACCTGAACCTTTGAAGATACTAATTCTACTTTGTTGGTTGAAAGGGACTCACTGCCCATTTCTGGCTCTGCCGTGCTCGGGCCTCTTGATGCTTCTGCACCGAGCTTCCCCTGCCCCTCCCACCCTCGCCAAATCTTCATCACACATTCACTGGGTGTCAGACACTCACGACAGCCCCGTGCCGTGGGTACTGCCATCTCCATTTTACAGTTGAGGACCCGGGGCTCAGCAAGGTCAAGTGGCTTGCTCTAGGGCACAGAGGCAAGAAGTGCCGCAGAGCAGATTCAACCCCAGAGCTGGCTCCTCTCCTGCCACGTTCCTGTTGGTCTGAGGTCCCTCGTTATTGATGTCCAGGGAGCAGATGGTCAGGTATCCAGAGCAACAAACCTGCAGGAAGGAGCCCTCCCTGTGACTTATTTTCTCTGAGGTTCCCAGGGTATTTTTTTTTTCCTCCTTTCAAAATGCAGTACTGCCCTATTCCCACCTGAGGCCATTAGCCTCACCAAAGGTTAAAAACAAAGTGTTTGTGTCCATCCGTCTAATTGCACAGAAACCATCAAACCCTCATTACCACCAACCTAATTATTTTGAAATCCAGCATATTTCTGTTCAACAATTAGGCAGATGATAAGTGTTTGCCCCACCTGCCCAGGGATAGAAGGCGACCCCGGCAGGAGGGAGGTGGGGAGGAGAGGGCCGCTGGCAGCTTCTGGAGGAAAGGAGCCGTCTGCACCTGCGGGGCCCACCCACCTGCTTCTGATTGTTTCCCTTCCCCAACTTGCAAAGCTGCTAACAAGAGTTTTGCCCTAATGAGCAGGGAGGATGGGACCCGAATGATCTGAAGGGACGTCCTTACAGAGCTGGAACCTAATTGTCACCATTCGGCTTTCTAGGCATAAATAAAATGCTTATCTGGATGTGGCTAAACAGACCAGCCTGAAAGGTTTCTGAGAGCAGTTCCAAACCTTCCCACCAATGTTGCTGCTTGTGCCCTGGCAAGAGTGGTCTTTGTCTTGCATGGTGGCCTCCCTGCTTCTCCATGCTGGTGTGTTTGTTTTCTCATGCTGGAAGTGACCCCAGGGCCAGTCCTGGGGACTGGGGGAGGACTTCGCATGGCAATCTGAAATGTACCACGGAAGTGGAAAAATTTAGAGTAGAAGAGAGCTTGGTGGTCAGCTCATTTCATCTTCTTGTTTTATAAATAAAGGGACACCTCTGGCGAGGTAACTTCACTTGCCTTAGCGTTGTGCACCAGGCGTGCAGGGCCGGGGAATAGGAAAGAGAGGCGGATTAATGATGGTAAGAAGAGCTGACAAGAGCCCTTGTCTTAGTCCACTTGGGCTCTGCTGTAACAAAATAGCATAAACTGAGTGGCTTATAAACAACAGAAATTTATTTCTCACAGTTCCTGGGGCCAGGTAGTTCAAGGTCAAGGTGCTGGCAGACTCAGTGTCTGGGGAGGGCCAGCTTCCTGGTTCATAGATGGTGCCTCTGGCTGTGTCCTCGCATGGTTGCAGGGGCAAGCTAGTTCTCTGGGGCCTCTTTTGTAAGGACACTTATCCCAATCATCAGGGTGCCTCTCTTGTGGCCTAATCACCTGCCAAAGACCCTGCCTCTTTGCACCATGGCCTGTGGGTTAGGATTTCAGCATGTGAATTTTGGGGGGACACAGACGTTAAGGCCATAGCAGTGCTGTATATAAGTGTTAGCTGCTGTGAACTCCAGGATGCTGCAAAATGACCAGTGCCGTGGCTCCACGTTAACGCCTAAATTGGAGACTTCTGTGCCTGGGGACGCTGTCAAGTGGAGACCTGGGCAGGGCTAGCAGAGGAGTACAGGGGCTTATTGTAAAGACGGTGGCCTCCTCGGATACTGAGCTGCCACAGTTCTTTTCTCATTCATTCCGTTGAGAACCTGCTGTTTGCCAGGTGCTGGGCGAGGCCCCTGCGATAAAATTTAAGATAAAAGGGACCTGGGGGTCTCATTCCCCACACGGAGCTTATAGTCTATGGAGCAACAACAGACAGCAAACAAGTAAACCACAAATAAACACACCATTTAAAACTTTGTTAACTGTGACGTTTTGATAAGAGACAGGAGAAAAGGGAATGGGGCCTAATTACACAGTATGGTTGGGGAAGGACACACCTTTGCAGGAGAGCCAGACCTGACGATTAAAGTGGCAGAGACACACCTCAGAAGTCATTTTGTCAAGGCCTCTGCTGTCGGTGTCCAGGCTGTAAAAAATATGATCACGATAATGACAAGGATGACGACGGTCACATGTGTCTCCTCCTTGAGGGGCACCGGACTTGGAGCTTCTCTCACACCGACCACTCATTTACTCCCCAGGACAGCCCCGTGAGCACTTGAGGGCAAGGTGCTAACATTACCCCTATTCACAAACAGGTGGAGACAGCGGATGCCAGGTGAGCAACTCTTCACGGGGACAGGCAGCTTGGCAGACTGGCATCTAAAGGTACGTGGGCCTGGATTTCTGACCACAAGGTGATTTTTTCTTTTACGTCTAGTCGATTTCCTTCTTTATTCATATTTTTATATCAGAATGCACCCACAGATTCTAATTTACCTGATTCAGTGGGTTAGAAGCCGTTACTATTACTATTTATTTCATTGCTCAAAGAGCCCAGTTTAGCCAGTGTGAATTCTCTCAAACTGAGTCCTGTGTCTTTTGGACATCTTTCCATCATTCCTTGAGCACTTTCTTACTTTTTTGGTACAATAAAATATTCCAGCCTCATCTTATATTTTTCCTGCCCAATCCCTGAGGTCGGCCATTTCTCTAAGGAGGCTTTTAGTGCAGAATGGTACTTACCAGCCCAGCTCCGAGTGTACATGTGCTTATTTCTACATATTTGACGGCAAAGGAGAGACCGCACCCTTTCTGGCATTGACAATCCTTAGTGCCGTGTTATTTTAATTCTATCATCAGAAAAAAATCTCCCGAAGGGGCCGTGGAACCCCAGGACCCTCCTAATTGCCTTGATACTTATGTCTTCATGTTTGAGACTTGCCAGAGTGTATGAGCGCATGCTTGTCATTCTCGACTCACCCTGGACATTATAGAAGGCAAGAAAAAGGGAGAGAAGATTCCTGAAGAACGTCTGGACCCTGGCATCCTCTGGTTTGGGATGTTTTGCTGCCAGCTCCTTCCCTCCCTCCCCGCCCTTTCTCTGTCTGTTCCATGGGACCTAAGGCTTCTGGGCTGTGCTAGACCCTGGTACACAGCAGTGACCAAGGCAGATAAAATCTTGGCCCTGATGCAGCAGAGGCAGACAACACACATGCAGTTCATAAACAAATGCCACAGGTAGAGATGCATGCTAGGAGGAGAACAGGTGCACCCTGGGGTGCAGGAAGGTGGGGGCTGTGGTGGTGGAGAGGAAGCTTAACATGGAGAAGGGTCTGAGAAGACCTCTCTGAGGACTGCAGAAGGATGAGCAGAAGCTGGCCACGAGACCTGGGAGGGAAGACCATTGCAGGCAGAGGGACAGGCCGGTGGGAATGCCCAGAGGCAGGAAGGGCTCGGTGGGTCCCTGTAGCCGACAGGAGGCTGGGAAGCCCGTGAGGGCTGGAGGGAGGGGAGGCTGGAGTGGGGGCCGCATCACACAGGCCTCCGAAGTCACAGCAAAGGTTTGGATTTGGGCAGCTCGGAGGCCCCAAGAATGGGGAAGCACATCTGGTAATTGAAAAGATGAAGAAAGTAATAATAAAGTGCTCATTCGCAGGCAGCCGTGATGAAGGAAATGGACGGTGGCCAGGCGGGCCATATGCACTTGGCTAACAGAATTAATCACGTTCGGTACGGCACAAAACAAGAACGACAAGCACAATAAAACATTTAAAGACGAGAGTGGATTTTAATTTTAGGAGTAGTCTAAAACAATATGATAATGATGATAGCCAAGTTGGCCCTGTGAATGTAAAATCCAAATAGGACACAAATTAAAGTCATACATAATATTTAATTTGCTATACCAATGCATTCTCAAAAGTCATATTGATGAAAAAAGTTATTAGAATGAATCAAATGAAGACTCTCGTATGTCTGGAATATTTAGTGGACTGGAGAAATGCTAGGAGAAAAAAAATCCATAACACGATGTATGAGTTGGAAATTGGATGAGAACATTATGATTTTCAACTTGCATTTATTGAGCAAACCACGGACTGTATTTCCAGGGCCATTTAGCTAGATTAGAACAAATAAGAGAAGACTGATTTTTAAGAACTTGTGATTAATGACATGCAATTCTTTTAAAGTAGTTTTGTAAATACTCTATCTCGAAGATACTTTGTGCTCTCATCTGTTACGGAGCCTCGAGCGACGGGGCTTGAGGGACCTTGTTTTGCTGTCACTGATGGTTTCTTCGTGCATCGTACTGTTATGAACTTGGATTTTAAATGCAGTGAGTGTACCTTGCATGTCGTATGTGCAGAACTGGGAGAGGCCATGAAAGCCGACCAAAAAAAAATGAGAGAGAGAGAGACACCAATTGTGGAGGTATAGCTATTAATTTGCAGAGTATTAAGTGTGATTTTAGGGAGTGTTAAGGCAGCCTCACGTAAGTAAAGAGAAGAATGGGTAAATGCAGACAACAGGAGAGAAGAAATGAGAAAGGAAAGGGTAGTTGCCAATGTGAATAAAACCACAACATGCCTAAGAATGTCTGGCTGGTGAGAGCGACTGTCAGCTGGATGGACGCGTCCACCCTAGGAGCTGATGCTGATCTCAGCTGGACAACCAGTGGGTGGAACACGAGGGTTTTTGTGAAAACATAGCCGTGTTCTCTTTCTATGAATGGGACAGTGGTGATCTGTAAGTAACGCTGGGCCGTGATGGTTCCAGTGATGTCAAGGAATGAGGTTCCCTTAACCTCAAGCAAACGGGATCCCAAATGCCCTGTGTAAACTTAAAATAAGCCATCAGTGTCGCCAACCCAAGGAGACTCCATGACTGTGGCTTTGCAGTCAAGTAGTCAAGAATTAAAAACAAAACATGAATGGTATTCACTTTTCTTCTCCAAAAAAAAAAAAAAAACAAAAAACCACCCTAGGAAACGGCCCATGGAGGTCAAGAGCTTTCAGCAGACTCTGCTGTCGAGAGGGGCAGCTTTGGGTGGCCGCGTCCCTTCCCTTCGGTTGGTCGTGCACCAGAGAGCCGGTCTGGTCCCGCTTTCTCGACTGACTGAGGTTCTCACCCCACCTCCGTCCTTCACCCTGAGAGGGATCAATCACCTCGTCCTGCTGGGCCCCCAGCAGGGAGATACCTCCCGGCGGGCTCCTTCAGCTCCTGCCTTTCTCACCCGCAAGACGAAAATCGCCTCCTCGCTGGTCTCTCCACTGCCTTTCCTCCTCTCATCCACCTTCCACCGCAGCCTCAGTGATCTTTCTAAATTGCAGGTCAGATCCTGCCAGTGTCCTCCTTAAAACTCTTTTAATGGTTCCTTAGGGTGGTGTTTTTCAACTTTAAGAAAAAAAAAACCTCCATGGGCTGGTTCGATAAGTAATAATAATACCTCCTACTTATCAATAGCGACGCTTGCTGTTTATCAAGCACTCCTGTGTGCCAGGCCCTGTGCTTGCGGGAATCCGTTTACCCCTCGCTGGAGGCTCACATAGCTCCGTACTCCAGGTGGGGACGCAGGCTTAGAGGGAGAGGCGTCTGCTGGAGTTGGTGTCACACAGCCGGCCCAAGCCTGGATCTGACTGGTGCCAAACGGCACGCCGCTGACCACCAGGCGAGGCAGCTTTCTAGTGCACAGATCACGTGTCCTTTTTATATTTTGAGATCTCTCCTGGGGCCTGAGTCTCCCTTCGGCTGGAGGAGCCTCCCCCTGCCACATATCTTGCATTCCTTTGGCAACCACAGGGCTGTGCCTGTGTGACAGACTCCAGGTTTCTTCCCGTGACTTACAAGGCTACTGATGGTTGGCACAGGGTTCTGTGGGCATCTCTGCCTCCCCTTCTGTCCACCCACTCTGCTTGTCCTGTTCCCTGCCTTTCTGTCTTGGCTTTCCTTCCCTTTCCTCTTCTCCTGATTCTAGCTCATTCTCAAGACTCAGTGTAAGCATCACCTCCTCAGGAAGCCCTAATGCCCCACGGGAGTGTTCCTGGTGTACAAGGTACCTGCGCCCTCTGTCACTCTCCAGCCAGCCACATTTCTCTTCTTTCTCCTCCTCCAGACTGTGAGTTCTTGGAGAGCATAGACTGTGTGCCATTTATTCATTCATTTCTTCATGTAATCTTTCAGCGGATATTTATTGAGTGCCTACTATGTGACAGGCACTGTGCAAAGCGCTGCAGATAATGTAGTGACAAGAACAGGTAAGATTCATACTCGCATGGAAATTGCATTTGTAACAAGATGTTGGAATGGAAATTTTGAGTAAGGCTCCAAGATGATGTTGATACTACATCCCAAAGATGCCAGACATGAGGGCCCTGTTCCCAGAGCAGGGGCATGCTCCACTTTGGAATGTACATACATGGCCTTGGGGTCAGGCAGCCTGGCCTTCAAGCTCAGCTCTAGTGCTTAACTTGCTGTGTGGCCTTGAGCAGGTTATATAACTTCTCTGGGCTCAGAACAGGCTTAGTGATTCAGATTTCATACGGTACTGATTGGGATTAAAAACCTGAGTGGCAACCTGGCACTTGGCTGGTGTTCAGCTGATGAAAGGCCCTTCATTGTCCTCCCCCTCCCTCACCCCTATTGTTGAGCGGGTCATGTGTCTCCAGTTTGGTTTGGAGGTAGCTGGTGCTCGGTCGGCATTCCTGAGTCCCACCCCTCTGGGCCGGCATCTTTTGCACCCCTCTCCCTTGGGGATCTGAGACGCACCCTTGAGGACAGAGACAGCAATCTGCATACCTGCCATCAAGGTGTTACACGGCCTAGTTCCTCCCTCCACTTCCAAAACTGTGTTTTATTATTCTTCTAAATTACTAGTAGCATGAGAACTGAAGAATCTAACTTTTAGAAATCCATTAAAGAAACACAAATGAAACCTAGAAGCAACCAAGGTGTCCCTTTGATAAGTGAGTGAATAAACAACCCGGGGTACATCTATACAATGGAATATTATTTACAGATAAGAAATGAACTGTCAAGCCACAAAAAGACATGGAGGAACTTTAAATCCACATTGCTACATGAAAGAAGCCAGTCTGAAAAGGCTACAAGCTGTATGATTCCAACTATGTGACACTCTGGAAAAGGCAAAGTTATGAGGACAGTAAAAAGATCAGTGGTTGCTGAGAATTGGGAGGAGGTGGGGAGGGGTGAGTAGGAGGAGCATGGGGGATTTTTAGGGCAGTGAAACTATTCTGTATGATGCTGTAATGGTGGATCCATGACATTTGTCAAAACCCATAGAATGTACAACCCAAATGGTGAACCCCAAAGTAAACTAAGGACTTCCCATATTAATAATGTATCAGTATTGGTTCATCAAGTGTAACTAGCGCAATGGAAACAGTAACGCAGACTGTTAACGAAAGTGGGACCTGCCAGCGTGAAGGAAGCCCCTGCACTTCCCATTCAATTTGTCTGCAAACCTAAAAGCGTTCAGAAAACAAAGTCTATTAATAAAGGAAAATAAAGAGATTCCCTTAAAGAACACAAATCTCCTGTAACTAGACACCAAGGGTTCTCTTCTGGGATTTCAGGTTGGAATTCCTGACCTATAAGGGGTCCTGCTGTGGGCGGGGACATACCCTCCTCGCACATGGTTGTGGCCAGAGCCCAAACCTCTGGAGCCAGCCCAGTGCAGCCAGAATCACCTGCAGAAAGTTGAGAGCAGCTTTGTCCCATGGAAACATACAGCAAGCCACATGTGTCATCGTACATTTCCTAGTAGCCACGTTAAAGTACAAAGAAACAGGAGAAATACACTTTAATACTATATTTTATTTAACTCAATTATGCAAAGTATTACATTTCAACATGGAATTAATATAAAAATTATCAGTGAGATATTTTGCATTCTTTTTTTTTTTTTGCACTGGATCTTTGAAATCTGGTGAGATGTAAGACCCATCTCAATTCAGACTGGCTGTAGTTCAAGTGCTCAATATCCTCAGGGAGTCTGTGGCTACATTAGGGGACAGCAGAGGTTAGAGGGTCGTTGAGAAATCTGGGGGAGCCAGGGGGTTGAGTTCTGGGAGGAGAAGGAGGCTTCTCCTCAGCAGCTCCTTCCCTCCTTTGTTCCTTCCCACGGCAAGGGTGTGCCAATTAAAAATTAATTTTTAGAGTTGCACTCGTCTCACAGACTCCTTGGGGGCAAGTGTCTGTGCCCAAGGCTCTGTCTGTATGAGGCAGAGGCAGGTCTGTCTCAGCGAAGCTGCTGCAGCTTCATTCTGCCCAAGTTGGTGGATTTTTTCTCCTCTCCCCACCTTCATTTTGTTTGCTTACCTGGGAGAGGGTTAAGCGTGAGGGGGCTGGGAGCCCATATAGCTGCAGCCCAGCTCAGCCCCACAAGACCCTCTTGTGAGGAAAGTTCTCCTGGCAACATCACCAGAATAAAATGTGGTTCCTTTGCTTGCTGTCCCTTCTCAGGTAAGGAGAGCGCACGCTACAGGATGCTTCTGCGGCACCCTCCCTGTCTGTGCTCATGGCAGACATCACTCATCGATCTCAGCTCTCTTTCTGATGAAGCTTCTGTGCCTGTGTCTTCTCTGTGCTCCACCTCCTACTCCAGGCAGACTACACACAGCCAGTTTGCCATCCCTGCTCCAGGACATGGCCCCACCAGGTCTTTCCAACTTTCCTTCTCATTGGACCCTTCTCCCCATGGACTTTGTATTCCAGCAACATCCACTGATTCTTCATTTTCTTGAACACTCAGGGCTGCTGCATATGGTTGGACAGGTTGTTCACTGTACAAGGGCTCCCAGCCAAGGAGTGAGTAGGGCATGGCATCCTACCCAGGGCCCTCTCACCAAGCCGTACACCTTAGACTGAGGATGCATGCATGGGGAAAGGCACCTTTTGTCTACTTCACACAAAGGTGTTCTGTGTGCTGGTAGTGACCTGTGAATGTCCTGTCTCCATGCCTTTGCCTGCGCAGTGCCTTCTGCCTGGGACACCCCTACCCACCGTTTGTCCTCATTCTTTGAGGTCCCGCTCCAACCCCTTCAGCCCTCCCCAGGCCTAGCTGTAAGTGCTGCACCTGCCTTATGTCTCCCAGCTGTGGCTCAGCCCCCATCAACCTCTTCTGAGCACCACGTGGGCTGGTTTTTGTCAACATGGAACATGTGCTTCTGCATTCAGAGACAGGAGGACGGGATGTGTCTGATTTCCCTCAGTGCCTCGCCCAGGGCCCAGCCCAGCCACCTGATGCAAAAGTGCCCGGACTTGACCCCCCAGACATTTCTAATGAGGTTGTGAGACAGAGCAGGCCCGACAGCAGCGTTTATGGTGAGCTTCCTCTGTGCCGGGGCGGCTCTCCGTGCTTACCACGGACCATCTCGTGTACTGCCTGCGACAGCATCATGGTGGGAGCTGTTATAGCTCCTGCTGGTTCATGGGTGGGAGGAGGGCAGGGGGCTAGTCACAGAGAGGTTGAAAACCTGCCCTGGGGCCTGGGCAGGGCTGGAGACAGGGCACTGACTCCAGTTTCCTGCTTGACACTTTCCCTGGGTCCACCTGTCTCCCCCCATCCTGAGGCTTCAGTTTCTCGGTGATGGATGTTGGGGAGCAATAGGCCATGAGCGTCAACCATAATAATGATAACAGCGGCAGTAACTGGTACTTACAGACACTCCCTCTGTGCCAGACACTGTTCCAAGCGCTTTCTGCAGACCATCTCATTTGCGTGTGCATCTCTGAGCCGAAGGCTGGGCACACATCTCAGAGCAGTGTGGTCTCCTCCCCTGTCTTCCCGATGAGTAAGCTAAGGCCTGAGGTCCCCCAGCTGGCAAGTGCTAGCACTGCGATTTGCCTGCTGGGGAGGGGCTGGCTTTTGTGCCTGGCCTTCGGGTCCAGACACTGCTGCCTCCCAAAGGCCCCTTCCACAGGGCAGGGAGTCTTGGGTGTTCCCGTCTTCCAAGGCCTAAGCCAGTCCCCCGAGGAGCTGGGGCAGCGTACTCGGTGGGTGCATGGGCCCTTGGTTCCCGTTCCAGCTTTGCCACTTATTTGTTAAGAATCTTGGTGAGTTGCCTGATGTCTCTGTGCCTCAGTTTCCTCAGCTTTAAAACAGGCACGATGCTAGAACCTGTTGCTACAGTTGCTATGAAGATTGAATGCTCCAATGCGTTGATGTGTTTGCACACCCCAGTCGCCTAAGAACTGCTGACCTCTCATGAGGATCCCAGCACTGCTGGAGGGGCAGGTAGAGAGGATGGAGCCTGGGCTGTGGAGTCAGACTGGGGCATAGCACAAATCGCACACCTTCTCTGGGTCTTGGTTCTCTCATCTGCAAAGTGGGTGCGAGAATCTCTAGCTGGAGTTCACTTCATCATTCAACACACATGCGGCCTGCGACAGGCCAGCCTTTGCTGGGTTTCGGGGACTCCATGGCAAACAAGAGCCCGTCCCTGTCCCTGAGAAGCTTGGAGGCCAGCCCACAGGTGCTTCCTCTGGGGTCCACGGGCCCCCGAGGCTTTCCACAGAGGCGTCAGGGGACTCTATAACCCCCAGACCTGTAAGTAAGAGGTCTGGGGCTTTCAGTGGATCTTCAGGAGGCTCTGACCCAGGGCTGGTGTGAGGCTGGCTGGGCGGGGCGTGGGCCACCACCAGGGCCCCTGCAGATGCTGGTCCGAGTGCGGGGTGGGGCAGGCACGGGCCTCTGTGCAGGGCGAGTCCAGGTTTCCTCGGTTCACCCCACGCTCCCTGCCGTCCTCACCGCAGCCTCAGAAAGAGCTTGGGGGAAAACACATTCCGAAATAAATAATAAATATGGGCAGAAAAAATAATATAGAAAGCACTTGCCTTGTTCAGGACTTTTGACAGGCCTGCTCTGCCTGGCTCTGGGCTCTCTCTGTCTCTGCCAATTAACGCCTCCGCCTGCCGCAGGTTACCATAGGAGCGCGACGTCGACTCACCGTCCGCAACTGTTGTGGAGAGTTCTTAGCATCCGCCGCTGAGCACCGCACAGCGCTCCCGGGACAAGCACCTGCGGGAACCCAGGTCCTTCCTCAGGGACATCCCCCCGCCACCGTGTGCGGAGCGGAAGCACGTGGGCTTTGGTGTCGGATCGCTGGCTCCAATCCTGGTCCTGCTTCTCCTGCTAGCTCAGGCAGGTCATTTAAACGTGCTAAGCCTCAGCTTCCTCATCTATGGAATGGGAGCACTGGTAGAGCTGACCTTGGGCAGTGTTGCGGCAGGCAGTGGCAGGTGCATGTGAAGCACCGCCCATTGCCAATGCTCAGTCAAACCTGGCTCTTGCTGGGACCACCATGATTGGGCCTGGGAGGGAAAAGCAGATGTCCCCTCTCTACAGGGAGTGGTGGGAGCAGTGTTGCAAGATGGAGAGAAACAGGAGGGCCGAGTTCTCACAGGGTGTTTTGGCTGAGTTACTGCCCCTCTGTAAGCCTCAGTTTTTGCATCTGCTCAATGGGCAGCTTGCTTCATTAGGTTTCCTAGGTCCAATCCTTGGGTATCTAGAGGGGTCTGGGGGCACCATGTGGGGTGCAGTCAGAGGACACTTGCTCCCGCTGCAGGGAGAAGTTGCCAAGGGAACAAAATTCAACTCAGCCTTGTGAGTCATCTCAGCCCCACCCCAGCGAGGGTCTGACTTCACTCCTCTCTAGCCCCTCCCTTTGAAGTCTCAGTCCTGCCTCATGGCCCCCACCCTATCCCCCCCCTCAGCCCCTGTCCATATTCCTCATCCTCCAACACCTTGGTCAGATCACACCTCCTCCAGGAAGTCTTCTGTAACAGCCAGGGTCCAGCCAGGAGACAGAGCCACACAGTTATTCCCACAGAGCAAACCTAGCACCTAGCATAAGGAAGTGTCCTACTTCACACCCATTAGGATAGCTATTCCCAAAACAAAACAGAAAATAGCAAGTGCGGGAAAGGATGTGGAGAAATTCAAACCGTTGTGCGTTGCTGGCAGGCATGCAAAATGGAGCAGCCTTTGTGGAAAATATTATAGTGGTTCCTTAGAAAATTAAAAATAGAATTACCTTATAAGCCAGCAATTCCATTTCTGGGTAAATATACCTAAAAGAATTGAAAGCAGGGTCTCGAAGAGATGTTTGTACACCCATGTTCATAGCAGCATTACTCACAATAGACAAAATGTAGAAGCAATCCGTGTCCATTGAGGGATGGATGGATCAACAAATATGGCGGCACACGGAGTGGAATATTACCCAGCCTTGAAAAGGAGAGAAATTCTGACATAGGCTGCAACATGGATGAACTTTGGAGACAATGCTAAAAAAAATAAGCTAGACACAGAAGGACAAATACTGTATGATTCCACTTATATGATGTTTCTAGAGTTGTCATACTCACAGAGACAGAAAGTGGAATTGTGGTTGCCAGGGACTGGGGGGCTGGGGGGTAGGGAGTTGTTTAATGGGGACAGAGTTTCAGTTTTGCAAGATGAAAGATTTCTGGAGATGAATAGTAATGATGGTTGTACAACGGGGATGTACCTAATGCCACTAAACTGTACACTTAAAAATAGTTACAGTGGTTGAATTTTGTAAATATATATATTTACCAGAAGTAAAAATAAAGAAGTGTTAACTGTTTCTGACACTGTTAATCAAACCATTGGAAAGAGTACATTAAGTTACCATGGGAACAGGAAGCAGCCCACCCCCGCCCCCCAGGGCTGGGGCCGGAGGAAGAGGGTGAAGTTACTAGAACTTAGAAAGCACAGCAGGGCTGGTGGCGCTTGGACCCAGACCTCAAGGAGCAGGTGCTGCTTGGCTGGGGCTGGTGTCTTGGGGATAAGGAGGGACCAACTGTCCTGGTTTGCCCAGGACTGAGGGGGTCCTCAGGCTGTGGGACTTGGTGTCCCCAGCACGGAGCACAGAGAAAGCTGGCTGGGTAGGTGTTGAAAAAAGTGCAAGCTGGATTCAGCTGCTGCTCAGAAAGGAACTGCTACTGCTGGGGTGACGAAGTCAGACAGGAATGACAGGGGAGCAGGAAGCACAAGTCCCTTTTTCATCTAAGCCTAGCAGGGAGTAGCAGACAAAGCAGAAATGCAGTTTGCAGAGCCCGGGCCCAGCAGAGAGCTCTGAAGGCTGAGGTTGGAGCGAGTGAGGGTGGCTTGGTGTCTGCCAAACCTTCCCTGACTACTCTGAGCCCCCCTGACTCTTGCTAAAGTCTGACCAATTTATCTTGGCTCATAATTATTTTATTTTTTTATTTTTTTATTTTTTTGAGACAGAGTCTCACTCTGTTGCCTGGGCTAGAGTGAGTGCCGTGGCATCAGCCTAGCTCACAGCAACCTCAAAATCCTGGGCTCAAGCAATCCTTCTGCCTCAGCCTCCCAAGTAGCTGGGACTACAGGCATGTGCCACCATGCCCGGCTAATTTTTCTATATATATATTTTTAGTTGGCCAGATAATTTCTTTTTCTATTTTTAGTAGAGACGGGGTCTCGCTCTTGCTCAGTCTCGTCTCGAACTCCTGAGCTCAAACAATCCACCCGCCTCGGCCTCCCAGAGTGCTAGGATTACAGGCGTGAGCCACTGCGCCCGGCCTTGGCTCATAATTATTTGCTAATTATTCCACATATCACATTTTTAGGGACTAGCCCCCTGTGACATCCACCTGGACGGTACCCTCCTGAGGGTAGGCTGAGACCATGCTTACTTCATTGTTTAGTAGTAAAAGTGCTGATTACCCATCATGTACTCAGCACTATGATGAGGTTTTAATACTCACGTAATTCTTCCCACAACTCTGCCTCCTTTTTGCATTTGAGGATGTTGAGGCTTAGAGACACTAAGTAATTGCTCAAGGTCATTGCTCAATGTCCCTGCCAAAACTCATGTTGAAATTTAATTGCCACTATAATGGCATTAAGAGGTGGGGCCTCTAAGAGGTGATTAGGCCATGAGGGCTCTGCCCTTATGAATGGGTTAATGTCGTTATCTTGTTATCTGGGTAGTGGTTAGTTATCACAGCAGTGGGCTCCTGGTAAGTTTGGCTTTGTTCCTCTCTCCGTCTTGAGCTTGAGTTTGCCTTCCATCCTTCCACCATGGCACAAGCCTCACCAGATGTCAGCGCCATGCTCTTGGACTTCCCAGCCTCTAGAACCAAACAAACTTCTTTTCTTTATAAATTACCCTGTCTGTGGTATTCTGTTATAGCAGCAGGAAATGGACTAAGACAGTCACACAGCTTTCTAAGTGGTAGTGTTTGATACAAAGCTTGGATCTATCTCTCCGGTCACTTACATCCCACTGTGACCCTTTAGGCTAGGCACTTAGTAGATGCTCAATTTTATTTGTTGGTTAAATGTCCAATAGAGGAATGATGAACATGTGAGGATGATGGACTCCCCTGCCCCTCTCTTTCTGGGGGAGTCTTCCACTTGAAGAGGAGGATGCCTGTTCTAGGAATGTCCCCTCAGGAATGGGTCTGAGTGGCTGAAGATGGAGTTGCTGAGTTGTGTTTTATTTCTCGCTGAGCTCGGATGTCTTCTCACCCTCACAATCCTATCACAGGCCCGTGGTGAGAATTAATCTCAGGGAAGGTGAGAGAATGCAAGACAAGCTGCTCTGAGTTCTGCATAAAAATAAAATCTGGAGATGAATGATGTCGGAGATACATCATTTCTATCTGACTTGCAGAAGGTTTTTTCTTTTTGTGTAAGTATAATGCAGGAGATATATGAGCCCATTCCTGGATAGGGTGCTGGGCTCCCAAGGGGCTTGTACTGAGACTAGGGGGAGAGAGGGAGAGAAGGAAAGGGAGAGGGAGAGAGAGAGAGAGAGAGAGGTGAGCTAGGAGGAGGGAGAGGCGGCACTGAGTATAAAAATGACAGATGCCCTGGTGTAAAAGGTGACAATTTGCCTACACAGTGAAATGGTTCTGTCAAGACATCAGGGTATTTGGGGACCTGAATTCAGAAAGGAGGTGTTTGAAAATGCAGGCAGCCGGGAGCTCCTTCAGTCACTGCAGAGCTCCAGAAGTGATGTTTTGTAATTTTGCCTTATGATCTGTGAGGGTTTATCATGGCGCTGATCGGCCTAATGATGACGGGAACTCAGTCATTCCCACTTAGATGCCAGGTTTTAAGTAATAATACACGCTCAGCAGGCCCCCTCGGCTGTGTGCTGAGAGGACCTGGGGGGACAGCCCCTCTGCATGCCCTGGTAAATGAGCTCGGCTCCCACAGGGCCGCCTGGCTTCTTGGGCTGTGGAAACAGCCCCCTCGGGCTGCCCGGGACCCTTCCTGGCTCCCCCTCTGCCTGCTGGTCACCAGCCTGAAGAAAGGATGGGTTCCCTGCTCTGCCCGTCGGGCTTGGGCTCTGGCCGTTAGAGACGGTGACGGCTGCACGGGCCACTGCCCCACCGGGCGCTGCCCATCTTGCTCCTCCAGGTTGCCACTCTTAATGGGAAAATTTAAAACCAGTGTTTATGATAATGCCCCTGTTCCCATGGACACCAGTGAACTGCACAACCAAGATTAATGGAGAACCATCGAGACCGGTCCTAAAAGATGGTCCCTCTTGTGGATTACGGTCTGTCACGCGGCATCCATTAGCGCTGGAGCGCGGGGTCCTCATCATGTTGGTATCATTGGGACCAGCGCACGCCACTGCAAGATGGCATTTCCACCGCACATCAACAGATCATTTCACCACTGCTCAAGGCATCGTAAATTGGACTTATAGCTCAGCTGCTGGCATAAATAAGTCCCTTTGATAGTTAGTGGAAGACGTTATGACACTCCAGGGTACAGGAGGGGACATTGGCACTGTCATTTTTTTTCTCCAGCCCTGGCACCCTGGTGCCTGTGATCTTTCTGAAGATTCAGGGCACGCGCTCTTCATTACGGCTTGGGCACCAGGGACTTGTTTTTTTTGCAAGATTAATGAGCGCCACGGAAATTCTCCAGCGCATCTCGATAATTAAGTCTTTGTTTATCAAAAAACAAGTTATATTAGGAGCAGAAAATTCGCAGTAATTATTCATAATTCTAACAATTCAAGTATAGCTACCTCATTTGCCTGGGTAATTCTGCTTTTTAATTTCTTGCATACATTTGCATATTAATTTTGCCCGTCGGCTGCAGCAGGCTTGACAGTTTGCTACTATGTGATGGTTTTCACAGGGGTGCGACTCAGTTGGGTGGCATTTCGACTGGGTGCAATGATAAATTATGAATTTTCTAATTTGCTGCATAATGAAGTAACCCCTTCCAACCCAATTAAAAAGAATCACCAGGATCTGGTGCTTTTTTTTTTTTTTTAGTAAATATATATTTTCCAGGTATTTCATCTTTTTCTTTTCTTTGCTGTTTATAAACAAGGCATGTATATATTTTTTCTCTTAAAAAAAAAGCCAATGCTTGCATTTGCCGGCTTCTGGGTGATGGCGTCTCTCTCTCTATGCATCAAAGCAGACTCAAGACTTGGGCTCCTCTAGCCTGGCCATCAGAGATTTCCCATCTGCGGGACAAGTCTCTGCTAGTCTGAGTGGCAGCAGTGTGTGTGCTATGTGGAGGTGGTAGGGGTGGGTGGCTGCAGACACATAAGTCCAAGGGGAAAAGTGGTTGATGTTGTATTCTATCCATTCAAGTTTCTCCTACCCACAAATTAAGTACCACAGCTCTTCAAGCTTCTTATTTAAAAACAAACAAAAAAACAACAACAACAGAATCCCCTGCTGAAATATGCCCAGGCAGTATCCTTCAGACATAGTTGTGAGCAGGCCCGAGAGGAGGTGGAAGTGTGCAGAAGCGTGCTTGCCTGGCGTCTGTGGTCCAGTTGGAGATATGTTCCGGCAGCGGGTGGAGGGACGGTTGTGGCTGGTGAGGGCTGTGGCATTTCGTTTTCCACGCCAGGCCTGCTGAGCTGAGCAGAGGATCCAGGCAGCAGGCCGAGCGCCTTCCTGCCTTTCCAGATGGTTCTGGCATAGCCCAGATAATATCTTCTAATCGTGCAAAAAAATTAAAATAAAAAAAAAAAAGCTTTGTACAATCTTGTTGCAATTCTGATGTAAAACAATCCCCGAAAGTGGCGGGGTTTGGGCATAATTTGGCTTTGCTGGGAGCCTAAATAGCGCAGAATAGGGAAGAGGAAAACTATCCCCTTCCTACTGGCACGCACATCTCCTCTGCCCTCCCCACACCCTTCCCCTGCACTTAGCAGCTACAGGAAGTGCAGCGCACAGAGCTTAAGCCCAGCCCTTGGCTCTGCTGTCAAGCACAGTACTGGCTCAGATGCACGCTCCATCTTTGGGCAATGCGTACCACCGAAATTGGAAGGCGTGGCTTGCATTCCAGTTACCTCTCATACCAGGTGCAAACTCATGGAGCCTCTGGATGAGGAAGAACCACAAAGACTGGTGAGACCAGCTTCTGTTGAAACCCTTTGTACAATATTCCTCTGAAGGAGTGTCCAGGCTTTCCTTGTATGCTGCCAGTGTCAGGGGACTCACTGCTTCCCTGTGCTGTTCACTCTGTCTTTAGATAATTCTACTTGTTCGAAAGAAACTACCTTCAAATACTCCTCCACTGGTCCTAATTTTCTCCCCAGGGACCACCTAGAACACACCAACTTTTTCCTGCACATTAAACATTCTGCTCATCTCTTATTTTGCAGAGGTGTAAAGTACTTATCTTTTTAGCCAGACTGTGCAGCCCTTGAGGTCGTGTACCAGCTTGCACTTTTCTGAATTATCCCCATGCCTGGTGCAGGGCTAATTTCACAGTACGTGCTAAAGCAACAATTGC
>CM052442.1:5917360-5935659 GCA_028533085.1 Varecia variegata | reverse complement strand
GTCCCACAACTATTAATAGTAAGTGGTTTCAGAGTCTGCACTTTTAAACCACTTTGCTGTATTGCTTTTATAAATTCACTATGTATATCAGTTGGGCAAACAAGGTATAAGAATGCCTAACCCTGTGCCTGAGCACATAGTAGGCACTCCATAAATGCTGATTTCCTTCCCTCTTTCCCACCCATCTTACCCTTGGGACTCTGTTTAATTAAATGATATTCCAGACTTCCATTATCCCTATATTAAGTCACCATTCTTTGTCATAGTCAAGTACCACCTGCACTTTTATTTATTCAATATTTTTCTTTAAGTTTAAACTTAAATATATTGATTAAAAAGGGACTTTAATACCACTATTACATATGGAAAATCAGGATCCCATGCCACAGATGGAAGGTAACTATGAAACATGCAGTGCAAATACATTCTAGACTTTTGCCTACTCTAGCAGTTAGACTGAAAGGGAGATCTGCAAACAGTAGAAAGGTACAAAAGTCCTGCTAACATGCACCAAAGACCTTCTGTTGGATGTCATCAGAAAGGATAAAGGGTAACAACATGTGAATCAAGTGTTTTATGTGCTGTCTGTAAGCCACCTAAAATCATCTTGTGTTCCCCCACCCCGAGGGAAATGCCCCTACTTTGGGGAAAAATGCTGAATTAATGACTAGGACTGGGTCCTTTTGACTAGCAAGTACAAAAGCAATGCGTGTGGGGCTTTCTGGTTCAGGAAGCCAATGATCCAATAAGGCTGGCGTAATTGCATTCTTTAGCATGACCGTCACTTTCCAGATTTGCTATAATATAGTCAGCAAACTCCACCAGGGTCTGGGGGAGCTGATGGCATCAAACGAGTGACCGTGGCTCACCTTTTGACAATGGCGGTTCTTTCTGACGCGAGACTCTATGATCAAGTGATGTTCCGGCCCATACACCCAGCTTGATTGGCAGTCCCAGGGCTGCCATCCGATGCCCATTTTGGTCCTTGGGAGAGAGCGTTTAGTACTTTGGGGAGAGTTTTAAGGCTGAGAATGGCAATTTTACTTCAACTTCACCTCTTCGTCCCAATCAATTTCCTGGCCCTCAAAAAGTAGATCCTGAAATGTCTCTATCTCAATCTGTTTGAGCTGCTATAATAAAAATACCATAGAATGGGTGGCTTAAATGACAAACATTTATTTCTCACAGTTTTGGAGGCTGAGTTGTCCAAGATCAGGTGCTGGCAAATCTGGTGTCTAGTGAGGGCCGTGTTCCCAGCTCACAGATGGCATCTGCTCCTTGTAGCCTCACATGGAGGTTGGGGGGGGGAGAGGAGAGAGAGGGAGAGAGAGAGGGAGAGAATGCTCTAATGTCTCTTCTTTTTAGAGCGCTAATCCCATTCACAAGGCTCCACCCTCATCCCCCACGACCTCCCAAGTGCTCCACCTTCCAACATGATCACAATGGTGTTTCAACATGTGCATTTTGGGAGACACAAACCTTCAGTCCATAACAGTCTCCAAGCCCTTAACCTTCGTTGTCGCCACCTGCACCCTCCACCTCATCTGCAAGGACTTCCAGCAGGGCCTCTCCCTACCCCATGGTGCTTGAGAAAACATGAATTTGCACCAAGCCCCTCCTTCTGCCCTGTTCAAGGTTTTGGGGACATGAAAGTTAACTCCTCTCATAAAACTCTAAGGACAATATCAGCCTTGACAACGGCTAGACTTTTGCCCAGTTAGGTTGCTGGAGACCTAACAAAACAATATTCTTGTCATTGACCTACTTAATTCTCATGAGTAAGCCATGGCAGAGATCCCTGCAGGTGTGTTTTGCACGAGTAAAGTGAGGATCAGGGAAGTTACGTGGTCTCTCCAAGGCAATATAGCAAATTAACAGCAGAGACGGTCTTCAGCCTAGGTTTTCTGGTCTCAGATGTACTGTTCTTCTGGATACCTTGAGCTTTTGTGTATCATTAATCAGGTTAAGAACACATGATCAGATCCTCAGCTTCAACCCTATGGTCATTGACATTTGTTTATTTCACCGTTAGTTGAATGACTGTATGATCACTGGAAGCCCACGCACACATGCTTATAATTCTTTCAGCACCAAATCGGGTCATGGAGTCAATGGTTTCACTTCTTGGCTCCAAGTAAGAGTAGTTTTAGCTAAGCCACCTGACTCCAGACGATACTGGAGGATTACTAGCATTGGCTTCAATTTATTTTGTCCTCTAAACAAACTTTAAATTTCCTCCTTTTCCAGAAGAAAATGTGTGACTTTCATTTTTTTCCTTTCAATTGTAATCCTTGCTGGAAACTCAGTGTTTGCAAATATATCCAATTTGACCTTACACATACCAGCAAGTCATGAAACTTAAAACAGCAATAACAACAGCAACGTATGAATAGTATAATCTTGCTTATACTTGCCCAGATTTTACATTTTATTTATGTTCTGATATGGCTGTTTAATTGGTCAGTTTCCTATGTCCTGAGATTATGTTCATGTCCGCGTTAGTAGATATATTCTAAAGGAGAATAAAACATGCTTTTTCTCCTACTCATCTTGGTAGCCATCTATACTTCCATTCCACAGACCTTTACTGAGTGAGTAAATACATGTATTATTTATTGCCTAATTTGATCTCTGTAAGTATTATCATTACTTCCATTTTACAGATGAGGAAACAGAGGCCTGGACGGGTAAGAAACTCGTTGAGCCCCAGCAGCTAGTAAGTAGGAGAGCCAGGACCACACCAGCAAGACTCCAGGTGGTAACCATGATTCTAGGCCGCCTCTGAGGAAGCCCGTCTGTCCCAGGCTCATCCGTGACCTTGGTCTCTCTCTTGCCAGCCTCATTTTTTCTCATTCGTTTGTTTATTTATCCAGTGATCATTCAATAATCACTTACTGAATGCATTGTGTTGGGTGCTGAAAATGTAGAAACAGTGAAGACAAGAATCAGACCTTCGAGGACTGCTCAGTCTCCTTCTGTTTACATTTTCAATCATGTTCAGATCTCTCTAGTCTTAGAAAAAATTCTGGCTGATCTCATTTTCCAATTTTTCTTTCTGTGGATGAGTTTCTGGAATGTGTGACTGTTACAGATTAAATGTTTGTGTCCCCCCACAATTCATACGTTGAAGCTCTAATCCCCGAGGTGGCTGTATTTGGAGCAAGGAAGTAATTAAGGTTACATGAGGGCAAAAGCATGGGCCCTGATCTGATGGGATTAGTGTCCTCAGGTAAAGAGACACCGGAGAGCTAGCTAGCACTCTCGTGTGTGTGTGTGTGTGTGTGTGTGTGCGCGCGTGCGCACGCGCGCGCTCTCTCTCTCTTCCCGCACCCCCCTACTTACCCACACGCACTGGGGACAGGTCATGTGAACACAGCAAGAAAGCAGCCACTTGCAAGACAGGAAGAGGCCCCCACACCAGAAACTGAACCTTATCGGACCTTGGTCTTGGACTGTCAGGCCTCCCGAATGGTGAGAAAATGAATTTCTGTTGTTTATAAACCACCCAATCTGTGGTATTTTGTCATGGCAGCCAGAGCTGATGAATGCAGTGGCTATTTTACTTGTTACTTCCTGTTTGTTACCTGCCCCAGGCCCCTGCCAGCTGGTGCTGGCTGCTCTGCATCCTTGTGCTACCTGTGAAGGAGGCAGCTGCGGAGGAGTGATGAGAACTTGGTATCTAGAATCGGAGGAACTGGGTCTAAGAGTCATTTCCACAGGCCTGTATGATGCAGAGGTATAACAAAGGCAACTGTAATTTCAAGGGTGCTAGACCCCTAGTGGAAGATCTGTTTCAGGATGGGGAAATTGAAGGTCTGGACTGAAACATCCATGAAACCAATTGAAAGAAAAAACCTTGTGGAAAAATTTCCATGCAAAATGAACTCTTAAACAAAAATTAAAAAGCACCTGAAGAAACTCAATGCAACAAGAGAAAGTCAGTATACCCAACACATGAGAAAATTCAAACCTAAGAAAATAGAAATAATAAGAATAGCTAACATGTATTGAAGTCTGAGTATGTTCCAGGCACTGTTTCAAATGATTTACATGTATTAACTCATTTAGTCTCCATAAAAACTCAGTGGACTATGCATTATAATTATCATAATTTTTAAATAGAAGGGGAATAGAGGTACAGTAAGGTTAACCCCAAATAATATAAGTAGTAAGTGGCAGAGCTGAGATTTCTCCAGTCTGTCTGGCTCTGAATTCCTCATGCTTAACTGCTGTGCTATGTCACCTGTGCTGGCGTAGATAAATCTGAAAGAATTTAAAGTAAGTGTGATTATAATTCTTGATTAAGGTCAGAATACCAAACTTAAAGAGAAGAAAAGGCTGTTAAATGTAGGAAAGAACCTAAAGGAAATAAAAAATACAGTTACTTAAAAAGTTATTATGGAGTTAACAAGAGATTAAAGATAGCTGAAGAAAGAATTAGTGAATTGGAAGCCGCAAGTGAGTAACATCCTTTTTCACCCCCCAAATGTGGCATAAAACAATAGAAGTAGACAGCAAGAAAGGGATGTGGAGCCATGGAGAGTATATTGAAAAGTTCCAAACACTATAAAAAAATTTACATCTAGACATAGCATAATGAATTACAGAACGGTAAAGATAAAGAGAAACCAGCAAAGGGAGAAAATTGGTTCTGTCATTTTTGGACAATTACAAGTGCTTTCTCATACCAAGTGCTGTGCTGAGAGATTTTCATATTTGTTTTCATTTGGTCTTCTGGACTACATGTATTTGTTTTTCTGTATTTAAAATGAGGCAACTGAGGCTCCGAGAATTTAAGTGATGTGCTAAAGGCTTAATAAATCTTTGCTGAATGAGGGAATGATATAGGGTCATTTATCTTCTCTGAGCTGGTTTTATTCCTCTCCCCTCAGGTTTTAAATGAGAGTAATAAAACAAGTCCTCTTAACTCCTCACTCTTACTTCACAAGATTGTTTATGTATGATGTCTTTAGAAGTAAGGAAGATAGCAGAAAAGAAAAAAGAACCCTGCTCATTTTTATTTACCTCTTTTTACTCTTTGAACCTGTTACCATCAGCTTTATAGCTCTATGACTTCTGCATCTTTCTTTATATTCTTTAAATTACAAATTTATCATTTTGGGGTAAAATAGCAGGTAATATCCAAGTATATGCTTAGTGTAAGATTTAAATAATACAGAAAACATGTTAAAAAATTAAAATCCTTCTTTCCCTTCTGCAGTTCCCTTGCAAGCTCACACTGGCTCAGAGGCAATCACTGCCGATAATGTCTTTTTCAGACCTGTCTGTATTCATTTATACACTCATATTTACATTGTTCTTTATATAAATTGCAACCTGTTATACATAATACATTCCAAGTTTTTCTTTACTTAATAAGGTGTTCAAGGACCCTTATTATAACAGATATGACCCAACTCATTTCACCATTTCTATATTCAAGGATATTTTAGGTGGATCCTAGATTTTCTATTATAGATAATGAACATTCTTGTGAATGCTCCTAGAGATATATATCCTACTATTTCTTCAGGACATGGTTGAAGAAGGGGAATTTGGGGGTCAAAGTATTTTTAATTTTGCAATTTCGTTGGATATGGCTCATTCTTCTTCTTCCCCCCCAAAAGCTGTACTTAGAGTTTTATTAACACTCTACTGGAGGGCTAATTTTCCTCTCCTCATCAATAACAGGATTCATTTGTCTTTTAAATGTTTGTTCTCACCAGTCTCTGAGAGAGTGAATACATTAGGTTAAAGGATGAGAAGAAAGATGGACTCCCAGGGACAATAAAAGGAAAGGAAATCAGAGCACGTAAGGAAGGAACACGTTGTGGATCAGTCATTCACCCACCATCCTCCCTGGGCTCCCACTTGCCAGGTGTAATGCATGACACGGAGCATGCAGTGGTGACCAGCAGCAGCTCCGCCCTGCCCCCGAGACTGGGCTTTAGAGGGGAGTCAGATGATCCATCAGTCGTGATCCTAGGGGATGTATGGCTGGAACAAGGAGTACCCAGTGCTGCGGGTGCTCATGGCATGCACTGACCCGGGCCTGGGGGTGAGTGAGGTCTCCAGGAGGGAGGAGAGTTAGCCCAGTGGGAGGGGTGCAGGGTGGCAGGGATGGATGGAGAGTGACCAATGGAGGGTGGACTAAATGCACAGGGCTGAGGGCAGAGAGAGCGCAGCCTGGACCCGGATAAACTGCGTAGGGTTGATGATGGCTGGGATGAGGGGAGGGGCCGGGTGGACCAGGAGCTGGGGGCAAGAGGAGAGAAGTCTGAAACCACTGAAGGTCGGAAACCAGGAGCACAATCTGATGGGTTCATTTTTCTCCCCATGGAGGAGTGCTCTGGCTGTTCTGTGGAGCGTGAACTGGAAGCTGGTAAGGGAGGCAGTCTGGGGACGAGGCCACTGCCACGGTCCAGGCAAGAGATGGTGAGTGAGCAAGACCGCATGGCAGCGGGGGTGGAGAGCAGGGGACACATCAGACGGGGATATTGGAGGGAGAATCAGACGAATGTGGATGTCACCTGCATTTCTGGCTTGGGACGGTGGTGTTACTCACTGAGATGGGGAATTGGAGCAGGTGAACAAAGTTCTGTTTGTAAAAAAAAAAATGTTATCGTATGTGACATCAAATATAAACAATTCTATTTTTAATAGTTTATTATAAATGTAATAACCTTTGTATTAGATCATGGTTTATAATTAAAATTATGTGAACATCTAGATAAAATATTTGTACATATCATAGACAACTATATGCATTCTCATGAAAATAATAATAAATACTTATATGGCCTTTACTGGATTGCAGATTGTACATCAGTAGGTCATTTAATCTTCATCATAAATCTATGAAGTAAATATGATATTATTATCCCCGTTTTACAATGAGGAAAGTGAAGCACAGAGAGGTTGAGTAACTTGCTTAAGGCCACCCAGCTAATAAAGGTCAGAGCTGGGATATGAACCTACGGAGTTAGGTCCAGAAACTTTTTTAAAAAAACAATCACTTGAAATATTAAATATTGCTTGGAGAATATAAAGTATAAAAATGATGAGTGCTCAATTTAGAAATGTGGTTACTTTAGGGTAGGGGAGAAAAAGGATTTGATGGGAAGCTGGACGTGCGGCTTCAGCTATATTGGTCACGACTTGTTCCTTAAACTGTTAGGGGGCACATAGATGATGACTGCTTTGTTTTCTCTAACTTTGTGTACATGTTAAATATTTCAGAGAAAATATGCATGTCCCACACCTGTGAGAGATGATTGTTAGGTCAAAATCTTTATACTTGCTAAACCTCCTTCAGAGTATGTGGCTGAAATTCAGTGTGAGACTTAGAAGAAGCACACTTATTAAGTATCCACAGTAAATATTTGTCGTCTTTGCTTTGTGATTTTCTGGATTAATCTTATTTGGAAATCCACAGTCACCCACTGAAAAAGCAGTCTGAAAACTAAGGACCTTGTGTCAGTTAGGAATTTCAAGTAACATGCTGGACCATTGTAGTTTAAATAAATAAAATTTTGTTTTTTCATGTAATAAGATATTTTAGAAGGAGACAGCTACTAGCATGGGCTCAGCAGCTTAGGGATGTCAAGGTCAGGATGTTTATAATTTTTTAGTCTTTTCCTCATGGTGATAATGTGGCTGCTGCAGCTCCAGCTATTAGGTCCATGTGATGAGGGGCAAGTTTTAAATGATACACCTCTCAGCTAAGTCAGCTCCCTTTAAAGAACTTGCCAGAAAACTCTATTCAACATTTTCTACCTACATGGCATAGGCGACCACAACTGAATGGGAAAATGGGATATGTACTTTTCCTTTTTTTAAATTGGCGAATTGCCACCTGCCAAAATATAGGGGTTTTATTAGTGAGGAGGAAAGGAAAGCAGATTTTGAATATTTATCAGCAGTCTCTGCCACAGACCTCCATGATCCTTCTTTTCTCCTTTTTCCAGTGATGCAGAATAAAGTGTGAATTAAACCCTACTTTTGTTTCTTGCTAATCCTTCTCATAAAATGCCCCTTTCATTCCAAGCCCAAGGCAGCCCATTTCAGAATGTCCGGAAAAAGAAAAAAGAAAAGTGAAAAATTCTGAGTCACAGAATATTTCCTGAATTATAGCAGACAAAATTGACTTTTCTAAAATAATAGGACTGGGAAGACCTTGTGTCTTTCCCAATTTGCTATAGTTTTGAGTTGTTAAAAGTCACTTTCAATTTTTAAAATGCTAGAAGGTTTTCAATCAAGCCATTTTAAGCAAGACCCATTCATGAGAGAGTTTATTTCTATTCTGTATTGTCTTTTCTTTTTGTGAATCCCACAGAGCTCGAGTGTTTGCTTTTTCATTTGTTAGTTTATTTACTTATTCCAGGGCTCCGTTCAATAGCCAGACAGCTGGGTATGGAAATGCCAATTATGACCTCCCCACAGATCTGAGCACGGATTTTTCCACAAAACTGTTAGATTTTTTTCCTCCAGCAAGGCAAGCTAACTAAATTTTAAGCAAACTTTAGACAAAGAACTCGAGGATACCTTTTGTCATGATGTGTTATGGAAATGAGGAGGGAATATTTTGCTCCCTAAGAAATCCTATTTTTGGATCAAAAGGACAAGAGGCAATACAAGTTTTATCCATACACTGAAGTGATATAACGACTCCTAACCAAGCCTTGGGAAGCACGTTACAGTTTCCAGAGAACATTTTTGTGCATTATCTCGTGTTTTGACATTTTTCCAGAGGTCATAACACAGGGCCAGTGTGCAGGCTTGTGAGTGGCTGTTTGGGCCAGGGGGCAGTGCCCTCTGAGACTTATCTCTGCCTTATCTCTGCAAATGACTCCCTCACCCCCACTCCAGGTCTAATAATCTGATAAAATTACTGATTTATTTGCAGATAAAATTACCGATTATTTCATCGTCCTGTAGATAGCATGAGCTTACTTGATGTGGGAAGCCGAGATTTCCTTTACAAGTTCTTCCCAGCAAGGAGTTATTTAAAAGCGTTTATTTATCCATTCAATAAACACTGAGTGCTTACTCCATGCTAAACATCGTGCTTAGCGCTTAAATGCTTTGCCACTTTGGCTGGTCAACAACCCAATGTTTGGATTCATTTGGCCAAACAACCCTGCAAAGTAGAGACTTACTGTTACCTAAATTTTACAGTTGGGGAAACTGAGGACCAGAGAGACAAAGGTAGCAAGATGACAAGCACCTGACCCCTCCTCCTTGCTGGCCCCCTAACTGTGAAGCGCTGTGTCAATAAAAACAAAGTTTTGTTCTGTGAGGCTGTCGACCTCTGTCTGTTTCCCTTCAGAATTGCGTGTGTGAGCTGTTGCTGTGTCCCATACCTGACCTTGAACTTGGGACGGGCAGGATGAAGTGTGCTCCTTTACTGCCCCAGGAGGACCGGGCACTGAGTTTTACCCATGGGAGATGCCGAAAGCACTTTGGTTTAGTTGACTGTAAAATTAATCGGTGTGTCCCAAGCATAAATCACTCGTGGAGGTGACAGAAGTAGGGATGGCTGGGGGAGGGATTCAGACGAAGTCCTGGGTGTTGTGCAGAGAACTCGAAGGAAGAAAAGCCACATGTGTGTATTGGAGAGGGACATATGTTTGTGTTGGCAATTGCTCCAGTTTCATTTTGACATCAGATAATCTAAGTAAAGAGAAATTCAGAGATGAATTTGTTGGGAATTGAGTTGAATGAAAAAATGATGATGATGTTTTACGACTATTGACTTTGTTCAGCTAAAAAGGAGCAGAGAGCATATTTATGAATAATGATACCTTGCATGAATGGCAAGATGCTTAAGGTGATTACTGCAGTTCGGAAACCGTTGAAGGACAGTACAGAGCTATTTAATGGCCAAAAAAGAAAAAAAATATCATAGAATGGGAGAAAATAAACTTTAACGAGTAACCAATGTTAATAAGTCAAAACAAATTAATCCTTTGCTTTAATTTGGTAATTTTTTAACTCTATCAGATGTGAAAAGCCACAGATGTTGAGTTTCATTAATATGGAATTAGTCATGCAATTGCATATTTTTAAAAATAGTTATTTTGTGTGCTCCAAATTAAAAATTTTGAAGAAATTAGTTTGGAGGCACAAAGCACATTACATGCAGTTTTCTCGATCTGATTATAAATAGGCCTATTTTCTTCTTATTAAGAGATTTCTGTGTTCTTCTTCTGTTTAAAGAAGATTAACCAAATTGATTTTTTATTTTGTTATTGACCAAGGTTAGAAATACAGTGTGATGTGAGAGTTGGTGGATGTGACTATCACCCTCACTCTAGGCAAATCCTGCCAAAGATGAGGTTCCATGGTCCGGGACACTTGAGTCTCACTATGGGAATGTTCTCTGCTTCAGACCTGGAAACAGAAGCAGAAAAAGGGGAACTTTGAAAGAAACAGGGGAAGTCATTTTGTTCTGTATTATTTTACAGTCAGGAAAATCAAGCTTGGAGAAATCATACAGCCTGCCTAAGACACCCAACTGTTAGTGAAAGAACCCAGCAGCAAATCCTCGATGTCTCCCTATTGCTTTTAAAAGCAAGACCCAAATCTGTCCCTAAGATGACCTGAAAGGCTTTCAAGTTTGGGCCCCCAGCCAGATCTCCTTATACTGCAATTTCTCTGCTCTCTGCACTCCAGCCATTGGCCTTGTTTTAAATCTCTGACTACATGATGCTCCCTTCCACAGGGCCTTTGCACATGCAGTGGCACCTTTTTTTCCACCTAATTAGATAAAAAGCTTCAGATCTTGGCCCCAGTGGCATCTCTCCCAACCCCTGAATAGTTCAGATTTTTCTGGCCTACCATGTTGTGGTGGTGTGCATCTTTCTTCCCATAGTCCGACCAATGGCCAAGCCTGTCATGTGGCCAAGCCTGACTTCGGGGTGGGAAAGTCCCATGGCAATGAGTGGCCATGCCTCATCCTCTTACAGTCAAAGGGGACCATAATATAACTACCCTAAGAGCCTAGCAAGGGCCTGGCTCAGGGTGCACTCGGTTGCTGTGTCAGTTCAATGGGGATTTTGCTTTCTGTGGAGGGCTGCTGGGAGGATTAAATGGGACGGAAAACACAGCCACCATTGCAGAATGTGACCTCAGAAGGCGCTCAGTGAATGACTGTTACTATCACGATGGCCCCATGTATAGAATACCTGGGGGTGGGGAGTCCTAAGGATGCGGCTGGTGCCCCATCCGGATGCCCTCCGCGTGGCCAGGGCACCACCCCTGCTGCTGTGCGTGTTGGCTGCTAACTGCTCCCGGCTGTCCCCCTTCTCTGGAGAACTGTCCTTGGCCAGCGGATGCCCACTGAGCCTGCGGGCTGCAGGTAGCTGCTGCCAGGCTGATTTAGGTGTAACAAATGCGTCAAGGTGGGAAGAACTCTGGGGGTATGTTTACGTTCCAGAGTTCCCACCAGCCCCACTCCGCCCTCGGAGCAGGTCGAGGCCACACTTGACCCGAGGCAGCCTCTTTGTTAACTCCTCCCCCGTCCTACCGCTCTGCCTCCTTAGAGACGTTTCCTGAAGAGCCCTCTGTCTCAGTGGATCACGACACCTGGGTCTGCATCCTGCTCAGCCTCGCTTTAGAGGACACCTGACCTCAGAGAGGGTCGCCGTGAGAAAGGCTGCCGTAGGCTGCCCGAGCGAGGTCTGCAAGTCTTTACGGAGAAGCCAGTGGTTCACTCCAAACTCTCACGATGGGTAGGAGTGTGGTGGGGGGTCCAGGCAAGGAAAAGCATTCCAAAAAGAGCGAACAGCATATGCAAACATACATACCACACTTGCTTGACGGTTTTCTCCCTCTTTCTGGCTTCTGGAATTGGAATGTGTCTTATAATGGAAAAGCTGTTCCTGTGGACGGTAGCTTACCGTCCATGGCAATGATATGAATAACACAATCAAGGAACCGTTAGGAATAGTGTGGACATGAGGAAGGTTTCAGTGCACTGGGGAGTTGAACGGTACCCCAGATTCAGTCCTGCTTGGTTCTCTGGGGTTCTGGACCAGGTAAGCCCACAAACTCTTAAGGCCATGTAGATGAAGCCTGGCAAACTGAGCTGGTTCTAGATCTTCGCTGCGTCTCTCTGTGTCAGTCAAATAGGAATGGCAGGGCCAGCGTTTGATGGTGACGTTGGCAGGGACCCAAGGCCTCGGTTGAGGGAAGGTCCTGGAAACAAACCCGTGATCTCAAGGCAATTGGCAAGAGGAAGTCAAGCTGTCACTTCATTCTCGGCCTGAGCGGGTGCAGGTTTCAGCAACACTGTCAGAGTGACGTGCCCCTCTTTCCTTTCGGTCCCTGTCCTTTCTCGGGCTCTGCAGTGCAGGCTGAGAGCCGCAGGGTGCCCAGCTTCCAGTGTGTCGTGGGCCGTGTGTGCAGGTGCAAATGCCTGAGCTGTTGACAGTTCATTTTGTTTCTAGATGTTGCTTTAACAGGAGGACAAAGACACAGCAATAATCCAAACGTCCCTGGGTTTTCGTATCAATTTAGGTATTAGGGGGAATATTAATTTCAAAGTTCAAAAGGAGACTTTTTCTGAAGTCTCCTAAGGTGAGATTATTCCCCCCCTTCCTCCCCGGGACATCTGTTCACTTGCTCACTCACTCATGTGTTCAGCTCTGCCACGTGTGAGTGTTCGCCGGGCACCGATGACGTGGGCGTCTCCTCTAGGACAGGCCGATGAGGCTGCAGCCGGGGGGCCTGCGTGTGGCGTTGCCCCTCCCAGCACACACAGACCGGCAAGTTCATGGCCTTGGGCAAGTTACTTCCCTTCCGTTAAGACATGCTTTCCTTGCAGCACAATGCTAATAATTATAGATTACCTATTGAGGATTTTGTGTGGGTCTCTATTTTTCCCATACCTTTCCCTGTTTTAACCCATTTGATATTAGGGAAATAATAGCACTTGATTTGGAGATTTAGTGACCTAGTGTACATAAAACACTCTCTGGTGCATACAAACAGGCAATAGATGGTTATTGTTGTTAAAGAGCTTTGGGGAACTTGGATAAACTTCATAACGTCCCTAGTTTCAGTTTCCTCATCTCTAAAATGGGGATGATAAAATAAAAATAATATATTCTTGTTATCACCCCATACAAGTTGTGAGGATTAAATAAGGCACGTGGAACCCTTAGAACACTTTCTCTCACCGAGGGCGTGCTCGATCACTGTTAGCCTCCATCATCATCATCGTCATCATCATCATCGTCATCATCATCATCGTCACCGTGTTGGGAATTTGAGGAAGTGAGAAAATTGTCATTGAGAAGGGGCAGCCGTACCAGGCGCAGGAGGGGGCAGGGTGAGGACATGCCCAGGGCAAAGACAGAATGGCAATGGCTCGTCGTGTTCAGAACTGAGGACTCTTGCAGGGAACGAACATGTGCTTTTCTTTAACGAGAGGCAGGTGGTGGGCAGTGGAGGGTGGGGATGGAGACGTCCCGCCGCCCCAGACCACAAAGGAGCCTGAATGCCAGCAGCCTACGGAGCTGGGCACTGTCTTGCACACCATGGAGAGCCTTGCAAGGCGTTCTTCAGCACATCCTCGTTTTCCATGAGCCTATTTCCTTTCTCGGCTAAAGGTATCGCTGCTCGTCTCCCAGATACCCCAAGTCAAAGGCATGAAGGTGCAGCAGTTCCCGCACTGTGCACACGCGTGGCTGTCAAAGTGGCCCTTGGCAGACGGTTTCCCAGGAATGTTTATTGCGTGGTGGTGGGGACACTCGGTCAGATTTACGCAAGACAGAAACACACAACCGCCTACGGTCACCTTGGGACCTGGCTGCTTCCCCGGCCTCCCCGTGGGCGTGACCCACTGTCTGGAAGACGAGGTCCTTGGCCCAGGGGACGAATACGAGAAGTCAGGCCCCCCTGCCCTGAACCCTGATCAGGACACATCGCTCCGTTATGCCATCTCCCTCTTGCACACTAGAGGGGCACATTGCGGGAGTCTATTATTTCCCAGGCACCAGTAATACATTCCCAGGGACTCTGAAATCCAGAGCTGCTCTCTTTATCTCCCCACCGTGGCTCGGTTCACCCTAAAGAAGCAAACCAGTGCTACACATCTGTCAGCTAAAATTCACAGAGCTATTTGGAAGCAAAACCAAGAAAAACAAAACTGATTAGGGAAAGATCTGCTTTCAGAAAACCTATTTCTGTCACAGGGGGATGGATAAATAAAATAATGTTTCAATAATTTATGCAGCCTGCACACGAAAAAACATTGGCAATGTGAAATGAGGACGACACATAAAGAACAACCGAAGTTGATAGCTGCTTTAATCAGTGTGGTTGATAATTCTAAAATAAATTGGAAAAATCAGTCTTGCTCTCAGCTCTTGAATGATGATGGGATGGTAGGGGGAACGTGTGTTCTTTGTCCTGGAAAATGCTTGTTCCTGTTGGGTCCTGCCAAGGACACAAGCCTCAGCCCCCAGTGGATCCCAGTCCTGGTCAGTTGTTCTCTGTCCTCCTCACGCCATGCACTGTTCGCATGGTCAGATCAGTCCCCGGACCTGCCTCGCCGAGCGCGCTCTTCATAGAACAGCTCAGACCCCGCCCCCTCGAGTTTAAGGGTGGCAGGCCACTGGGAGAGCAGGTCTGGAAGTCTCTGTTTCAGATCCTTCCACCTCCCACGTCAGCACCATGAGTTGGTCCTGAAGCACCACTGAAGAAGACATAGAATCACTTCTCACCGTACTGTTCTGCAGACACACCCAGCAGGTCAACTACCCGGGCGTTACAGGAGACCTTAGAGAAACAGAAAAATAAGACCTGAGTCTTGCCCTTATGGATGGAGGTGGATGTAATTTTAGGTCCCTTGAGTAAGATGGGACCTCAAAAGTGGCTTTGTTCAACACACCCCATTCTTGAAACCGGATCCTGATGATCTTCAGATGTCTTAATCTGGGGGCCTCCTGTTCATCTCCCAGCTCGTCCTGTGTTGGAACCCTGGTTGACCAAACTTCCTTCCAGCCCAGCTGGAGAGTCCACAGGGCCCACTCTTCCGAATCCACTGTTGGTGGGGAGACGGCCTTGGTGTCCACACATGTAATCCAAGGTAATTCAGTCTCACTTGCTGACCCTCCTAAGATGCAAGAGGAAAACAGCCTGCTGGGTACCCTCGGCGTTTCTGGAGTTAGAGAAGAGCCAGTCGACTCCCTCGTGAAGATGCCAGAAGGGGGGAAAAGGGAAATCCAGGGTACAACTGGAGTTGTGGAATCCCAGAGTGGAAAACCACCTCCAAACCCCTGAGAGGTCGTGGAGAGACCAGTGTGGTGTCCCGAAGCTCAGCACCTTGTATTGATGGTCTAACCCCACAGGAGCAGCAACAGGACTTCCCAAGCCTGGCGCAAAGAACACATGTGCCAGTGCCTTTCATAGGTGAAAACTCACTGGCCTGTTGCCATCTTTCAGTCCCTAGCTACTTTGTTCTGCCACCCCCATCACCATATCACCATATCCCATGACAAGAGAGGAGAAGAGAGGCCTGAAGGTACCACCTTTGCCTTCGGTCAGTGACGCTTATCTCTGGCTGTGCTCCAGAGCCATGTGCCACACAATGTCCCCCATGAGCACTGATGACTTTGCAGGTGGATGGGAGGGCTTCTGCCAGCCTGACCTCTTGACTAACACCTGAGTCCCTACCTGACTGCCCTCAGGGGCAGTGTTGATAGATCAGGCCAACACCAGAGGCTCTGAGTGTCTCGTGCACCTGGTAGCTTCAGAGCCTACAGTGGTGTCTGCAGAATTGTCCCAGTATTGTCGGATCAGAGAATGAACGAACACACCAACTGGGGACAGGATGGAGAAACAGTTCCAGACCATGTGGGTTTCACTGTGTGGCTCCGGTGCCTGTTAGGGTGGAAAGCCTAGTAGGTGGAGAAAGGTTTCTCACACAGAGATGAAGGTACATAAAAGTAAAGTTTATTTTATCTTCTTAGAGGAGAGAGAGAGTGAGAGAGTGAAAGAGAGAGGGGAAAGGGGGAGGGAAGAGAGCAGGGGCGCGGCGGGGCATCCCAAAGGAAGAGAAGCGGGTTCTAGCCCCGAGGCCAAGGGGCTCGCTGATTGTAAGGGGGACTAAGAGAAAAAAGTAGTGATGGTGTCAGTTGATAACAAAGCGGCAGCAGGATGTCAAAGTCCAAGGCTTGGTTCCTGCCTTTCCTTGGAGAAGGGCTTACCACGGGAGATGAGATTCTGCCCTCGAGGTATGTCGAGGCTGTAGCTGTTCTTCTGCTGTTTGCCCAGGAACTCTGTGAAAGCAGATTCTCCAAAAACAATTTTAAAAGAGAGAGATTTACATCTCTTTTCCATCCATTCAGCTCTTTTCAGAAGTTGTGCAAAACAGAACTTGTGCAGGGCGCTGTTAGTGAGAGAACGCATAGGACTGACCTTTAGCTGTTACTGGGGAAACCGTAGGATTAGGTGTTTTCCTGTTATTTTTGCAAGGCCGTCCTTTCAGTGCCAGATGTAGGATGGTCCGTATGTGAGAGGCATGACCTGGAGAACAGACACAAGACATAGAGAAGGCAGGCATTGAACTCAGACTCCCCTTCCCGCTTCCTTGCCTGGATTCTAACTAATGGTCTCCCCTTTTAAGCACCTCTCAACAGCATCCAGTTAATACTGCTCTCATTCCAATGCAGGAATGCTCCCTACGACAGTCTACACAAGTGGTCAGCCAGCCTTCTGTCATAGCTGCAGTGCCAGGGAGCACCTTGTCTTCCAAAGCAGCCCAGTCTGACGCTGGGCATGCCTCTGTTCCAACTCACGGAAGTCTGCTCCCGCCATTTCTGTCCTCTGGTCCTGAATCTGACCTCCATAACCTCCAGGAGGCTCACCCTGTCCCAACTGGCAGTAGCCCTATAAGTGTTAGATGACACACAGCATGCCCTGAGTCTTTGCTACTCAAGAGAAACAATTGCAGCTCATTCCACGGTTTCTTGTATGATGTCATCTTGAGACTCTTCATCCCCTGGCTTTGTCCTGAAGCATGGTGTCCCACTAGGGGCAGCCTCAGAGCTGATGTGTCTTCCCCGTGACCCAGATGATGGTGGGAGGGCTTGGCTGAGCCAGGTGGGTTTTCTCTCTCAGGAAGGACCTTTGCACGTGTCTCCACCTGCATGAGAGCGCTGGGTGCTGGGGTAGTTCCTCTGTTTGTGCTTCTGCTGTTCCCACCCCTGTGGGAAATGCAATGGGATTGACCTGAGCCACCTGAGGTGAACCTATTTTACTCTCATTGCTTGCATTGACTGGCCCGTACGAGGGCTTGGTAAATGTTTGGGGAGTGAATAAATGCATTTAGCTGCAAAACCTGGGTGCACTCAAGTCTGGCCCAAGAGCCAGTGCTTTAGCAATCCCTGGGCCCCGGGAGCTGCATGCTTTAGCTGCATGACGGTCTGACAGCGATGCTAGACCCTTATCTCTCTCTCTTTCTGTCTGTCTGTCTCTGGCTTCTTTTGGAGTTCAGCTCTCTCTTCTTCTCAGAGTCCTCCCTCCCTCCCTGGCCCCTTTGTCGACACTTGATCATTTACATCAAGTTGACATTCGCAGAGTTTACCCAGGGGTCTGTAATTGTATTCTTTCCCTGGTTCTGCATTACCAACCATGAAAATGGAATCTTATCATCCCTGACCAATTTTTAATGTACAAAATGATTTGGCTGAGGTTCAAAGGGAGGCACAATTGAAATCAGGTGAATGATACATGTAGTTTTTTCAGTTCCTCCGTGCTTAGATTTGATTTTTTTTTCCCGGTATAGCATAGAAGAAGTAGATTATTTTCTGCAAGTTATATAAGTGCATTTGTGTGCTGTGTAGGTATGAACCTACATACACTGAAAGCAGAAATATGTATATGTGTGCATGTTTGCTTGTATTACCATACTCACATTTCACATGCATGCACCTATTTAGACATAAGCAAACAAATATAAATATATTGTTTGCAATTTTATTGATGGCAATCAAATTTGCAATGATCCTTAAAATGTATTCAAAACAGCCAAAGAGCTGGAACAGCCCTGCAGCTAGTGCCCAGGATTAATGACTGGAATATTCAAATGAAGCCCTGACACCCCTTTGTTAATTCAGAAAGGAGCCCTTAGGGAGAAAGTGGGTCTCTTTGGCCCTGGCAAGAATTATCCCAAGTCTCAGATACACTAATGTGTCTACCATGATGGGTTTTTGCAAATGTTCTGGGGATAGGCAAGAAGATGGAATGTTCTGCCAACAAGTATAGGCTACGTGGTAAGCAATTTGCTGAGA
>CM052442.1:5857641-5916860 GCA_028533085.1 Varecia variegata | reverse complement strand
CTTTTCCTGCTTGACAGCTGGAGACTTCGCTCAGTTCCGAGAGGCTGCCTTCACTGCTGGAAGCTTCCTATAGCCTCTTGCCATGTGGACTTCCCCAACACGATGGCTTATCTCATCAGAATTGTCTACAGTATGAGTCTGCGAGAGTCTTAACTAAGGTAACATAATCACAGGGGTGACTTCTCATTACCTTTGCCATATTCTCTTGGTTTGAAGAAAGTCACAGGTTCTATCCACAGTCCAGTGCCAGGGATGACACAAGATTTCAACCTCAAAAAATTGGTAAGACACAAAATATAAAGAATGAATTATTTCTACTACCTACAGAACCATTTAATGACCACATACTGTGTGCTGGGTATGTCCAGATGCTGCAGATAAAAAAAGAAAACAAATAAGCACCTTGTGCCAGTGTGCTCTTGGATCCATTCCTCCTGTCTCTGCCCTCGGCATTTCAGAAAATTGTCTTTCCCAGGATCTCTTACCCTCCGGATTCCAGGTAGATCTGGCCAATGGGAGACAATGGTGTAAGACTGGAAGGTGGGGGAAAGGGAGAAACTGGAGTATTTTTACCTTTCCCTGTTTTTGGTGGTTTTTCTGCCAAGCACTCCGATGCCATGGGCTGTGATTCCAAAGCACTTCCCAACAGCCCACGGAAGTGTGACCAGGCAGTGAATGACAACTCACGGTCTGTTTTGGAGCAGCCTCCTCATGAAAAAAGGATTTGCTTGCAAAGCACACTCCTTCCATCTGGCATGGGAAAGAGGGAGGGACCTCAGTGAGTAGATGCCCTGAGAAGGCAAGGCACAGAGGGGCTGACGCAGGACTGGGTGACAAGGACGGGCCATCGTGTGATGGCTTGAATGAGTGAGTGAGCGATCTGTTCATTCATCAAGTACTTCCTGCATGCTTCCTTGTGCCAGGTACTGTTCTGGGATCTCTGGATACATTCAACGAACAAAATATTTTTCAATCTCTTCCCTCATGGAGCCTGTGTTCTAGGGGGAAAGACAGACATAGACCGTGAGGATAAGTTATTATAGTAAATGATATACTTTGTTAGATGGGAATAAATGGTATAGAGAAATATTAGAGCAGGAAAAGGGGGGCCTAGGAGGGCCCAGGGGGTGCAGGTGGGGAAACACAAGAGCCTACTGTGGTCAAGTCTCTCTCTCCCCTGCTACCTCTCTGTCCCTGGGCTGGGAGTTCAGTGTGCACGGAATTCTCCTAGCGATCCGTTTAAAGTCAGCATTACCACCTCCACTAGTCAGATGAGGAAACCGGGATTCAGAGAGAGCCAGAGACTTGCCCAACCTGGCTCAGCTGATAGCCTGTAGAGAGATTTGAACATGGATTTGTCTGTCTGCAAAGGTTTACATTTTATTGTTGTTTGTTTTGCTTCTTGTGTTACCATGTTGCCTCCTGTGAGCGCAGATTGCACTGCATGGATGAGCCCTGGCTGGGAAGTCAGTAGATGGGGGTGCCAGCAGGCTGTGTGACCTGGGAACAGCCACCTCATCTCTCTGGAGCTCAGAGTTCTGTGTATAAATTGATGGAGTGGCAGCGAGTGCTATGTGTTCACCAAAGCCCGTCTTCCTTCATTCCTGGAGACTCAGATTACAATTCCTAGCCTCCTCCTTGCACCTCGGTGGGGCTGTGGAATTAGTCTCCAGCTTGTGCTATGTAGATGGAAGGGGTCTAACCTCCTGTGAATCCCCCGCTCACTCCCTCTGTGCCGGAGAGATGTAGGGGATTCAGTGGGGGATGCTGAAGCCCTAGGACGTGGTGGGGCCATGAGATGGAAGGGTCCTGGTCCCTGAGTGACTGTGTGGAGCAGAGCCACCACTGTGTTGGATTATGAGATCAGTGGGAAATAAACCTTTGACGTGGTGTCACTGGTATGTGGTTGGCACACAGAGATGAGGTAGACTGGAGGACAGGTTTTCCAGCTGTGCCAGGGAGCCCACTCCGGGGCCCCTCTTGGGGAAGGAGGTGGAGGCGGCGGACAGGACCTGTGTGCTCTGACTCCTGCTGACCAGTTGGATTTCTTATTAAGGTTTTGCTGGAGAGAAGAGGTTCCATGGTCAAGGTGAGACTGAGAAACACAGGACAAAATATCGCTACGACTCTTGTCCCTCTTAGTGTTTGAGTGATAATGAAATCTGGGCCAGCGCCACATGTCTGCTGCAGTTGCTCCTACTGTGTCGGAGGTCCCCGTGTGTTTGGGTGGGCTCCACTGCACAGAGACTAGTAAGTACACATGGTGACGAAATACTGACTTTGGACCACACCATGTTCTAGCGACTTCCTCCAAGGAACTGAACATTTTAGTGGCAAGAAAACAAGGAGCCACATATTTGGGAAAATTTTTTATTTGTGTAGTAGAAAAAAGCATTGGCCTAGAAGGTGGGAGACTGAGCTGTGCTCTGGCCCTCCAGCTAATTTTTAATTTTTTGACTGTGCTGGGGGCCCAGTTTCCTCATCTGTAAAATCAGGGAACCACTGGATGCGTTCAGACCATGTCTTCTGGTTCTTCGTCTTCTCTGATGCTGCCAGCCACAAAGCAGCAGTGTCTGGGTTGGTGTCCAGAGTGATTATGGCACCTGTGTGCTCAGCTGATCAAGGACAAGTGGGCAAGGCCAAAGTCCAAAACATTCTGTGGCTACGGAGGCCACCTCTGCCCTCAACTGTGCCCCTGTAGATGTTTTATTCTCTGTCCCAAAGAGGACTGTAGTGATACAAGCCCACTTATCCTTGTCCTTGACTTGTTTAGTACAGTGCTTTGTCTGGAGCTGGTGGAGAGATGGGCTATGCCTACCCTGTGCTTCAGAGCCCCCTTAACAACATGATTCCAGACCCCCCACAAATTTGGCAGTGGGATAGTGTGATGGCAAAAGGTACAGCTTTGCTATTGTCAGACAGATCTGGGTTTGAATTCCCACTCAAATCTCAGCTCTTCCACTTATTGGCTGTGTGACATTAGACAAACTGCTTAACCTCTCTGAGCTTCAATTTCCTCATCTGTAAAATGGGAGATAAAATTGGAGGTAAAAAAAGGTGGTTGTAAGTATCTAATTGAGACAATAGGATGCTCTAAATTGATAATTTTAGAAACACTATCATCATATACCATTAGCTAACATTGCTGAGGCATCTATCATGTGTCAGGCTGTGGACGCTGCATTTTGTTTGCTTTATCTCATTTCATCCTGAACAAAGCCCTCTGGTGTATATGTACCATGTACGCATTGTGCTAGGAGATGTTCTATATGTGATTATTTCATTCATTCATTCACTCATCTATTTTCTCATTCTACACATCATTTTTGAGTTCCTAGTGTGTGTCACGCATTGTGCTAGATGCCTGGCTTCCTGGAATGTGTAGTCAATTGAACAACTAATTATACAACTAATAAATGAATTATAATTGGGCAACTTTGAGAATATGGGGGTGGGGTAAGATCTGAATTCCAGCCAGGGCGATCTGGGCGGGCATTCTGGAGGAGGTGGCATAATCTGTCTTTACCAAGACAGGTTACTAAGACAGGTGGATCTTGGTAAAGAGACACTGGGCAAAGGCATTCCAAGGGGAGGCCAGTGGAAGCAGAGCCATCAGGGTGGAAGAGCCAAGGGCATGTTTAGTGTCTGTCCAGGAAGCTTATGGATGTCAGGGTGGGCAGTGGATGGAGGGCTGGTCAGCCATGTGATGGAGGGTCTCAAAGGTGGGGCTGAGCCAGTAGACACCACCTTAAATCTGGAACAGCATCAAAGGGAACTCTCTGTTCACTGGAGATGGCTGCGTGGGTGAAGTTCTGGCTCAGCCACTCACCAGCTGCATCACCTCAGGTGAGTCACCAAACTCTTTGAGCCTCAGTTTCCTTCACACTAAAATGGGACAACAGTGCCCACGTCGTGGGGTTTTAAGGTTTAAGTGAGATGGCATATGAGAGCCTCCTTTGTAAATGCAAAGCCTTGTGTACGTGCAGTTACTGTCTGCGACCATTCCCGGTCATTGGAATGGAAGGTTGGACACGGTGACCTCCTGTGTTCCTTCTGGTCCTGAAATCCCACGTTTGGAAGGTACGTCACGCCACGTTTTCAGAAACGCTGAGTGAGGATGGGCGAGCCCCACTCCATGCGTAGATCTGGACACTGGGATCACATATTCTTCTCGACACCATGAATTGTCTCACAGAAAATGAGAGAAGAATATTGCTAAGTGTTTAGAGAAAAAAAATTCTGAGAAGTTTCTGTTAGCTTCATCTAATTAATTAACCCAACCAACTTTTCTTGTCATTGTTGATGGAACGTTCCCTCAGTATTTCTTAACGTGGGAAGAGAAACAAATACTGCTGCTGCTCAGCAGGCAAAAGGATACAAGGTCTGGGTGTGAGGGTCCTTTCTGTTGCAGGACTGTCCTTGGGTTACCAGGAAGATGTCTCAGGCTGCCCCAGAGGGAGGCTGGGGAAAGGCACGCATGGTTACTCTCTTAGCTTGCCTGTGAAACACGAAACATCAACACATTAATTCAAAAGGCTTTTAGCAACACCAGGCCCCCAATTTAGTCATTCGCTATTGTTCCAGTATGCTCTAAAACCCCTTCGCATGGGGGAGAGTGTGAATGTAGTTGACTTTTAAAATCTGAGTTTATTTATGTTTTGGGTCTGGGCTTATTCAATATTGCTTTCAACTGACAGGCTCTCAAACATCATGAATACCAAAAAGAAGGGATTTGGCGATATCTTCAAAATGTACAGCTTTGTTTCCTCCCGTGAAAGCCCAGGGATGGAGTTTGTTCACTTCTGAATGCTTCCCATTAGCACACGCCGATGACATCCAGCCCTTGAACCATGTTTAATTGAAAATGGCAAATAAACATTGCCCAGCCAGCACTCCCATGCCCGGCAGCTATTGGACTCATTAAAAGGAAAAATGACCAGCTTCCTGCCTGTCCACACGGGCCTTTCCGTATGGAATGTGGGATGTTGCCTTTGGAGTTGCATTAATTTTTTATCATTCCTTAGTAATTAACATTGTATTTCTGCTGATAAACCCCATCAATATGGTGATTTGATTAGCAAAACATAAAACTACTCATTAAACTCCAATTATGTTGCTCAGGTATAATTTGATTTTGATTGGTTGGAAAAATGCTGTTGTGTTGCCTTTTCTTCCCCCCTACTCCCCCTCCTAAAATACCCAGTTAAGTGCTACATTTACAATGCTGGCTCACTTAGCAAAGGGCATTCCCTCTCGTGTTTACTGAGAACTCAATGGCATTTAGGTGCCAACGGCGGGGACGACATTTATGGAACCTAATAGTCAGACACCTCCAGATAACCCACCTTCCCATTGCTGGTGGGATGCCTGCGGGGTGGGGGGGTCATCTTTGAGGAAGTGAGGGATCCAAGGAGCAATGAAGAGTGACGATTCTTTCCACTCTAAATGAACAGAAGTGAGTTTTTGAGGACTATTGAATAGGGGGTTGGTGGCGTCAGGGCTGCATTCTAAAGCCTGATTTTGCATTTATCTCTTTGGAGAGAAGCGTGTGTACACACACCCCCTTCACACGAAGAATCAGATCTGGTCAATGAGCAAGAGAGGCCTCCCGGCTGCTTGAGACCTTGAAGATGTTGACATCTTGAATATTAGTTGAATTGGCCACAGAAAAGGAGGGTTTGGTCTGACAGGTCAAAATGTCATTTGAATGTTCAAATTGTAATGAGAATGTTCAACTAGTGTGAGTTTGCAGGGCTAGGGAAGGGATGAGGCAGTATTGAGTGCATTCATTCCACAGATGCTACTGCGTTGGACCAGGGTTTCGGGGGCAGATGAGATGGATGAGGACAAATTCTCATGGAACTTGCATTCTAGTGGGGTAGAGGTCATGGCCCGCGTGGAATCCTTGAAGGCTCTTCATCCTCCTGGCACTTGCTGTTCTTTGAACTCACCAAGCACACACCTGCCTCAGGGCCTTTGCACAGGCTGTGCCCACTGCCTGGAATGCTTTTCCCCAGGTACACTTACCTGGCTCACTTTCCCAGCTCATCCACATCTCTGTCGTAAAGTTATCTTCTTGGAGACACTTTCTCTGATTGACCTAAATAAAATAGCAGCCTTCATCTGTCCTTATCTCACCCTGAATTGTTTCTTGACAGCACTTAACACTTCCGGATGTTATATTATTTGTGACTGCTTATTTGTATTCTCCAGTTGAATGGAAGTTCTCTGAGGGCAGTGACTTGCTGTCATCTCCGCAGCCAGCCTAGTGCCTGGCACCTGGAAGGTGCTCCACAAGCATGGCTAGGTGAATCAGTGATGCAGACAAGTAAAATAATTTCAGGTAACAAGATAAATCATGATCACGGGAAAGTGACTTTTGATGGAGGGAGCCCTTTAGGTAAAGTTGTTGAGAAAAGTCCTTTTGAGAAATTGACAGTTGGGCCTCGTCTGCAAGATGAGAGGAGCCCCGCCGTGCAAAGACCGGATCTGAGAATGTCCAGGTCACGGAACAGCAAAGGCAGAGACCTTGACGCGGGAACAGGTTTGGAGCTTTCATAGAACAAAAATAAGACCAGTGCAGCAGGAGAAGGTAGCCAGAGAGGCTGGGGTGGGAGCGAGAGACCAAGTCGTGGGCTTTGTAGGGCTTCAGTCCTGCAACCTGCACCCTCTGCCCGGACATGGCCTGGGCAGCTTGGACCCGAACTGGCAGGAGGGTGAGGGCTCTGGTCCACCAGCAGGGGGAGCTCTGGGGTGGTCAGTGTCCCCTCCCCGCCTCCAGCCCTGCAGCAGGGGCAGGTGCATCAAAGCCTGATTTTGCCCCAGTACCTGGAGCCCCCTCTGCAGGGGAATAACGGTTTCTCGCCCTCTTTGTGTCATCATGGTCCTTTCTTGGATGTTCATCATTTCCAGAGTCTCCGAGCCTCTCCTGAGTGCCCATGCTTGGTAGTGACAGGCACCTTGCTTCTTCCCCTAAACCATAAATGTCTACATTGTCTACATCTTTGAACATTTGCTTGAGCCCTGTTTGTGTTTGCAATTTCCTCCTCTTCTGTCTCTGCCTGGAAAACGTCTACTTCAGTCACAGGTCCGGCTCAAATGTCTTCTGTGAAGTCTTTGCATGGGCCACGCCCCTTCCTCTCAAGCAAAACCAAGTGCTCCCCTGCTAAAATTTCGACACTTTTTATGAAGATGTCTCTTACAGCGTGTGCGTGTGTGTGTGCCGCAGTTTCCTGGTCTTCCTCGCATCTCCCTGACAAGAAGTGTGAGCTCCCTGAGGGCCGAAGCCACGTCTTCTTTGTCTCCATGCTGTTGGGGACTGTCACAGAGTCAACATGACCAGTGACTGAATAGATGGACCCTCAGACGACACCCAGTGGAGTGCGGTGGCCCATCACCGTGGGTGGGGAGTGGGCCACCCATGCAGCAAGGAGGGATGCATCTGCTGTGGGGAATTGAAGGACAATCAAGAAAACCAACTCACAGTCATCACCACGGCCCTGGGCTACACAGCACTGTTGGTGAAAAGCCGGCTCTCCTCTCTGTGATGGACATCTGGTCTCCCCAGTTCCAACCGGTCATTGAGGGCATAGCAGCTACTAGTCGTCGTGGTTTTTGGTCAGCCCAGCACATTTTCCATCTTCTTTCTGTTGGCTTTTTGGAGAATTACATCCCAACTCTGTGTGGACTTTTTGATAATCCCAGGCCTCCACCTTCATCTGTCTGCAAGTACGACCCCTTTAGAGATAACCAAGGTGTCTCGTCCACCTAGATGTAGTGGTTGATTTAGGGATACAGCTGGAGAACGAGAGCCCTTCAGACGCCCTTTTCTGCTGGACCTAATGGGAAAATATTCCTCCCTCCCTGTGGATCGTTAGTGCTGTTGGCTGGGGGCTGCCCAGGAAGGAAGAGTGAGACTGGGGCCAGGAAGAGACCAAGTACAGCAGGAAAGGCCCTGAGACATTTTTCGAGCCTTTGGATTTGGCTCCAGTCAGGCCTGGGTACTTCCATCCTACGAATCAACTAATTCCTTTTTCCTTATGCTAATTTGGGTTGAGGTTCCGTCACTTGCAACAGAAACAGGTCTGAACTGGAGAAAATGGCTTAATGGTTTTAGAGCTCCTCCAACCATCCATCATCTGGAAATTTACACGTGGCCAAATTTCCCAGGCAGCTGTAGCAGCGGAACTCTGACGCTCCCATGGCGCAGCTTGGCTGGTTTGATTTTGCTCAGGTGTGTCCTCCTCTTTGAGAGAGGTGGGAATGCTGGCGTTCTGTGTGGCCATCCCACCAAGCCCCATCTGGAGTGGTGTCTACCTTGGGAAGTTGACAATCAGGAGTCCAGTTGGGGAAGAACCACAGGATGGGTCCCTTTGAAAAAGCAAAGGAGAAGCTTAGGGAAATTGAACCTGTCTCTATTAAATACACATAGATGAATTTAGACACATCTCAATGTATTGAATAGATACATTTGATATATCTGTTATGAATGAGAAATGAACATGAGAAGTCAGTTGACAAAATTAAAGAGTGTTGGTTGGGTTGTAGTATATCTCTTTCTTACGTTGTTGGTGGGAACATGGTTTGCTGCACACTTTTCAGGGGATAATTCTGTTAGATCTATCAAAGTTTTAATTGTATGTGTTCATTGACCCAGCTATTTATTTGTTAGAAAATTTCCCTAAAAGTGTGCTAAGAAATAGATACAGGGATATTCCTTGGGGCATTGTCAATAAGAACACAACGTTAAACAACCAAGTGACCGTAAATAGTAGACTGGTTAAATAAATTATGGTATATGCACTCAATAAAAAATGAGGTAGATGCAGGTGATAATATGAGAAGAGCTCTAACACTTGTTATTACATTTTTAATTGCAAAAACAAAAACAAAAAGCAAAACAGGAAACATCCTAATTGCCCCTTAGTGGAAGACAATTAACCATGGTTTAATCATACAACAACGGAATATTATGAAGCAATTTAAATGAATATCTGTTATGGATTGAATGTTTGTGTCACCCCAAAATTCATATGTTGAAATCCTAAGCTTCAAGGTGAGGGTATTAGGAGGTGGGGCCTTTGGGAGGTGATGAGGTCATGAGGGTGGAGCTGTCATGAATGAGATCAGTGCTCCTCTGAAAGAGACCCCAGAGAGCTCTCTCCCTCTTCCCACCACAGGAGGACACAGCCAGGACACGATGCTGTCTGTGAACCAGGAAGTGGGTCCTCACTAGAAACTGAGTCACCAGGCACCTTGATCTTAGACTTCTCAGCCTATAGAAGTGTTAGATATAAATGCTATTGTTTAAGCTGCTCAGTGTACGGTATTTTTGTTATAGCAGCCTGAACGGACCCAAGACAATATCTTAGGTCTGTCTGTACAAACATGGATGAATTATTATAAATATGTTTATTGAGAAAGGCAAATTCTAGGAAAATATAGTTGGTATCATTCTATTTATGCAACATTAAGTATATAGACACAAACTGCAATATATTGTTTATTAATATAGAACCATGTAGTATAATTATAAAAATGTACATGGGAATCATACACACCAAACTACAGGATAGTGGCACTTCTGGGGAGGGGACAGGGTGGAACTTGAGGCTTACCTGTATCTCTGACATTCTCTTCTTACTCCCTTCCTTCCTTCCTTCCTTCCCTTCTTCCCTCCTTACCTCCCTCCATCCCTCTCTCCCTCTCCTTCTCTCCCTCCCTCCATCCCTTCCTTTTTTCTTTTCTTTCTTCTTCTTGGATCTGAAGCAAATAAAATAAGGCAAACATATCTTAAATCTGGATGGTACATACATGGATGTCTGTTATATTATTTTCTGTATGTTTGAAAAACTTTGCAGAAAGCCAAATATATTATGTTTCCCTTTTGAGTAAGCATATGTTAGTATAGATTCTGGTATCAGTGTAAAAAATTTTGTTTTCTTGGTGAGATACACATGGAACTGTTAGCAAAGTGTAGCTTTAGGGAGGGATGAGGAGTCAGGTTTGGGGGAGGAACAGAGAGATTTCTGCATTCCATTTAATTCCTTTCTGGACTATTTGAACATTTAAAGTTATGTGCACCGTAATTCCCACCCCTCCGTCCCTCCCTCCACCCATCGCCTTATCTGTACCTGACAGGGGTTATCTGGATTTGGGGACTATGTATCATTTTTGTTCTGTTCTTTAAATTTCTCTAATCAAAAACCTAGTCAATGTTACTTAAATGTAATAGTCATTTATAACTCTTCATAATTCTTCTCTGACAGCTTGGCACTCTGAATTTTGACAAAGCTTGTCCTGAGGATGGAGATTTTGTTTGTCTGTTTGCTTCGTGTTTTAGGGGCCAGAAAGACCCCTTGAGATGGTCAATCCAGTCCGTCCTTTCAGATGAGGAAACCGAGTCTGAGCAAGGTTGGAACGTGATGCTTGACCTTTGTGAGGCCAGCGCAGTCTGCGCGAAGCCCCCCTCCGTGCTCAGAGCAGATGCCAGCGGACGGGCCAGAGAGAGGGGACTCAGGGCCGAGCCCATTTTCCAGTCTCCTGCACTTTCGCAGGGACCACCTGTGTGTCTGTCGGTGGCAGGCCTGCCTTGGCTCCCCGCGTGGGATTCGGGGCACCCCTTTCGGCTGTGCGTGTTCATGCGTCCGGTGTACGGGGGAGCCCGTGTGGAAAGACAGTGAGCAGATAGCTACAGCTGTTGTCACTTACACTCCAGAGAACAATTCCAAGAATTAATGGCTTCTAATCCTGCAAATAAGGTAGATACAGCGCAGTGTTAGATTCCAAGCTGCCAGGCTCAAGGCGGTGCCTGTATTTCATAAATATGCTTATAAGGACACGCTCCGATCACCGCCTCCAGGATCCTACCCCTGCCTGCAGCTAAGGCCCATGGCCTCAGGCACCTTCCCAGCCCAGGGAATAAGTGAAGTTAATGCAATCTTTAAAGCAACTCCCTATGAGACAAATAATAAGAAAAATTGTCAACAAATAATCAGAAAAATTCATAAGGAGTCCTGCCACCAATCGCTTTGGGTAGCTTTAAAAAGGAAAGTACCAAGGATCAGATACTTAACTGTAACAATCTTTCATTTTAATAATAGCCTTTATGTACTACAATAAGAAGTATCAAAGTCCATTAAATATAATGGGCTGATCCTTCCAGGGATATGGAAGCAAATGAGTCGTTCTTTGGAGGTAGCTCAGCGCTCTTGGGCTTTTAAGGCTTCACTTTAGCTCTTAGGCGGTGACATTTGCAAACGGGATGGTTCTAGTCTGCCTGGCTTTTTGTTCATGTTCCGGGGCCAGCCTGGTGGGAGGTTGCTCCTGGCGGGGAGAGGCCTGGGGGGGACTGCAGGGGCTGGGGTGGGAGAGACCTGCCAGGGAGAGGTGACGGTCACACCGGGAATCCATTCCAATGGCCAAGTGGAGGAGAAGGTGAGAATGGAAATGGGAGAGCAGTTGGTGGGGACACGGGTGACCGAAGGCAGGCGGTGCGGGCAGTGGAGGAGGGGAGCGGAACCGAGGGCATGTCCTCGACAGCGTGTCCTCGACAGCCCTCCTGCAGAGCCGGGTACGGTGTGAGAGGAGGGAGGTGGCATAAAGACTGCCTGGCCCAGCTTTGGGCATGGCCACCCCTCCTGACTCCAGAAAGCCCTTCCAAGGATACATAGTTCCCCTTTAAGATGCCACCCTTAGGACTCAGAGGCACTGCCACGTAATTTATGTGATCCTACCCTGCCATGGGGAGGACATTTGTCACCTTCTGATGGCGCAGTCCCTATCCTTAGAGGCTCCACTTGGTCCAGACCCCAGAGATCACCTTGCACTTCTTACCCTAAGTTAAGGGGCAACATTCCCCCAATCCTGCCCACTCACCCACCCCTCAGGCCCTTCTCCGCTGAGATTCCTGGCCAGCCCAGGGACGCTCTTCGGTCTAAGCTCCTTCTGACCCCCCCACAGCTCAGCGGCCGCGGCAGCTCCCCAGGCCCAGGGCGGCCCTGGGGGAGGCTATTCTCTCTCCTCCGGTCCCGCAGAGTGGCCCAGGTCTCTGGCTCTGGGATGGGACCATTTCTTCTTCATCCCCAGCCTTTATCACGGCCCCTTTGTGCTCCACTCCTCTTGGATTTGGTGCCCCTGGTAGGATGTTGGGCTCTGGTGCTACCGTGAGTAGCAAGGAGCTGCAGGAGAGGGAGGGTGTGTGGGGGGTGGGTGTCCTGCAGGACAAGGCACTGCAATCACAAGCAGGGGGAGGGGAGTCTGACAAAGGGACCGTCCTCAGTGGTCAAGGGAAACTGTGGCGATGGAGTCGTTCACGGGGCCAGCGGCCACTGGGAGCCCTTGTCCCTCACCAGCAGCCGGGAGCCTCAAGGGGCAAGCGGGGGAGCGATGGCCAGAACTGGTGGGGAGCTGGTACTCAGGCCCCTGGCAGGAGAGTGGAGTCACCACCCCCTCAGCCTGCTGGTGCCTCCCGCTGGCCAAGCTCCACCGGGAGCCAGCGTGCAGGGGGTGGATCCCCGGTGAGCCTCCAGGGTGCAGAGCAGCGTGCGGGGGAGCAGCCAGCACAGAGGGAAGATAGCGCATCGGGGTCCCCCTACCATGGACCCCACAAGACCCAAGGCAACCGTGGATGCCAAATAGCTCTCTGAGGTCTGGCATCAGTCTCTTCAGCAGAACCCACCCAAGGCTTGGGTGGCCCCAAAGTCCACTCAGCAACCCCAGGCGGGAACTTGGAGGCCCTCTCCTCCCTCACCCCATGTGCAATCAGCCTGTTGCCTGTGGGTCAGGCCCGTTCCATTCACTCCACCTGCACCCACTGCCCCCAGCTGTTCCCTGCTATAGGAGAGTATGGCATGAGTAAGGTACGATGAGGACAAGTCACTTGCCTGAGGGCAGCCATGCAGCCAGTGATGCAGCTCGGATTTGAACCCAGTTCCCACCTGCTTAACCCCTGGGCTACCCGGCCTCGCAGGTGGGCTCTGGAGCCATCCCAGGCCTGCTTTTCCGAGGGAGGCACCGCGCCCAGCCGCCCTTCCCTCCCCGGGCTCATCTCACACCTCCCTCCCCCTCCCAAGATGCCCTGAATCTTTCAAATGCTTCTTTGCCTCCTAGTTAAGGCATGATAGTTGTAGGATCAGAGAAAAACTTTAGAGGCCTTAAACATCAAAAAGATGATGATGGCTTCTTTCTACCCTCCCATAGATAATTAAAAGCAAAACATAAATACATAAAATAAGGGTAAAAAATATCAGGAAGTCCTGATTTATCCTTAGAGGTTTACTTTGATGATTTTGGAGGCAAATATCAAGTATAAAATTCTTCCTACACAATTTTTCCTCATTTTTTTTGGGAGGGGGGAGGGTTTCCTGTTTAGTTGGTGTTCAGTTGCCTGCCCAGTCTGTCTGTGGGGTAACGCCGTTCTGGAAGGAGCCGTGCAGCAGCACTTTTTTCCCTGAAAAATCAGAGTATGATTCCCATTTCCGGGGTGTGAAGGCTGCTTCAGCTGCCAGAAGGAGTTGCCTACATGGGCCAATGCCAGATGGGTCAGAAATTTGGGGGCAAATAACCAGAAGCAGAAGAAAGGGGTTTTTCTGTACTCTGAATCTCTGGAAAGCGTTTGGGATCAGTCCACGACGTCTAGCATTCTCTCGCACCCACCCAGGGGTGTAGGAGTTTATAGTCAGTGAGTGTGAGCAGCTTGGAAGTGAAGTTGTGGAGGGACGTTTAAGGTTTCTGTTAACTTCAGATCAATCTTGTTTTACGGATGGGAAATAACGGCCAGGTTCCCTTTCCTCCAAACTGCCCCCATCTGGGTGAGGCACGGGGACTCCCAGAGCTTCCCTGAGTCTTACAGAGAGGACAGTGGCATCCAGGGATCCCTAAGGAAAATGAACAGGCTTTGCTGGAAGGTGGGTCCACAGTGCCACAGCACTTTGCAAAACTGCTGTACCTTGCATGGATGTTGGGGCCACAGTTCCACCCCCTCCTCCTCTGGGCAGAGCTAATCCCTCCCTCCCTGCGCCGGCTTTGTGTGGTCCTGTGCACCGAGAGACGTAATTATTAGTTGGATGCAGGCGAGGGCAGGGATAGAGCAGGACTCACTCCTGCTGCCAGCATCTCTCACCGTGGTGGTCACACGGGACTCTCAGGAGGGCCACTAACCAATCACAGAACAGAGGACACTTCCCAGTCCGTGCCCAGGAATTCCAGGTTCCACGTCTAAGAATTTTTGAGGCCAGGGGCCGAGTCCTAACTCCTGTGACAGCTTCCTGTGAGGAGAGACCTTCATGGTCTGAATGCAGTTTGGGGAGGTGTGGACAACACCCCTGCTCCTTCCTGGGGTGGCACCAGCGTGTTTGAGGTCTTCAAGGTGGAAAGGCTTGAATGCTTTGCATTCCTGCCCCTGGGGCTGGTTGTGGTTTGATTGCTGTATGGAGAACTGAGGCCAGGAAAAAACCAGATTCAAATCCACAAGACTGACTTTCCTTCCTTACATTCCCGTATGCGAGTGCAAGCAGGGAAAGAGAGTGCACACAGAGGGGGAGGCGTGGTTGACGTATCTGGTTAATTGTTCTTGTCCTCAAAGTAACTGTTAAAAAAATTAATGACTTCACTTATTTGATAGAGCAGTTTTTGGTTTGAGCAGAAAGTACTGAGTTTCCATATACCTCCTCTGACCCTCCATACAGATTCCCCAGTCTCAGAGTAACTTTTTACAGGGAAACAAAGCCAGATGTTCCTGTAGAAGGGAAATCTTTGTGAGGACTGATGCAGACAGACCACTGTTAGCACTCACACATTTCTGATTTTTTATTGAGACTGAGCGGAAAGCCCACCACCCCGTGAGTAACCCTCTCATTCATTGTCTTCATTCGTTTGACAAGTGTCCATTGATTTGAGCATCCTCCCTGCCCAGGTGTGGGCCGTGGGCACAGGATGGACTGTGGAACAGACCCACCCCGGCCACCACCCAGCTTATAGCTGGGTCCAGGACATAGGCCCAGCTCATAGCTGGGTCCTGCGCCGAAGCACAGAAATGCCCGAGACGCGGAACATGCAGTCCAGCTTGGTGGAGCAGGGAAAGAAAGCAAGAGGTGTCTCAGGTGAGACAGACCCAAGAGAAATGAAGGAGAAGGGACTTGCAGGACCTCAGGACTATGGGATGTGAGAGAAGTGGGAGGAGGCATCCTTAAAAAACGAGACCTTGGACAACCGGGTAGCTGGCATCATTCACAATGGCCAGGGCACGGGTTAGCAGGCTCGGGGCGGGGGCTAGGGGTGCACTCAGCTGCAGGGACATGTGTCAGAGGTGCCTGTGAAGACCGTGGAAACAGGCATTCAGCGCCTGATTTTAAAGATCAGAAGAGGATTCTATTCCGAGTGTGGTTTGGAAAGCATTGTCTGCTAGACAGTTTGTGGAGCCAGGTGAGGCCACCAGGATGTGTGTGTTGAATCGAATGACAGCAGAGCAGGTGAGGCTGGGCTCTGAGGCACAGCAACACACAAGGGGCAGGGACATGAAGGGAGTAGGTGGGTCGGCCAGGGAGCCTGCAGTGTGGCAGGGACAAAGTGACAGATAGTGCAAAGGCCCAAGGGAGACTGATAGGGATAGAAGAGGAGCCCCAGTTCCTGCCTGCAGGGAGTCTGCAGGTCAGCTTGGCGGCAAGGCTGAGTTGGAAATGATTGGTGCCTGGCTGAAATGCTCAGATGGGCTGAGGGAAGAGTGGGGCTAGGACACGCTGTCACCTTCTTCAGTCTCCCCTGCAATCATGGGATGCTCGTGGCACACCCAAGACGTCCTTCCACGAAGGCCTGCTCAGCCTGCTGCTCACCCCTGTCCGTGGATGGAGTCGTACGCATCGTGGCACCCCTCATGCCTGGCACGTGCCGTGCACCTTACAGATGCTCTCAAATGTATGTGGAGAGAATAGATGAGAGACAGAGTCAGTGTTGGGGCCACAAAAGAGAAGAACGAAGCAAAGAGACTACCTTACATCTCTTTAAAACTATTAGGAGGAAGGGAACATTCTAGGTCTCAGTATGTAATTTCTGAAAAGTCAGACGAATCCTGGGAAACTCAAGTGCAGCCAGCGTTTCATTTTCATCACGGCGCACTCCCTCCTTCTAAACATAGGGGGTTTCTTTTCCAAGTTGTCATCTTGCTTTTCCAAAACCGGGTAGGAAGCAGCTCCGTGGGAATTGCCTTGGCCGAGGCCGCGTGTTCCCGAGAGCGTTGCTGGGCAGGTGGGATGTGTCCCTTCTCAGCGGCTCGCTCGGGGAACGTGGCTGGGCTTTCCCTGGTCTTTGTCTCTGCCACGGAATCTGACAGTTGAGCCTCGCATTTGGCGGAGTCCACAGTGACTGTCACCCAGGCGGGCCTGTCGGGGGCCAGTGATGAAAGTGCTGAGGGACACTGTGTGTTTTCTCTTCCATACACGGGAGGTGGGTCACGCCTCCCTTCCTTATGCCCAGGCCTGGGACAATGCAGGTGGACCCCAGTGGCTTGAAGTCTATGTTGGCTTGTCACTTAATTGACAATAGAAGGCATTTATGGACTGGCAAAGAAAAAATGCTCCTGCTTAAAATACCCACAAACCATCGGACACATCTGGCATTGAGAGCCGGGCACTGTTGCTTAGGTGTGGACTGTGTCTGCAAGCGGTGCCAGACATGTGTGGGTGAGCTTGTGTGCCCTGGTTCCCATTCTTTTTGTAGTATGAACCCAGTCGTTCTTTCCCCCTCTTTCATTGAACACTTCTTTTATTTTTTTTCCTTTCGTTTTCTGGCCAGCTTTTGTTCATAGCACTCTTGGTCCTGTGGAATGTGATGTAGTCATTGAGCCCTAAGTCACCCAGGAAGGGAAGGTACAGGGACAGAGAAGGGTAGAGATGGGGAAGTGTCTGGAGTGTGGCCCCCAGTGGGCCAGCACCCTGGGGGACCACGGCATCTTCAGTGTGTAGCCTCCGGTAGACTTTAGAGCACAGCCTACCCAATGAATATGTGGAAATTGAGGATCAAATATTCAATCAAAATCTTATACCCTCTACCAACTATTTCCATTTTTGCTTGTCATCTCCTAGTGTGTTATGTTGAATTTTGTATTCCGTTTTCTACTGAATGTTGGATCATAAAGCTTTATTTCCAACCTTGCATTCTAGAAATCTTAGTATAGACATGGGTTATATGGTAACAATTACCATTAGTGATGGGACATTCTGGGAGGAGAAAGTGACACCATTTAGGCAAATAGTTCTGGATTTGGCAGAACTGAGAGTCTTTTCAATTTTCGGTGACAATAAATTCTAAAATGAACAATCTAGTGCATATAACTTTTTATTTCAGCAGAACTTTTCATTTCGCAAAGTTTTCATTTCCCCAGGAGTAGCATTAAGCCTTGATACATATTGCAAAACTCCCTTCCGAAAGGGCATTTTCAACTGATCTTGACACATCCCACCAACATTGGTTGTCTTTAAACATTCTACAATTAGATGCGGGTGACAGTGGTACAACTCTGTAAATATACTGAAAATCATTGAATTGCATGCTTAAAACAGGTGAATTTTATGGTACGTAAATCATGCCTCAATAAAGCTACTAATAAAAAATGCCGTAGGAAAAAGAGGATGTCTTTCTTATGTGTCTATACCTGTTGAAATAATTTAGGGTGGTTTAAGTCTCTACCATCCAATCTGACATTTCATGTGGTGCTGAAAGTTCTAATGACTCAGCCCAGGATTCGTGCTTTTCATTAAAGTTAGAATTCGTGTCTTGTGATGCAAACTCATCCAGTGCTTCAGCTGGGAGTCGTAACGTCTATGTTCCAATCCTGGCCACTTGTGCTGTGTGACCTTGGCCATGTATTTCTCTCTCTTTTGCTCCTCAGTTTTCTCATCTGCAAAATGGAGCTAAGAACACTCTCCCTGCCTACCCCTGAGGGTTTTGAGGGAGAATCAGGTAAGACAAGTGCAGGCGAAGGCTGTCTGTGAACTGTCACATGCTACACGGGTGTGAGCCTTTGGATGGTGATGGTGAAGGATCAGAGGAAGGACGCACAAAGGGAACTTCTGAGGCAGACAAGTCGGAACAAGTAAAACATTCAAAAACGTCATAAGGGTGAGTGTGTCCAAAGATACTTAATTCCATCAAAGGAAACCCATGAAATGCCACCCATTTCTTTGGGAACCTATAAGGCAGCGATAATAATGTGCTCATAACAGCTGTAATGTATTGATTTCTTACTCAAGGTCAGGACCCTCAGCCACTGCTGATCCTCACAGCAACCCGACAAGGCAAGAGGTTTTATCCCCACTTCCCTGGTGAAAACACCTAGGCAGCAAAATCTCTGCCCCTGTGGGCTCATGTTCTAGTGGGGAAAAGGGATAGAAAACAAGTACTTCACCAAACATTAGGTACGAATCAGTGCTATGAGGACCACAAACAAGAGTAAAGAGACAAAGAGATCCTGCACTGGGAAAGGGTGCAATTTTAGACTGGGTGCTTAAGGAAGACCTCTCTGAAGAGATGCATTTTCAGTGGAGATCTGCGTGAACTGAGCAAAGCAAGCCAATATTTGGAGGAAGAGCTTTACTGACTGAGGGAGTGACATGTGCAAAGGCCCCGAGGCAGGAGCATGCTCAGAAGCATGCTCAGAAGTGAAGAGACCTCAGAGACCCTAAGTGCCTTGCTCTGGGAAGCTGAATAATGCCCCCATAGGTCCTAATCCTTGGAACTTGCAAGTGCTACCTTATATGGCAAAAGGAACATTGCAGATGTGGTTCAGTTAAGGCTGTTGAGATAGGGAGATGGTCCTGAATTATCCAGGTGGGTCCAATGTCATCACAGGGGTCCTTAGAGAAGGAGGCAGAGGGAGATCTGACACACAGGAAGAGGGCGATGTGGCCACAGAGGTGGGGGTGGTGCAAGGAAGGGCTGACAAGCCCAGGAAGGCAGGTGACCTCCAGGAGCTGGAAAAGGCAAGGAAACAGATTCTCCCCTAGAACCCTCAGAGGGAACAAGCCCTGCTGACATCTGGACTTTGGCCCAGGGAAGCTGACTTTGGACTTGTGGCCTCCAGAACTATAGAAGGATAACTTTGTGTTGCTTGAAGCCACAGGATTGTGAGAATCTGTTACAGCAACCCTAGGAAACTGATTTGCACGCCCAAGACCACAGAGACCTTCCCAGGGTGTAATGGACACCTCCAAGTTCTCACGTCACTGTCAGAGCTTTGGTGACGTGTTTGGAGGAAGGACGTGGTCCAGCTTACAGGTCATTACACATGGAAGCTCTTCTCTACCGTTTGGAAAATGGCTACTGTTGTGACTGTTCCCTGTTTCCCTGTCTGCCCTAGAGCCTCCTTGGGGCTCCCTTTGACCTAGCACCCAAAGGGTTAATGCCTGCCCGGGGGAGGGGGCGCTGGGGCAGCTCTAGCACAGTGGCAGGGGCTCATTATGATTGCTCAGCCTCCTGTTCTGCCAGTCGCTAAGTATTTTGGATTTTTGGATATCACCCTGCGGTTAAGTCATTTTCCCACCAGACAGTCCGTCCCACCAGATCTCTCAGGCTGGGCTGCCCAGGGGTCCTGAGCTGCTCCACTCCATGCCTGGAGCCAAAGGACAAACTCTGTCCTGCTGACTTCAAACAGCTTATTCTTTTTTTAAAAAAATTGACAGATAATAATTGTACATATTTATGGGGTACAGAGTGATGTTTTGATACTTGTGTACAATGTGTAGTAATGATCGAATCAGGGTAATTAGCATATCCGTCACCTCAAACATTTACCATTTCCTTGTGGTGAGAACATTCAACGTTCTCTCTTCTACTGCGGTCTGCAACCCTGGGGCCGTGACTGGTGCTGGTCCCTGGCCTGTTAGAACCTGGGCCCCGCAGAAGAAGGTGAGCATCGGGTGAGCCAGCGAAGCTTCACCTGTACTTACAGCTGCTCCCCATTGCTCGCATCACCGCATAAGCTCCGCCTCCTGTCAGATCAGCGGGGTCATTAGATTCTCGTAGGAGCAGGAACCCTACTGCAAACCACACATGCACAGGATCTAGATTGTGGGCTCCTTATGAGAATCTAACACCTGATGATCTGAGGTGGAGTGAGGCGGTGATGCTAGTGCTGGGGAGTGGCTGCAAATACAGATCATCATTAGCAGAGAGGTTTGACTGCACAATAAGTGTAATGCACTTGAATCATCCCCAAACCATCCCCCCAACCCTGCCCCAGTTCGTGGAAAAATTGTCTACCATGAATCCAGTCCCTAGTGCCAAAAAAGTTGGGGACTTTTACTCTTCTAGCTATTTTGAAATATATGATACATTGTTGTTAACTGTACTCCCTCTACCATGCAATAGGACACCAGAACTTATCCCTCCTACGTGTCACTTTGTACCCACTGACCAACATCCCCCCATGCCCCTGTTGCACTCCCCTTCCAAGTCCCTGGTAGCCACTGCTCTACGCTCTGCTTCCTTGAGAGCAACTATTTTAGCCCCCACATGTGAGTGAGATCACGCAGTGTTTGTCTTTCTGTGTCTGGCTTATTTCACTTAATATAATGTCCTCTGGGTTCATCCTGCTTGTCACAAGTGACAGGATTTCCTTCCCTTTTAGGGCTGAATAGTATTCCATGGTATCCACATACCATATTTTCTTTATCCATGAGATGGCCTCATGAGCTCATCAAATGTTCTTAGTTTCAGCCCCATTGAAAACAGGACCAAAATTAATCAAATGTTTGCCAATTGGAAAAAGACCATGAATCAGAAAATAGAGAAAAGTTTTTCACTCTTTTAATTTTGAGGTGTATGTGGTAAACAATTTTTTTTCAAAGTCTATAAAAAACGCTCTCATCAGCAGTGTCTCCTGCAAAGCAGAGGCATACAAAACAAGAAATACTTTAAAAAAGGAAGCAAAACTTTGCTTTTCTGTTGTTTTCGGTGGTTGTCGCTTCTGGCAGTGCTGATGAATGTGTTTGGTGAATTCACTGCTCACGGGCAGAGCTGGGCTATGACTGGTCTTGAGAACATCTTCCAAGAAGTGTCTCCTTCCAGAAGTTTCCCATTCTCTCCTGGGTCCCGGTCATGTGGAGGAACTGTCAGGGCTAAGCACCCAGAGCCCGGCACAGGGCCCAGCACGTAGTAGGGGCTTCACCGGGCTTTGTTGAATGAATGAATGATCTCTCACAACCATTCATTCACCCACTTATCCAACAAGCATCTCCTGAGTGTCTGCTTAGTTGCAGGCTCTGTGTAGCTCCTGGTAACTCAGAGAAGTCGAAAACCCTCACCTTACAGTTAAGGAATTCGTGGAAGCATCTGGGCTATGCTTGATTTGGGGGAACAAAATCGTGAATTAATCATTCTATATGTACTCCATTTCCCCCAAACATCCAAACACTGATTGTTTCCTTGGGGCTGGGAGTGTGAACGACGGTAAACATTCAGTGCCTTGCACGGAGATTGGCCCATGGTGGATGCAGTGACAGAAAAACACAAACACACGGAGACTATCAAGGAAGTTGTGGTGGACCGTGTTCTTGTGATAAGATTAAGCTTCCTGTTGATATCGAGTGTGGCCACGTGACCTGCATTGGCCAGCGAGGTAGGAAACAGACAGCCACGTGCCATGGCTGGAAAGCAGCTGTAGGAGCCTCCCTGGCTCCTTCCCCTCGGCCATGGCCCCTCCTGCCACAGCTGAGGCCCTGACATTGGTCTTTGCTGGTATGAGCCACTGAGATTGGGGCTTATTTGTTACTGCATGTGACTTAGCTCAAGCTGTCTGATGTCGTAGTCTTCAGGCCCTAAGGATGGACAATGGTTTCACAAGGACAGGCATATAGAGGCAGGACAATGGCAGCATGGTTATTAATTAGAATATAAGCTCGTTTTCTGTTAGTAGAAACCTAATGTAACGAAGGCTCAGGCAAAATAGAGATTTCTTTCTTTCTCTAAGCTTAGGCAAAATCAGTTCAGGGCTGGCATGGAGGCTGTGCAGTGTCAGGGACTCAGGCTCCTTCTGTTCCGTTGCTTGTCCTTCCTCTCCTGGTCACTCCCGTGGCTACGTGCTAGTCCGTACGAAACGGGAATGATGAACTCTCTTCTTCCTAAAGGCAGGACCTGCAGGCTGCAAGCATCACTGCCATTCCTCAGTCACATGGCCACACCGAGCTCCAACAGAGGCTGGGAAATGTAGCTGTCATTACGAGAGCCAGGTGCTCACCTGTGAAGGCAGAGCATAAGCTTGAGGGACAAACCTCCCACGGTGCATCTGAGGGTTGGGTGACAGTCAGTGCCCTGTTAAATGATAGGATCCATGGTGTGGTCAGGCAGTGCTATAGAGTCACTCCTACTGTGCTCATAGGAATGGAGAAGTATTTTTTTAATCTACAAATATGTAAAGGGTATTTCTGCATGTGCCAGAAACTCAGAACCCACAGTAGTCAGACGAAAATTGCCTCTCCTCAGCATCCTGTAATGGAGTGATCTGTTCCCGACCAAGTGCCAGAGTGACATTTCTAAATGGACAGATGGACCATTTCATTCTCAAGTGTACCCTCAGATGTCTTCCCTGTCTCCCCTTCCCCCCACTCAGTGGCCCAGGAGCCAACCTGCTTGAACTTCACTGTGAACTTCATCAAGGGGCTTCTCTGGCCTTCTGGTTTTGGTTGGGATTGGTCAGTGGGAGCCCTGGAGGAGGTAGGAGGGAGGGAGGGCTCCCTCCCTGTGGGGTGTGGAGGCCACAGCTCGGGACAGGTGGCCTCTCTGGCTGCTGTCTCCACATTCCTTTAGGAACTTTTTCCCTTGTGGTTTCTCTACACCTGCCCATGTTTTTCTACAGTCTCTTGATTAAATTACTCAATTTAAGTGTCCACTTGTTTCCTACCATGACCCAAACTGATACCAAACCCTCCAGCAGCTCTCTGTGCTTCAGGGCAGAGGGTTAGCTCCTCTGTAAAGCATGTAAGGCTCCAGCACCTTCCCTTGCCTGCTGGCTCTCCTTAACTTCATTCATTCATTCATTCATTCATCCAGCAGATCTTCAGTGAAATGAACCATGTGCCAGGCGCTGTTCTTGGCACTGAGGATCTGACAGTGACAGAGCGTGGCAAGACCCTGCCTCCTGGGGTCCTGTGTCTCAGCCCCTGGACCCCTTGCTTCTTTACTGAGATGCACTGGCCATTCCGGGTGCTGCCCTCCCTCCCCTCTCCTCCCCTCTCCACCCCCTCCTCGGGCTGGACACAGCTCTGCTGTCCATCCACAATCTGTCTTCTCCTTGAAGCCACACCTGGCTGTCCTGGTACAAGTGACCCTTCCTCTCCTTGGAGCCCCCACCCAGTCCTGTGCAGACACCCCGCTGAGCTCTGGGGGCTCATTTGCGTGCTGATTGGTTTGTGGTCCTGTTAGACCCACAAGCTGTGAGTGACTTAGGGACAGAGGGACATGTAGGGCTTCCCTGAGACCCCGTGCCTGCAGTGCCTGGTGTTCAGCAGGTGCTCAGTGAAGCTTTGCGGAATCGAGAGTGAAACGTTAATTCTATGAACGTGTAAAGGGGCCAGGTGGCATTTCCCGACCCCCACAGTGGTCACCTGAGGAAGGCAGGGAAGGATGTGGATCCTTGTTTTCAGGAGAGAACAGAGTCCAGAGGAAGGTAAATTATTGCCCTTGTATCACCCCACCTGGGACGAGGAGGATCAGAAATGTGAATTCAGCCCCTAAATACAAACCCTGTGTTCCCAGCTGTCCCCTCTGAACTGGGATGCAAGACAGACTAAGCCAGGGTCGAAATTTATGGGAATCAAAAAATATACACGTATCTGCAGAAGATTTCGAAAGGAATACTGCCACATGGATGCAGACAACATAGGGATGGGGCGTGCGGGAGTGTGCCAGGGCTCCGCTACAAAGTAGCACAGAGTGAGCAGCTTCGGCAGCAGAGATTTACTGCCTCGCAGTCCTGGAGTCCGGAAGCCCGAGTCCAGGGTGTTAGCAGGGCCTCGCTTCCTCGGAAGGTGCGAGGGGAAGGTCTGTTCCAGGCAGTGACAGAGCTTGTGGTAGTTCTCGGCTTGTGGCACAGAGCTCTGATCGTCACACGGGTTCTCCCTGACTGCGTGTCCAAACGTCCCCTTTTTATGAGGACACCAGTCGCATTGGATTAGGGCTCACCCTAAGGGCTCATTTAACTTAATTACCTCTGTGAAGACCCCATTTCCAAAAGGGGCCACATTCTGAAGTACAAGGGGTTCAACATGACTTTTGGGGGGATGCAATTCAACCGGTAACAGATGGTAAGAAACCCCATAGAAGGAGCTTCCTTCGCCCTCTGTGACCTTTGACCCTCACTCCCCGACCAGTGTGAACCAATTGCTGTTAAGACTTTGGAGACCATGATTCCAGACTTTTCTGTGCTTGTCCCACCTGTGATTATACACTCTCACAGACCCACGTGTGATGAGGACCAAAAACAAACAAAACAAAACAAAACAAGAAAAAAGATAAGCCTAAAAGCATGGAAAAGAAGAGAAACTCTTCGAAACACAAAGAGTGTCCATGTCCATGTCCATGTCCATGTTTTTATTCTTGTTTTGTTGATTTATTTTTATCTGGCTCTGAAGCAAGGGGCTGGAGAGGGAAGTGGGCAGCGGGGTGGGGTGGCGTGGTGGGTGGGGTGTGGGGTGGGGTCCGAGTCTCCGGGGCTGATTGGAAGGCGCTGACGGCACCGTGGCAGAGAGGGGGCAGCCAGCCTCACGCCTCCGACTTCGCACAACCCCGAGTTCCACAGCGTGGCCTCGACTTCTGTCCCCGGGCAGGTGTGCCGCAGGCAGGGGAGGAAGGTGAGGGTTCCCTGTCCTAATCGGGGCCCGAGGCTGAGCCGCCAACGCCTCTTATTCACAGACAAGCGGGAGCTGGACTCCGACAGAATATCAAAGTGAAAATTAATGCCCGCCGCTTGTATATTGCCCAGACGTTACTTTCGAGAGGAAAACAACAGGAGCAGAGCGAAGCTGTACATATGTTAAATTCACATCAGTAATAAAGATTAAGTAGAAGTTAATAGCATCCCAGTCATGCTTGTGGAGGTAATCTCCTTTCTGAAAATTCAAAATTAGATTTGGAGGATCGAAGCAAACAGGGGGTGAGACTTTGGCGTAATATTTTAATCAAATTGTCATGAATGAGTGGATACAATTAAGAATTCTGTCAGTCAAAGTGCCGAGGCCCTTTTGTTAGTCAGCAGTGGGAGGGGTGCGCCGGGCCATCGTGGGGAGAGATTAAACTTGACCCCAGGATCTTCATTTTTGACCCTCTGGCTGGGCTTTGCCTGTCAGATGGCCGTTGTGAAAAGAGGTAGGTAGGTGTGTGTGCATGTGTGATCTGCGCATGTGTGTGTACATGCAACTGTAAGAGTGTATGAGTGCTTGCATGTGTGTGTGTGGTGTGTGCACATGTGAACGTGCATGTGTGTACAACACAGGCATGTATGTGTGCACGTGTACATGTATGCGCATGTGTGTGTGTGTGCCCTAGGCAGTGAGAAAGCCAGAATTCACGGAAAACAAAGGATTTGTGCTGTGGCACTCCTGGCAAAACCTGCCCATAAGTGCTCCTTTAAATCTCACTCCTTTTCTTTGTGGCTGAAGACAGGTGTTTCATGTGTGAATGTCCATGTGGATTGGAGGTGTCCACATGAGTACTTCCAGACACTCCATGAAGATAGATACATTAATATTGTCCAAGGCCGTATTCGAAGGGTGATGTAATTGACATCGATGCATGAGTGAATGCGTGCATTTGCTAACTTTGACTTTAATGTTATTCTGCTCCATCGGTGCAACTCCTGAACCAAGGTGCCCAGCCCGCTGTCATTTCTCTCAGGGCCTTGCAGTTTTCAAGACCTGCTTTGTGTAGCCCCGTTTATAATAGTGGAGGCACCAGGCAATATTTACTCTTTCTCTCTGTCTACCACTCTCCCATCACTGCTCTCTTCCCCTACATACATTGATTTATTTTAAATTTTGATCCATGTGTAGGGGGGTAGTAGGGAAATACAGTGGCAAAAAATATCTTTCTCTTTTTCTTCTGCAGCCGTCATCTGCTATGTAGGTGTATCTTATTTATCAGTGATTATAAATCAATAAGGAGAATGCAGGATAGCAAGATAAGCCAGGCTTCCCAAGCCTCTAGAGTTACAGACATCAACATGCATGAATGCAACGTGTCTGATACAGAATTTATTATTTTAAGCAGATTCAAGTAGATTTGAGTTTTTCTTTTTTTTTTTTTAAATTTATTTCCTCCAAGGTGGTGGCTGTCGCTGCTACTCCATCTCCCCTCTTCAAACCCTGTGTTTGGGAAATAGACAAACGCTTTCGACACAGGATGACAATATGTAATCAGCGTCCCTGCGGTTTATTTTACCTTTTGTTGCAGAAGAGAATAAAGTCGGAGTAACTTACGTTACTCCCTCCAGTTGGGTGAGCATTTTGAGGCCGAAGGACCTAATTATTTTTTTAACACTGCCTTTACTGCATTTGCCTGGGGAATTATTTCCAATCAACTGACAGACCTACTGTGCTTGTGACATCACAGCAACGGGCTTTTTACACGGAAAACAAGCCTTCTGTTAATTCAGCAATAACACACCCTGCACGCAAAAATTGCATTAGCAACGTCTAACCTGAGTGTTGAACACATTCGGAAATAAACACTATTGCACTACAGGGGTTGAAAGGGAGTATGCATCAAAATGCCTGGCATTTAATTTTTTCCCCCTTCTTCGGGAATTTAGCCAGTGAAATATAGCTGCCAGTGTCCCAGGCCTGCGCGCTCCTGCAATATGCTCTCGATCAATCAGATTTGCATAACTAAACTGTCTGCGAGCCCGCTCGGCTGCCCAGGTGCAAGGCCATTTGCATATAGAACAGTGAGGAGGTCCCAGGAGTCACTTCAGACCGGAGCGACTGCTGAGCCCGCAGTCCACACAGCCCAGGAAATGAAATTGGAATGACAAAAAAAATGGGAGTGCTCGCCTGGAAGGGTGAAATATGCAGGCACGTTGCAAAGGTTATGTAGAGATTAGGAGGCAGCGGTTTCCAGATGCGGAGAGACCCACTGGCGTCAGAGGCAGCTGCGCTACGGGGTGGGCGATGGTGCGGGTTGCGGCCCTGAGGTTCCCCTCACCCCGCCGGTGTCCCCTTGAACCTGTGGAGCTGCTGTGGGACCTCTGGGGCCTTTCCTGACATGGGCAGACTTGCGGGGCCTGATCCCTTTGCAAGACAGGCTTTCCAAATGGACACGAGGGGGGGTGGCACTGGGGCCCCCAACGGCAGCACCTCGTCCTGCTTCTCGGCTGCTGTGAATGAACTGCTTTGTAAATGCCCCGTCCCTGGGCTGGAGGCCATCGTCATCGGCCTTACACCAGCCTGGCCAAGTGGGGCTGTCACCTTCCAGAATGCTCAGGGAGGTCAAGTGGCCATCCAGGGTCACGCTGCCAGCAAGGTGGTGGAGCAGGGACCGGATCCCTGAAGCCAGGGAGGGCAAGTGGGCTATTCAAGGCCCCCGCTGCGTCTGTAACAGACAAGGCTCTGGTTTCCTGGGTCCCAGCGGAGCAGGACTGGATCTGCGAGTCCTCCCTGCTGGAAAGAGCTGGAGGGTAAGCTCTAGGCTTTGAAGCAGGGCCCCTCTTCGCTTTCACAGGCCATAGGCACTTGTGCCTTCTTGTGTCACTTCCTGTGTAAGAAAAATACTAAAAATTACATTTTACAATAAAGACAAAGATATCCCAGGCTGGATTCATTATTATTATGTTTGTCTTCTGATTTTAAGATAAATTAGAGTTAAAACATTTTCGTGAGCCCCTAAAAGCGATTCAGGCCCTGGGCACTGCTCCTGGGGGCCTGGTGGACACGTGGCTCTGCTTTGCCAGCTACGTGGTCCCTGTTGTCACCACCCATCTCTGCCGCTGCAGTGCCACAGCAGCCACGGAGGACAGAGGAGTGAACAGGTGGGCTGTGTCCCAATCACACTTTACTCATGGACACAGAAAGGTAAATTTCCTGTCATGTTCAGGTGTCACGGAATGTCCTTCCTCTTTCGGTTTCTTTTTGACCCATGTACAAATCATTCTTGGCTCGAGGGCCTCCGCACTGTGCCATGTGGGTTTCCGGGGCAAAACTCCCCGATGTGGGACTGGGCAGCAGGAGGAAAATCTCTAGACACAGCTTCTGAGGAATAACTGCTTTATTTTCACTTTATCGATTGGGGACTGCCTCATTTCCAGGGAGCCGTCCCTTTGCCCGCCCAGTGCTAATGACACAGATAATTGTGTTTGCTCACAGGCTGGTGGAGATTTGAGGAGGCATAAAGCAACGACACCCCCGTCCTCTCCAATTTTGTTCTCCACCTCTCGTAGAAAACCACAATGAAAGTTGCGTCTTTGTCACCCTCACTTAATGAATATAAATAGGCAAGTGCGTTAGGGAAAGGAAGAGACACTCTCTTTTGTGCCTTCTGCCCTGGCACTTAAGGGGAGTGTGTGGGGTGGAGGGTGGGAGGTCAGGTCAGTGTCCCTCTTGGTTTGAATGTCACTTGTTGTCAAGTTGGCAGCATCCTCTGTGGTTCCCATGGCAACAGCTTTTTGTGTAGGGGGGAAGGGTCATGCACCTGTGATCTCGATGAAAAGGACAATGAGAGAGTACTCATCGTTTAGTGCCACTGTCTCTGCTGATGGACTGGAGTATAACCTTGAAACGGGGTGGATAAAGGGCAAAGAACTTGTAACACACACATGGTGCGTCCAGATCACGCGGCCGGGGAGCGCTTTGCTGGCCCTTTGCTTGCTGGGCCGTGGGATGAGCAGCTTGTACCACGAGCCCCGTAGTGGCCACCTGTGTCTTGAGTTGCGGCTGAGCACGGTGCAGCTCACACCTGGTTTCCGGCTAGCCGCCCGGCCCAGGTGTGCTGTGGGAAGGTGTGGCAGAGGTTCCATAAGCCCCATCCGAAAATGGAGCCAGGGAAGCTGCTTCTACCTCTCACCCTTTTTCCTCACCTGACGACTGCAGGGCCTCATTCCTCTTGGGGGTCTCTGCTTGTCCCCTGGTGTAGCTTCCTTGCGGATCTCCAATTTCTATGGTGGTCTGAAGCCGCCATTGAGTGAGACAGCAGTACTGACTGTGTTCTGGCCTTGTACCCCGAACCTCCGTGGAGCCATGTGTCTGTCCATTCACAGCTGTTTGCTGAGGGCCTGGTGGGTAGACGCTGGAGACACAAGGTGCAGAAGACAGAGCTGGTCCCTGTCCTTTAGGGTTTACAGGCTGGTGACAGAGACAGGCATTAAATAAACACCTGATCAATATATACTTACCAGTAGTGGTGAGTGCTAGTTACATTCAGCCAGTACTTAGTGAGTGCTTGTATGTGACCACAGGGCACAAAGAGCCAGGAACTAGAAGGTAAATAAGACATAGACCTTCCCAGAAGAGGGGAACAGTCATGCAGTGAAAATTCTAGACAACCTGGTGCAAAGGGAAGCACATTTGCCGTGGTTCCAGGATGACCCACTTCTCACGCGGGTTCCACGCTTCCTAGGTGAGTTTTCTCTGAGCCTCATTTCCTCAACCCTAAGGGGGTAATAAGGTCGGGAGGTCCGCCTCTAGGTACGGCTGAAATGGCACAGGACACACAAAGCTCTCAGCTCAGGCCCAGCACAGAGAAGGTGCTTGGAAACGGTGGCAGTCGTCGTTTTGTAACAGGAGAGGTGGAGGGCACAGGGCCCATGCCAGCGGCAGGCGCCCTGGGAAGGACGTCAGTTTGGCATTAGGAGATATCATGCTACCACTTACCAGCAAGGCACTTGACTTCTTTGATCCTAGTGGCTTCTATTTGCAATGTGTTTGGGTTGGATTTGGGGCAAGAGAGGTAACTGTCTTTTGGGGGGTGACCCAGTTTCAGCCCCAAGGTTTTGGCTTCCTTTGCTGAGGGGGCTTAAGCACTATGCTTGGAACAGCCCCATTTTCTCTGTTGTGTCGGCACTGTTGAAGAGGAACAACTAGTTGTGCCTAATCTCTTGCAAACTCCTGTTCCCTGAGACTCCTGGGTGGAACATGGGAGGTGGGAGGACAGGAGGATGGGTGCAACAGGTGTCAGGAGACAGAGGAAGTGCAGGCTGAGTCATCCCTTCCTCCCTCCTTCCCTCCTTCCACGAATAGTTCCCATCGTAGACTCATCACTTTGTTGAATGCTGGTGATTCCTGCACCTATACTTGGCTTGGCCCATAGTATGTGCTCAGTAAACATTTGACGAACAAACCGATGACTGCACTGGTGAGCAATGCTTGCTCTGAAGCAGTGCTTCTCCACTCTGGCTGCACACTGGAATCACCGAAGGACCTTTTAACAGTTTCCATGCTGGGGGCCCATCCTGAATTAAATGAATCAGCATGTCAGGGTGAGGGGCAAGCTAAGGGCCTGTTGTAGAGTCAGTTGGCCAGCTGACGGGGCAGAGGCTTGATAGGCTTCAACCCTGTATGTCAGTTCACTCTCTCCTCTTCCCAGGCTGTGGCACTTGCCTTGGCACCCAGAGTAACTGGAGACTCCGGGGTGAGATGCTGTGGTCCCACACTTCCCTTACAAGACAGTAGGTTGAGATGGCAAGGGAGGTGACGGGAGGCAGAGAAGAAATTCTGACATCTGCTTTGAGCTTCACTCTTCCTGGATATTAATACACAAACTCATCTAAACTGTGGGACCCCTTGAGAGAATTATCATGTCCATTTTGCAGGTGGGAAACTGGGGACAAGTTATTACGTGATTGCTCAGACATCACCCAGGTACGAAGGAGCAGAACCAGGATTCTGCTTTCAAGTCCAGAGTTCTTTGCATCCGACTACAGCTGTACGACTTCTTTAAGGTGAAGGGGGAAAAGGACAGATTTAAACTTAGTGTGCAGGACATCAAAAGTATTCAAATGAGGGAGAAGTCAATTCCTGACACTTCTGGAATTTGAAACTAGTTGATCACCCATTACCTTAACATACAAATCAAGGCAGTTTAGGATGAGTTTTGAGCAGGGCACTACACCACTGAGTGCTATAGGAGTTCAGAAATGTGTCGTGTGGGCTGGTGAAATCAGGGAAGGCTGCCTGAAGGAGGATGACTGAATAGGATGTTGAACAATGAACAGGATTCAGAGGAGACAGGATTGGGAAGAGGCCTTAACAGTGAGAGGATATATGAACAAAGGTTTTTTTTCAAAAACATTATCTATTGTTGGGTAACAGACCACCCCAAAATGTAGTGGCTTTAAACAATACTCATTTATTAGGGTTCATGGGTCCATGGGTCAGCTGGTGGCTCTGCTGGCCCGGATCAGTCTTCATTAAACTCATGGCCTTGGTGTCTTTGCAGGTCTGAGGTCAGTGGGTGGTCCCCGGGGGCTAGCTCTCTAGGACAGCCTCACTCACGCCTGCCCTCTGGTACGGGTGATGTCTCCATCATCCACCAGGCCAGCCCTGGCTTGTCCGCTCAGCAGCGGACAGAGAGGATGGACAGAGGCACATGGGCCTCTTGAAGCCTACCATGGGCACCCTGTCGTCTCCGGCTCATTCCGATGGTTGAGGCAAATCCCTGGGCCAGCCCTGGTTCGAGTGGTGGGTGATGGACCCACCTCCTGGTAGGAGTTGTGAAGTCAGCTGCCAAGTGGAGTGGGTATGGGAAGGGGAATAATTGAGACTATTTTTGCAAATTATTTCCCTCCCTTTCTTCCTCCATCTCTCCTCTTTTCTTTCGTCCCTTCCTCCCTCTCTCCATCTCTCCCTTTCTCCTTTCCTCTCTTCCTCCCCTGCACATTGACGGGGCAGCGTCCTGGACTCATCACCGTGTTAGGTGCCAGAGAGAGAGAAGCATGTGAGACTCCAGGGGCCCCTCCCCCATGAAGCTGAAATTCTAGTGAGGTGAGATAAGTAACAGTCACTTTCCTGCAGGATTACAGGCTACGGTAAGTGCGGTTTAAAAAGCAGGTTCATTGTAGCACTATTCACAGTAGGCAAGATACGGAATCAACCCGTGTCCATCAACACACATGCCCAGTGGAATACTATTCAGCTGCAACAAAAGAATGAAATCCTGTCATTTGCATCAACATGATGGAACTGGAGGTTGTGATGTTAAGTGAAATAAGCTAGGCACAGAGAGACAAATGCCACATGTTCTCACTCACATGTGGGAGCCCAGAAAGTGGATCTCATGGAGGTGAGAGTTGGTGGTTACCAGAGGCTGGGAAGGGCAGGGGCGGGGGAATGCAGAGAGGCTGGTTAATGGGTACAAACGTGCAGTCAGAGAGAAGGACTAAGAACTAGTGTTTGACAGCACAGCAGGGCGGCGGTACTTTAGCAGTAATTTGTTGTATAGTTCAAAATAGCTGGAGGAGAGGAACTGGAACATTCCAATATAAAGAAGGGGTGAATGTTTGGGGTGACGATGTCCCAGTTGCCTGGATTTGAGCATTACGCATGGTGTGCATGGATTAAAATATCACATGTACCTCCCCAAATACATACAACTATTATGTATCAATTAAAAAAAGTTCACAACCACTGTAGAAAAGTTGGTTGGTTCTTCAGTAAGTTAAGTATAGAGTTACCATATGACACAGCAATTTTATCCGTAGCTGTACACCCCAAAGAATTGAAATCAGGTCCTCAAAAACTTGACCGCAAAATGTGCATTTCAGTACCATTCACGATAGTGAAGAGGTGGTAAAAACCCAACTCTCCATCAACTGGTGAAATAAAATGTGGTTCATGCAAACAACGAAGTATTATTCAACCGTAAAAAGGAGCGAGGCCCTGACCCTTTTAAAGTGGCTTCTCTGCAGAAAGTTCCTTTGCAAAGAGTTTGCTTTCCAGGTGCTCTGTCAGGTGAGACCAGCTGAGATGCTGAGCAGTGAGATCAACCGTGCCCCTGGCCGAGTAGCCCTGCGGCCGCTGCCCTGGTGGCCTCGGCAACACACCTGGGGAACCGGGACATCCGGGTACAGGTGCTGGGGAAGAAAACCCATGGGGGTTGACCTCCCGGCGGCTCCAGCCTCTTCATCTTCCCTGGATGTCTCCTCCACTTGAATGTGGCAGAGATCTTCTGTGTTGTATTGCCAAAAAACCCCAAACCCAACCCAAACCAAACCAGACCGGATTTCCCCAAATAAATGAGAAACTGTAAGAGATGATAGTCTTACTCTTTGAAAATGTTTTAGAACTGTGCATCATTACCGTAAAAGAGACTTTGGCTCTGTAAATGGTAATGTTTCGTATGATCATTCAAATGAAAAGACAAAAAAAGTGTCTCACAGACTTTTTCACTCTCCTGGACCAGGTCCACCCTGAGGGTTCTGCGCATCCAAGTGGGACGGCATCGTCTCTTTACATTTTGTCATCACAGTGCAGATGTGACACAGGGGTCATTATCCCTTTTTCAAGGTCAGGTAAACTGAGGCCGGGAGAGGGCGTGGGATTTGGCTGAAGGAAGTAATGCAGAATCAAAGGTAGGGGTGTCTGACACTGGCTCACCCACCCAGAGGCGTTCGGGCCTCTGCCTCTGATTCCCCGTGACCAAATGCTACCTTTGGTGGGGCTTGAAGTTTTTTTTCAGCAATTTCCATCTCCCCTGGATAGGCCTGTTGCTTCTTTTGTAATAGTTTCACTTCCAACCTCTGCTACACCAGAATTATCCTCCCATACCTCAAGGCAGAGGGACAAGAAGAACATTAACATTAATTTCACCCTGCAAGGCCCCTCAAATCCATTATTTTGCTGGTTCCTTGCTAGGACCTTTTGAGGCTGTTGTTCCCATTTTAGAGTTGAGAAAACTGATACTGGGGAGGTGAAGTAACTGGCCCCATTTATACAGTCTGTAAAGGGCAGAGCCAGGATTCACATCCAGGGGCCCGACCCTAAAGCCCCTTCTTTTCCATGGCATCGTGTTGGAGGGTCTCAGGGTCTGCCAGGGACTCCTTGGGGCAGAAACTTGGAGAAGCAACTTTATCCAGGACTCCCAGTTAACTTTTTGTCCTCTCCCTTTTGGCAAGTGAACATTCACACTTGCCATCAGGGGGCAGGGCAAGTGGCTTTGGGCAATCACACAGATGTCATTCAAGACACAGAATTAGCAGACTCGATTCATAACACGCAATGCGAGGGAAATCTGACTTAAGACCTCGAAGAAAATAATTTGTGGTTATATTAATATATAAAGAGGAGTGATGTGATGTCATAGTCTTGCCCATGAATAAACGGGCCAGAGGGACTCAGAGGAAGGAAATCAGCCCGAAGCCAAGGGGCGAAGGAGAAGGAGTCTCCCTCTCCTGTCGTCTGTCCCCGGATTTGACTGTGTTTTTGTCTTGCTGCTTCTCAGGGGTGAATCTATCTTGGTCCTTATTTTGGTCCTCACTTTGGTCCTCAACCCAGACATGTTTGGCATATGGTCATTGTAGAATGCAACAAATATACATTTGAATTATGTAATTAAATAACAATGTTGACAGCAATAATAATATATTCACATGCCATTTATTTTTACAATTTTTTCACATGCAAGGAGTCACTTAGTCTTCATGGAGGACTATTAGATTCTGAGGACAAGGCTTATTTTCTCCACCTTGTTGCTGAAGAAACTGGGTCTCCGTGGGGCTGGAGAAATGAAATGTTGTCATTGGCATGGAGTAAAGCAGCATCGGTGTCAACAAGTTCATCAGATTCTCGAGGACACGCACCTGCCACCCACCACCACCCCCCACACGAGGCCTCCTGACCCCGTGTTCACAGTCCATAGAATGCTTTCATATGCTATCCCAATGGCCTTATGTGCTAGATATGTTTTTAAAAAATGTCCATTTTACAGATACAGAAAACTAACACACAAGTGGAGGCAATGACTTGCTCAAGGTTTCACAGTGGAACTAGGGCTCAAACTCACATCTACTGATGCAAATCTATTGCTCTTTCCACTACAAAATAGCTGACTGCATTTTGCAGTTGGTTTTGATGAAGTGTGTGTGTGTGTGTGTGTGTGTGTGTGTGTGTTGAAGGCATAAGGAAGGATAGAGACTACCTTCAGGATGATGCTAAAAACAAGCCCTTTAGGATGATGCTAAAAACAGGTCTACTTGGTCTCTACGCCTTTATTATGGTGGATGTGAAAACTCTTCAAAGTGAGTTCAGTTCCCTTGAGTCAACTTTCCAAAATGCAAGTGCACCTCAAAGAGTGGCTCACTTGGAAGGGTCACGGGGGAGGGCTTTGACTCTGGAGCAGAATGGGGGGGAAGAGCTTCCGGGGTGTTCGTTGTCCCAGCTTTGACGGCTGGGCTGAGATTATGGCTGGGGGGATAAGAGTCCATTTATCTGGTTCGTTCCCACAGTCTAATTGGAAAAGTGGAATTACCACTTAAGACTGATGATAACAGAACGTCTTTAAGCTATGAAGATAAAATGAGCTGTGAAGTTACATCCAGGAGCCGACCACTTCGACTGCAGCAAGAGGTTTGACTTGAAATTAGAAAATGAAAATTGCCGATCAATGCAGCAAGAATAGAATGAATGGTGTTTCAATTGCACTGCGGGAAAATGCAACTCAGAATCACGATGCCCTATTTACCTTCTTTCCAATTCCAGCTCCCCACACGTAATGGCAACGTACATAAATATAGAATGCATTGGTGAGCAGCAAACACGCGGCTCCGCGGGTCTAACCCTCAGATAAACCCAATGGCAGGAAAATGGGCTTTGGGGACGTTTGACAGACAGTGGGGACCTCTGTAATGTTTCATCCTGAGGAATGAAGTCCAAGCCTTGGCCTGTGGTCCTTCTGTAAACCCAGAATGCTGTGGGGTTCTGCTTTTTTCACTGAAAAAAGTTAAATCATGATTTTAATGAACAAGCCGAGGCCACCAAGAAGGATTTGTTCTCACAAATGCTGAAACAAGTAGTCATTGGAATGAAAGAAATCATTCCAAACATAAAACTGGAATTGTGGATGGCATCAGAAGAAGGGATTTATATTAGAAATTTTAAAATTAGTACTACTAGCATTGTCAGAAGACTGATAGCTTTCGCTCCTCAAGCAATCAATACAGGCTGCATGATTTTCAAACATGATTTGTTCATTCATTCAAGAACTATATTTTGAATGTCTACTATGCATCATGTGCTGTAGATAGAGAGGAGAACAAAGATAAAAATTTCTGCTTTCATGGAGCTTTTATTTTAGTGGAGGATACACAAGATAAGTAGATTTCATAGAATGTGATGAGTTCTGCAGAAAAAATAAATCAGGACAGGGGGAGAGGGCGTCCTGGGGGAGTGGTCAGGTGTAGTTTGCATTTGTACACAGCGTCCTCAGGGCAGGTGGGACGTGAGCATTGGAGGAGGTGAGGGTGTGAGATGTGGAAGGCTGGGGAAGAGCAGAGGGAACAGGAAGTGCAAGGTGGACACGTGCTTCTGATGTCCAGAGAGCAGGAAGGCAGTCACGCGAGCATATGTAATCTCCCAAAGCCCACAGGTGAGAGAGCTGAGGACCAGGGCGAGGTTACATAACTGGACCAAGAGCTCACGCTCTTAACCACTGCACTCACCTGCTTCCACCATCGCAGGGAGCCCCTTGGTGATGGGAAAACCACCTGGCTCATTGAGAAGATGTCTGAGTGTTCCTTACAAAAGGCTCAGAAATGAAGGGTGGACCCCTGTTGTTTTGCTTCTGAAACTCCATCTCCATCTTCAGTCCTTCTTCCCTGGTTCCAGCTGCCTTCTCTCTCTCCTCTTACATTCCTGAAAGAACCTTCTATTTGTTCTCCTTGTGTCCACTCCACTTACCTCCAAGCCATTCCCAATGTAGTAGCCGGAAGGATCTTACAGAAATACAAATCTGACATATCACTGTCCCCCAACTTAAAATCCTTCAACAGCTTCCCACGGCTTTTAGAGTCAAGTCTGGAATCCGTCATGGGAGCAGCAGCACCTGCCCGGTCAGTCCCCTGCCCTCCCTTCCAACCTCCTTGTGCCACCCCCACAGCCTGTGTCCGGCCCCACTGGCCCGTCTGCTCCTCAGACACACCGTGCAGCTTCCTGTCTCACGTCCTTCACGGTGTGCACTTGTCCCTGTCCCGCACGGTCCCTTATCTTCCACCTGGTTAATCCCCTCTCTGCAATCTCCTCCCTCAAGGCTTGGCTAGATCCCTGACTTGATGTCATAGTCCCCTGCATTTTCTGCATTGTCCCCTCATGATACTTGTCACATTTATTTTTCTGATTATTTGTTCCCTGCTATAACACAGCATCTAGGACAGTAGCTAGATGCCCAGTAAGAATAAATAAATACATGCCTCCCTGCCAGACTGCAGTGTCCACAGAGCAGGGATCTCTTGTCTTACTCACAAAATTCCTCTTATGTTTAGCACCGTGCCCGGCCCCCGGGATGTGCTCCATAGTGACTTCTTAAAGGAATAACTGCAGTTTGCAAAATATCAGTCCCTGGTGTTTTTCTCTGATCCCATCTGGGGGAAGCTCCTTACAGATGCATTAGCAGAGGGACCCCATCTCCAGTCTGCATCTTGTTTGACTCGTGAGCTCGTCCAGCTGTGTCCCCAGCCTGCCCCCCAGCGGGGGGCGTGCTGTGTTTCTTTGTTTGTCTTGCTTCTGTGGAGTCTCAGAAGCAATTTTTTGGCTCAATTCTAAAAATTCTGTGAGTCTGTTCAGCATGCAGACTCCAGGCTTTATAATTTTGCTTTCCTTTCCTCCCTCTGCCTGATTTCCTCAAGAACATATTTTCTTCTTTAGTGTTGACTGTATTTTTATACATTGCCCCAAATTCATTGTGAATTAGTGTAGGAACTGAATAAATAAAAACTTGGGTTTCCAGCCATACTCAGAGTTGGATAGACTCGGGTGTATGCTGGGTGCCAGGCAGGATCCACGCCAAAGCCCTGCGTGCTCCACCATAGCTCGAGATCCTGCGCCAGGGACTCTCTTCAGATCCCCACTCCATCGTCTGCCCAGTTACCTCGCCGCATCTTTCTGGAAAGTATCTTTCTGGATTTGGGAACTATCATGAATCCAGCCAGGTCACATACTTTTTCCCCCGGGGCCTGGCACAGCTCACTCTGACCTGTGTCCTCACCACCTCAATACTTCCTGGGATCTTTCAGAGAATTAGCTGGCCTTGAAAGCTCTGCCTTCACTTACCACGTCTCTTTATTAGGCCTTTGTGTTCTGACTTCAACATCTGATGTGGATCTTCTGGGACCCATGAATGCTGGGATTATCTTGGGGTGGCTGTGTCTAGATGGTTCCCTGCATTCCCAATAGTCTCCCAGAAACTACTAGGCTGAGGACACGTTCTTCTTTCTATTCAAAGTACATCTCTTGTAAAAAGCATATAGTTGGGTCTTATTGTTTTTCTAGCCCACTCTGAAAATCTCTGCCTTTTAATTAGAATGTTTGGTCCATTTATATTTAATACAATTATTGTGGTGGTTCAGTTTAAGTCTACTCTACCATCTGGCTATTCATTTTCCATTTATCTCATCTGCTTTTTTTTTCCTTTTCTTCTCTTTTTTCATTTTTTAAAATTGAGTCTTTTTTAGTATTTGATTTTATCTTTGTACTTCCTCATACGTTATAAATTAAACATATTGTTATTAATTTTGTTTTAAATAATCAGTTATCTTTTAAGAAAATTAAAAGACAAAATTCTCTTTTGAATTTATCCATGTATTTGCCATTTTTCAGGCTCTTCGTTACTTTGTATACATTCAAGCCTCCATCTGGTATAGTTTTTCTTTAGAAGAATTTTTCTTTAACATGAACAATTTCCTTTAACATTTCTTAGAGTGTAGGTTTTCTCATGATGGGTTCCGAGTTTCAGCTTTTGTTTATCTAAAAACGTCTTTATTTTGCTTTCATTTTGAAGGATATTTTTGCTGGATATATAATTCTAAATAGACATCCCCTTCAGTATTTTAAAGATGTTCTTTTATTGTATTCTGGTCTGCATTATTTCTGATGAGAACAATAGTCATTCTTACCATTGTTCCTCTGTGAATAATAGTTTTTATTGCCTCTGGCTGCTTTTAAGCTTTCCTTTTTATCTTTCATTTTCAGCAATTTGACTATGATGTGTCTGAAAGTGTTTATTTTTGTTGTTGTTGCTTTGGTTTATCCTCCTTGGAGTTTGCTGAACTTCTTGGGGTATGGGTTGCTAGTTCTCATCAAATTTGGAACATTTGGACCATTATATTTTCAATTTTTTTCTAGCCTAATATATTTACTGTTTGGGAACTGCATATATTTGGGGACTGTACATATAGTAGATCAGCAGATATTGTTCCACAGGCTCTTTTCATTCTTCCCACCCCCTCACTCTGGGAATCAGTGTGAGTAATGTCTATTTCCCTTTCTTCAATTTTACTGTTTTCTTTTGCGATGTCCAATTTGCTGAGAAACCCATCCAGTGATTTTTTTCTATTCAGATATTTTATATTTCAGTTCAAGAATTTCCATTTATTTAACTTAAAGGTAGTTTATGTTCCTCTACAGAGATTTCCTGTCTGTTTCTTCATTATATCTATTGTCCCATTTAAATACTTACACATATTTATGTTTCTTTTTATTTTATGCTAATTCCAACATCTCTGTCTGTGTCTATTGACTTTTTTTCTCTTGCTTATTGGTTATATTTTCCTGCTTCTTCTCATGTCTAGTAAGTTTTGATTATATGCTAGACATTGTGAGTGTTACATTGGTGAGAATCTGGATTTTGTTGTCCTTTTTAAAGATTGTTAGGTTTTGTTTTGGCTGGTAGTTAATTTATTGGTGCATTAGCTTGATCCCTTGAGGCTTGTTTTTAAGCTTTGATATTGTGGGCCTAGTGTGGACTTTAATTAAGGGTTGGCTAGTAATGGCCCTACTTCTAAGGTGTGGCCTTTCTGGAGATTTGGCTGAATGCCTGGAGGATTTATTGATGTCTTTGTAGCTTGGCTGTTCAAAATGTCAACATCTACTAGCACTATGTGATCTTCAAAATCTCTATTCACTTTGCAGCTTTGCAGTAGTTGCTACCTGCCAGGCCACAATGCAGTCTTTTCATGAACATGCATATCTTAGTATATGGTCAAAGGACCCCTATTAAGATTTTTGGATTTCTTTTTCTGTGCAGCTTCTTCCTCTTTGGTACCTTACTATGCAAATTCCAGTGCCCCTCAATAATCCCAAACTCGGGTCTCTGCCTCCAAAATTCAGCAACACCACCACGTTATCTTGGGCTCCACCTTTCTGTACTGCACAGCAGAAAGTCCCTTCAGGCAGAAAGCCAGAGTAATCATAGCCCTTACTTCATCTCATGTATTTCCTTTCCCTCAGGGTTCACAATCCTATCATGACTCTTGTGCAATATCTGAAAACATTTCCTTCATATGTATTGCCCAGTTTTATAGTTGTTTCCAACAATAGGGATAATGTGGTACCAGTTATTAGCAGTGGAAGTTTTCTTTCTTCCTCTATTAACTGTGCCTGGATGTTGTAAACCACCTTAAAAACAAGTTTTCTTTTTATTTTTTTAATAAGTAATTGGTGATTATTTACAAGTAATAAACAAGTTGGTCAATGCCCTTTTCCCGGTCACTGCTTAGGCAGAGGACGGAGGAATGAAATGGGACAACATAAACTTGTAGGAAGGTCTATATTGGGTATATGAATGAGTTCATGATAGAAATTGTTAGCAGGAATGGTTGTAAGCTCTATAGAGTTATGAAGTTATAAGTGTTAGCACTTATTCTCCATTCTGGATGTTTCCTTTAAGATGGAGAGACACCAATTAGAGTAATGCTATCAGTCTCTTGCCTGACCCCAACTCTTCTCATGTGGTTAGTGTGTTACCTGATTGGTGAATTTGGGAGTAGAAAGGGGCACGTTCATGTCAATCCCTGTCTCCTGTCCTTCTCTTGGAGACCTGGCTACCTGGCTTACTCCTCTATGGACTAATTTATATAATGATATGCAGGAAGAGAGTAGGAGCTTAGTAAATAGTAGAATTAGAAGTTAACATAATTATAATTATTTTTACTTTGTTTTATCTTCACTTCCACTTTTTGCCATTCCAAGGGTCCTCTAGAAAACAGAATTTGAGTGATCACCTTAGGTCTCCCCTTCCTCATTGTGAATGTAATGAGGGGGTAGTCTCCCATGTGAGGGAGCTCAAACGGGAAAAGAGTGGCACTGATTACATCCCATGGCCCACCCAGAAAACCCTGAGTTTATGTTAGGTCCATTTTATGTGGCTTCTCTCAGGGGACACTCAGAGTCTTGGGATTGTCCATTCACAGGCTACAGAGAATGGAAAGTGGTGGATAGTGCTGCCACCACCAATTGATGCTGTGGAATGCCCTGGGAACATTTACCTTCCTAATTTTGTGTTATTGGAGTTATTAGTGTAACTGACATTTTTTGAGTGTACATATGCAATCTAAGAAGCGCAGAGAGTTTGGAGTGTGCTAGGAAGTAAAGGAAGTCAGACCAAGGTGGCAAAAACATCCTCAGAAACTCCACTTTATCAATTAATTGTAGAGTGCTAGGATTGGTATGGTCTCAGAACTCATCACTGTAGATAGATAATTCTTATCCTTTTGTTTGTCTCCCATATATTCATAGAATTATGGTAAGGAGCCAAAAGGCAATATAGTGTGGAGGTTAAGAGCATCAACCCTGGAGCCAGATTATCTGGGTTTGGTTCTTAGTGGCATCACCTACTGACTGTATGTCCTTGGGCAAATCCTTTAACCTTTCTGTGCTGCAGATTATTCATCTGTAAAATAATAGTAATCTACTCAAAAAGTTGTTATAAAAATTAAATTAAATCAATGATATGAGATGAAATAATATGCAATAATTTTAATATTAATTACGCTGACATTTATTAAGTGTTTCTTACATGCCAGACCCTATCCTAAGAGCTTTCCATGTAATAACTTACTAACCTTCACAATTAGAATCCTATAAGATAGGTCGCTGTTATTTTCTTCGTTTTACAGATGAGGACATAGTGTCCTAGTTAGTGCTGGAGCTGGGGCTGCAGGTCTGTCGGGCTCCGGAGCTGAGCACACGCTGACCATGGTGCACTGCTGCCTTCTCATTCATAACACTTCTCAGTCGTGCCCAGGAACCCAGAGCCAGGAGCTGTGCTCCACACGGGAAGTTACTGTGTGTGTGACACGGTGCGACATACACCCCCCCCACCACATTCTCTGAAGCCCTGTCTGGACCTTCCTGCCAGCTCTCTCCCCAACCCCACCCGGCGTGGTGTCGGGTAGAAGGCTGAGAAGCACCACCATCCAGGGTTGGTGGACCATCTTTCAGCAGAAATGAGAAAACAGTGGCCTTGGTTGGGGGAGTGGTTTATTCAAGGTCACATGTGACATCGCTGTTGGAGACAATATGGGGACTGGGTTTCCAGTGTCCTGGCCCACTACTCCTAGCCCAGGACTCCTCTCTTGACTCGTTAACAGTTAGGAGACAAAGTTTTGTGGCAGCTTCTGGGCAGGCAGCAGCACAAGAGTCTGAAGAAGAGAAGAAGGAGGTAGAACCGTGCTGACATCATTGATGTCACCATGTCCCAGTGATGGTGGTGGCCAGGGTTACAAGAGGTGACAGGACAGGGCCACTCTCAGGCAGCGGGGAAGAAGGAGCAGGACGAGGGAGGAGAGAGCATGTGGGAGGGCCACTGAGAGAGCGCAGCCACCGTGCCATGTGGGGATGTGGTCTGCAGTGGTCCCAGAGCTCAACTGAACGAGCACTGCAGGCAGAATAATAACCTGTGCTTGTCAGCTCGGTGCCGGCTTGCTTTCATCCAGCCCTTGCTCACATTGTCTAATTTCCATTCTTCAGTAAGTTTGGGAAACAGATACAGCAGGTGCTGTTGTAGTTGTTTCCACTTAAAGATACAGAAAGTAACAGCCAGTGGCTCTAAGCCTGGAGCTGTGTTAAGTGCTTTATACAGACGGTCACAGTCCTCACAATGACTCAAGAAAGAGTGGCTGTCTTCTTCCCCATTTGGTAGATAAGACACCGAGGATCAGAGAGTTTGAGCGATTTGCCTAAGGTCACACAGGCAAGTGGCCGAGCTTCAAGGAGCCCAGGTAGGCTGGGTCCAGAGCCCCCACCACCTTTGGGGCTGAATGTCTTGCTCATGGGGACACTACTCATCATCGGCAGAGCTGGAGTTCCCCATCCCAATCTCCTGCTTCTAAATCTATTTTCTTCTCTCTGCTCCCTGGGCTTTCCATAATCAACTTGGTCACATTACATAATGTATTTTTCAGAGGGAAAGATCCTATTCTGAAGAAGTCTCAGAAATAACGTCAAGATCACATTCATGTAAAACATATTTTTGAAGTGTAACCAACTTCTGAGAAGATAATGAAATCTTAGGGAAGATTTCAACCTTCAGCTCAATAAGGAAAAAAGAAGAGAGGAACAAGTGCTATTGGCCATTTTCTCTTTTTTCTTAGTTTACTTCTTTCATAGGTCTTCTGGATTTGGATGAGATGTTTAAACCCCTATGTTTAACTTCCCATGCAAATGTGTCGCACAATGCATTTGTATTTTATGCAAATATTCCCGGATTTTGGTCTTGCCTAGATTATCAGTGTTGCTCCTGACTTAGGTGCCTGGAAAGATCTGCATGCCCAGGAGTCTTCTTGAAGCCAAACGTCACCACCACACCCCACCTCTAAGATGTCAGCTCTCTCCTTCTCATTTTTTACCTACACTGAGAGAATGCTGCTTTTTCCTCTGCACAAATATACCTGAATCCTGAGGACAATATTCAGGTGACGAATGACTGTCTTGTCCAGTGATCATTGGCATTGGCCCCCTTGTCTGTTTCCCCCTAGACTGGAAGCTCCACCTTTGATTCCCCACGAGAAGCACTTGGCATTCAGCAGGAACTTAGCCTTGTGTCTGCTGGCCAATCCTCGGAGCCGACGGCCTCATGCATCTCAGGTGTGTGGCCAGGAGTACCTGTTTCCTTCCTGCTGAGCAGACCCCTTCCCCTCCAGCCATACCTAATGTACTTTCTGCATGCCAGGTGTTACCGTGAGTTTTCAGTGTCAAACTGGCTAGGCCAGCTGTGTAACCAAACACGAATCTAGATATCGCAGGGGAGGTATTTTGTAGGCGTGGTTAACATCTACGCTCAGGGACTTTAAGGTGAAGAGATAGCTCTGGATAATGTGGGTGAGCCTCCTCCAATCAGCGGGAAGGCAAAACCGATGTTTCCAGAAGAATCAGAAGTTTTGCCGCAACTGCAACATCAAATTCTGTCTGAGTTCCCAGCCTGTCCGCCCGTCCTGCAGGTTTGGGACATGCCAGCCACCACAGTCCTGTAAGCCAACTCTTTAAAATAAGTCTCAATACATGTAGTTTATTAGTTCTGTCTCTCCGGAGAACACTGACGGATATACAAGGTCATGGAAGACATTACGTCATCCCCTTAAACCCTCTCTGCTCCTTTTCGCCCAGCTGGCTTGTCCTCCAGATGTTGGTGATTGGGCCTCCTCTCCCACCAAGCGGAACAAAGGGACCGTGTTTTGGTTTCTGCCTTTCCTGTAGCAGCAGTCTTCCACCTGCCACCCGGGGACACTTACTAGGAAGAAACCACCTGAATCGGCATGTGTCGTGAGATTCGCCCATCCGAGAGACTCTGTTGAATGCGATTTCCGCATTGAACATTGAAAAAAAGATGTTTTGGAGTAACCAGGCCATTCCCACACCGGCCCTCCGTGGCATCAATACATCTCTTGTAAATACACAAGCACGTGGTCTCCTGCATGTATACATTTGGTGAAGAGTTGCCCATAGTCTGAGCCTTGGGTTTGTTTGTTTTTCCATCTCCTGGGAACTCGAAAGAAGGAAGTGTTATATACACACGGAAAGGTATGTCACCTCTGAAGAATCCCAGACGTGGAGTTTGAAGAGTCAGATCTCATTCAACATTCTTTCCCCAAGTTCAGCCATCAGACAAATAGACATATGGAAGTTGCTAAAGTTAGGTACGGCAGAGAGGGGAAAGATGTTCTCATGGCACGGCGTTCTTCAGCCCTCTCTCAGCACAGAATACCATCCTGTTAAAAACGGTCTATTTTTATGGAACTCTTTTGCTTATATTGAGATATAAAATTATTAGTCTGAGGTTGGCTCACATCATCAGAGCTTCAGATTCTTGGCAGAGTTGCCTGCAGTCTGTTCCAGTCACTCACTGCCAGGGACAGAGCCCGCACAGGAGCAAAAATAGGTCTTCCTGCCGAAACCTGCTGGGCTACCAGGAAAGCGAGAAGAATTTAATATCCTGGTCTTAAGAAAGTTTCTGTGTTCTCCTCAGACAGACTTGCCCTTGGTAGGTGACTGATAATACGAAATTACAGAGCTTCAGCGAGTATCGGGAAGTGGCAAAAGGAGACTTGGCAGCCAGTGGCCCTGTTATAGGAGAGTTTTGCATATAAATTACATATGCATATGACATTTTAGCTCCAACTTTACATGTGTTTTGGAGGCTGGATGCAGTCTTGTCCCTGCCTGTCTGTTTGCTTTTCCCGTTGCTGCATCAATATTAATCCTGCTGTTTTTAGTTCACTTTGAAGAAAAAGCATGGGTTTTCTTTTTCTTTATTTGAAACAGCAAGAGGGACACTATGTGTTTTAGTGCCGTATCAATATCCTTTACTTTTATTTTTATTTCTTTTGGTGAACCTTGCATCTTGTATGAAGAAAAGCATCTCATCTATAATCTTGTCTAAGCATTTCCAAGGAGCACCCCAGCCCCCATGACCTCCTTTTTAAATAGGCTTTGGAGCAGTGAAGTTTTAGGTAAATGTCTTTCATAATAAAATCCTATTATTATTTTTTTCTTCTAAAAATCTTCCTATGAGGGAAAAATCTGACATGAGAACAAGGTGTTCTAAAGCATCCTTGAGCTGTGTCAGGTGATCTGGAAGCAGCCAGGTGGTCCTCAGTATGACAACCTGCAACCCTCATGGGGCCCTGGCATCCGAGAGCCTGTGTTACAACCACTCCCGTCACTGACGGAGGAGGAGGGCCCTGAATGGGAAGTGGCTCACTTGAGGCTCCCAGTGACTTAATGGCTGAGCTGGGACTAGAACTCCAGTCATCTCAATTCCTCTCCAAGATTATCTTTGCAGACACCACGGGGTATCTGCAAAGTATAGACTCTGGGCCAAATCTGACCTGCCACCTATTTCTGTATGGCCTGTAAGCTAAGAATGGTTTTTACATTTTTAGATGGTTGAAGAAAAATCAAAACTCACATGAAAATTTCAGCTTCCGTAGAAAATGTTGTGTGGGTTTGGAGCTCATGTGTTTATTGTTCTCATCTGTGGCTGTTTTGGGGCTACAGCAGCAGAGCAGTTGCAACTGAGATTGTATGGCCTGCAAAGCCTGAAATACTCAGTTTACAGAAAGTGTGTGCTGACTCCTGCTGTCACACTCCAGTGCCCCCCTTCTCCAGACGGGCTGACAAAGTTATCACTTTCAGTCAAATCTATCCATTTGACACTAGGTCCGGTTTTTGCCATTTATACTAAGGATAGATTTCTTTGCAGCCAAGTTCAAGTCAAACTTTTTTTTTTTTTTTTTTTAAGAGATAAGGTCTCACTCTGTTATCCAGGCTGGAGTGCAGTGACACAATCATAGCTCACTGTAGCCTCCGATTCCTGGCCTGAAACCATCCTCCTACCTCAGCCTCCTTAAGTGCTGGGATTACAGACAGGTGTGAGCCACCATGCCCGACTCAAAAGTTTTTTTGGGGAGTTCAAGGTACAAATTAATGCACAGGAAGGAGGTCTTTGATTTAACGTTTATTGTCCCAATTTCTAGTTCTATCAGTGGTATCTAAAGTGGCATTGATAGTTGTATATCATCAGCCAGAACAAGAGGAGGAATCTATCTCATTCTGTGCTTTGTAGGTTAGCTCACACCTGACATTCATGGCGGTCACTGCACTTATTTAAAGGGATATTGACAAGACACTTCTAGGCTGGTTTGAGGAGGCGGTAGGTACAACTAGTGCAGGCTGTTCTAGAAGAGGTGCAAACATCTGCCATTGGGTCCAAAAAATGTCTGGTTCGTGTCATCCAAAGTTGAGTTGAGTTGAGTTCTGGCCCCATCCAGTCAAGTCAAGTTAGAACCCGGGTCACCAGCCTGAGTTCTAGAGTGAGGGTGCAATTGTGACATCAGAATTTCTGTTTGAAGAAAGTAGCATATGGAGCTTTTAAAAATGCAGTTAAATCAATGTATTAATTTTATATAGAAAGATTTAGGAAATTTAGTAAGACACACAACTAACATCAATTAAGATGCAGCATATTTAAAGCAGTGTCCAAGAACGATTTTCCAAAACAAAAGCCAGACTCTTAGCCCTCCAGAGTAGAAGTGTTTTTGTTTGTTTGTTTTTCGCACCCTGTGATGTCTTACACTGGGATCATGCAAAGAAAAAAAGGAGACTCATTGGTCCAGTCATGGTGTAAAGAAGAGATAGCAGTTGGCCAGGCAGACCTAGCCACTTATTCTCTGTGATTTGCATGTCATCGGGAAGCCTCTGGCTTGCTGAAATTCTTCATAAAACCTCCAACTCCAATGGCGATGAATTTCAGATGTCACAGTTTTCACTAATAAAGAGACTGAAGAAATGTTCTCTGAGTAGATCACTTATTCACATAAATATTTACTAAGAGCAGGCTCTGAGCAAGGCACTGGTGAAAGCTGCAATTTCTTACATCTTTTCAGGACTTGGGTGTCTTTTATGTTGGGCGTTTCTTTCTTTGACAGATATCTGTGGGGCATCAACTCTGTAAGCAGCTATGCAAGGCAGAGTGTAGCAGAGGAGCAGGGCAGGGTAACAGCCGAGAACACAGACCCTGGAGCCGAATGCCTGGGTCTCAGACCCACCTTCACTAACTCTTTGTGGGACCCTGGGAACGGTCCCTAACCTCCCTCAGCCTCAGTTTATTTACCTTTAAAATGGGAATAATAGGACCCCCATTAAAGGACTGTTGTGAGGATTAAATGACTCATTGTGCAGCTCAGATATCAGAGCATATGATAGTGCAATTTCAGTGTCTGTTATTTTGCTGAAACCATTAAAGATACTATGCTGTCCTTTTTATTTTATATTTGTATAGCACTCAACACATGACCTTCACAAGCATCCTTTGATCCTCATTAACAACTGTGTGATTTGTGGCAAGTAGGTAAGTGCTATTATCTTCATTTTATATTGGAAGTGATGAAATTCAGATTGGGTAAATGGCTTGCCCAAGACCACGTGAGACCTAAAACCTTGCCCCTAAGCACCATCCCCTTCCCACCCAGCCTACACCTTTTGAACAGAGGGCACGTGGCAAGCCAGTTCAGCCTGGACAGATCTTGGCTGTGTTTCAAGGGAACTGGATTCAGCACTTCTCTGTCCAGTAATGGCGCTGCGGATCAACGCGGCCCCCTCAGCTTTGCACTGAACGACGAGATGTTTCGCCTTGTCAGTCAGCAGACTGGGAGCGGGGTGTCTGCTCGGCAGACCTATTTCTTAGAATAATTCTTCTGTCTAACTGGGGGCTTTTGAGCAAAGTAAGAGAAACCAACAGAAACAGAGCAGAACGGCCTTCACCATACCTGCCACTTCGTACCTCCACGCAGAGCATTCGGCAATACCTCTCGTGTGAAAATTATTGTATGTGTAACAAAGTTAAGATCCAAGGTCTTGCTACAGGGACATTAGAAGACTCAAGGGACCCACTGGAGGTCAGTGGGAACAGTTGAGTCTTTTCTGGTCAAATAAAGAAAAGCAAAGCGAAAAAGGGGGTGTGAAAACAGGATGGCATGCAAACGTGAAGGGGGGTTGGGGAACCTTAAATCTCAAAGGTAGAGCAGGTCCCTACAGCTCCCAGGGTCCTCCTGCCTTGCTTAGGAACGCAGGGCAGAAGAGCGGCAGCCGAAGCTGACCAGGGGTCTCCAGATGCTGGGAAAGGGACAGCCCAGAGCTTGACACTGCTGAGAGCGCAGAGCCAACGCTGGGGGAGAGCAATTTAACAGTGGCTCATGCCCGCAGAGCCGAGAGGCAACGCCTCCCAGGACTCAGGGTGTGCAGTGGCATCCTCAGAAACCCAGGGGCTGAACACAACTCTCACACAGCATCAATACCTCACACAGCACCGAGGAATGCCACAAGGGATTTCCCCTCGTGGGGAATTTTTGATGGAGATTTCCAGAATATTTTCTGCTGAATCCTTTAATCTAACTGTGTGTGATGGTTAATTTTATGTGTCAAGTTGGCGAGGCCGCGGTACACAGTTGTTCAGTCAAACATCAATCTAGGTTTTGCCATGAAGATATTTCTTAGATGAGATCAGCGTTTGAATCAGTAGACTTTGAATAAAGCAGATTACCCTTCATAATGTGGGTAGAACTCACCCAGCCAGTCGAAGGTCTTCAGAGCAAAAATCCAAGGTTTCCTAAAAAGGGAGCAATTCTGACTCAAGATTGCAATCTAGAAACCCTGCCTGGGTTTCCTGTCTGCTGGCCTGGTCTGCCCTGCAGATTCCATACTGAGTTGCAACACCAACTCTTACCTGAGTGTCTAGCCTGCACATTTTGGTCTTGCCAGCCTCCATAATCACCTGAGCTAATTCCTTAAAGCAAATCTCAATCTCTCTCTGTCTGTCTGTGTATTGATATGTCTATGTATCTAGATCTGTGTCTACATCTAACTATATCTGCAGCTATATTTATATCTCTGTCTATCTATAGCTATATCTGTGTATCTGTATCTATATCTGTCTTAGTCTGCTTGGGCTGTCACAACAAAATGCCATACATAGACTGGGTGTTCTTAAACAACAGAAATTTATCTTCTCACAGCTCTGTAGGCTGGAAGTCTGAGATCAGGGTGCCAGCATGGTTGGGTTCTGGTGAGGGCTCTCTTCTTGGCTTGTAGACGGCTACCTTCTTGCTGTGCCCTTGCAGGGTAGAGAGAGAGTAAGATCTCTGGTGTCTCTTCTTATAAGGGCACTAATGCCACCCTGAGGGCCCCACCCTCATGACCTTATCTACCTCTAATTACCTCCCAAAGGCCCCACCTTCAAATTCCATCACACTGGGAGTTAGAGCTTCAACATATGAATTTGAGGAGAGGGGGACATGGTTTAGTCCATAGCTACACACAAACACACACACACACACACACGCACACACGCACGCACACACACATACTGGGGAAGGGGGAGAAAAGTTGCCACCTGCAAGAGACCATGAAATTCATTCCCTGGCAGAAATCCCTAAAAGTTTGCCTGGTGACAGGATTTCCCTGGGACAAGAGCAGCTCAGCACTGGGAGCAGTGGTCAGTGGTCAGGGTCCCTGCGTCCGGACATCGTTACGGGTAGCTCCGCCATGTCTCTCATTCCTAAAGTGCCAGCCACTATCAGACAGAACAACATCTTTTCTAGAATAGAGAAACATTTCCATGTTAAATATTTGCATCAACTGTAAGATGCCTCTGAATTTCAAAGATCTTAAAATGTGAAGCAGTGTGAATTTTTGAACTGAAAAATTATAGTAGTTAGCAATAGTTAAATTTTATTATTTCGTTTCGTTTCGTTTCATTTCATTTCATTTCATTTCATTTCATTTCATTTCATTTCATCTCATTTCATTTCACTGAGTGTCAGGCTCCTATGCAAGGCTGAGCATAACAGTTCTAAGCCTTGGTCTTCTCACCTGCAAAATGGGGACAACAGTGGCAGTGATCCCAGGTTGGGTCACAAGGGTTCAATGACACGATGCTCAGAGTGGTTGGCACAGGGCCTGGCGTGCAGCAATCGCTCAATACAGTCTGTATCACGATTCTCATCACCAACCGGCCACCAAGCCAGGAGGATAGATACATAGCCGCAGGCAAAGTCCTTGAGCTCCAGGAATTCACAGAGCAGTGAGGAAATACCCGAGGAACCCACATGGCTCACACTGGTAAGGCAGGTGACGGTCACCCTGGAGGCCGAGGGAGGCCGTGCTGAGGAGACCCCAGGGTCTGGTCAGGAAGGCCAAGGAAGAGCCGGGCAGGTGACAGTCAGAGGTGGGAGTTGGGGAAGTGAGAGGAACCATGTGCACAGAGTGGGGGTGGCAGGCAGGGCCCCAGGCAGGTGGCCCCAGATGCTAGACTAGAGAGTGTCGGCTACTTCAGCGGTGTCCTGAGCTTGGACAGATGACAGCCAGTGGAAACCAGTGCCCTGCAGGGCTGCTCTGGCAGAACCAGTGTGGGGCCGGGTGGGTCACAGTTTCTTTAAGAAAGAGGCGAGGGGACTCTCCAGCACAGAGCACGTCCAGCTTCATCGGAGCCAAATTGCACTTTCCACCTGGGGTCTGCAACTCGGCCACTGAGGGCTTTGGCTAACAGGCCAGGCCTGCAGGTGCTCATCCTGGGTGCTTTGCCCACGGGGACGGGGCGGCTAACGCGTGTTGAACATCTGCCATTTCCCGGGCTCTGGGTTGGGCAAGTTCAGATTCCACCCGAGTGGGATGGCCTTCCATTCCCGATCATTCGCTCATCCACGAATGGCGGTATTCATGCACTACTCACTCTGTCCAGGGTGTCTGGCCCAGGAGGAAGGTATTCAGTCGAGAACTAGATGGACAAGGGCCTTGTTCTCGTAGGGCTTAAATCCCAGTGGGGAATGCAGACAGTGCTTTGAAAGGAAAGTAATATAAAGACACAAAGCCCAGCGGCAGGAGAGCAATTGCTGGTTTCTGGTGCAACCTCAAGCAGGTTGGTCAGAGAAGGACTCTGGGGAGATGCCATCTGAGCGGAGAGCCGAATGGGAAGCAGCCGGCTATGCAAAGACCTACGGGGGGAGCATTCCAGAAGAAGAGAACAGCAAGTGCAAGGCCCTCAAGTGAGAATGAGTTTGCAGTGCCAGAAGGACAGAAGGGAGCCCGGAGACACCCCCCAGGGCTGATCTGACCGTACAGAACCTCGCAGGCAGCAAGGGATTTGAATGTTCTTCAGTTTGCGGTGGAATGATGATAGTTATATTGATCCTGCCCCGTGCCAGGCACAATCCCAGCTACTTTATGTATGTTACCTCTTGTCCTGACACCAACCCTGCAAAGCAGATGCCATTATCCTCATTTTGTTGACAAGGACACTGAGGTGCAGGGAAGGGGATTACCTTGTCAGGGCGAGTCAGGACTCACCAGCGGTGGGTCTTTAGAGTTCAAAGTTTATTGATGGGTTCTCAGTCACCGGGAGTGGGGACGGAGCCCAGGACCACCATTTTGGCCAATGACCAGGACCCAAAGAGCCAGCCCCCCTCCTTCTTGAGCCTGGGGGTGGCTCAAAACCCTGGCAGAGAACAGATTTGCACCACGAAATCCCAGCCACTGGAGTGGAGAAGGAGACCCTCAGCTTGCCCTTCACGGGACAAGGACCCAGCTGCGATCTTTTCTTCTCCCGAGTTGAATTTGAGCTTGCATGAGGAGGGTGTAGGGTTAGGGAGAGAAGACGGGGAGGGGTGGTCTGTAAGGCGAGCAGGGTAGGGGAAGGGGCAGGAGAGAAGGGAAAAGGAGCAGAGCCCAGTAGTCAGGCTGCAGTCAGCCTCCGAAACCCCTTTGCTTCTCTGATTGATACTTTTCAATTATTCCTTCCCATTTCACTGACATTTGAAATGCTATTTTTTTTCTGAGCGATAACTTCAAATGCTTAAGTTCCCACAGCCCTGGTAGCCCTGTTTAGCTGTAGTGGTAAATTGCTTCCTTGTACAACATAATGGCATTGACAGCCTTTTGCTAGGGAAATGAGTTCTCCAGTGGGACATGCCGATGATAAGACGTCCGGTTTTGAAATTGTATTTCTCTGTATCAGAATTAAATCTGGACTTTATATTTCTGGGCTGCCATGCTCAGGAGCTGGCCCCTATACAGTACACCCCAAGACTGACAAGCAATGCTTACACAGGGACTCTTGCGCTTAAATTGGATCTGCGCTTTTATGCTCGCTCCTATTATTGGCTATTAAAATCTCTCAAACTGCAACCCCCTCAGCACCCCTTCTTTCTTCTCCTTCTTCATCACCGTCTTTTTTTTTTTTCTTTTATAATAGTGATAGGGTTTTCCAAACCTGAAACCCAGATGACTGCGGAGTGGGGGAGAAGAAGATTTCTCATCTTCGCAGCAATAATTCCCAACTGGAGGCTGAAAGGTGTAAAATTAACACAAACTTAGTAAAATGCAGTATTGATTTTCTGTGATTCATAGGGGGATCTGCTTTTCATTACAATGGGGGGTCAGGGCTGAGCATATAATACCAGAGGCTGAAAGGCTTTTCTGAGAATGACTCTTGGTAGATGGAAAAAGGGGGTCCTCTTCAGATACCAACTGTAAATCCAACTCTCTCTTTCCCTTCCTCTTGGATTGTCACCTGCGTGTCTGTCCCCAGTCCCTCCAGAGCAGGAATAGTTTAAAACCAAGCGAAGTGGCCCCTCACTCCCCAGCTTTTTCATATGCACCAGTTGTTGATCGGGTTCTGTTACAGTCACTTGGTTGATGCTCTTATTAACATACTATAACCCAGCTGAATCCAGGAAATGGCCTGCAGGGTATCAGCATATGTAATTTCATTTTAACCTGAGCATTAATTTATTTCTTAAAATAATAAAAAAAGCACAAAATAATCAGCTGTGTCCGGGTGAGGATTTTTCCCTCTGCTTGTATTCTATTAAGATCCAAGAGCTTTCTCTTGATCCCTTCAGCCCTTGTTTCAAAGTTATTCAGGTTTCTCGCCTCCTCTTCTTCCTGGAAGATTTCATTATTGGCATTTGAATGAGGGGGACCCTGAGAAATCTAAACATCCTCCGTGAATGTGGTTTAATATTGCCGAGCTGCTATTGCCCGACAGCGCTGAGATTCTCGTGGAAATGGCTGTCAAGGTTACAACACACAGAAAAGCACCCACAGGAGCTGGAACCACGGGTGCCAGCGCTCAGCGTTGACCTTGAACCGGCTCCCATGCAGAGAGGGTGGGGGAGGGCTACAGGCAGCACAGCACTGCGGGTGCCCCCTTTGCCCTGGTCCACGGTGCCAGGTTCCTTCGGGAGAGGGCTTCCCCCCACTTGAGATGTGTGCTCCCTTCTGCGGGAGAGGCTGCGATTCGACCAGAATGTAACTCTATAGCTTGTGTTTCTTAAATGTCATTAATAATCAGGAACGTTGAATACAGAAGGGCAAGTTAAATCCTGTCATTGAAACAGCAAACAGCTTTAGTCAAATGTATTGGCAAAGGATTAAAAATGCATCAAGCATGTATTTGTCTTCTCTATGGGAAGCCCTTATTAATAGTCTGAAGAGTGGAAAGCTTTGCCCTTATACAATCAGCACTGTAGTCGTTTCTTTAAAAATATGTTTTAATGTGTGAAATTGCAGGATGCCAACGTTACCATTAAAACTCCTCTCCAGTTCCAATAATTTCTCCACTTACATTTCTTCCCCCTTTCCCCCCTCCCTCTCTCTTTTTTTTTTTTTTCAGTTCTACTTCTCCCAAAGCCTATTTCCGAGTGGTGAGTTACCGGGCAGGCAAACGCACAGCCCCTGCCTCCAGCCGGCTGGCTGCAGCCGCGGGGCAGGTGGTCCTGCTGCACAGGCGTGGGCACTGTTCACCGGCCGGGGAAACCTTTCCTTTGGAGGAATTCAGACTTTGATGTGTTGTTTGTTGCAGAAAGAGCAAGATCTGGTTCTAACTCTGTTTTGTCATTCCTTGGGCACCCACTGCATACCAGGAAGTGTAAACGTGACAATTCCATTCACTTCTCACAACCCCGGTTGTGCTGGGTTGGGAGAGGTAAGACAGCTGATATGGGTCAGAGTCCAACTCAGGTCAACTCGAAGTGTCAATTGCTTCCCTTCCCTTCCCCCTCTTTCTGTTTTGGTGCAGTCTATTATTCAACAGACATATTCTGAGCACCTACTGTATGCCAGGGTCCCAGCTGGCTGAGAGGTGGCCTCTGCCCTCAGGGACACAACTCCTTTCTAACACATAAACCCCAGGAGTCCATGGCCACTGGTTTCCACTTCCCACCTGTACAAATGAGGAAGGAGGGCTGGGGACATCTCTAAAGTCCTTTCCAGAAACGCATTCTCCAAGGCTATGACCTGTGGAGAAATGGGAAGTGTGTGGAAAAAAATCCCCCCTCTCTCCTGTCTTTATTGAATTTCTACCAATTCCCAGGGCAATGGGTAGCAGCCACAACAGTTTAGCGATCCTCCTCTTGGCTCCTTCTGCCTTGTGTTTTAGATTCAATGCTCATGTGCCACATTGTCAACACTCCGGCTCATGGACTGTTACTGTCGCATGCACACATACATTCACAGAAAAAAAAAAAAAATCAATGCAATTTGAATTTCTCTTCCCCAGCCAGGTCTTTGGTAAATTGTTGTGGAGAGCTATTGATCTCTTATTGCGATGTGATTTTTAAACAGCATTAAGGTAAACATAGTCTCATTGTGTTCATTTTACTGGATAACACTTATCTAGACAAAAGGAGACACGAAGCTGTCGGAGCTACTCAGCTTACCTCTAGGAAAGATACAGTGAATCACCTCCAATAAAACAAAGCAAAACAAAAAGCTCTCCATGCTGAACGGAACGGGAAAATTGCTCTCTTGTCACTAATTTTGATTGAATTGAGTTGGCAATCTCTGAACTGGTTCACTGATACAACAATAGGAAACATTTAACTATTTCTTGCACTTTTAAACATAGACAGTAGGTTTTCAAATAGTCAGTAGGCGATGTGTATTCAAGGTTGAGACAGAAAACTGATGGTCCACTCAGACCCTGGGGCTTGGTGAAGTGAGATATTGTCCATAAGGGCACTAAGTGGCCGCTGGATAGGCAAAGACTTAGCCCTTGTCCACTGGGAGAGATTGGGGCTCAGAGTTAGTGATGTCAATGATCATACTCGCTGACACTTACCGAGGACTGTCTGTGCACCAGGCTGTGCTCTGAGCGCTGTCTAGGCACCATCTCATCTAATCCTCATGACATCACCATGATGTTGCTGCCTTTAGGACCCTATGTTTTACAGATGGCAGAACTCAGCAGCTGCCAGACCTGGTTAAAAACCAGTCTTCAGTCTGCAGAGCACTGGACTGGAGTCAGGAAACTGTGGTTCTGTTGATGGACTTGCCTTCCGTTCCCAGCTGCTACTTACCAAAATCTCTATCAGTCAGGGTTCTCCAGGGAAACAGACCAAAAGGATATCTCAATCTCTCTCTCTCTATATCTCTATATAGAGTCGAGAGTCTGCAATTTATTTTAAGAGTTGGCTCATGTGATTATGGGGGCTGACAAGTCCAAAATGTGCAGGGCTGGCCAGCAAGCTGGCGATGAAAGAAATGATGTTGCAGCTCACGTTCAAAGAAAATCTGTTGGCTGAATTCCCTCTTCCTCAGAGAACAACAGTCTTTTTTTCTATGGCCTTCGTCTGATTGGATGAGGCCCACCCACATTATGTGCTTGACAAAATATCTGAGTACCATGGCCCAGCCAAGTTGGCACATAAAAATAACCCTCACAAGTCCACCTTTTGTCAACTTGACACCCATACGTATGTCCTTAAGCCATGCTTAACCTCTGAATAAGGACAACAACAAGGTCATGTGTATACCTAACATAACGCAATCATACTGGGTACAATTGAAAATGCACTAACTCTTTCCTTCGAAGAGGATACAAAGTCCTTAGGTGATGTTCATGCTTCCACTTGATTTCCTGTAACGTAAATACTATGTTCCTTCTAGTTATTGTAGGAAATGGGAGTTAACAACACTAAGTTAATCATGCTCTACTAGAAGTTTGGGCAACTTGCTAATTTTTCTGAGCCTTGGTCTCCTTCTTCATAAAGTGGGGAAAATAGTCCCAATTGCACTGTCTGGTGGTGACAATTAAAATGACCTGATGTTTCTAAGATGCCCTGCACTCAGTAAACGTGGGCTGCCTTCCACTTTCTTTCAGAATCACTATTTCCACTAACCAGGTGTTGGCAAGCTTTTTCTTTAAAGGACCAGAGAGTAAATATATTATGGCCTCTGTTATCCAGGTGTCCTGGCACACACCTGTAGTCCCAGCTACTCGGGAGGCCGAGGCAGGAGGATCACTTGAGCCCAGGAGTGTGAGGTTGCACTGAGCTATGATGATGCCACTGCACTCTACCTGGGGTGACAGAGAAAGACTCTGCCTCACCAAAAAAAAAAAAATATATATATATATATATGTATATATTATGACCTCTGTCCCAACTGTTCAACTGTACTTTAGTAGCATGAAAGCAGCCATAGATGATACATACACAAATGGGTGTGGCTGTGTTCCAATAAAACTTTATTTGTGGTCACTGCAATTTGAATTGCATATAATTTTAGTGAGCCATGAAATGCTATTCTACTTTTTTTCCTAATTTTTTCCAACTATTTAAACATGCAAAGCCGCTCTCAGGTGGAGGGCTATGCAAAAGCAGGTGGCAGGCAAGATTTGGCCCGTGGGCTATGGTTTGCCGAGCCTTGCCCTAGACCCTAAGCCTCCTGAGTGCAGGAACTGTGCGCACTTTGCTCTTCACGAATATCCCCAGCAAACCGTCCACGCAGAGCAGAAATGCAACAAATATCTGTGTGCTCAAAAGTTCATGTGTTGGAAACTTGGTCCCCAGTGCAGCGGTGTTGAGAGGTGGGACACTTGAGTGTGATTTGGGCACAAGGACTCAACCCTCATGAATAGATCAACCCATCCATGGACTAGCGGATTAAAAGGGTTAGTTCATCTAGTCCGGCTAATTCATTTGCAGCTGGGAGCGGGTTAGTTGTCATGAGAGTGGGCCTGTTATAAATGCTGTCTCTTGTGAGCCCCCTCCCCACGTGATGACCTGAGCCTGACCTGAGACTCCAGCCTCCGCAGAGAGTCCCCACCAGCAAGAAGGTCCTCACCAGATCCGACCCTTCAACCTTGGACTTCCACCCTCCGGAACTGTAAGAAACAAATTTCCTTTCTTTCTAAATTACCCAGTCTTGGAGATTCAGTTCTAACAACAGAAAACAAACTAAGACACTTTGGAATAAACAAACCCCGCATGATGGAGATGATAGCCCTCGATGTGGGAGGAGATTGACACCTCCAAGCCTGCGTCACTGTCAGGACTTAAAATTCTCTCCCGAGTAGCTTTAGTCACCAACTCGTTCTTTAAGGGGAAACTGGGATTCATGGTGGTGTCTATCATGAAATGGCCAATAAAAAGGGACGAAATCAACTTTCTAAAACATTTTGGTTGAATTTTTCATTCATCTGTTTATTTATTAGCGACAATTTCACCTCCAGCCCCATCACCCGTCCCCCGCACATAAAGGCAAAACTTTGTTTTTCGCGGATTCCCCGGGGAGCCTTTGGTTCCTGGGGTGGCCTAAGGAGAGAGCAGTGAAGCTGTGCATCGTAGTCTATTAAAGCAGAGCTGTTCATCAATTGGGACGGAGAAAATAGTCCTGCTGTGTTAGAGTGGCGTGACGCGCCTCGAGCTGCCGGCTTGGGCAAGATGAGACCGGGGCGCATTGCCCAATTTCCTTCACCCATTGCTCGCACACGTGTACTGGGAGGACAGCCAGGGTCCAGTTCCCGCTTCTGTCCCCAGCCCACTCATCCAGCCTCACCCACAGCCGCAGGGCACAGGCTGTCCCATCTTAGTCCCCAGCTGATCTGTACCCCTGAGGGTGGTTGGAGATTGAGGTCACAAGGTCACAATGGGTCCTCCGTGGGCAGGGACTGGACTTGAATATTGTAGTGTCCTGGGTTAGACCTGAGAAAAGCTTCTACTGAAACCCCTGTGTTCCATCCAAGCAGCCTCCCCTGGTGCCCCCTGCAAAGGGGAGGTTGGCTGTCATTGTCCTGTGGACTCAGAAAACCTAAGTTTTAACTACAATCAGCATCCCAAAGAACTACTTTTTTTTTTATTTCAGCTTATTATGGGGGTACAAAAGTTCAGGTTATGTATATTGCCCATGCCCTCCCCATCCCCCCAAGTCAGAGCTTCAAGCGTGTCCATTCCCCAGACAGTGCACATCGCACTCATCATGTAGGTATAC
>CM052442.1:5806018-5857141 GCA_028533085.1 Varecia variegata | reverse complement strand
TTCTAGCAGCAAATCTGGTGGTTTGAACGTCTCTCTGAGACCTTGTGACCACTTTGGGGCCTTGCAAGGACCTTCTCCTGTACCTCCTGCTGCCGTAGAACAAACAAGAAACCTGCTGCGGCAGCCGGCCGCCTCCTTAATTAAGCAGCACAAATGTCAAAAAAAGGTGTGAAAGCAAGGCTCCATGTGGAGAATCTACCTCCTAGCTTGCAGTGTGCATCCTTTTCCTCCCCTCCCTCTTTGCTGTTGTGACATGATTGAGGTCGCTGGGAACGGGAGGAAGTGAAAGCAGAGAATAATGACAGCTCCTGACTCACGTTTGCCAAAGGCACGATGGTCCATACGGGGGTTTTGAATCCAGTTATTCCCTGGCCCTGGCCCACAGGCCTGAGTTTAAACCCTGGATGTGCTACCTCTTAGCTGTGCAGCTTTAAGGCAGTTACTTCATCTCTCTGTGCCTGGGAATCACAATAGGACCCGTCTCCTAGGTGGCTGGGAAGATGGAGAGAGATGATGTGCAGAAAGCATTTAGCAGAGGGCTTGCTGAAGAAGTGGCAGCTATCATCTGCTAGTTCCTAGTGTTGTCATTGTATTAACTCCTCTCCTCTCCCTCCGTTCCTGCCTGGTACACCTGGACCAGCCCAGCCCACCAGTGGCTCCCTGTGTACTCCCAACTCCATCCACTCTGCACGTGCCCTTGTCAATGCTCTTCCTGCAATGCTTTGCAACTCATCTCTGCCCAGGACCCCAGTTAGGCCATGTCCTCCGAGGTCCAGCTGCTGTCACCTCCTCTGAGAAACCTCCCAAGTCCTTGCATGTTTGCAGTTTTCCTAGTTTGTCTCCTGACGTCCGCCTAAAACCATGCGAGGAATGCCCTTTTCTCTCCCTTTTGCACACAGGGAAACTGGCTCACACAGATTGATTTGTTCACAAGCTTTCAAGGTCACAGCATTTCAAACCCAGGGCACTGTGGTCTCCAGGCCATGCTGAGTAACTGTCTCGTCCCACCTGTACCATCTTATTTGTGTAGTGTTCCTTCATCCAGCCACCTTGCGAATTCTTTGACAATGGGCATAAGTCTTGTGCGTGTTGGCGTCCCCAGCATCTAGCACAATGTCTGGCGCAGGCAGGTACTTGGTAGATGCCTGGCGCATGAGTGAAGGGAAGAGGAAATTCTACATGCTTGTAACAAGGGAGTTAGATTTGAAGGGATCTTTAAGCTCCCTCACAGCTCTCCAGTCACATAATTTATGGAAATTTCTTCCCAACAAAATCATGTTAGGAAAATACAGCAGCAAGTGGTATTGCACGATTGTTAATATAATTTGCAATTGCCGTAGCTTCTTATTGAGACACGAACTTAAACCTGCACAGTGGTTTGTCAAATATCTGTGTATCTGGAGACCCAGAGGAGGGTCTCAGAGTGGACCAACCTGAGAAACGTCTTGAATTGAGGTGAGATGTCCAAATAAAAATGGCACCAGGGCTGAGCAGACCTGTGCATGGGGCCCTGCTCGGCTGCTTGCTGGTCCTGTCGCCTTCCCCAAGGCTCTGGGCTTCAGTTTCTTCATCTGTAAAATGGGGACAATGTGAAGTGGAGCCGTGGTGGATACCGTGCCTGCCACACAGAGGACTCGGGGTGTCCTCCTCCTTCCCTTGCAAGTTATGAGCTAGTGTTCGATTTCAACACGCTGACATTGGAGGTGCCTGTTAGTCCATCCTGGTCTGCTCTCTGTCGCCACCTGCAGCAGCAGCTGTGAGCATTTACTGAACATCTAAAGGATTGGTACGGATGACAAGAGGGCTTAGCCGTCACAGGACGGTGCTGTCCCTTCCAACCAGAGGCTTGACTTGGCAGTGAACGGTGGGGACTTCAGTGGGCAAAGAAGGACAAGAGTCATGTGAAGGGACAGGAAACAGATGGCATTTATGAGGAACCAAAGGAGAAACAATGCCAGGCACACCTGGAGCCATCAGTAGACAGTGTGCTTGACCCAGGGGCTGTGCGGTGGGGGGGGGGGGTGTCCAGATCAGGACAGTGGGGACTTAGGCGAGGGTGGGGAGGGGCATCCTGTTGAGTGCCAGCTGGCCTTTGGAGGGGCTTCAATCCTCCCTCCCTCCCTCCCTGTTGCTCAGCCTCTCTCCCTCCCTCCCATCCTTCCTCCCTTCTTTCCTTCTCTTCCTCCTCCTCCTCCTCCTCCATCTTCTCTCTCTCTTACTCATTCTCTCTCCCCCCCTGTTAATTTCAGAAGGATAGAGTTTAAGCCAAGGTTAAAGTTGGAGGATACAGAAGACATAGCTCAGTGGGGTTCTGAGTGGGTGTGGGAAAGAGAAGAGATCAAATTAGAAAAGGATTAAAATATCAGAACAGTTTCTAAATCCTGAAATGAAGTGTAGTCTGTAAAGGACAAAAGACAGAATACCCGTATCCTCTTAAACATCACCTGCCCCGTTCCTTTTCTGCCTTTGGATGACTATGGCACAATGCTTAGGAGCAGGACATCTCTCCCGGCTTCCTCTGCACATCAAGCTCTCAGCTGACAAACATTTGGTTTCTCCCAGTTGTAACTTTAAGGGAAGGAGAATCAATCCTTCCTTCCTTCCTTCCTTCCATCCTTCTTACCTTCCTTCCTTCCTTCCTCCCGTCCATCCTCTCATCCATCCACCTGTCAGGCACTAATATATGGTAGAAAATGGGCATGCGAGGAAAAAAGGGACACTTATTTATTGAACGTAGTTATTCAGTTTCCTGGTCAAGTCCCTGAACTACCCAGAGACTCAGCCTTGTCATCTGCAAACTGGGGCTGATGGAACCTGCCTGGCAAGGTTCTTATGCGGCAACCTCGCAGGAGCTTCCACCACTGCTTGCCCTGGTCATGTGGATGGGAGTCTCCTCCCACCAATCCGTGCACAGCAAAGGGGTTATTTCCATATTTTTCCAGAAGGAGAATAGGGACTGCACCGGCCCTGCTCACTGGGAAGTCAAAAGTGAGGTCCTGAGAGGCAAGTCTCATTCTTCTTGAAGCCTGACGTTTCCGGAAGCCTCGTTTTGCTTTGGAGCTCAGTGTGTGACTTGTACCCACCAGGAGGTGTCTGCTCCAGTGAGGGCTGGCCAGGCACCTAGCTCTGTAGGATGGGCATGCATGGGGGTGTTCTTGAAAGCAAGGGGTGTGCTCAGAGGCAGAGACTGGGCTCCACGCACATTTTCTCAGTGCAGCTCAATCAGGCATCCTTCACCCCATTTTTCTAGGCAGGGAACATGAGTGGGACTCAGTAAGGCAGATAACTTGCCCAAGGCCACAAAGCCAGTAGGCAGACACACACGTTGGCAGGAAGTTTGGATCTAGAGGCGCAATCCTGGCCACACAGCTGGCCCTGCCGCCCCTCTGCTTTGATCTCAGAGGGGAAAGCTCTTCCCTTAACCCAGACCTGTGGAATGGACACATCCTGAACAAGGAAACGGCAATATGTTCAGGACATTTTCCGCTGTTGTTCTTGCCAGGGTGGGGTCGGGGACCTATTAATAGAGCTGCATTCCAGGGAGTCCCCAGCCACCAGGGCTGGCGGCGGGGAACTTGCTCAGGTAGCAGCAACATGAGGAAAATAAGCACATTGAAGTGAGCTTTCAAGATGCCAGATGTCTTTATTTTAAAGAGCTATCCTTTATTCTGAAACACATTTGTGCCTGTCCTAGAATTTAGGTGTGAAAACCCCTTTCTTTTACTAAATGAGAGTGATAATAGATGGGACTTGGGCTTTTTTTTTTTTTTTTAAGTTTCGCCCAAATAAAAACTGACAACTCTTCTCTCCTTCCTTCCTTCCTTCCTTCCTTCCTTCCTCCCTCCCTCCCTCCTTCCCTCTTTCTTTCTTTCTTTCTTTCTTTCTTTCTTTCTTTCTTTCTTTCTTTCTTGTCTTTCTTTCTTATTAGTCACATCTATCTGTCCATCCATAATCTATCTTTAATTTAAAAATTTATTGTTCTGTTATATTCACAGGTCTGGGTACCGCTGCTCTGCTATCTTAGGGAAGTTTCCTGAATTAGAGGCTCCTAATATCTTCCCAAGGCTACTAATCAGCCGCAGCCTAGACAACCCGGAAGCACTTGTGGTCGTGGTGCTGCCCCTTTCTAGCTGGGCAACGATGTGTAGGTCACTGCCTCTCCCTCAACCTCATCTGCTCCTCTGCAAACTAGACCTAATGAGGCCCGACTCAAAGGGTCATTGTGAGGCCTGGGTAAGTCAGAGGGGGGTAAGGGCCAGCATAGGGTTTGGCACACTAAGGGTGACCAACCACTGGGGCTTGCCTTCATTCATTCATTCATTCATTCATTTAACAAAGCCCATGGACCACTTGCTGGGAAACAGCAGTGAACAAGGACAGTCCCAGGATTTCAGTCTAGCAGGGTCCTAATAAATAAACAGCCAATCTCCTCCCTGTGGGGGACAAGGAGGGAGGGCTTCTGGAGGGGGCACTGCAGGCTGTCCCAGGAGCACATGGAGGTGGGGGGAAGTAGCATCTCTCCCAGCGTGGGTGTGGGGGCTGGAGGGGTGGGGGTGGCCACTAAGGAGACCTTCTGGCTCTAAGTGGGAGATGCTCAGAGGGCCCGAGGAATCAATTCTTGGGGAACCTGGGCATTTAAAACGCAAGTGTGTGCTTTCTTGAGACAACAGATGGACTGTGATCTTTTTCAGAGCAGAATGTCAGCGCGGATCTGGAGGTGTCAGCACAAACAGGCCCTGCACTTAGAAGGTCTGGCCCTGTGCACGGAGCTCTTTCTCAAACTCGATGTCCTCTAATCTGCACAACAGACCTATGAGGTAGATATCAGCATCTCCATGACAGCAGAGGACATGGAGACTCAGACGGATGACATGACTTACCCAAGGCCACCTGCCGGTCAGCTGCAACATGTCCCAGGACTTCATACTTCACCATCTCTCCAAAACCAGCCATTTTGGTCCAAACCCTCTGAAGTCATCACTGGCCATGTGCACACTGCCCTCTCCTTGCCTTCTCTCTCTGACATCCGTTGACCATCGGCTTAAGTGTCCTGTGACCCTGAAGGAGAAGTTGAGGTCCAGGAGGGAGGCTGGGGACTTCCTGCCTAGCCCTGCCCTGCCTGTGGCCTCAAGCCTGCTTGGTCTCTGCCACTGTGCAATGGGCAGTGGTCTCCTGCCTCCCCCAGCCCCAGCTGGCAGGAGGGCCACCTGCTGAAAAGAGGTGCTAGAAGGGGTCTCAGGAAAAGTGGGACACGTTGACTTTCACTGGAAAGGCCGGCATCTGGGGGAAATTCATTATTTATATTCCGCTGTGGGAGTTCCTGGTTATGTTTTTCCCGAGTGGCAACATTTGATAAAAAGCCCAACAAATCAGAAAAAAAGAAACTTCACTTAAAAAAAAAAAAAGAAAGAAAATTTAGCATCTGAAGTTGGACACTGATTGATATTCTGGGTTAAATCTCTTTGAACTGGAGAACAGACAGCTCACAGAGCATCCGACGTAGACTCATATTTAAATGAATGTTGCCCTGTTTTCGTTTTGTTGTTGGGTGTACAGGGTCTTTTTTTTTTAAGGATATAAATTCCAACCATGTTTTGTGTGAAGGGTCTCAGTGCATACTGACATTGTGAGTGTCAGCCCCAGATCACTTTAATCAGAGAGTGGATATGCATGATAAAACGGATAAGGGACTTTAATCAAAAAATCCGCTGGCCTGGAAACGTGACGCACTCCGCCAAACACACTTCATCCCACTTTTCTTGTGCCACTGCCAAGATTCTATTTCATGAATATGCATTGGACATGATATTACATTAAAATGTGACATTGGTGTATGGTGTGGAGGATTTAGAATTCCCCCCAAGTATGTACGTGTATATCTTTACACACACACACACACACACACACATGCACACATACGCATACATGTGCGTGCATGTATATATATATGTGCATGTGTATATATATATACTTCTGAAAAGTTTCTGTTAATTGGACATTAATGTTGCAATGTGAGCTTTTCCCTCCCAAAGCTTATTTGGGAGCTGAATATTGGATTTATAACCTGTATCTTCCCTGTAAGAAATTAATAGCAATAGTAGGCGGGAGTTTTATTTAAACTCTACCCGGGAATGCTCTATCCAGTTTTCAGCAAGGGTCACATCTTTCCATATAAAATGCTCATTTGTGAGAGAGGGCACAAGCAGAGGTTTTGTGGTTTGTTTCTATTTCAAGGAATTAATTCTGGGCGCAGTGGATGAGGGAGCTGGGAGCCTGTCCGCACTCTAGCTGCATGCATGCCTCTCAGAAGCGTGCAGGAGACCCTCGTGAAAATGCAGGTGCTCCCTGCCTGAGAAGCAACTTTGGGGCACACTTCTGCATGCTTTGGAGTTCCACGGACTCCAGCAAATCTGCCGCCTTCAGCCCCCTCCTCTCCTTTCTGCCTGCTGGGTTTTTTTCCTCCATCTAGACGGAGGCTGCAAATTTTGAGAATTTATCGGAAATCATATCATGCCATGCAAAGCAAACGACTTGCAAAGGAAAGGTGCACTGCGCAGATTAAAGATGAACGTATTGTCAGATCTTGTTTGATATCTTGCAGAGTCTCTCCCGTGGAAAAATTCCGGGTGGCGTTTGGCAAGCCCAGATTCATCTAGGGGAATCAGAGGCTGAATGGCTCCACCGTGCTATTTGCATAGAAATGGGCTGGCATTTTGACTCCCCAGGGAGCTGGGTGTCTCTTGGCTTCTCAGGGGCAGTGGAGGCAAATGCCTAGTGCTAGTACCTGCCACACATTTGGGCCGTAAGGACAATTGCCTACATTGTGGGATTTCTCTGAGCACTCGTCAGAGTCCCCCATTTATAAAGCCACTTCTTTTGTCCAGCAAAAATCTCTTTCACAAATAAGTTGCATAGAAGGTCAGATAGTAGCCCCTCCACCTCCCAATTCATGTCCACCCAGAATCTCAGAATGTGACCTCACTTGGAATAGGGTCACTGCAATGTGACTAGCTAAAGACCTGGAGATGACATCATGCTGGATTTAGGGGGAGCCCTGAATCCAATGAGTATCGTCCTTGTAAGAAGAGAGGACACAGAGACACGCAGGGAGAAGACATCCTTGAAGTTGGAGCCAGAGACTAGAGGGAGCTGCCATGAGCCCAGGAATGTCTGGGGCCATCAGGAGATGGAAGGGGCAAGGACAGATTCTGCCCCAGAGACTTCAGAGGGAGTGTGGCCCTGCTGACACCTTGATTTGGGACTTTTAGCCTCCGGAAGCATTAGGGAGTAAATTTCTGTTGTCTAAGTCACACGGTTTGCGGTAGTTCGCTGTGGCCGCCATGGGAAATGAATGCAAGTCATGTGTAAAGGGTTACTGAAGGCCCCTCAAAAAACCCCTTAGGTGTCAATCTCTACTCTGCGGCAAGGTTTGAATTTTGTTTATTTCAAATTGGGGTAAATAGTACTTATCACATAGGGTTGTTCGACACGACTGCTATTATTTCGATGCCTACGAGGCAGGCTTACAGGAGGGGAAGACACAAACCTTAGGCAAGCGGAGGCCACTCGGTGTCGTCACAGTGAGGGCAGAAGTTGAGCACAAACACAGCCCAGGGTTTGTGCTGAAGAGGAGGCCTGGCTGTGTCCAGCCCCAGCAGGGCACACTCAGAGCGGCAGCAGCCCCCTTCCCACCACGGGGAGGGGGCACCCTGAGGTCAGAGCCCGGAGACTGTGAGCTTAGAGCCCCTCCACCCCGAGGGTACATGACCTGTCCCTGCATGACGGTGACTGCGGCTGATGGCAGCTCCCTGTCCAGCTGGTGTGACTCTGCTCAGAAGCCTCTGGGACCGATGGTTCAGTAAGTTCCATTTTCTTTTCAGATCAGCAATTTTTAAATGCAAATATTGTATTTAATGATGAATTGAGGGAATGACCATGTCATCCTCAATCAAAAAGATGTGCAGTCCCAAGAGTCATGGAAATGACAGGGAGGCGTTTGTAGCTGGATAATCCTTAGCAGGGTCCTCTCCCTCTCTGAGCCTCACTTTTGTCACTGGAAAAGTATGGGTAAAAATTATAACCAACACACGGGGTTGTTGGGGAGACCAGATTAAGTGAGATGACTCACAGGAACAGTCTCTAAGCTACAGAGCTTTATAGAATGTTCATCTTACTGTCCTTGGGCTAATTTCCCTCTGCCCCCTCTCTCATTATTTCTTCCCTCCCTCCCTCCCTTACTCTTTTTCTGTCTTCCTCCTTCCCTCCCTCTCTCCCTTTCTTCTTTCCTTCCTTCCTCTTTCTTTTTCTGCCACCCCATTATGTGCTGTTCTGAAGGTTTGAAGAGGGTACACCATTTATGCACATGCACTGTTAGGGTCAGGCTGGAGAAAGGCATCGTTTGAGGCTATGAGTCTTGGAAAACTTTCTTTGACAATTAATAGGGATCTATTGATTTTGAAGCATTTTCGCCATTGGCAACACTTCCAAATTGCTTCTCTATAAACCCAACCTTCAGCAATCTTGGATCCTCTGTGGTGACCCAGTGGCTCCTGGTGACATCAGGGTGACTGACAGACCAGTGGAGGCTGCTTCCAGGGACCCCTAGAGCAAAGCCTTTGCATTGCCTTAGAACACTGAGGGTTGCAAACTGCAACTTGGGACCTACTGGAATGAGGGGAATGGGGTTCTCTCTGGCCGGATGGAATTTTGAAGGAATTCTCTCCTATTTGGTCCCCAAATTGCTGTCTCTTCCTGATGAGCTTCACCAAATTCCTGAAACCAAGCAAGAAAAATATTGCGATATTTCAGAAGCTCAACTACAGGTCCCAAGGGCTGTGATAGCCAGAGGTGAAAGGGGGAGGGTGTCTGGACCCTCAACATGGGGAGAGCCAAGTTGGGTGACAGCTTGGTACCGTGGACAGAGCCCAGGTCCGTCTTGTCTAGGCCCTGCCACTCACAGGCTGTGCCACCTTGCCAAGCCACTTCCCACTCTGGGCTTCAGTTTTCTCATCCACAGGATGGGCCTGAGCCTGCATCACAGGGAATTTGAGAGGATCAAAAGGGACTATTTGTGAACAAAATACCCTTTAGACAGCTATAGAGCAGTGGCAGGTGTTAATATGATTTTCTACCATTTACCAAATAGCCCATACACACATCCATTCACTAATAAAACCAGCAGTGTTTCCAAGGAAGTTCCTATAATCTTAAATAAATAATGTCCTTGGAAAAGTTCCACATGCTGTAATTTTAGCTCAGGAGGCGAGCTTGATGACAGGGCTTCAGTAGTGACAGCTGGCAAACAGAGGTGGCACTGCGTCAGGGTGCAGTTGCTGGCTCTTCACTTTAGGAACCTTACGAGGCATTGTGTACGCCCTTGCAAAGGAAGGTGTCCAGGAGGAGGGGGGGCTGCTCTTCTCATTAACAACCATCATTAGCGCCCAGATCTGCTTCTCCAAACTCTGGAAACCCAGGCGTGGGGGCGAGAGGAAGAAAATGCTGCGTGTATTTCTGACATGCTTGGTGATCATGAATCCTTCTGCATTTGCTTATGTCACGTTGACGCCTCACATTGGGTTATATTGTGTCATGTTTCATTATTGCAGAACTCATAAGACATAGGAGAATACTGGCAGGAATTTGGGAATTAGGAAAAAAAAAAAAAAAAAAGCAAGGACCCACAACCCCACACCTCTAGTATATTTTTCTTATCTTTTCCTGCTGTGGTTTCAGTTAGAGAGCTCCCCCCTGTGACTCTGTGTTATTAATTAGGATGGTTGGTTATCTGTGAGAAGCAGATATTTCTCAGATACAGGCGACACACAGGATGTGAGCGGGGGTGGCTGGGGATATACTCTACTTGAAGTAATAGAACCATATTTGCAAGTTGCATTAGATGGTGAAGACAAATGCATCTAAAAATAACTCACTAGCCTGATTTTTTTCTCTCCTTTCCTAGACAATGGTATACATTTTGGCTTCAGCTTTTCCATGTTTTTGGGGTCCTCTAGACATAGCTATAACGTTGATTTCTTTTCTGCCTGGGCCACTGACCAGTTTATTTTTATTTTTTTTTAAATTTTATTTTATTGTGATAAAAACACTTCACAGGAGCTGTACCCTCTTAACAAATTTTAAGTGTACAGTGCAGTATTGTCATGTATCGGCACAAGGTTGTACCAACAGATCTCTAGAACTTATTCATTTTGCATAACTGAACTTTGATACCTGTGGATTAACAACTTCCATTTCCCTTTCTTCCAACTCCTGGCAACAAACATTCTTTTTTTGTTTCTGTAAGTTTGATTATTTTAATACCTCATGTAAGTGGAATCACGCAGCACGTGTCTTTCTATGACTGACTTATTTCACATACTATCATGTCCTCAAGGTTCATCCATGTTGTCACAAATGGCAGGAGTTCTTTCTCTTTAGAAGCTGAATAATATTCATATATATATAAAATATTTTCTTTACCCATTCATCTGTGCGTGGACATTTACGTTGTCCTCATATCTTGGCTATCATGGGGATAGTGCCACGATGAACATCGGGGTGCAGATAGCTCTTCAAGGTCCTGATTTCAATTCTTTTGGATATATACCCAGAAGTGGGATTACTGGATCACATAGAAGTTATAGTTTGACTTTTCTGAGGAAACTCCATACTGTTTTCCATAGTGGTTGAACCATTGTTTCAAAAAGAGCAAAGCAGCAGGAAGAGATCCGTCCCCGTGTGGTGCTCAGCAGGGGGTTTGGGTCAGATGCTCTGTGGGCACACAGGTAGGAGGTCCAGCTGCATAGGTGCCAGTAAGCCCCGAGCCCATCTGAGGTCTAGGATCAGAGTTCAAGTGGTCCCACTCATCGGTCCCTCACCGAAAACAATGGCAAGGACATATGGTCTTTAAATAAATCAGTGATTTTGTTTTAAGGGGCCCCTTTGTAGAAATAACCGGCTGACTAGTGTGGAGACAGACAGGGGTGCTGTCTGGGCTGGGTTTCAGGAAGGGAGTGGGGGAGAGTTATTTATTGGTTTGTTATATCGCAAGCATTAGCCCCACTAATTTTTGGCCCCCAAAGTGCTGATTATCGATCTTGTCCAGATAGCCCAACTGTCTGGAGAAAATCGGAGATGTGTGGCGACAGCCCGGCCCTGTGTGCCCTGGGCTCGGGCGGGACCCTGGACAGCCGGCTCAGCAGAGCTCTGGTCTGTTCAGTATCGCTCCTCCGCAGACAGGGGGCTTTGGCAGAGTGATTGACCCACACCCACAGGTGCTAACCACAATGGCAGGCACTGCTGCATCCCGTGTGGGCTCTCTGACAGCGCAGACAGACATGGACAGTGAGGCCCAAGCACTTCACTCCCCACGGTCCTCTCTAAGTCTAATGGCTGTGTGCACACGGGGTGCCCTGCCTGTCTTCCCCGCCAGGCGCAGGTAAGCAGGGCTGGAACAAGGTATAAAGAGGTAGTCCCAGCTTTGGGAAGCACCAGGGGAAACTTGTGCGAGCTTGCTGACTGTTGGGACAGAGTCACCTGTTACGACAGAGTCACCCTACCCACTGGTCACGTTTGGACCAGGGGTCCCCTGTGGACTGACTCACCACATTAGCAACTGCCCTTCCTTCGAGGCCTGGTGGTGGTCTGGGAAGGGGGCGAGAGAAGGAAGGAGCATTAGGAGAGAGAGTAGAAGTTTCCACAGTGTTGATGAGGTTGCCGGGTTTAGCGAATAAAATCACGAGATGCTTGGTTAAATCTGAATTTCAGTCCTACTTACTGGGGACATGGTTATACCAGAAAATTACTTGTTTATCTGAAATTCAAATCTAACTGGGCATTCTGTATCTTATCTGGCAACCCTAGCTGTTGGCTTATTTGTTGTTTGCTGCTTTCACGTGGAGTTGCCGACACGGTTGAGCCGGTTGGAGGTGGCTACGGCTGGGGAGCTTGGCTGTGGGCAGGGGCTGCGGGGTGGGGAGGTGGTGAAATGGAAAGACAGCAAGACATTTCCTGCTTAAGTGCTGCTAATTCTTGGGGAATTGCACAGCACCAGGAGCACGCTGCCTTTGCTGCTCTCCAGTGGGGGGAAGGATCCCTTCTCAGTAACCTGTGCTGGTGTCATCAAAGATGGCCCGAGACCACGGAGGGAGAAAGCCTCCAAAATACGCAGAGTGTGACTTTGTCACATGCCTTCATGCATCGGATTCCTGCACCAGCTCACCTGAAACTGAGATGGATATGTGGGCAATTTCTGGGTGAAAAAGAAATGGCGGGAACTAAAAGCAGCCCCACTTAGAGCGAGTAAGAGGCTCCTTTTGGCTTCAATCTCGAATTCTTGGATTTAGTCTTTCTCCTCCTCAATACTGGGAGGTGCTTGCACAGTTGTGCCAAAGTAGAAAGAGTCCTTGGGCAGAAGACCTCACCCTTCACTGACTACTCGTGGGACATTTGGCAAGTTGCTTCGCTTTCCTGGGCCTCAGTATACCCTTCTGTAAAATGTAGTTGAAAAAGACAGGATTATTAATGGGACTGAAGAGATAATGGATGTAAAAGATAGCCTGACACGTAGTGGGACTTCAATAACTGGCGGTCATTATTTTTACTCAAAAAGTTTGTGTCCAAGTCAAAACAGCGCCAGCCAGTGTGTGCGTAGCTTGGGAGCATTAATAGCACTTACCAGGACAGATATTTCCCTCTTAAGTGCAAGGCCATTTCATGGTGAATAAATATTGTATTGATAGCATTAATAATAAAAAAATAGGAATACAAATGTGACCATAAGGCAGTGTAATGGATGTGACTTAGCAATGTGGGGATCTGAGTGGATTTGGGGAATCAGTTTGATTTGTGGGGTTTTTATGCCTACGCAGTTGCAATAAACAATAGTTGTATTAATGGGCTCCCTGATCAGAGTAATGAAAATCATGTGTTGTAGGAATTATATCAAATACACTAGAGTGATGGGTTCAGTGACAGAAGAGCCTGCCCTGGGCACCAATGTGCACCGATGTTACTGTCCCATGCTTGTTGGGTGGCCTGGGGCTTATCAGTGCAGCTACTCTGTAGTGGGTGCCAGGGCCTTGGTTCTGAAAATGACCATTTTCCCAGTTCGCACAATGGGTTGCTCCAACAGCAGCAAATGCAAGATAAGTGCAGACGAGCCCCTTGAGCTAGCCTGGCCTGGAGAGAGCTTAGATATCATGTTCTCCTGGAGAACTTGAGGCTCAGAGTTTGGGAGTGACTTGCCCAGGGTCACACAGAGACTAACGTTAATCTCAAAGCTGTCCTATAATTGTTCAACTTTGTCTTTCAACACATCTCACTAATATCTTCCCTCCATCTGCCTGGCCATGTGGGACCCTGGCCACCACCCCTCCCTACCATGTGTGAGGCATATAACTCGCTTCACACATGGTTATTACAGTTGACTGGTTATTATGATTGACTCACAGTCAGTTGTTATGGTTGACTTCCAAACTTCTATTCCACCCCAGATGATTAGTTGAAACCACCTGGATTAGTGAGGGCAAGCAGTGCTAGCTGCAGTAACAAATAACCCTAAACTTTGGGTGGCTTAACACAATACATGGATGATGTCTAGACCAGTGTGTGGCAAAGCAATTCAGGAACCCAGATCTCTACTTTCTAAGGTGTTGTCATTTTTTAAGGCCTACACTGAGTACTCTGCCTTCAGCTTCTGATGAAGGAGAGCAGGGAGGACCACACAGGACGTTTTGGGGACAGGCCTGGAATTGTCATCACTTTTCTCACGTTCTATCAGTAGAAGCTGGTCACATGGCCCAGTCTGAATTGTAAGAGGGGCTGGGTAAGGCCTTCTTCCTAGGTGTTCTGGAGGGGAAATGGATTAGAAAACATCTACCAGGTTTCTCCTACAGCATCCCTGGTCGTCCCTTTCCCTGCCAGTGGGTGGTTTAAGACTGGGTGTGCAGCCCAGGGTGTGTGTGTGTGGCCCCGTCCTGGCCGATGAGTCTAGAGGTGAACACAGCTGGGGCTCACAGGAGAGGTTCTCTCATACCTAAGGAGGTAGGCCCATTTCTCCCTCTGGCGAAATCCCCCGACAATGCTGCGTTCTGGTTCCTACCTGCCCAAGGAAGAGGCACACACATGGAAGAGGGACAAGCAGAGGGGATCTTGGTGCACAGAAAGAAGAAAACAGATCTTCTACCACACAGTGCCCGGAACCTGCCCTGCTCCAGGACCTCAACTGCTGGGGGTAATCAATCTTCTCATTGTTGAAGCCAGTTTGAATTTTAACTAGTTGTTGCCTGTAGCTGAGATCATCCTAACCAACAGCAGCCACCGTGAACGTTATTTGAAGCAGTGTCCAAAACCGAGCGCAGTATGTCGAGTTACATTAATAAACTAGATTGTTACAGATACCCAGTACCAGGCATGTAGGTTGGGCTTAAAAGCCCAGAGGCAACTTGGAAAAAGGGGAATCTACAGACTGTAGATTCCACAAGACCTGGATGCAAGGTCCTAGCTTGACTCTCACCAGCTCTGTGACCCTGGGCAAGTTACCTACTCTCTCTGAGCTCTCTTTGTGTTTTCATGGAGTCCTAATGCCTACCTTGCCTCGTTGTTGAAACTCTCTGTGTGAAGTACTGGTCCATAGATGACATTCAATGGCTGGCAACTACTTCTTAGCTTAATTGACTTTCTCAGGGAAGAAAGCCCTCGTGTCTCCGATGTGTCAAGTCTCTGGGCCCAATTAACCAGGAGATCACCTTCCCTCACCTGAGCAGACAGGCTTGCAGAGGCAGTTGTGTACCACACAGCAGCCGGGTTGGACCCTCCATTATTCATCTTCCGCAGTAATGGGCTCATTAAGCATCTCCGTGCGACTCGGTGGATCCTGGAACGCAACCAAAGACCACTTCTCCAGTGGTTGTTTTCTTCCCCAAGATGCTTACTCTTTTTGGAGGTAGTGCCAAGACATCAAGCGAGGCACTCAAATCCTTTTTGGAAGGAGACAGGATATAAATTATTAGTAAGTAAATAAATAAATAACCATTTGATTCTGTCAGTTCAGGAGGAAGAAAACCAGTCAACCCGGAGTTGGCTGTCGTGTAGACCACCTGATTGACTCAATTAGGAACTTTTTCTGGGAGGAGGGAAATGAAGGGAAGAAGTGTCAGCCTTGTGCTGCTCTCTGACAAGGAAGTTTTGGGGAACAAAACTTAGAAAACAAGGAGAAGAAAGTTGGCCCGAGTGTCTGCCTCACTCCCACTCCTGCAGTTAAGCAAGGCACGGCCATAAAGCACCTACCACTTTGCAGGCACATAGTGGGCACCAACTGAATATTTGGACCTCTCTACACTATAAAAATTTAAATTCAACATCATATTTATGCATTTTAAATTATCTTTTTCATGCAATATTAATTCTAATATTAGAAATAAAAGGCTACCATGTTCAAAGAATTGTTCGATTCTTTTATGAAGGGGGGATCTTTTATTAAAGGCATGATTTTGCATCTTTCTATGGATTTTTTATTTTTTTTATTTTTTATTCATTTATTTATTTTTTTTCTATGGATTTTTTTTAAAAGTTAATAATGACTTCCTTTTTTTCTACCTCTTAACATTCAGGTATCAGTAGAATTCATCCTTTTTAGCGTGCAGTTCTGGGAGTTTTGACGACTGTATGCAGTGTGTAACACCACCACACTCGAGACATGGAACAGTTGCATCATGCGAAACAGTTTTCCTGTGCCCCTTTGTGGCTCCCACCCCCAACCTCCTCCCCGGCCAGCCCCTGACAACCTCTGATATGTTTACTGCCCCTATAATTTTGCCTTTGCAACAATGTAGTACAAATAAAATCATTTAGAATTTTGCCTTTTGAGTCTGGCTTAATGCATTTGACCTAATGACACTGAGATTCATCTGTGTAGTTATGTATGATTAGTTAGTGTTTCTCCCGTTTATTGATGAAAAGCACTCCAACGTATGGATGTACCACAGTTTGTTTTTTACTCCCCAGCTGAGAGACATTTGGGTTGTTTCCCATTTTTGGCAGTTATAAGTAAAGCTGCTCTAAACATCCTCCTAGGTTTTTATGTGAACATAGGTTTATATTTTATTTGGATAAATACTTAGGAATTGAATTGTTACATTGTATGGTAAATGTATGCTTAACTTCATAAGGAGCTGTCGAACTGTTTTCCAGAGCGACTGTGTTCCGGAACACTATTTTGCATCCCGCCAGCCACTTAAAGGAGTTCCAGTTGCTCCACATTCTTGCCAGCATTTGGCGTTATCAGTTCCCCCTGAATTTTAGCCATCCATACAGGTGCATGGTAGTGTTTCACTGTGGTTTTGATTTTCATTCTCCCAGTGACTATTAATGTTCAACATCTTTTCTTGTGTTTCTTTGTCATCTTTACATTTTCTTTGGCAAAACATTCAAAAATTTTGGCCATTTTTAAATAGACTTTGTTTTCTTTCTAGAGCAGTTGTAGGCTTACAGCAAAATTGAGTGGAAGGTACAGCGATTTCCCATATACTCCTTTGCCCCCCACACGCACAGCCTCCCCCAGCATCAGCATCCCCTGCCAGAGCAGTGACTTCGTTACCATCGATGAACCTGCATTGACACATCATTATCACTCGGCGCCCCTAGTTTATGCTGGGGATCACTCTTGGTGTGCTACATTCTATGTGTTTGGACAAATATACGATGACACATATCCACCATTGTAGCATCGTTCAGAGCAGTTTCGCTTCCCTAGAAATCCTCTGTGCGCTGCTGACTTATCCTTCCTTCCCCACTTAGCCCTTGGCAAGCACCGATCTTTTTACTGACTCCATGGTTTTGCCTTTTCCAGAGTGTCATTTGGTTGTAATCATACAGTACGTAGCGTTTTCATATTGGTTTATTTTCACTTAGTAATATGCATTTCAAGTTTCTCCATGTCTTTTCATGGCTTGGTAGCTCATTTCTTTTTAACACTGAATAATATTCCATTGTCTGAATATACCACATTTTATTTACCCGTTCATTTACTGAAGGAAATCTTGGTTGCTTCTGAGTTTTAGCAATTATGAATAAAGTGCTCGAAATATCTGTATGCATGTTTTTCTGTGAACATAAGTTTTCAACTCCTTTGGGTAAATACCAAAGGGCAGGACTGCTGGATCACACCATTAGAGTATGCTTAGTTTTGCAATAAACCACTAAACTGTCTTCCAGAGTGGCTGTCCCATTCTGCATTCCCAAAGACAGCGAATGAGAGTTCCTGTTGCTTCATCCTAGCCAGCCTTGGACAGCAGTGTTTTGGACTGTGGCCATTCTAATCGGTGTATAGTGGTACCTCATTGTTGTTTTAATTTGCATTTTCCTGCAGACATAGGATGTCTCGAGTCTTTTCATATCCTTGTTTGCCATCTGTGTATCCTCTTTGGTGAGGTGTCTGTTAAATTCTTTGGCCCATCTCGATTTTTGTTTTTTTTAAAGCCAGGTTTTTGATTTTCCTATCATGGAGTGTTGGGAGTTCTTTGAGGTTTTGAATACATGTCCTTTATCAGATACATGCTTTGCAAATATTTTCTCCCACTTTATGGTTTGTCTTTTCATTCTCTTAACTGTGTCTTTTGAAGAATAGAAGTTCCCAATTTTGATGAAATCCACTTTATTGATTTTTTTTAATGGATCATACTTTTGGTGTTGTAGCGAAGAAATCTTTACCTAACCCTAGGTCACAAAGATTTTCTCCTATGTTTTCTTCTAGAAGCTTTATGGTTTTAAGTTTTACATTCAGATCTATGATTCATTTTGAGTAAATCTTGTCTAAGGGATGAGGATCATGACTTACTGGTACCCTCTTGTACCAGTTGCCAGGTCACTATGAAGAGGCCAGGGCATGTTGGTCAGCTGAACGCACCCACCTTGCCATCACCCAAATTCATTTCTAGGTCTCCTTTCTGTAGTTCCTCCAAAGAAACAGTATTGTAGCAGTTGCAAACATCAACAGGGAATAGCTTAGTTCATTCAGGCATTATAACAAAATACCATAGCCTGCGAGGCTCATAAAAATACAGAAATTTATTTCTCACAGTTCTGGAGGCTGGAAGTCCTAGATCAAGGTTCCAGCAGATCTAGTTCCTGGCGGGGGCTTGCTTTCAGGCTCACAGACAGCTCTCTTCCCACTCTGTCCTCAGGTGGTGGGAGGACATGAGGGAGCTCCCTGGGGTCTCTTTTATAAGGGCACTAATCCCATTCGTGCGGGCTCCACCCTCACGACCTAATCACCTCCTAAAGCCAGCTACCTCCTACTATCACCACACTGTGCATTGGGTTTCAACATATAAATTGTGTGTGTGGTGGGGGAATAGCCAGTCTCTAGCAGGGAGAAAACAGAACAAGGGAGCAGAAAAACCATCTTGTTTGGAGTCAGGACCCTGGATTTGAATCCCTCCCCCACCACTTACTAACTGGAGGCCCTGGGCCAACAATTACTTCACTGAGCCTCAGTTTGCTTAGCTACAAAGTGGAGATAATGACCCTTCCATGCACATCTTACTGAGCGGCTTGGGGCTCCAATGGTATCACGTATGTGAAAGAGCCCTGTAAATTTATCACGCAGTGAAGATATTGTTTCAAGTGCCATGTTTTCCTCCTGGAGTCTTGATGAGATGCTCAGACACTCTGTCTCTGTCTCTTTTGAATTTACCTTGAACCTGCCCATTCTCCATTCACTGCAGCATCCGGGTAAGATCTGCTCCATGCCTTCAGGGTGGGAGAGGGGGAGTGTAGAAGTTAAGAGCAAGGGCCTTTTGTGTCTCCTTGGGGACAACAATGATGATGATGATAAGATTAGTTAACCCTTTCTGAGTGCTCACCGTGTGCCAGGCACTCGTCAAAGCACCTTGCATATATACATCAGTTCATCGGAACAACTCAGCAAGGATTTTAGGATTATTTCCATTTTACAGATGAGGAAACCAAGGCACAGAGATGTTAAGTGACCAGCCTGAGGCCACAGTGGCAGTGGCAGACTCTGGATGACTGTGGCTCAGCTCCAGAGCCCACCAAGCTCTGAGATAATACTCATCAGCATGCTCTGGCCCCCAGAACCCTGAGCTGTTATGTATCTGCCCTTGGGGACAGCCCCCCAGCATCTGTCCTAGCCTCGTGTGACATCTCCCTGTACTAAAAGTGAGCTCTTGAGGGCAGGCACTGGTCTCTTTCGTGTCAGTCTTCCTGCTGTCTTCCATACTACCCAGCACACAATAGAAGTTTGAATAATGCTCATTTAATTGAAAACAATTCAAGTAAATGCTCAAGGCACCCTTTTCCCTGCATTGGCCGTGTACCTGTTGTCTCGGGACAGACAGGTATACATGACGACAGGGAGGGGGGTGCTGGGTATGGATGCTGCAGGTGGCTTAGAATGGAATTTGCTGCCTTTTCTTTTTCTGTGGTTTTTAAACAACTCTAAGTTCTGCTATATTTACTTCCAGTAAAGCCAAAATACTAGTCACACACACACACACACACACACACACAGACATCCGATTTCACACACAAATGAATGCACGGATGAATGAGGTAACGCCTGTTAGTCCCGGACATCATAATCAATGAACACCTGGAAAAAGACATACTGAGATCTGTTGTCAGTGACACTGGCAAATCGGGTTCTGTCTCTGAGTCAGAGCTGCCCCCTCCCCTAGTCTGTCCAAAAGGATAGTAATGTTGGATGATACCTTGCATTGTGCAGAGCCACATAGCCCCAGAGTTTGCAAAACCCTGTGATTGAAATAATCATCTCGCAGATTCTCTGGAGCTCACCCCTATCACCTTCCCACCTCTGCGGCTGGACCCTGCCATCCAGGCTACATTCCTTACAGGATCCTGCATATGCCTTGCTCTCTCGGGCCTCCAGACATCCGTACATGTTGGCACCCTCCAGCCCCACACCCTTTGTTCCCCTTGTGCCTGCTCACCCTTCACGTTTTGGCTTGGGCACCACTTCCTCCAGGAAGCCTTCCCTGACTGCTACATCTGGGTCCTGTATCTCCCTGTGCTCACTGAGCTCCTCATAGCCTCTGTCCCCCATTGACTGTTGGCTTATTCTACACCCGTCTTCTCTGCTAGACTGTGCGCTTCTGGAGCCAGAAACCATTTTACACATGGCACACAGCAGGTGTCCAAAAAGAGGACATTATGAGAGTGACCCAATGGCAGAACTCCACCAGGTGGGCATGATGCACCTCAGTGGACAGGTGAAGAGAGTGAAGCTCAGAAAGGTCAGGGTCCTGGGAGCTGTGCTGCACAAGGTCTGTCCTGGGTGACTTTGGATCAAGAACGAGGAGTCTTTCCTTTGCTATCTCTGGGGGCCCCTGGGCGGGTCCTCGAGAGGATGGCTCTCTCGGAAGGCTCGTGGCAGGTGCTGCCGAGAAGGGGTCTTCCCAAAGCCACTCCGATTCCTTTAAACTTCCGCAGGCCTGGAGAGCACGTGCCAAACGGAAACGTGCGTTGAAAGAATTTTGTGGGTTGAGCAGATCGCGGGAACAGCTACTGTGCAAATACTGTCAAACGGGGCGTGTATTTAAAAGGTTAGACACAATATCTCCTCGCCTTTTTCCTTCAGCTCTCTTTTCATAGTCCACTGCAAAACAACAATGGATGAAAGGGTGCCGAGAATGCGTGTATATTTTCTTTTCCTTTCTTTCTTTTTTCTTCTTCTTCTTCTTTTTTTTTTTTTTACCTTTCCCCAAGGAGCTTCTGTGCTACCCACACTAATTGTAGGTTTTTCTGAAAGTGCAGCATGAATCATTTATAAATAAAGAGACTTTAAAATCCCTAAAAGACTCCCTGAGGTATTCAGTATTTCAGCATAAAATAACTGTTAAATGGAGTTATTCTGAACTACCTTTTACTGGAAAGTGGTGAAAATAAAGTTTTCTTTTCACCATGACTGTTGCAGTAATTCTATCACACAGCTACCCTGGGTAATTGACAACCCGTTTCCATAATTCAGGTTTTAGCAAAGCCTCCCCTGAAATGGCCAGTGCTGGGGAAAGGGGGCTTCAGGAAGGACATCTCTCACACTGGCCAAGAAGGAAGCCAGCTAAGGGTCCCTGGACAGAGATCTGAGATGACTGACCCTCAAAGCCCCGGTATAAATGCAGATGTTGATGGGTGGGGACCAGGAAAGAGCAACAGCTTTGAAGTCACACCAGCCAGAGTTCTAACTTCAGCACTGCCTCCTATCAGCTGTGTGACCTTGGAGGAGTGGCTTAACCTCTCTGATTCTCAGTTTCTTGAGGAATAATAATATTTACTTTATAAAGTAGTTAGGAAAAATTGAAATCATGTCTATAAACACCCAGAACAAAATCGAAGATCACAGGGGCAGTGATAATTAATAGTGATGATAATAATAATAATTATACTACCACTTCTACATTTGGGTGGGCCTTGAACACATGCACCAAAAGGGCATTTCAATGCTGCGTGTCTTCCCTGTCTCACTGCTCATTTGAACACCCTCTCTCGTCCATCCATCCATCCTTCCATTCTCCCAGCCACTAGTCGACTGGCTCATATAATCTGCAAATATTTTCAGAGTGTGTTATGTGCCATCTTCTCTGTGCGAGGGACTGGGGGTCTGAAGGTGAATGAGACGGTGAGGGGTTTAGTCTACGGGGAGAGGCAGCTAGGTGGGGGATATGCACAAGAAAGTGACAAAAGTGTGACCATGACAATTGTACACTGGACACAGTGAAGGTTAAATGCAAGCAGCCGCCAGTTCCACCTGGGGGTGGAGAGCAGGGCAGGGGTGGTTTCACAGGCAGAGGGTGGCACCGGGGCCAAACCTTGGAAGGTGAGGGTGGTGGGTAGGAGGGGGTGAGTAGGAGGGGAAGGTGACATCTGTCTTGTTTTCCCCCTCCCTGCCCCACGCTTGTCTCAATGCCTGACTCAAAGCAGGCCTCCCACTGACCTTTTGGTGAATGAATGAGTGAATCCAGGTGGCGGGCACAGAGGAAGCCCTTGCTTGGAGGAGAGAGGACTTGCGTGACAGCTGCTGTGTCCAGGGACAGCCAGTGGCTAAGTCGGGCTGGGAGAGGCACCAGGGATGAAGGTGTGATGGAGGCAGGCCCGGCCCAGGTGAGAGAGACCTTTGCCTCGTGGGGAAGCACAGGGTGGAGGGTGGAGCCAGCGTGGGAGTTTACTGAGCAAGGCCACGTGAGCTCTCCAGCTGTTTGGCAAACCCTCTGTACAGGTTCTGAGAGCAACTTGGAAGGAGGAAATAAGCGTGGGTTTGACAGGTCCTGCCTGACTCTTCCTCTGTGCTGTCCCAGCTCGTGTACAGTCAGAGGTCACGTCGGATTCTGGGTATAAAATTATGCAGAGGAGGTTCCCCTTCTACTTTGTAGTTGATTGACAAATGGTCCTGTCACTCAAACACGTCTTCAACTTATCGTAAAGAGTAAAAAGAAAATTATCTGCTCAGTGCATATGGGAAAGAAAGCTCTCTCATTAACCTCTCGCCCGCTGAGCTCAGAAGCTTGTGACGCTTCAAGGAAGGCAGGGAGGGGCCTGGAAGCAGGTATGCGTGTGTGCTGTGTGTGTATCACTGTCTGTATTTACACACACATGCGCTATGCACATCTGCTCTCCATCATCCTTTTCAGAAAAAATGCACAAACCCAAACACACACATACACACCCACACTCACCCGCGCACATATAGCTTGCAAAGTGTGTAGTTGCTGCATAAGTTTACGCCTTGGACGAGTGTGTACACATACCGACAGATGCTTGCGTACCAGTGTTTTACAATGGGATCCGGCTGCCAGCTGTTGGAACTTGGGACCAGGCTAAAAACATTGCACTTTTTGGAGAGCTTTTTAAAGTACCCTTCTAGTTTCTGATTCCTGCAGAATGCAGCTCAGGCTTCCCTAAGAGGAGGGTGCTGGTCAGGAGGCAAACCCCCAGAAGGTGTGACAGTGAATGTCCCCAGGGACGGCTGGGCAGAGGTGCTCAGGAAGCACCTTCCTGATCATTGTTTCCTTACCCCTGTGGGAGTCAGGTTCTCCAGAGAAACACATATGCCAGTACCTTCCAATAAATCTCTTTATATTTGGAGATATAAAAGCACATAAAGAGATTTAGTAAAAGGTATTGGCTTACGTGATTATAGCGGCTGAGAAGCCCCACAATCTTCCATCTGTGAGCCAAGCTGGAGGCCCAGGAAAGCCAGGGGTGAAGGTCAAAGGCCGGGCTGGGGGAGCTGACGGTGCAGGCTCCAGTCTGGGTCCGGACACCTGAGAACCGGGAGCATCGAGGCAGGGGAAGATTGATGTCCCAGCTCAACCAGTCACGCAGAGAGAGAAGTCGACCTTCCTCTGCCTTTTTGTCCCATGCAGGTCTCAGGAGGTTGCGTGATGACAGTCAGGTGGGGAGGACCGTGGGCTCTACTGTACTGAGTCCACCCATTCAGATGCTGATCTCCTCCAGAAACACCCTGGCAGACACATCCAGAAATAACGTGTCTACCTTCCATCTGGCATTCTGTGGCCCAGTGGAGCTGACATGCAAAATTAACCATCACACCCATGAAATCACGGCACCAGCTCTCAGTTCTTGCCCGCGTACCACATGCTGAGCTCTGGGCTTGGCTGCTCACATGTGTGGTCTCAAATCTTCACAGTGACTCTGTGAAGGAAGTGTGGTCCCATTTTACAGATGTGAACCTGAAGCTCAGAAAGGCAACCTTGCGAAGAGTGGCTGTGCTGGGGTTTCAGACGGGTCTCTTCTACCCTAAAATCTATTATTTATACAACACCCTTTTTTCCCCCTCTGTGTACAACTCTGTTTTGCTTTGTTAGGCACTTTGACTTCTATTATCACAGTTCACCTTCAAACAAGGGATGGGAAGGTGGGCATTATTAATTCTTTCATTCACATATATATTGAGCCAGGTATTATGCTAGGTTTTGGGGAAACATCCAACAAACAGAGCAGACTAAGTACTAAATACCAGCCTCTCTCTAATCGGGGAAGGCAGAGAGTAAACAGGTTAATAAGTGACACTGCATATGTGTGATGCAGAACAATAAAGACCAGTGAGGGGAAAAGGCGCCAGGAGTGTTTCTCCTTTAAGATGGGGTACTCAGAGGAAGCCTCACTGATGAAATGTTAGTTAAGCAGAAACCTAGAGGAAGTGAAGAGCATATGATAAGAGGACTATCTAGGGAGGTGAAGTGACCCAGACATGGCCACAAGGCCCCTCTCACCTAAGCCCTAGCTCTCACTGAAGCTGCTGCCTCCAAGCATCCTCGGGCAGAGCTGATGGAGCTCTCAGCTTGCTCCGTGCTGCGGGGCAGACAGAAGGGCACCCATCTTCCCCAAGACAGACCAGGTGCCCTCAGTCCCAGCAACTTACCCAGTGGGTTTTCTTGGCGCTCACTTTCGTATTTTCTTCCCAACCTCTGGGTGCAAAAATTGGGGAAATTGAGGCCACCCTACAAGCCTGAACAGCAGATTCCCCCATTGTGGCTTCTGTTCCCAAAGTCCAGTTTTTGCTCCGCTATTTAAAATGTGTCTTCCCGCCAGTGGCTGAGTAGGCTGAAGTCTTTGAAACACTAAGTGTTCTATAAAATCCAAATAATTCCCTGTAAATCAAAGTACTTGGCATGCTGGCTGCAAAGCCTGGGGCATTTATTTTTTTTTCCTAAGGTAATCTCTAGAAAGTAGTTTGTACTCATGTTTCCACAGTGATTAAATATGCAAAGTAATTTCCATGATTTTCACTGCGTTCTGAACCAAATCAGATTCTGTTCTGCTCCTCTTTGTACAAAGCCACTTATTGGATCAGATTCCAAAACAAATCCCCCGAATTTGGCGGATCATCATTTTAAAAGGGGGCTTGTTAAGGTAATCATTAAATTAAACCACCCCTTTAAGAATATTTAGATCTGGTCCGCCAAGCGGAACGGTCTAATGGTTTTTAAATTAGAAGCTGCGGAATGCTGGTGAATTTTCTTTTGTGGGTCAAGTGGGTATTAACAAATGCTAAGACTGTTCTCTCTTTTGTCATCACCTTGAAATCTGCAAAGAAAAGCAAAGAGTGGGAAGGACCCGAGGAGAGAGGCTGGGTGGGGACTGAACACCCGCTCCAGAGAAGCCCAAGCCCGAGTCTGCAGGTTGGGGCCACAGCCGGGGACGTCCCGACTGCTGGTGGCTTAAACCCCTCACGGGGCCAGATCTTCCGACTGCAGAGCCTGAGCTGATACCGGTAGCCTGGAGACATTTTTAAAAACCTCCTCACTGTCTGTCCTCCAGGAAGGTTGGCAGAGAGTCCGGAAGAAAGCCGCACACCAGAGCCCTTTGTCGGCTCATCCTCCGGGTGCCTGGGGACCGAGACGCCACACAGCGCGTTTCACCTCCTCTTACCGGGTCTCTCAGCTGCTTGGCAGCCCCTCGGATCCCGCGCTGAGGTGGCCCAGGCCTGGCAGAACTGAGCCGGGTTTGTCTGTGACTAACGGAAGTGCAGTTAGAGCGAGCATGACAGAGTCACCTGGAGAGGGTCATCTGCGCCAGCCCATGTGCACCAAGAGAGCCGGGTTGAATTCTTCTGGGGTGGGGCTGAGCACTGGCTTTTTCTTTTTTTTAAACTTTCCAGGCGATGCCAGTGTGCAGCCGAGGTTGAAAACTGTCACACATTAGGGAAAAAGCCTTTCTCACAGAGGCGGTTAAAGGCATCGGGTCCTGTGCCGGTGGGGCCTTCAGTTCAATCGGAGCTGGGTAAACTGAGGCCTCGGGGCCAAACGTGGCCGGTGCCCAGCCGCGAGTGAAAAATAGTTTGGCTTTTTTAAGTGGTTGGAAAAAAATTCAAAAGAAGAATAATATTTCATGGTACCATGAAGTGATACGACATTCAAATTTCAGTCTCTATGAATAAAGCTTTATTGGTACACAGCCGTGCTCATTTACGTGTCATTGTCTCTAGCTGCTTTTGTGCTCAGTCGCACAGAGATTGAATGGCCTGAACAGCCTAAACTATTTACTGTCTGGTCCCTACAGAAAAAGTTTGCTTATCCCTGAGTTAAATCACAGGAGGAGGAGACCACCGAAAATGAGCTTCTCTTTAATCTATGTAAGGTGAAATGGGACCCATTTAAAATCAAGCAAAAATCTAAAAAGAAAAAAAAGTTGAAATTGAGCATTGCCCTGGGTAACGAAAGAACGCTTTTATACACAGCTGCGGGGAGTGTTGGAACAGCCCTCCTGGAAGGCCCCCTGTAGGTGTGCAGCAAGGTCCCGACCATGCTCATGTGCTTTGTCCAGTCCCTTCTATTTCTAGAAATGTATCCTGCGAAAATTCTCAATCGTGTGCACAGTTTTATCTACCGGGATTTTATTGCAGATTATAATATGAAAAAAAAAACCCACAAAAAATGTAACAATAGGGGTGTTTTAATAAATTGTGCTGCTTCCATACACAGCTGTACAAATGATGTGGTGGAGGAATAGATAATGTCTATGGCCTATAAAGTGAAAAATAAGCCATAAACCAAAACTTGTTATGAGCAGAAAAATTTCAATTTATCAAAAGGCAATACAGATAAACACAGATACCCCAAATGATAATAATGTCCAACTCTGGGTAATTTTACCTTTTCCCCTGCTTTTCTGTATTTTTCAGATTTTCTACATCGAGCAGGAGTTAATGGCAGTGTTATTCAGGGGTGGCTCCCCAGGGACAGTGTAATCTAGGACACCTTAGCTTGGGGGGTGAGAACCCCAAGTGTCCCAGGAACCCTCCTCATCTCCACCTGCCAAATGAGCCTGAAGATGCCACACAAAAGACCTGACATTCTCTCGCCCGGGCGATGAAGCGTGGTGTGAAAAGCAAAGCCTTCCAAGCCGTAGGACCCGGATTTGATCACTTGCTCATAATCTTAACCATTTCGAGGGCCATTTTGATCCTCTGAAAGGCAGGAATGATAACAAATCTTCCTTACGAGGTTTCTTTGAAGGCTGATGAGAGAGCTTATGCAAAGGCACCAGGTGCGGTGCCTGGCCCAGGTGAATGTTCCAGAACCACTGGCCCCCTTCTTCTTTCCCTCCCTGTGATCTTTCAAATCCCTTCTACTTGAAACATCATGAACAGTTTGGATTCTTCTAATCAGGCCCATTTGTACAGGGGAGAGACTGCGACTGCAATTTCCTGTGCTCAGAGAACATCTGTCCTGAAAGCAAGTCCCTGGTGCACCTGCACAGATTCTGCTGGGCTGGGCTCTGCCTCCACGCGGGCGTCATCAGTGGGTCCCAGCTCCCGATGCTGCTCTCCAGGGCATGCGTGTGCTCTGTCCTTCCACAGGTCTTGTACAGGGGTCCTTGAGTGACAGGAGCCAAAGGTGTCTCAACCCTGCTTTAGACATGATGAATGGCCCAGGGGTGACAGACGGAGCTGGGCCTGCCGACACTGTGCACAGGTTGCCTAGTATTGCATGCTCTGCCCTGGGCAAAATAGTGGAGAGGACTTGGCAGCTACACAGGACCTGGAGGCCTTTGGTTTGCATGCTGTGACTCACGACAGCCTGAGCACTGTGCATGGAGCACTTGCTATGGCCAGAGAGCAACGGCCCCCCAAAGAGGTGCACATCCTAATCCCCAGAACCTGTGAATCCGTTACCTCCCATGACAAAAGGTAATTAAAGTACAGATGGAATTAAGGTTGCTAAGAAGCTGACCTTGAAATAGGGAGATTATCCCGGATTATCTGGTGGTTCAATGTAATCACAGGGTCCTTAAATGTGCAAGAGAGAGAGGCGGAAGAAGAGAGTCTAAGGGAAATGTGATCAGTAAGCACGGTAAGAAAGATGCATACAGCATTGCTGGCTCACGGAAGGTGGATATCAGCCTCTGCTTAAATGCCTCCGATGATGGGGAGCTCACTCTCAACCACGGAATCCATCCGGGGACAGCTTTGCTTGTTGAAGAGATCTTTCTGATGCAGCATGTTCATCAAAATCTGCCACCGTAAAAACACTCTTTTTCTGGGGACCCTCAGAACGTGCCTGTTCCTCGTCCTCCACAACAGTCATTGAGAAGCACGTGAAGGCAGTTCCCATGTCTCATGGGTCTTCTCCTCTCCACACGAATGTCCCGAGTCCTCCTCCCTTTCTAGCACACACAGTTTCATGCCCCACAGCATCTTTTCACTCCAGCTGGTTTGTGTCACTGCTAAAGGCTGTGCCCAAAACTTCATTGTCCCTCCACATGACCCGTGCTGTCTGGAGGAGCTAGAACTATCCCTGCTCCCACTCTAGGTATTGCATTTTTACTAACCAGCCTCAGGTACCTGTTTTTCTAGGGGCTGAAATCACTCTGGGGTCACCTTGGGCTCACTGTTGACAAAACCACCAAGTTTTTTCATCATATGCAGGTTCTGAGACCTGCGTCACACAACAAACCCTCATGTCATTCATTCATCAAGTGGCACTCATTGTACCCCCTTATTTGGGCTGTGCTGTGCTCTTGATTTTAGGGATACAGCAATGGACAAAGCGGTGTCCTTGGCCTCACCTTCTGAAACGTTCTGAAGCCCGATGCACAGGGCTTTTCACTTAGGCCAGTGATGATTCGTTTCGTTGGAACTGCCCATCCTTCAGGCTGCGGAGGCCTCTGGGGAGCTTGGTTCAGCTGCCCAGCGTCTCCTCCAGCCCTCAGCTGCGGCCAGGCTGGCTCCTTCTTGGCAGTCCTCACCAGACCAAGACCTGAGCACCAGGCTGCCCAAGCATGGGACAGACACCCTGTCCTTCCCCTGCCTGCGTTTGCTCTGTGGGTAGAGGAACACTCGCTAGAGGCAGCTGGACTGGAGTTTGCATTCTTTGCATCTCAGATGCATATTTGCTCCAGGAAAGCGGAAAGACCCTTGTCTCTTCTCATCTTTCTTTTCTTCTTATCTTCTCCATCTCATTGTGAAGACAAAACAAAACAAACTGCCTCTCGGTCTGCCCAAGTAATCTCCTGGAGGGCATGTCCTAATAGTAATAAAAATTTTTGTTACTCAAGTGTTTGCTGTGCATTGTCTTGTTTGATGCCGGTACCAACCCCGCACTATGGGTACTCCTATTAGCCCCCGTGCAGATGAGGAAGCTGGGGCTTAGAGTGTTAAGTAGCCTGCTCAGGGCTGGTTGCAGCTGGTAAGTGATGAGCTGGGATTTAAGCTCAAGTACCTGGCTCAGATCCTGGGCTTCTGAGCACCGTGCTGCATGGCCGTTTGCATGCCCGTGTGTCCAGAGTTGAGTCCAAGGCTTACCACACAGGAGATGACCAAGAAATGTTTGCTGAAATAATGACAACTCAGGGCGTGTCAGGTGAGGGATGGCCACTTGGAGAGCTGCTTTCAGCCCAGCCTAAAGTGTCCATATGATGGAATCCTCCCTTACAGGGGGTGGTCTAGGCATTGCCAGTCTGAGGGCAGTGGAAGCTAGAGTTGGGGCTCACACACTGTCCAGTCCAGGTTGCCCAGGGTCAAGTCATCACATCCGAGGTCAAGAGCAGCGTGGAGGACAAAGGACACATACACAAGGCTAGGGGCTCCTCTCAAGGGGAGCTTGAGAAGGAAGTGGCCAGGAGGGTGGGGCTCTGATGGGGACCAGGTCTGGCTCTCCAGGGCTTCCTGTTCCAGGGCGCTGGGATCTGGGCATCAGTGGGTCACCTGGGCTAAAGGCCCAGGGTCTTCCAAGATGATGGCAAGCCCCTTGATCTGAGATGGAAGTAGAGCCCTCTGGAAAGTTGCCGTTTTGCGGAATTGGCTTGCCTTGGAGGCCAGTCATGTCTGGAGAGCTCCTCTTAAGCTGAGACAGTTGTTCCTGAGAAGCGGCTGCTCCAGAGCCTCTGCGGGAAGGCTGGGAGCTCCCACCTCCTAGTCTGCATTTTGTACTGGTCTTTCAAATAAACGTGGACCCAAGTCTTCATTCATTCAAAATGCATTCATCCTGAATTTGGAATCGCTTGGAAAAGGGTTGGGCTGGATTTCACCTTCCTTCTTTTCCTGTAGTGTAAGCGACATTGCAGGGAGACAGCTCACCCGACACAGGGACGGGGATTGGCACCTTTCACCAAGCTGGCTTTTTAGTTGGCAGAGGGACTGTTTATCCCTGGATACAGAATCCTCTCGGATATCTACTCTTCAGCACCTTGGTAGTCATACAGAAGCCATTCTAACGACAATTATAGTTGCTATTATTTCTGGGTGTTTCCAAGTGACAGGCACTGTGCTAAGAGTTTTACCTGCCTTTCTCTTTGCCTTCTTAAAAATTGAGCAAATGAAGAATCATAGCGGTTAAGAATATTGTTGGAGTCACACAGCCATGAGTGTCAGTGTATGCAGCTTCCTGATCATGTCCCCGTCAGGAGACGCTCCATCAAGGTGTGAAAAGAAAAGGAGCGTTAGGGTCAGATGGAGTTCATGTCCCCATCACCTGGTGTTCACAGTTCACAGAGCCCTGTTGCATAACTTATTTCACCTCTCTGAGCCTCAGTCTTGTCATCTCTAAAACAGGAATAGTAATTTCTATGATCTCATAAGATTATAGCAGTAGGCAAATTATCGTTCTTTCCTAACATTTGTTATAATTTATATTTATTTACTTGTCTCTTTACTTGATTTTGTTTGTTTTCCCCATGAGAATGTGAACTCCTTAAGCACAGAGCCCGTCATTCTGTTAACTGCGGCATCCCCAGAACCTAGCAGGGTCCCAAGCTTGCAGTTGGCATTCAGTAAACATTTGCTAAACGACTGAATGAATGACATGGCAACTAAAAATAGAGCCCAGCGCATGCTGAGCGCTTACTGCCCTTCCTCCTCTGGAACTGGGTCCCCATAGTGGGTGGGGCTCTGGGAGATTTGCAGGAAGGGGGAAGGAGGACACAGTGAGCATTGCGCTATGTGCCCATTTCCACAAGGCTCATTGGTTTTCGAAATCAGTACCTGGGGAGAGAGGCGGTTTGGGGGTGCTCACTAGGTATTGGCTTTTGCATTCCTTGAGCTGCCCATAAAACCCCCCAAACATATGGCATTATTTCTCCACGAGACATGTCCAAACTAGCTTTTATATCTCATCATAGTGAATGAATTTTAATGAATAGGGCTGGAAAATCCATAGAATAATAGAAATAATAATTATAACAGCTTCCATTTATTGAGTGCTTGCTGTGTACCAGGGGTTATCATAAACACTTTATAGGATTTATTTAATTGTTAGAAAATGCTAAGAGGAGAATACAACTGTCTCTATTTCACGTAAGGAAACTGAGATTCAAATTGCCCCGAATCATACGGCTCCTAAGTGGTGGGATCGCAGCTCGTACCCAGGGGTTCTCTTTTCTTCTATATCGCAACTGCATCCTTCTTGTCCGCAGGACAATCTCAGGTCTCCATCTCGTTCCCGTAAGCCTGAACATGAACACAGGTATTTCCAGAGCTGAACAGTGATCCTAAAGATGGGCTTCAATGCCCCTGCTCTCCTCCTTATTGCTGCTGTTTTCTGGCCTTCGCTCAGAGCCTTCAGGGCTAAGCCTGTGCAGTGGGTTGAACTGTGTCCCCCAAAAAGATATGTTAGATTCCTAACCCCTGGCACCCCAGAATGGGACGTTATTTGGCTTATAGTCTTTGTGGAAGTAGTTAGCTAATGTAAGATGAGGTCATACTGGATCAGGGCGGGGCCCTAATTCAACTGGTGTCCTTGTAAGAAGAGGAGAAGACACACAGACACACAGGGAGGCCATGTGACAGTGATTAGAGATCTAACATGATGATCCCTTAAGTGTGACAGCTATAAACCCAGAGCAACTAGGAGCCAGGCAGAAGATTTATTACCTAGAATCTTTGGAGGGAGCATGGCCTTGCCAGCACCTTGACTTCAGCTTCTGGCTTTCAGAACTATGGGAGAATATATTTTTGATGTTTTAAGCCACTAAATTTGTGGTAGTCTTTTATGGAAGCCCTAGGAAAGGAATCCACCCTGATTTCTAGAAATTTTGCTTGTTTGGTTTCCCAGCCCAGATGAATGAGAAGGCAGCAGTGTGGGGAGGGGCGTGAAGGCTGCTGGAGGTAGCACCGGGTGGAGGAAGAGAGCAGCAGGTGGTCAAGCTGCAAGGCTGGCTCGGACACCTCCATAGAAAGCAGGCGGGAGAACCGGAAGCACAGCTGCCTGGAGACAGTCTGCAAAGGGGAGAGTTCCTGGAGGACTGGTGGCGCAGGATGACAACAGTAGCTCACTGCATGTGCCTGCAGGAGTACATGGAGCTCTGCAGATCCTACGTCTCACCGAATCCCCTGGTATTATTTTTATTCCCCAAGAAACTCAAGATTATAAAGCTTGAGAGATTTACCTAAGGCAGGTAAATTAGAGGAGCAAGGATATCAGCCCAGAACCGTGATGCACAACACAGTTTAGTGAAGTCCAACATTCATTCATTAAGAGCCTCCTGCAGACCAGGGAGCAGGCTCTGCAAGTACCAGGACAGAAAGACACCGCCAGACACCCCCGGTCTCCAGGAGACCACAGTTTAGTGGAACAGACAGACGTGAAGCAGGTCCACTCCATGCCGGGGGAGACAACCTGTGGAGGGAAGTACATGGTGTGCGTTAGTGGACACTTGTTCCAGCCGGGGAGTGGGAGGGGTCAGCCCGGAGGAGGTGGCTTCTGAGCCTGGCTTTGGAAGAAGATTAGGAGTTAGGTGAGGAGAAGGTGTGGGGAGTCTACACCAGGGGTCCCCAGACTCTTTCATTATAGGGCCTCTTTACGACTCATAAATTACTGTAGACCCCAAAAAACTTTTGTTATGTGAGTGACAGCTTTCAATATTTACTATGCTAGAAATAAAAACTGAGAAGTTATAAAAAATGTTTACTAGTTCATGAGAAATAATAATAAATCCATTACATGTGAATGTAAATGACATATAGTTTTGTTTTTTGTTTTTTTTTTTTTTTTACAAAAAATAACTTCTTTGTCCAAAAAAAAAAAAACAAAAAATCTTTAGTGAAAAAAAAAATGATCTTGTTTTACATTTCTACAAATTTCTTTAAAGCCTGGCTCATTGGAAGACAGTTGGATCTTCCTATCTGGCTCCACATTCAATCTACTGTGATATGCTGCTTTGGCTGATGTATGTGAAAGAACATCTGGCCTCATTCGCATAGAAACAGAAAAGGGAGGACCTGGGTGTTCCCTGAGAGGTTCTGTGGATCTTGAGGGTCCTCAGGGCACACTCTGAGAAGTGCTGTCCAAGGCAGAGGCCTGTCTTGATAGAGTTCTTTCTTGTCAGGGTACTCACAGAGCCTGCTCCCTGCACGCAAATGACTCTTAATGAATGCACGTTGGACTTAACCAAAGTGTGTTGTGGCATCATGTGGCATCTGGGTTTAAATCCATGCTCCTCTAATTTACCTGCCTTGGGTAAGTCTTTTAACCTTAGCCAGGGCCAGGGGGCTGGCCACAGCATGCATCGCTTGGAGAGTTTTTTACACACAGATCAGCATTACCAGAGCATACTGGGAAAGGCCCAGCATGGCAAGGGGGGACCCCTGAAGTGGTGGGTGGAGGACCCGGATGCCTGGTGGTCCATGCTTCAGCAACAGGTGATGGAAGCCCACCAAAAGGTTTTTGGCAGGGAAGACACTTGGGCAGCTGGCATTTGGAAGGTGCTCTCTAATGGCTGGGGAAAGGGCTTGGGGGGAAGGGCTGGGGAGGCAAGACTGGAAGCTTCTGCAATGGTCCAGGCCGCAGAGGACCAGCAGCTGGAACGTGCTGGTGCTGATACATCGCTGGGCTACATCGCGGCACAAAGCCGCAGTGCGCACTCGTGGCCCTGAGCCAAGGAGACAAGGTTAATCACACTGAATAGGCTGTTTTAAGAACAGACTAAATGTTTCCATTAAAATAATTAAAATCTTAAAACGTTTTGGGGCTCAAAGGTATACGTTTCAGTTACCTGGAAAATCTACTTGGTGAAACAGTTCATTTTCTGATGATCCCAGAGAAATAAGACGATACCGTATTTCCTCTACACGGCGGGTCTTGATGGCAAACGCACTGTTGAGCAAACAGACGGGCCGACCCTCCAGAGCGTCCCCCTCCAGTAGCTCTGTGACCTCGGGTGCAGGGCTTGGGCTCCTCATGCCTCAGTTTCTCCAGCTATAATAAGGGAACGACAATTTATACTGTGGAGATGAAATGAGATCCTGACCTTGAGTCTATTGAGGTTCAGGTGACATCATTTCCTTTGCTTTGATCGTTTGTGCCAACTTCCTGCACAGCACCATGGACAGTGTTCCCCCGCCAGGGGTCCGACTGACAGCATTTGAAGTGAGGTTCCCAGCCTGCTTTGAAACCTCTCGCTCTGTGTAGCTGGTCTTTGATCCGGAGCATCCTTTTCTATGATTGTCTATAACTTTTACATGGCACACAACTGGGGATTTTGAGTTTGAAAACATTTGCACCCAAGAGGTAGTGAATATCAATGGGGTTTACATAGATTTGGGAATCCCTCCCCTCACCACCCACGGGGGCCTGAGAGCCAGTGCAGGCCACTTGAGAGCCAGCCCTACTTGGTGGTCTCCATCCACGGCCATCAGTGGTCTCCAAGACCAGGATTTCATGTGTCTTATGTGAAAGTGTCTTACATAAGGCTACCAGGGGCATGGAAGAGGGGGGTCCTGTGGGGTGCCAGGGCACAGGGCTCCTGAGTCCAGGCCCCAGCCCACTTCAGCCATGGCTGCTATGCCTAATGTCCTTATCTGTTGGGGTGACATGTTAGAGTTTGATCACAAATTATCAACTCTCATAGGATCATCGACTCCCTCTGGGGTCTCTGACCAGGCCACATGCTGTCAGAGGGTGGGGTGGCTTGCCATCTCAGGGCTCAAAAGCCCTGTGGCCCCATCTTTGTCAAGCATTCCACCCCAGATATCCTTTCGTCCAGAAAATGCTTCTGGCCCCATGGTCTCCCCCTGACCAATGTACCTGGAGCAACCTCAGTCTTCGTGGGAGAAGCCCTGTAGGGGAGAGAGACAGTGGTACCCAGGTTCAAACCCCAGCGCTGCCACTACTGGCTGTGGGACTTGGGACAGTCCCTCCAGTTCCCCGAGCTTTGGTTCCCTCATCTGTGAAACAGCACTGAGATTTTTTTGGTAAATGAGATCTAACAAGCAGAACCACCCAGTACATAATAGATGGCTGGTTTTGAGATCCCTAAAATATATAAAATAAAATGAAGCGTGGGGGGTGCAAAGGGAGGGAGTTAGGGGTGCAGAACACACGCCTTTCTCCTTTTGGGGGAGTGGGGGTTCTATCCAGGGATTTGCTCAGGAGGATCAGAACATTTCAGACACAATATCCAGCTCGCCCCTGCCATCCTTCTATTTTTGTCCTTCTGCACTGGAGTATGACTGGTTATTAAAATGAAAAATTCTCTCCTCCTCACCCACAGCAGCTGTTTCATTATGTTTTGCATTTCTCTCCATCTAAATGTTAGCTCTTGTCCTGGGCAGTAACTTTCGTAATTTCTTTAATGTATATATCTCTATTGACACTATGATGGATGATAACAGACTTCCGCCCAGGAACGAAGCAGTCTTACAGGGCCATTCCAACCTATTGGGAAAAGAGCAGGGATTGAATAACCAATTATAAATGAATATTTACCTGATAGATTAGGATGGCGACTTTAGAGCAGTCTTGCTCTATTAGGTAAGTGATCTATGCGCCACAAAGGTTTATAAATATGTATTTCGCTAAAAGACTCAAGTCCTGGCAATAATTAATATGCATTTCGCAGCATTCCATTAAAAACCGAGCCCTCCTCTCGATTTTTCAGAAGAAAATGAGCTTACGATAATGCTGCCGCAAACCGGTCACTTGTCTTCAGAGCAAGGCCGTGCGAGTGACGCTGTCAGATTAACTTGTCCCGGACGGCTCAGGCTCACGGTGTTCTTCCTCCAGAGCCCCTGCTTATCGCCGTTTTCCGCGGCATCTTCTCAGTGACAAAGTTAGAACCAGGAATCGTCATTGGCCTCTGATTCCTCGTGCGAAATTGTTCACAAAGTCTTATCCTTCCCACGCCCCATTTCAGTACGTTACGGCTGCCAGGGTGCCAGGGTCAGGCTTCTGTCCTGAAAATCCACACCTTACCGCTCTCCTCGGAAACACTCCACAGCCCCGTGCAGTGTTAGCAGCATTTCCCAGCGTATATTGCTTAGAACACCCATCTCATGAGAGTTCTTTTTTAAAATCAAACAAAAAAGATGTTAGGACTTAAATATTTGGGAATTATTCTACCTTTTGTATTCCTCTTGGAAATTCCAGTATGTGTTAAACTGTTAAAGGCTCTGAGAAGTCCTGCAGTTTTAAACCCATTGTCTCCCAAACTCAGTTTTGTGAAGACAATAACATCTTGTGAAACTGTTGTTTCACGGTGCATACTTCGGTAAATTCTGGCTCACAAGATAAAGTCCAAATTCCTTACCCTGGCCCATAGAGCTTCACGACTTCCAGGCCACCTTTCCCAATTCATCGCAGACCATTCCTCATGCTCAGAATGTGGAATCTTCACTCTTTACTTCCTCCCCTGCTTTGCCTTGCAAACTCTTATTTAAACTTCGAAAACCAACTAAAAGAAAGCTCCTACCCAACTGCCAATCCCACACTCCCTCCCCTGTATCATTTTCACATTTTTCTGTGCACCTCTGCCATCGTGCTATTTTTATTTTAGCTTTATCTATATTACAGTTACTTGTCTGTTTCCCTGTTTCACTGAAAGACTGGAGGAGAGATGCTTTATTTTTATTATTTTTCTCTCTGCCTCCGCAGCCTGAACAGTCCTCAGCTCGCAGTTCACACGCAATGAGTGTTTGCTGAAGAAACGCACAGATCAAAGCACCCAAAGTAAGTTCTTATTGCTCACTTTATGTTTCCAGCTTTCTGTGCGGGATCACATGAATTATTGAGGCAACGGAACCCGAGGGAAAGTGGGGTGCCCGGCTTTGTCCAGTCTCATCACTGCAAAGCACACCACGCAGGCAGGAAGGATGCGGCCTCCCCCCTACACTCAGCCCCTCTCTGGCCCGTGATGAGTGAAGCCGGGTGACTCATGGCTCGAGAAGCACCGATTTGATATACTCGTTTGAAAGAGCCATTGGATATTATTTTAACAGCAATATTAACATTATGCTCCCATTGTAGATTTCCCGATTCCTTATGTCTGAGAAAGTGCTTTTAGCCTTGGCTCAAAGGCAGTGATATTGCAGTGAATGCTCTTCCAACGGTACCCGGACCCCCATGAATATAAGATGCCTTGTCTCTGGGGACCGTCTGGGCAAGCCGGGCTTTAAATAAATAAAACGAAAGCTCTCGTCATGCAGGGGTGCCTGCGAGCCAGCCGCTCTCAGCGTTGCAATGTGGATGTGAAGCGTGATTAAGGATGGGGGAGAGGGTGGGTGATACACCGGACCAGGAGGCCGGAGCTCTGCATCAAAGTAGCAGACCTTCTTAATGGGACCCTGGACAGGGCCACAACCTGACCCTATAAACCCACCAGTTTTATTGTCCAAATGCCATTTGTACATTTATGGGGGAACCTCTTTGACTGCAGGGAAGTACTAATTGTAACATTTTAAATATCCACTAGATAGGCATCCTGTCCAGTCTGTCTGTCTCTTTCTTGTGCGTGCCTGTGCAAGGTTCAGAAATATTGGTCCTCGACAGATGAAAATGATTGATCACAACCGAGGGAGGTTGGTGTCACAATCTCTTACCGTCCTCTACTGGGAGCGGGGGCACAGCCAGTGTATTCTCTTTAGTTAAAACACTTCCGTTTTCATTAGCTGTTTCTGTTGCCTCTGGGAAGAGTTCCCAGAGGGCTCAACGTGACCCTGATTGGCTGGAGGTGGCTCAAAGTTCCACTGCGTGGCAGCCACAGCATCTGCCCTGGGCCTTTAAGACCCAACGTGGGCATCTATGCTTATTTCAGTTTTGTCTCAGTTTTGCTTTAGGTCACGGGTCAGCAAGCTAGGGCCTGTGGGCCACCCACCTGCTTTTCAGGGGGACACAGCCACGCCAACTGGCTGACGTCTTGTCTGTGGCTGCTTCCCCACCACAGTGGCAGAGGGGAGTAGATGGATGACCGTGTCCACCGCAAGCCTAAGATATTTGCTCCCTTGTGCATTACAGAGGAAGTTCGCAGACCCCTGGCCTAGACCACGAAACAAAGTTGGGAAGGACCCTGGAGATGCCCTCCCTGGCTCTCTGGGTGGATGCTGAGTTCCTGTTGCTATTTTTCTGCAGCTGCTTGAGGGACCTGCAACACCTGGCAGGAAAGCCCTTCCCATGGCAGAGTAATGTTCAGTGCTTCCTTTCAGAGCTCTGTCTCCCCGTGTCTTCTACCCTCTTGGAGGCTCAGATGTCTCAGCATTGACCTTCAGAGCATCTCACCATGTAGCCGTGCGCCCTTTCTTTTTCCATACCTTACTCAACACCAAGAAATCCAACCAGTCCCTCTGGGAAGGTTGCTTTTAGGTGAATCTGCATCCTCCACCGAGCATCTTGCACAAACTGAGTGTCGGCTGGTATGACCCTGGCTCCTCCACTTGAGAAGTCTCTGGTGAGGTGCAGAGGGCGCGGCTGAAAAGCCAGGAGACCGAGGCTTAGCTGGTCAATTGGTCAACTTGACAATTATTTACTGAGCACCTACTTCGTTCCAGTGACTCTGTTAGCCACCAGGGACACAAAATTTTTAAAACTAATTCTAATTCCTGTCTGTTCCCAAAACTGTTGGGGAGATAGATCAGCAAGGGGAAACTTTAATAAAATTCCATAGTGTGGAAGGTGCATGTGGGTGAGGCCTCTCTTTTAATATTGTATTTTTAAAATAATGCTTTTCTCCATCTGAGTTTGTGGGGAGCCTAAAACCCAGGTCAGTGTTTCTCAGAGAATCTACTCATAGCAGGATCACCTGGTGTGAGTGGGGTGGGATGGGGTCAGGGGTGATGTTTGCTAAAACTCCAGATTACTGGGTGTACCTGACACCTCCTAGAGATTCTGAGGGACCCAGGTCTTTGGAGTATTAGCAAGTGATGCTTATGCACATTTAAGTTGAATAGTCTCTCACCTGGGCCTTTCCAGAGCGCTGTTACTCACCTGGTGGCAGGTGCCTACTAATGACGGAGGATACGAAGTCTCAGCCGCTAGAACTGCCTTGCTGCCTCACATGTGCATCCGTCATGTGACTCCAGACAGGGCACCCCAAGGACTCCCTGCTCTTCTGCATCTAGACATGGAGGGGCTCTCTGGAGAGTTCTGCCTCAGGACTGCAGGCTGTGCCCTTGGAAATATCCTTCCTGTCCTTATCCTCCCCGCTCATTGTAACAGCTCCCTCCTCCTGAGAACCCGGCCAGGCTGAGTCTTCCGTGGGTCTTGAGGGGCCTGGCTGCGGGGACCCCAGGAGCAAATGCAGGGAAGGCAAGGTGAGGACTGACATGCAGTTGCCTCCTCCCTGGGGCCGCCAGGTAAAACACAGGACACCCAGGAAAATCTGAATTTCAGATAAACCACAAGTACTGCTTAGGTGTACGTATGTCCCAGATATTGCCTGGGCCACATGTATACTAAAAGATTATTTGCTGTTTATCCTAAATTCACATTTAACTGAGCACCCAGTATTTTCACTAAATCTGGCAACCCTACATCCTGACACTTGTCTGGACTCAGTGGGCCCAGACAGAGCCCCAGAGTTAAGTCTCCACTGTCACAACCCTGGGAAAACAGCGGCTCCAGACTCTCTTGCTGTAGATCAATTAGCTGACGCCACGTTCATGGGGGTGGGGGGGCGAAGAGGCCAGTTGTCTTGTCCTTGGAACAGTATCTGGTTTCTAATTTGGGTTGTAACGTAGGTTTCTACGATCTCTAGGTCTTTGAATGATTTTGACAGAAACTGTTTTTATAGCATTTCTCCCCCTTCCTTTCATGACAGTCTCAGCCTTCACTGACGAAAGGCTAATTTGCGACTATTTTTCCCTCTGGTGGCAACGTGGGGGTCCTGAGGGTTGGAGTCAGTCAGCGCCATGTTTTGAGCCAACGCTTCTGTTGGAAGGTGAAGGTAAGTGAGCTGTTCAGGAGTTCTCTCTCTCTCTTTTTGGTTGTGGCTGTTTTGGGCCATTCATCTCGTCTCTCAAGGAGGTGACATTTGGCCTTGCTGAGAAGACCCTCCGTGCACTTGGTCACAGCATTCCCTTGTCCAGATCCGCTGTGATCCACACTGTCCCAGCCACTCTGAAAAGTTCCCCTGCAGCCCAGCGTCACTGGAAGGAAGGGCTCAGAGGGGAAAAGGGTGAAACAAAGGAAAAGCAGAATAAAAATAATCCCAGGGAAAAGATAGACCAGAGTAGCAGCTAACATATTATAATCCAAACAATGTTATGGGTAATTTTCCCCTCGTAACCCGAGGACAAAAAACTTTATTACTCCTTAAACTTCAATATTGCTCCAATTAAATTTCAGCTTAGGAATCAGAGCTTCTGGTCTATGTTCCATTAAAAAAATGTAGCCTTTCTTATGTTCCCTAAAGAATCATAGGAATAACTTTTTATTCCTCCTAATCGCTCTTATTTTTAGCAATTAAGGGGGAGAGGAGAATATTAACTGCAGATGCTAACTCATGTGTTCTTGATGTGGTGACGAACACATCTTAAACAATACTATTTTCTTACAAAAAGTAGGAACGACAGTGAACGAGCAGGCTTTTTTTTTTTCTTGTCGCATTTAACTTTTCTACCTCACAGCCCAGATAGCTTTTTTTAATCAAAGCAGGTAATGGAAGAACAGTCTGTACCCTCAAATGCAATCATATTTAATCATATTTAATATCCTTATTTCTCAGCTGATCAAACTTTAAAAATTTGAATGCTTTGGTTTGATTTAGGACTCTGTGGAAGTCTAACTAATAAAGAAGTGCATTCCTTTGTTGTTACTTGGGGAGAGGAGTGTTTTGGAAAGGGGCCTGGGCTGGGGGTCTGGACTCCGGGTACCAAACGGGGCTCTGCTGGGGACTTGCAGGTAGACCTGTTACGAGTCCGTCTGTGGTTCTGTTTTCTCATCCGTCAAAGGGGTGTGTTAGCGTAGACGCCCACTTTCATCTCACGGTCCTCTGATTCTGTGGATGCTGGGGTGCTCTAACGACCAGTGGGCAGGATGCACATGGCGTCTCTCTTTGGCGTCCCTGTGCCTAGCATGGGGTTTGCATACAGCAGCCGTGCCATAAATGAGCGGGGACTGGATTGAATATTAGACAGCCACTAAAACTGTTAAGGATGATTTACCTTGTTGAAAAAGGGACAATTGGTAGAATGTTGGGTGGAAAATCAGCCACAAAAAATGTTTTACGCTGCGACTACAGGCAGAAAGTGCTTCGTCTTTCAACCACATAGTGTGTCTGGTAGCACGGTAAGTGCAGGAGGCGTCCAGTGGATGCATGTGGCCCCCGCCTCCAGGCAGCCCACAGAAAGGCGGGACGGCAGGAGACGGGGCTGGTGTAACCACAGTGTGTGCTGGGGGAGGGGGGCCCTGAAATGGATGGAGGGTGGAGGGCAGGGACGTTTGCTGCCAGGGGAAGACAGCAAAGGGCTTGGCGAAGGGAGGGCAGAAAGGGAGTTCCAGGTGGAAAGGGTAAGAGGGAACAGGGAAAAATGAACATGGCTCTTGTAATGGGGGAGGAAATATCAATTTAAAAAGTTTCCTAAGAAAAGGTACAGAGCTTGAGAGAGTCCAGAAAGTTCTGTCCTAGTGGCAGGGGAGCAGGTCCTGACAGTTTCAAGGGGGAAGTTGAAGGTCTTGGGTGAGACTCCACTTCCCCCTCCAGGGCCATGCATGGCAGGTCGAGCCCAGCTGAGGGTGCCCATCTGGCCCTCTCGGGGACGGGGACAGGGACGGGACACACGGGGACACGCGGTGGAGTCTGGGCTGGAGTGATGTTGGTCCCCTCGACACCAGACCTGATCAGTCACAGCCATTCATTTATCTGCTTCGTAGCTTCACACCTGTCCTCTTCTTACATCTGTTTTCTTTTAAAAATTATTTGTAACTCTTCCTCTGGGAGGGAAGCCTAGAAAAGTGGGTTTTGGAGTCAGACAGTCCTTGATTCCAAGAGATGCCCCATCACTTATTGGAATAGTTTTATGACCTTGGACAACTGACTTTGCCGGGCTAATCCTTTTTTCTCATTGGCAAAACAGAATGGGATTACCCGACACAGGAAGCACTTGTGAGGATTAAATGAAAACGAAACAAGAGCCAGGCTCACTGTCCATTAGCTTCTCCCTCCACCCTCTGCCTTGAGGGCAGACATTACTTGTGAAGCCCCCTTTGTCCCCAGGGCCAGTGCAACGTGGGGTACATCAGGGAGCCGTCCAGTGTGGTGGCGTGCGTGAGTGGGGGCTGAGGAAGAGAACGAGGGGGACTCGTGCCCCCACTAAGTCATTCTGGAATCAAGTGTTTGCTGAGCACCTGCTACGTGCTAGGGGACACGGGCGTCAGAGGAAGACACACAGCAGCCGTCTGCAAGACTCGCGACCCTGTGTCCACCACACACTTCAGGGCCAGAAGGAAAGTGCAGGGACTGAAACCTACACAGACTGCGCAGGTCCCACAGCACGACCTGCTTCATGCCGGGCCCGAGCTGAGAGCTGGGAACCCACGAACGGGCCTGTCCCGGTCCCCCCTTTCCAGGCTTCCTGGAGCACGTGACTCCTCAGTGTTGAAGGACGCGTGGGAGTTCATCACTCAGCTAACCAGCCAATAGCTTCAGGTGCACCTGCTATTCGTCATGGCCTGTTGCTGGGTGGTGACACCCAAAGGCATAAGATCCAGCCCCTGTTTTCAGGGGGCTTCCTGGGGAGATGACGTAAGCGCCTGGCAAAGGAACAGCTCGTACCTGACAACGTGGGTAAGACATGCTAAGGGAAGGCATGTGCAGCAGGACGGATTGCTCTGGGCTGGAGTAACCTGGGAGGGCTTCCCAGGGGAGGTGACGTGTGAGGGAGAGCAGAATGAGGGGGGCCCAGAACAAGAGTGCTGTCTGTCTTGGCTGGAGCAGGGATCACAGGGGATCTGGAATACGGCATCATCCCACTTTGCTGATTTTCCCCATCTCAGTAGGTTCAGAGGACAACTGCAGAGTCACCCTGCCTGTCTACTGGGGAGGCAAGTCCCATCTCCACGTGGCTTGGTGAGCACCCTCGCTACCTGTGCCTTTGATTAACAGGTAGGGGTGGAGGACGTGGCCCCTGAACTCCAGGGTTGCGTGGGAGGGGAGGCGCTGAACTAGCTGGGGAATGTCAGGGCTCTGTTGGCTGGTCCTTCATTCACACAGGGCCAGGGAAGCACTCAGGCCTGGGTGACAAATGGCTGTGTAGTGGGAGCTAAGGCAGGACCCGCCCTGGTCCCCATTTCTCTTCTTGACTCTCCAAGGAGCCCACTCTTAGGAGTTCAATCGTGAAGTGAACCTGGTGAAACACAGGAGCAGAGGCTGGATTGCAAACATGTTCCTGTCTGATGTTCCTGGGGGTTCCATTAGTCATGTTAGAAATGAAGGATGGGAAAGTGGTAGCCTAAGAGTTGGAGTTCAAAGCCAGACATGTGACCTCAGGCAAGTTATCAATCTCCCTGAGCCACAATTTCCCCTTCCATAAAATGGGAGCAATATAGTGGATTTGTAGGTTTGTTGTGTATATTATTATTATGGCATATGTGGATGAATGAATATGAAAATAAAAACCATGAAAGCTAGCATTAATTGGCTGCTGCCTCTAAACCAGGTGCTGTGAGAATGTCCACTTTCCCACATGATTCTCAAAACCTCCCTCCAAGGTACGGACTGCTGCCTCCCCTGTGGCCTGCTCCCATCAAGTGCCCAGGAAGGGTGGTGTCGACTCAGGACATGTTCCCTTCTCAGGGCATCCGGGATTTCTTCCCTCACAGGCGAAGACACTAACCCCACAGCCCTGGCAACCAGGTGCCAGGTTCCTGGGTTCCCAAAGAAACATTGTCAATGGGAGTTTAAAAGATGAAGTCATCAGTTTCTTAGATTCTAAATCCAAAACTGGGCTGGGAGAAGTTGCATTCACAGCCCAGGCAAGGATCCTCTGAGCTGCAGAGCTGGAGCGAAGGGCACAGGAGAGTTAGATGTTGGGGCTTCATTGAGAAGGGGCTCTTTTTCTCAGGCCCTGGCTGGGGTGGGTGAGAACTAACAGACCCTTGGTCAACGTGGAGATCTGAGAAGAGAGGTGCCTGTGTCCCGGTTTCCAGTCGGCATCCTGGGAGGTGTCTCTGCTCCCGGTCTTGTCATGATGGTGGGGTTTTGGCCTGCATTGGCTGTGCTGGCTTCCTTCATGGAGAGTGGTCTGTCTGTGTGTGTGGACTGGGTGGGTGCAGAAAGGACCAGACACCAGAACTTTGGGTTTCCTATGGCCCCAGAGGGTGCAGGAGGCAGACTCTTAGACCTGAGGGAGGGCACATGCACACCAAGCCAGAGGTTGCACTTCCTAGCTTCCCTTGCAGCTAGGTAGGGTCACGTGACCAGGCATGTTAGTCTCCTATTGTTGCTGTAACAAACTCCTACTGACTTCCTAGTGGCCTCAAGCAACACAATTTTATCTTCTTGCAGTTCTGGAGGGCAGAATTCTAACACAGCTCTCACTGGGCTAAAACCAAAGTGTCCACAGGGCCATGTTCCTCCTGGAGGCTTCAGGGTAGAATCCATTTTCTTAACCCTTCTGGATTCTAGTGGAGACTGGCATTCCCTGGCTCATGGCCCCTTCTTTCATCTTCAAAGCTATCATTTCTTTGACTCTTTTTCTGTTGTGACATTTCTTTCTGACTGACTGTAGACAGGCAATCTTCACACAATTACATTGAGCCCTCCTAGGGAATCTGAGATGTCTACTTACCTCAACATCCTTAACCTTAAACAATTCTGCAAAATCTCTTTTGCCATGTAAGGTAACATATTCACAGTTTTCAGGGATTCAAGCATGGACATCTTCAGGGGCTGTTACTCTGCCCATTGTCCCATGGACAATAGGGTACGAGAACGGTGATGTGTTTAACTTTTGTTAACTTATGGTTTTTGTACTTAAAAATGAAGCTGCATGCCCTCTACGCCTCCCCCATCCTCCAAGATCTGCAAATTCAGACCTAAAGCCAAAGAGTTGCCCTTGACCATGTGATGAGAACAACTGGGCCATCCAACATAGAGCCAGAGACGGAAGCCACAAATTGAGGGACTGAGGGTGGCAGAGACACCCCACCAGCTTGACCCCCCAGGTGGAGATGCAGAGCTTCCTTACTGCTCTGGATTGCTGTGTGTGAGAGCAATAAAGCTCTCTTTTATTTAAGGCAATATCCTGGGGACTCTACGTCACAGCACTGGCCTATACTTTTAGTAATAGAGACTCCAAATAGAGATTCAGTTGAGTTACGGAAATAGAAAGAAATGGATAATTTCTTGCTCCCTTGAATACATGCGGGCTTTGGGAAACGATGCTTGTTATATAGACAGTGGTGACACTGAGTGATGGGAGCTGCGATAGATCGTGGGCCAGGGAGGGGTAGGGGACAGACAGCCCCAGCCTGGCAGGGCAGCGGCAGCATATGGGAAGGGCTTCCCAGGGAGGCTGTTTCGTGAGAGTTTGCTGATCAGACAGGATGGAAAAGCAGTGACTGTTTTCTGACCCCCCACCCCTGAAGAGCTGCCCCTGCCCCTGCCCCAAGCCAGTGGTGCCGGCAAAGGCTGTGGCTGGCCCTTTAAGCCCGCAGGCAGGATCGATTTGGCACTGAAATTGGACTTGCCTCAGGCTGGCAGACACAGGTTCATTGTCAGGGCCAGAGTGAAATGCACACCCACGAAGTTAGGCAGGGTCCCTACTGTGTGCTGAGCCTCTTCCGGTGCTTGTGTTTCTGGCTCCAGAGTTGCAATGTGGGGTCAGCTCTCTAACTCTTGGACCTGCAGGGCCCCTTTCCTGTGGGTTCCCCACAACAAATATTTGGGTAGTGGCCTCTGGCATTTGCTTGTGCACCACCAGTGACGGGGAGCTCTCTGTTCTGTTCACTGACCCATGCCATGCAGTTCTAATATTTTAACAAAGGGGAGCAGGTGGCTGTCAACGGACCACAGAAGCCAAGAACCAAGGTCAGGATTGTTGCAAGCTGGAATCAGAGAGATCTACTGACATCCTGCGTCAGTGGCGCTTCCATCGGGCAAACTAAAGTGACCCTGGGTGTCTCAAGCAGGAAGAGAGGTACGCAGGAAATTAGAGGCTTTTGAAAGGGCTGGAAGACCTGGGGTTGTGAGAACAGGGGAGCCACGCCCAGATCTTACCAACTCTGGGGCTGCAGAAATAGCAGCACTTCAGCCACTGCTGAGATCTCACGCCAGCTGCCTGTGAAAGAGCGGGCGCCTCGTGCCCAGGGGCAATACTGGCTCCTGCTTCTCTCCCGCCTTCCAGATCCTGCATAAGCACCTCTCCTTGGAAGAACCTACTGGGTAACCCCACTGGTCCCAGAGGCTGAGAAATGTAGCTGCCGGGCTGCCTGCCCCTGCCGTGGAGGAGATGGCACAGAAAGGAGGGGAGACTGTCTGCTCAGGACACCACGCTGACATCTTTCCTGCCACTTTCACATGAAGAGCAGTTGAGCGAGCGCACGATGCCAAAGTGACCACACTGGTGAGTTTTTATGTAAACTGCACATGCCTAAATGTGAGACTACCCACATATCGTATCATTTCCTTATTTTCTCAACCAAAAGATTCCCCCTGAAGTGATTTTGACTACTTAAGAAACACACCTGGAATAATCTATTTATTAATTTACTAACAAATGCTTAAGATCATATACAATATAAAACAATAATTTAAAAAAGCTTCTCTTTGCTCTCTTGAATTTCATGGACTTTGCATATTATTTACACGTGATATTTGTAGGTATATTTACATGTTGCTTGAAGCTTACATACGCTAGCTTGACACCAGGAACGTGATTGTCTGAGCCGTTTGAGATACGGCACCTTTTACATCTGTGTGTTTCAAGCCACAGGTGTTCATTCATGTGACATTACGACCATTTACGAAAATTATCCTGTAAGTGTTCATTTGTAATCTGTGCTGTTCTTTTGACACGATTGTTAAAGGGCTTCTTTAAAATGACACTCAGCACTTGCGGCTGTGAGCTCATCATGCCCATAGCAGGGATGACGAAATCCCTGTGACATTTCTTTGTTTCCTTTATGGGTGACCTCGCTCAAGCATCCCAAATGAGCCTTACCTGAGGTCATCGCAGGCTGCTGCATCTTTCCCAGATGCGGCTTCCCTTGTACTTGGGCTTGCATGGGCTACACGGGCAGTAAACACAGAGCACCCGTGTGTGCGTGGGCGTGTGTGTGTGTGTGTGTGTCTTTGTGCAATGCTTTTAAAAAGTTCTTTTATGGGCCTCATTCATTCATTCATCTTTATTCATTTACTCATGTCATTTCCATTTTTAAACCCTTGAGTGGCTTCCCACCGCCCTTGGGATAAAGCCAACCTGTGCTCCAAGGCCTGCAGGGCTCAACATCACCTGAACCTGGCTCTGCTCTTGCTCTTCCTTTCCTCTGTGTCCCCAAGGTGTCACCTGCACAGCTCTCTGCCTTGATCACACCTGCTCCGCCTGCCTCGGAACATGGGCACCTGTGCTTCCCCCTGCCCGGAGTGTTTGTCCCCAGTTCTGTGCTGGCCAGATCCCTCTCTCCCTTTGGGCAAACTCTGCTCACCCTCTTGAAGACAGCAGCTCCCCATCCCTGCCACTCCCTTTGGGGTCTTCCTGTTTGATTTTCTTTATTGCACATTCCTCCCTGTCTGGTGGTGTCTAGTGCAGGTGTCTGTTGACTTGCTTGTGGTCTGAATCCTCCCAGTAACGTGAGCTCTGGTGAAGAGCGAGCTCTGGAGGAGGAACGGACTCCCTGGAGCTCCTGGAGGACAAGAGTGGGCTGTCTCTGTGACACTAGTCCTAGCTGAGCCCAGTGCTCCTCATCTGGTGTGTGCAGTTACGGTGTCAGGCTCCAGTATTATTGGTCTAACTTTACGCCAGAGCAAAGGGCAGCTCAGAGAGGTTGAGCAACATACCCAAGCACACACAGTAGAGAAGCAATGGAACGGGCAGTGAGTGGCAGTGCATTTGCAGCATGCACTTGAGGACGTGCAGTGCTGCCTTCTTCCCCTCCCCATAGACCCTCGTGCATGGACCTGCTGCACATCTGAAGAAATGACTTACATAGGAAATAGAAGTTTTAAGAGTCTAATCTTTTCTGATTCCCTCACCCCCCAAGAAATCTGGCCTGTGCCTTGTGTGACGTGATGGAGATGGGTGACGTGACCGCACAGGTTCCCTTGTCCAGAGAAGAGGCGAAGAGAGGCATGGCCGCGCTGGAGAACCCATTGCAGCCGGGGAAGGGGGTGCTGATGAAGTTACGAGCCCACTGCACCTTTTAAAATGAAATATTTAAATAAGTGGAACCTCGTGTGGATGATGTATTAAGCTCTCCCGAGATGTAAATCACACGATTCCTAAACGTCCTTTAACAAAGTCAATTACGTTACATAAACTTAACAAAGATCCCTTATCCTCGGAATCGTCCATTTCTCTCCAGCAGTTCCGTCAAGATAAAGACCTCTCTACAGAAGCAAAATATTATTTAAAACCCCTCAACATTGTTCTATAAATTGGATGAAATAAAAAAATTCAAACAAAAATGCATCCTTTATTAATGTTATTGGCGGGGAGCGGCGGCACTCGGGCCAGCACATCGCGGGAAACATCTTCTGTATTCCTGAAATCATCTCTATTAGATTATGTAGATATGATCTATGAAAATACTTCCAAACTTAATCTGTCGAGACTTCAGAGAGTGTATAAGCAAATACTTAGATTTGCATTAGATTCTTGACTTTGAAACCCATTACTGTAAGTTACTTACTGACTTTGAGGGGCAACCTTTTCCATCGCAGGAGGGTGGGAGGGGCTGCATCCGTGTGTAGAGGCGGAGGGCCCGAGGGGTGTTTTTTTTAAGGCCATTTAAATCTCTTCTGAAGGTCAATCCCACCTTTTTCATTACAGAATTAGTACCAGGCCAGGGAGGCAAGCCTGTGTCATGATTGACTTTAGCCTAATGGCTCTCTGTGATCATTTTGGCAATTTTTAGAATACATGCTTTATTTTTGTTGTGTTTTGCTTGTTAAAAAGATGAAAATTGAGTGTGCATTTTACCACTCCCTCTTTTTGAACCACTCCATTTGCAATCTCAGGCATGTGTATATTTTTAAAAAGTCAAGTGTAGATAAAAAATTAAGAAAATGGAAGTCTGAGATCATCTTAATGGTACAGAGCATTTCTTTATTTACGGGGGGTGGGGGGAGCACAGACTATTCCTGTTTATGCTCTGCTTTGCTTTATTCAATTATAAGATTTTTTTTTTACTTTCAAAACATTTAGGGGGTATAAGTGTTTTTTGTTACTTGGATGAATTGTATCATGCTGGAGTCAGGGCTTTCAGTGCGCCCATCCCTTTATTAGATACTTTAGATAAGACAAGTTCTGTACACCAGGGTCAGCAGACTTTTGCTCTAAATGGCCAGATACTAAATATTTTAGGGTTTGTGGGTCATACGGTCGGTCACAACCACTCAGATTCTGCCAGTGTAGCATGAAAGCAGCCGTAGAAAACATGGTTATGAATGGGTATGACTATGTTCCAATCAAACTTCATTTATGCACACTGAAATTTGAATTTCATATAATTTTGAGGTGTCATCAAATACTATTATTCTTTTGACTTGTTTTTCAACCATTCGAGCAGGTCGAGGTCGTTCTTAGCTCTCAGCCCCTAGGGAAACAGGCTGTGGACTGAATTTGGTCCATGGACTGTAGTGTGCTGACCCTGCTCTATAAACAGCCACAAATATTGCTTTTCTATAAACGTTTGAGGTCAACATGGAGCTGTCGAATAATTCTGTTTCGAAATAAAAGTAGAGGAGAATTTTTGTGAGTCAAGACGGGACACTAAGGAAATATTTGGACTCAGTATGAATTGAGCCCTCAGATACTGGCCGGGTCCCTGTTTTGTCCCCCGTGCCCTGCTGTGCCTAAGGAGCACCGTGGTACTGTAGAGTGACTTCGAATCTCAACCAGAAAAAGCAGGAAGGGACTTGCAGAATGATTGCTGTCATTCAGAAGACATTTGGTAACCACGTCAAAAGTGATGTAAGAATATCTATTTTTGTCCCTTAATTCGATGGTCTGCCACTTTCCATGTCCTGGCCACTGGGCGAGGAAGGGAAAGCTGCTCCTGCGAGTCCAGGCCTCCGCGAGTTCCGGACATGGGCGTGGACGCGCCATCCTCCTCGCCCTCCGTGAAGGCTCACCCCTAAGGCCTGCGAACCCACGCCTGACAAATCACTGCGTTGACCTGGCAACGTATATTCATTTAAGTGGACATGTGTCCACTTAAATTCATTTAAATGACCCTGTAAAAAGAAAGTATGTCATTATACCAGTAATTACCATCACTCAAAAGAGGCCGTGCCTAGAACTAAACCCTGGAATAATGCCCCGAGAAGGTCCATTTCATCACATTCCAAAGACTTTCAGTCGTGCTAACACTCCGTGGGGACCCATTTGGGCTGAAACGGGCACGCTCGTCTGTCACTTTGGGACAACAATTCAGCACACAACTCATTAAGAGCCCTTGAGATGTCCCCATCTTTTGACTGTAATTAAATTTCTAGGTATCCTTTCTACCTACTGAATTGCAGTTGAAAATTATGTGTAAATATATATAATGCAGTAGTATTTATAATACGAAATTTTGAAAGCCACATACACTTCTGATAATAGCTGAATACTACAAATTATAATATGCCCATATTTTAGGACCTACTAACATTTTTTAATCAGGAGATTTTTTTTTCCAAAGAAGTAATTGTTGAAAAAATCAGGACCCCAATCATATTAAATTGTCCCAACCATCGATACATAAAGGACAGAAGGAAATTTCT